>JAODKE010000047.1:10255500-10299561 GCA_026779605.1 Mormyrus hasselquistii | reverse complement strand
CGCCCGCCCGGGGCCCTCTACCCGAAAACAAAAAAAAAAATGTGGTGACCCCCACCCCCCAAACTACCCCCTATTTTGTTGGGGGCAGCCCGGCGCGGGGGGGGGGGGGGGGGGGGGGGGGGGGGGGGGGGGGGGGGGGGGGGCAGAAAACAGAATTAAGCATCACCACTTCATGTTCGCAGCAGGCATCCGCTAAAGCACAATGCAAAGAAAGACTAAAGCCCTTGTTTGTGTGTAAAGCAATTAACAGAGCGGCGAAATTACATCCCGACTCACAAGATGCACAGACTGCAATGGCTACTGCGGAAAATCCGTGGGAAATGCAGCAATGGTTGATGCTTGTTTAAATTTTCAACATAACCATACATAACGAACCTTTCTCTCCCTTCAAGTCAGTTACTGCAAAGTTCATAGATACTTAACGCTTTTAAAATTTATGTGCTTAAATCTCTGTATTAATATGGATAGACAGCATACATGTGTGGGCAGGAGGCTTACGTACAGAGCTGTACGGCCACATATCGAAACAGCAAAATTCACATCATAACAAGCACTGGTTATAAACGGAGGCCTTTCAGGCCAGTGCTGTCTACCACACGTGTCGGCGGACAGATGCCTCCGCTACGTTCCCCGTGAACACACATGGAGCCCACCTGACTCCTGCAGGTATCTGTACACCAGGAAGTTGACCTCATCACTGCTTATGCTCATCTTTATTCCTGGTTAAACCATGAGGTCAGCACAGAGGACACAAGCCTGCGAAGACATAAGGGGGGGAAAGACGCTCCTTTAATACGCTGAAGTGTCCCTTTTTTAAAAATCGCTGAAGGGGGTCGAGCATTCTTCCCTCTGAAGCTTGCTTCGCCATAGGTTTCCGATATCTGCTTCCTCAGGAGCTCCAGAGGTTACCCGTGGACAACAATGCTCTTCTTTCTCGGTCAAAAACAAGCCGCAGTACTGCCAAGCACCACTACGCGTCCTGTGGCAGTGTAGCACCGCCTGAGCCCCACGAGCCTGGAGTTTCTTTACTGGGTAAGGCGACTTCACGTGCCTAGCCACAGCTAATCCAGATAAGAGTGGGATGCTGAAGAACACGGGTCTTAACGTCTGAGGCTCCACTATCTGATGCCTCAGCTACACCATGGAGGATTTCTATTTTGACCAAGACAACAGTAGACAATTTTCAACAGTGTTATGTGTTTGAGGAGGGAATAAGCTTTGGGGGTTTTCCTCTTGTTAAAGCAGAAGTACCGGGCTTTCTGTAGACGACCTGAGCAATGAGCTGGCTTGACATTTTCACTTAAAAATATTGTCAAAGGAGGCCCATTAAACTAGGGTTTTGCTGAGATGTCTACTATGAAGAATAGATGATGGCAACATTCTCTACTGAAATTGCTTAACTACCAGACGGTAGTGTGGTAAATTTAAGGCTCAGGACAGCATTCTCTAGTAGGGCAGAGGCTAGTTTCAGGTTTACCATGACTTTGGTGTCAATGCTACTATGGTACCGTGGAAAGGAACCTTTACGACTGGGCAGAAAAATCAACCTTCTGCATAATGTGACATGAACGTATCTGGTTAAGACATTTTCTGACTATTGACATGAGTCTGTTTAGAAAAACACTCAGAAAGCTTGCATATTCAGTAAATCTCACAATTTATACGTTTTTCTGTTTCATGAGATCAATTTCTGACTGAAGTAAAAGGAAGAGTTCTACTTAAATAAAGCCCATAGTAAATGCACTCATTAGTAGGGACAGCGACTAAGGGACTGAGGGACAGGAACTAAGGCCTCCAACTTCTCCTGAGCACAGTCTGGTAACCGGGTATTTATTTTTTTTGCATCGATTCATTCAAATGGGCAAAATGCATAAATTTGTGGGTTCTGATTTTTGTCACAGTGTTCCAGAACTCCAGGGTGATGCAGTCCCAAATTGCGTGCGATTGTCTCCCCGGCCCTGAGACACCGATCTTGTGTTTATTCAGCTTTTTCATTTTGTCAACACGGCCCTTGGATCCTGTGTTTACATGTGCGCCGCGTCGTCCCGCGCCCACCCAGCCCTCCGCTCTCAATGGAGAATGAAATGTTTGTCATAAATCTGCTGCTTGCTGCCAGGCCTGT
The DNA here is from genome assembly GCA_026779605.1 of Mormyrus hasselquistii. Taxonomy (NCBI): domain Eukaryota; kingdom Metazoa; phylum Chordata; class Actinopteri; order Osteoglossiformes; family Mormyridae; genus Mormyrus; species Mormyrus hasselquistii. The sequence continues at coordinate 10,297,439 of JAODKE010000047.1, read as the reverse complement.
TTGCCAGTGTGGCCCGAGACACCTTCACACTAATCCATAGTCAGGCTAGTGGGATACATTTCAAATTGTGACTATTTAGTTTTAATTAATGTACATTAATTCCCATGGAGCAGATTTAATATTTAATCTAAATCTCATACTTTATTCGCTACAGCAGCACATTTTCAGTTGCCACAAAATGGGTCCTTTCTCAACAGTGAACTTGTAATCCGGAAAAATATGAAAATGGCTCCTGACCCCTGCTGGATACAACTCCTGGAAAAATTTAAAACAATATAAAATGCAACAAACCAGATGTACCAAAATACAAGCATATGTTTCTTTACATGTGAGAACAATACAAGTTCAGCTTTCCGCATCAACAAATTCAAAATATTTCAAAGTTCACAGTTAAATCTTATTATGTACTGTTTTTGCGCTCACCCTAGAATGTAAGGCAAAATCAAAAAATGATATAAAGAAAACTAGACAGGTGTTAGGTCTAAATGGAGGAGTGGGTCTCATGACCCTACAGTATATTCTACAGGCTGCTTTCCACTGGGCATGATGTGTCAAGGATGTGTGAGTAATCAATTAACTTATGTGGCTAAGACAGAGTATGGTATACCACCTTTAGTTCAGTATCAATAGGCTAAATTATCAGTCCAGAAAAAGCCAGGATGGAAACACTTTAATGCTCAGTTCTTTCATGTATAAATATGTGCACTGGAAATACCTCAGACATTAAAGTACAGCTGACCCTTCAGATCCGTAAATTTGACATTCACGGTTGTGATTACAGACGCTCCTCTACTTACCAACGTTCAACTTATGAACTTTCAGACATACGAACGAAGAGGACTGTTCAAAGTCTAATTAGTGTGCATTGGGCTCCCATTTCCTGTCTGCAACATCATTTGTTTTTTTTTTCCTGCATGCCAATTCTGCCTAGCATGACTTCTGGCCGCTACTCCTGCCGCGCAGCAGCGTAGCGCGCGTACTCCCAGCAGCGTAGCGCGCGTACTCCCAGCAGCGTAGCGCGCGTACTCCCAGCAGCGTAGCGCGCGTACTCCCAGCATCCTGGTTCTTTGTACTTGTGTATACCCTTAAATGATGTTGAATATTGATTTGCGAACACTTCAAGTTACGAACGGCCGTTCGGAATGTATCTCATTCGTAAGTAGAGGACTGTCTGTATTCACAAATTTACAGTGAACTATTAAATGGGAATATTTTGGAGGCTTTCTGAAATACCATAGAAACTCTCAGATGACGTGTAAGCCAAAAATATATGGAAAGTCTTAGTTACATACTAAGTCCCATGTTTGTTCGTAACAGTTCATGTATTTCAGGAAGTTACTATATTTGTTCATTTATGTGCATACTATATATCTTTAATATTATTATTTGCAATTTTCACATTTGCAGGGATCTTCCGCCCCTAACTGCCATGAATACGAAGAGGTGACTGCATGCGCTCCAGAGTGCTGACACATAGTTCATTGTAAATACAATGCAAGTCCAATGTTTGCCTTGCATTTATAATCACTTCCACATGGAACGGACTTCAGCTAATGGGTTTCTCTTTAATTTAGGCACCGGTCGTTTTCATAAAGAAAAAGCAGTCCCCAGAATTACATTTCCCTTTTAATGTAAAGTACATAGATATGAATCCTAACTCCATGTACAACATTAATGAAGAACAAATACATAATTACCTGGGTGGAAATCATAACCAGACCAGACCAAAATAAGAAATTGCTTTTGTGAAACAGCCTTCACATATTTCAAAGCTCGTTTAGATGAATATTTTAAAATGTATATTTATCTACAATATGTAATTGTCACAGCTGTTTAACTTGGATCGTACTACCCAAGCAGAATTGTCCCTATTATAAGTGCAAATGAAGACCACAATACTGGTGCTCACTTCAGTGACGCTAAATGCAGCTTTCAAGAGACACCTAGACCAGCCTCCGCCTTTGGGATCAGGGCTTTATTTCAGGACTGTCCCAAATTAAATCCCGGCAACGCTGGACAGCACTCACCCTTTCAATGGAACTGTGGGGATGAAAGGCCCTGCTCCATTTCAGTGATCACCCCCACGCTGGGGGCTATCCTATCTGCAGTAGCAGTCGATCAGAGAAACACCCCACGTTTGCCAATGAAAAGGTTTATCAGTCAAGGCAACAGTAACTGCTCTCTTGAATATAAGCATACTTACACCCCACCACCACCACCCCCCCCCAAGAAAAAAGACTGGATGAAACAACTAGGATAAGAACACAGGCTTTTGTGGTTTCCATTTCATCTTGCAGCCAAAGTAAAACCAACCCAAGGCTAAACATATGCATCCTTTTGAAAGCTGAGCAAAATCATAACTGAAATAAATGCTGCTATTGTGAGATCTTTCCTGAGACATGTGTAATGTATTTTTCATTGAAATGAAATAATAATGAAATATAATAAGCTTTCGTCACATGCAATATTACATGCTAAGTAAAAAAAAAAAAAAATAAAATAAAATAAAGCAACTGGAGACAAACGGGATATTATTGTTTAAACTTATATATTGGATAAGTAGGAAATTATCCTGGAGTGATTTTAGTTGCTAGGTTAAGTTCTGCAAAAGAACAACAGAAATGATGCCCATAAGAACGTGAGTTATAAAGCCTTTGCTATCAGTGTTATTACATGTTATTACTACGGCGATGCGGCTCACATAAGCCTTTATTCAGGAGGACAGGCGGCTCCTCACTGATTATACGCAATGAGGGACACTGGTTGAAAGCGCGAGCTTGGAGCCAGCAAGGGACAGGGGGGGCAGCCAAGCTCATAACAGCCTGCATGGTAACGGGAGACATCATGATGAATGACAGGCGGTGTGGTAAACAAAACGGAACCCTGCTCCGAGTACCGCGTCACCCGGCTTGACCCGTCCGCGTCTCTACCCATCACGGCCTGCTTCATGGAAAGAACGAGAATAGACCCGCCCTCCCCCGCTGCATTTAAAGCAGCCTACTGGCCCTGGAGGGTCAACAGTTTCCACTGTGCTCAAATGGAAGTGATTATAATCCCCGAGAAGCAGCCGTGAACATGACTGACGGTCCAAAATGCCAGGCCTCATGGGCTCGAGAAGCATCTCTCTCTACCCTGAGCGCGGCTTTAAAACCAGGCAGCTACAAAAACAAACACGGGACCCCTGCAGCCAGCGGGTGCTAATCGACAGCCATGCTACATGCTACATTCCACATTCCACGTAAATGACCCCAGTGATCTTGCTAGCTAGTCTGTCTTAACAGGTGCCATAACTCTGAATAGGTGGCACTTTTATAATGGTGTCACTCCTGTTACTGACCAGTGCGTTATGAACTCCTGTGTAATGAACATACAGTTGGCTATGTTCATGAACGGCTAGAGAATAACCCTTTCGCTGAACCCTACCAAGCAGACACTCACCATTTATTCATACTGTAAGGCATACTCTCTGCTTCCTGGTGAGTTGTGGGGTACCAGTCTTGCTAAAAAGACACTTTCTTTCTCACTGTGGGGGGGTCATGCTTCCAGAGCAAGCAATATGCTGATTAGTGACCATACATTGAGATTCTCAAATTAATGCTTAGCTTAGTGCAGCTGAGCTTGGATTCACTGCCTCCCATGGTTTCCTACAGGATGTGACGAGGTCCGGCCATCTCGCCAAAACCGGCGAGCAGCCCCAGTCGCCGGAATGACTCCGGAAAGCCATTTGCACGAGGGAGGGAGGGGGGCTCTGAGGGATGTCAGTGAAACGTAACACGGGTGCTTTTATATTTCCCCACGGAGTGGGAGCGCGACACCCAGGTCCTGGGACGGGGGAGTGAGTGACAGATGGTGCCCGCAGTGAAGTCCCTTCCGCCTGCCGCTTTGTGCCGGCTGCAGCCCGTGCCAGCGGTACGTCGGCCGCTGTTATCCGCTTCAGAGTACAGAATCTGAGATCGCCTCACGGCCATCTGGCCCGGGCTGAGCACCCTCCATTTCATCTTATACTGCGATTTTTCTTATACCGTTTAAAGAGTCCTTTCCAGCTCTTTATCCAAAGGACTGTGTACTGAGGGGCTGGGGCCTGACAGGCATATGCCACCCTCACTCGTTACGATGACACACGGGGGGGGGAGACACATAACTATACCATCTGAGCATATCAAAATGAAGAGGGAAAAAAAAACTATACTCTGTAGGGGGGAAAAAAAAAGGCTATTCAGCATGATCTGTGACCTACATCTACATGATAGTCGTGTCACTCAGTTCAGGAGAACTTCCACTAACACTTGAAAGGGGAAGTCCTTCGTGATCTTCATACGAAAATGTGCTGTCGTTATTAGCATCGGGACAAGCTATGGCACGAGAAATGATTCATCGCATGATACCCTTCGGCGTAACCGTTTGTTATAAGTGTGGTCTTTCTTTTTTCTGGGTTTGCTCCTGAACTTACAAAACGTCCCGAGTGTAAAAAAATAAAAAAAAATAAAAAAATGCTTGGCTAAGCACTGCTAATTATGTGAGCTTACGCTCATCACCTCGGGCAACCTCTAAGTGCCTCCAAGTAGGCCAGCGCTGTTTCCATAGGAGATGAAAAGGTGAGATTGTGATTGGCCGCCTCTGCAAGAGGAGACCCCAGCAAAGTGTAGAATTAGCAGGCTTGCTAATGCATTAGCAGCTAGACTGAAAAAAGAAAAGAAAAAAAACAGCTAATAAATACATTATCATTATAAATTGATGAGTAAGTCATTAATTAAAAAAGGAACACATTCATATGCCAAAAATTCCCAGGACAACCTTGTGAACAGAGTGAATAGCAGATATAATTATTTCTATGCAAAGTGGCTTAGAAATAAATAGATTGCATTGAAATGATGTAGATGCATTCGAGTTAAGTTTCAACTTTGCCATCAGCAAGAACTCTCTGGTGTTTCAGACTTTAGGTAAGCCGCAGATGGGGGGGAGGGGGGGATTTCAAATCACCAGGGCTTGAAACTGACAAGTCAACAAGTCAGACAAAATATTTTAAAGTTCTCCCAAGAAGAGGGAGATCAGATCTAGTTGATCAGAAAGACTTTATAAAAGATAACTTTTCTTAAGACTATGAATGTTTTGTGATTATATATAAAGAGGTTGATTTACAGAGGTTTGAATTCACAAGCCACAGTTACAGTAGATATGAATATTTTTACCTTTGAAATCTCCAGTCCCAAAGGCTTTTTGTTCATAATGTAATTTGAACCTATTGACTTATATAGGGTTAAAGGACTGTTTTTCACCATCATGTAGTACAGATGAGCTTTTATTCCCTGTTATCCGGCTAATTAAAGCTCACCTCCCATTGGCATAATCAGCAGACACAGTTCATAATCAGAAGAGTCTTATGCATTTAATTCTTATTCATTCTAATGGCACCCAAACTAACATCACAGCTGAGTGAGGTGATGCTTCTGCTGCCAGCAGACGTGTCGTGCTGTGCTATCAAACTGATCTGAAGGTCAAATACGCAGCTTTTAAAATAACACCTGCTGGGCTGATGACCGAAGGCTTGATTCACTTACAGCTGTGCAAACTCTGAATGAGGTCCTTCTGGCGGCTCCAGTCACCACCTCACAGACTTCATTCCTCACAAACACATGCAAACTTCATTCGTGTTTTATCTCTGACGACAGGGATAATAGCACCCACGACGACATTATTTCTATACAACCTCATTATCGTTTTTTGTTGTTGTTATTGTTATTTGTTTATTGTATTGTTTTTTTACACTTAAATATAACTTAAAAATAACTTCATTGAAGTGAGAGTTGGAGGAAGTCCTACGAAGAGAGGAAGCAAAGTATAATTACGCATTTGCATAAGAATTTGTGTGTGGGTATGGGGAAAATTCATTATGAAAAGGTTAAGGGATAAAAACTGCAGAATATAAAAGACAAATGTCAGTATCACTATGACTATGGTATGAAAGCAACACACAGCGCTACCAAATCAACTAAAAAGCTGTTTTACATTCTTGATGTATGTATAGCATAATCATATCCATCCATCCATCTCTTTATCTTTCTGTATCTCTCCCTCTCTCTTTATGTATATATAGCCGTGGAAAAAATTAAGAGACCACCACACAATTTTTTTGTTCCACTCATATCTCAATGTATGGGTGTGTGTGTGTGTAAATAATACTTTTTTTTTTTTTCTTCAAACTGAAACCTGGTACTTTTTTGTTTCTCATTAATGAAGGGCTTCTTCCTTGCTTTGTGGTCCTGCTTCTAGGAGCCTGATATGAACTGTTCTAGCAGTGAACTTCATACTACTTAATGTCTCCCACTCCTTTTGAAGGTCACTTGGTGTCATCATTCGATTCATGAGAAACTGTCGGATAAGTTAACAGTCATCTCTGGCATTAGAAAGTCTCTTCCGCCTGCCACCTGGTTGTTTTCTGGTCATTCCCAGTGTCTCCTCTTTCACCTTATTCTTGTTACTGCTGTCTTAGAAATTTTGAAAGGTTAGAAGCAACCTGCTTAAACCAGGATTTAAAAATGCAATTTTGGTGGTCTCAATTTTTCCATGGCTGTATATGCTCAGTATTGATTATAGTATGTATAACTTCATATACAGAATTTGTACCATTAACTTTCTGTGTCACTCTAGAGTCAGGGTGCTCTAACCAAGGTTTGGCTTTATACATACATTCCCTGGTTCTAGCAGGAAGTCATTGGCAGCTCAGCAAATATCTGATGCTGTGAACACAAGATGCCTTTAGATAACTGACAGGCAGAAGAGCCCCATGGAAAAGCAACAGAGCAAAACCAGCATATAGATTTGATGTCATCACAGGTTAGCTGTTACAAATCTCGGTTAGCTGTGAGCAGAAGGTTAAAAACTGCTTGTGACGAATGGGTCAGTGGACTGTACAGGCAGTAACGAGGCCTGGCTGGCTGACGCACTGACAGGACGGTCGATAACAAATTTGCTTTAATCTTCAGAAAAGTCATGAGTACATCCAAGAGAATCCATCCCCTTGTTAGCAGATGAACATTCAGTCACTTCTGATAGGAACCAAGGCTTAACCACTTCTTCTCCAAATCAATCTGTCCCTGAATGAATGAAGGAAAGGCCCCAGGAAAATGGCTCATGCTGAAATATAGTTTACTTTATTGTAGCAAACGAAGCACAATTATAGCCACTAAAGGTGGATGCAGACTATGTCGCTATTACTGTCCACAGCGACTGTCAGCAGCACTTCATACCTACAGAAGACTTTACAACTCACAAGGGACTTTAGTGCCAACAAAACCAGCACTTGAGGGTTCAAAGGTCAGCTTGAGTGGCGACCCTCAAGGTGCCCCCAGACCTCCGAATCGCTGGTCTAGCCAGGCACGGAGGGTTTGCTCGAGCATTCTGACGATGGGGGATGGGATGAGGTGGGTGCACTCTGCGGTCTAAGATCTCGGTCTCATTTCATATCAGCCTGAGAAACAGGATGTGCCACCTATTCATATGAACACTACGTAAATAACGTCACCGTCTTCAGAGTTGAACTACGACGATTACAAAATAGCCGTCTAAATATAAATAATTTCGACTGATGTATGTGGGAGGAAAAACAAAGGTTGAAAAAAGGAATAAAAACTTACCACAGTATTACCCCTGAAGTTTTCACAAAACAAAGATTTTAGAAGAGTACCATCCCAGTGCGTAAGTACCTGCAAAGACAAAAGGAACATTAGCCCTGATTAATGACTAATGCTTCTTTAGAAAACAGCTACTAAATCTCAATAAAGTACATTATAGAAAAGGGTTAAATACATTCATATATCCATCCATCTTCTAACCACTTACTCTGATCAGGGTTGCAAGGGGTTAAATGTTTAGCATAGATAATTATGCAAATGGGCAGTTCTTCACAGATTGCATTGATACGTAAAATAACACCATAAAGTTGAATGTGGACAGGAATTCCAGATGAGACTAATTCAGGCTCCTTTTTGCTACCGAGGCTATTTTTTTTTTTGCTTGAATGCAGTAATGAACTCAGGTGGGCACTTAAAACAACTGCCTCAGCACGCCAATAAAACTAACTGAACGATGAGAAGAACTGAATCAAAAATAAAAGATGAACATTTTTAAAACAGCATTTAAACATAGGTGTACTCAGGACATGCCTCTCGATCTAAAGGTTAAAATGTGTCCGAGATGAACGGATTTCCAAAATGACACCGTTTTCAGCAAAATACAAAGCCAAGCGGCTCAATTCATCAGCACTGGCCCACACACCCATGGGTGCTGGCCGCGGTTCAGTAGCCCACCGTCTGATGGGAAGTGTGGCCCGGGATCGGGCCCCCCGGCCAACATCCCAGGATCGGGGCCACTTCCCGCACAGACGCCGTCTCTCTCCCGCGCCTCTAAGGCCTCTTTGTGAGGAAGCACCTGCTGCTCCTATATCATTACCGGGATCCGTTTCAGATATGGCCCGACTGCTCCACTCAGCTTTCTTCCCGGCCAATCGCAACATACACACACAAAATAAATAAATAAAACAAACAGCAGGTGCTGTATTATCTAGCACTATCCCTGGGCCGGACAGGACGTTTGTGGCCAGGAAGTGCGAGTGCGGGCTGGGACTCGATTTGGGCTCTGTGAGGCTGTGCGGGCTGTTGACTGGGTCCCGGCCGAAGCAGGAGTCTGGCAGATAGACCTTCCCACCTCTTCCACATGAGGCCAACAGCATCAGCTGAAGACGTATCATTCCAATTCCAAACCAGCAGATCTTCCTTCATCTTCCATCTTTCTCTCCAGCCCCGAGTACAAAGTCTTACGCAAAGAAAAAAGGCAAGAGCCTTCTAAATACTCCTGACTCCCCAGAATCACCTCTGATTAAACTAAAACAATTGATCTGATGAAGAGAAGATGGTGCACAGTCATCTAAAATTGTCACCGCTGTCTTTGCCATCCCGAAGATCCCATTTGTTTTAAACAGAAAATAACTGTAGGTGCCCTCCAAAAAAAAAAAGCCTTGTGGTCTTGGTTTCTACTGACAAACTGAGTTGGCATGGCAGCCACCTCACAAACACACACACATACGCACACACTGAGACACACGCGCAGTGTTTACAACTGTCGCTGCACCTGCTGCTGCAGCATATTTCCTCTACCGCAACCACAAGGACAACGTTCTTTTCAGAGGACAATTCATGCTCTTGCCCTGAGAAAACCAGAGTGAACATGTACTGACTCAACAGTTGCAAGGGAATTTTGGAAGAAAGTCAAGTCAGTGAGGGTTAACTGAGAGCGATTTCGAATAAAGCTTGAGAAGTTCTGGACCATTCAATCAATCCTGCAGTTTCACTCGTGTCGACTGCCACTCATCTAATCGGCAATAATACTCTGTTTCTTGATGCATCACATAAAAACCTGAAATAATAAGTGGAATCTTGAGACTTGAGAATCGACAAACTTCCTCCATGTTGCAGTTTCTTTCTATCAACACAACAACCCTTTTCTGATCCTGAACTTTGCAAAGAGGAACACTTCTGAACAATGAACGCCACTGCCTTGCAGACCAAACACAAAACACTACTTCATTTCAAACGAAATTGCTGGAGAAGCAAAGGCCATTGTTCCAGAGATATCTGCTGCCTGCCTATTAATCCAAAAGAAGTGTATTTCACCTCCTCTGATAGAATTTATAATAAAAATCTAACCTCAAGGTCACCGACAGCCTGTGAAATTTCCCCTACAAGGAGACAGATTTTCTTTGAACTGAAAATGCTCTCCTTCCCCAGATCACAAACACCCACCCATTTACACACTAACAGCTCCCCAGAAAGATGGATCCCTGTGTCTCCATAAAAAAGGCTAATGCAAAGCCTTTCCTTCGGGGGGAAAAAAAAAAGATCCTCTTCACTCCATGTGTGCTGAGGAGGTCTGAAATACGAGCGCGGGGTGTTTTGGGGCCATGCTTGGCCCAGGTGCTGATGGGGGTAGGCTGCCATTTTAGGAGAGGAAAGCAGAAACGGCCTTTTTATATGCACACTGCTATGCCTTGGGAGGGCAGGTGAGGGACGCTATGTGGATGGATTCTCTGCTGTGCTGAGCTGAAAAGCAAATTCCTTTTGCTGAAGGAAGCCAGTAAGATCTGGAAGCCGAGTACTGACAGTGACAAAAATACATGTAACCAAAAATAATAACACCAGCAATGATATCACACAAAAGAAAAGTGGTAAAGAAACTCACAAGGCATCATTAAACAGGCATCTCTTCACTCTGACTTATAAATTCAGGCTCCTATCCTATTCTAAAATATCCTCCTCTTAAGGCCAAATAGGTATCCGACAAAGCAAAACAGAAACCACTGACACGGCTCTTGGGGAAAAAGAGTCGAATCCCAGAGGACGATTCATCATTCTCGTGGATTTGTTGGGCTCTTGACGTCCGCTTTTTTTCGGACATATGGCTGTGGACCTACCCTCACATAAACGGGCAAACAGGTGACACGCACCACAGCCCAGACAGAGCTTATTCTACAGACCTTCCAGGAGAAGCCGAGCACGTGGTTACATCTCTCCCTCATTGCCCACCCCAGCGGGGACCTCGGCTGGCTCGACTCCAAGCAAAACATCAGAGCCTTCTCTCCGGCCCCCCAGGCCCAGATGCCAGATGGGTGCTGGGCAGGTGCCGGGGGAGCCGGACAAACAGCTTTCCGTTCACAACGTGGTCAACATGGAGCAGCTGCCTGACAGAAGCAGACCTTAACGCTACGGGTGACTAGTGTCTGTATACTGCGCTGTAAGATCATGAAACCTTTACCTCCTTCTTAAATAAATCATTCCTTGTAAATCACTGTAATATTTCAGCTGATGCAGGGAAATTATTTATTTATTTTTTTCGCTTTTAGACTAGAGGAGAGAAATGAGATTAAGCCTCCGTAAGTTGTCTGGGAAAGAGCTTAAGGGCTTACCATGTGACCAAGCGTTGCTGAGTTGTTCACTGACAACCTTATGGTACTACACAGTACCTTTCTTCAGCCTAGGGGAAAAAAATAAGAGGAAAAAATTAAGTTATATTTTAGCTTCTGCATAGACATTCCTAATTTTAAAAAAAAGTGAGACATCTGAAATACAGCGACGCCAAAATTATGTCACCGACCATAGAATTGCTTCAAGTGTAGCACTGAATGAATTATCGATTTCAATTCGGAATCACAATCTGAAACGTTGGGTGTGTCCGAAATCGCGCACTTGCGTCAGCGCACTGAGATGTAGTGCGCACTACCATAGGTAAATGCTGCCCTAACTGAACACTAACGTTTCGCGCTTACCGGAAGTGACAGACTAGCATTTGATCGCGATTCTCCAGCTCGCCAAAATATCTGCCATGAAAACTTGCCGGAAGTCCCTCCCCTTCCACTACGCAGTCAAAATGGCGTCTGTTTAGAGCGCGCAGTGTCCTTCATTCTGCACTGCGTTTTCTGCCCGTTTTCAGTGCGCCATCCGGGTACTTTCAGTGCACTAAATTTTTGCTCAGTTGTCAGTGTGAACGCACTACGCCCTAAAATCGCGCACTAATCGCGATTTCGGATACACCCAATGTGATTAGCAAACTGTAAGATTTGGGATTTAGGATATGCATTATACAGTATGTTCTCCTTGTGTGACGGTCATTTTTCACCAAGCAGAATTGCTGTGCTATTCGCACGACAGCCATGCTCACCAAAAAGAAGTGGGACAAAGTGACTGAGTATAGACACACAAACAGCAAACACGCAAAACCCGAGGAAAACTTTTCATTCGCAGTGCAAAAGTATATTGATTCCACAGCTGAGCTATAATGACCTATTTCATGGTCAGAGATTGTTTGCAGAAAGATAGTATTAGGGGTCCTAGCAGCACTAGCAGTGGGATCCCTATTGTTTTTTTTTCATTACTGGAATTGTTTTATTATTGTTATTATTATTATTATTATTATTGTTGTTATTATTATTATTATTATTATTATTATTAGTAGTAGTAGTATTACTTCATTTAACTTAAGGTTAAATAAGTTACAGCTCAATGTAAAAATTGTTTTATGACTGATTGTTCTCAGTCAATTTAAAAAAAAAAAGTATAACAAATATATTTTGTAAGTCAGGGCAATTCAACTCACGATCCGCAGGGGCCGACTTCTGATGATTTTCCACCCTTCCTTTACCTGTGAGCCAGGTGTGAAGCCTCTGACCAATCAGAATCAGTAATTATTAACTGACTGTCTGAGAAAACTGAAAACAAGGCCTGGATTGGGAATCGAGGGCCTGGATTGAAGATCCCTGTTGTAAGTGATTCATATCCAAGTTCTCATCCATGCATTAGCAGAGGACTCTTCAGATCTGGACCTCGATTCCAAATCCAGGTCATGTTTTCAGTTCTTCCAGGTTGTTAGTTAAATAATTACTGATTCTCATTAGCCAAGGGCTTTACACCTGGCTCACAGGTACTGGAAGGCTGGAAAATCAACAGTGCTTGGACCTTGAGGACCGTGGTTTGAACAGCCCCGCATTAGAATATAGACCCGTTAATATTTTTATAGTATCTCATGTGGGCATGCAGTGTTGTATGATTTAAATCCATTACACACTGGATAGTGAACTGAAACTTGACTTTTAAAGAATTATATCACAATATCTGTCAGACAAATCGTGATATTTCCCCTCATATCGTTCAAGAGCTTCTTCCTTCAGAAGCAAAGTAATTTTGATGTATAATTCTTTATACATCTGACTTTCAAGCACAAATCTCATTTTAAAATCTCTTAAAAAAAACATAAAACTGACAAAGAGCCTTTTCAAACTGTATAGCTTAAGTACAACTTATTTGTAATTCTACAGCCTTTTTGTATCTGCACCAATATATCTTTTGCTCTAATAAAACATGGCTCTCGATCCATTACAAACTACTCCACCAAGCATTTACCAATTTTAAGAAGCTTCTTTTAAATATTTATTCTGTTTTTTATCAGATATGCTTTTTATCAGAAAGACAATACTCGCCTGATGTTATTCATTGCTGGAAAATTGCCCTTGTACACAAACCAAATTTTAAGTTTACATTCTGACAGCACAAAGGCACATTTGTTAGAAACATATTTAGAACCCAAATCAGTATTGTCTGGTCTCAATATCAAGACCTGCCAAACATATGTCTAGCTGTCTTTTGCCAACCAAAGCATCATTTGTTATGCTTTAAAACCATAAAATTCAAAGTTAAGTTTTAGTGGTGTTCTCGAAAATGTTCCAGTGTGAAGAGGCCTGCTTAGCACCTGTCACCTTAGATAAAAAGGCTCAATGCAAAAGTGGCAGCTATCCCATAAAAAAACACAAAAAGAATAAAGCATCTCTCTTGGCTGATAACATTTCCACATGACACCAAACGGCATAAACCTTTCCTTACAAACACTACACCCAAATAACCAAGGTTTGCCTTGAATAAGAAAACAGGACCTAAAGTCCTATTGGAGTATGCTTGTGAGCCAGTGACCTTTCCTTGTTTTCTTCCCCTGTAAGATGACGCAGCGATACATGGAAAATTAGGTCCTGCGGGAACCAGGGAGGTGCAAGCAGACAAGGTCCCACTGCTCTGTTTCAGCAACAGCTATTTATTTATGAAGGTGATGGTAAAACAGACCATGTATGTCAGGGCGCTTCTGTGCCACAACAATACAGCCATCTTGTAATTATTAAAAAAAGAACCTTAGAAATTTATCAAGTCCCTTGCTTCTTTGCTGGTGCATCGACATTGTAAGACAAGGTGGAAAAAACAAATAATGGGGAAATTATTTCCAATTGCTTACTTTGAAGACTTCTACATTTACTCAACAAATCGACCTGAAATTATGTATGACTCACATGCAGAGTGAACCACATGACGCCAAGGGTATAGCGGGTATAGCTACTGTTACGCCAGGCAACGCAAAAAAGCCATGGCCCTAATGCAGCCGTGCCCTGCAGACACTGAGCCGACACACCGGTGTTGCCTCTCTGTGGGGGTCTTACAACTCGGCATACAAAAGGAGATCGGCATCAGCTGACACCGTGAAAGGACTATAATGAACTAAGCCATACATGGTAAAATGCAAAAACTACCATGTTCATACAGCAAAGAAACCACAGCTGTTATGGTCAATGAGAATGTAGTCCAGGCTGCGGGAGCATGATTACTAACATTGACACAAGCCAAAATGTAAGTGCTTTAGGTCTGCACTGACACTTTCTCCAAACCAGCTTCAGTGCCAAGCTCAGATTTAACTCTGCCAACAACTTTGGTCAACATAAACGGAGCTGTTAGCAGTGATCTACTTCACCGTAGCCATAAACTTTAACTAGATTATTTTCATAACTACTACATGTAGGAGAAGATGAATTTTTTGCATCTTACCATCACAAAGACATTTATTAGCCCGATTTTAAAAAAGCATTTCATTAGTAATATAGCTATCAGCTGAGGAGTGTGCATTTTGTAAAGCTCTGCTTTGCCATTCTATAATCTACAGTGTGAGATGAGTGGAGTTCACCCCTCCCTGAAGCTCAGGGCTGGTGCTCCTTTGATCACAGACAGAGGAGGCGCTGAGGAGCAGGTTATGGGGGAACATCTGGCGACGTCTGTCCGTCTGAAGGGCCTCTATTGAAATCCCCCAAAAAAGCCACTGGGACTTCTTTTAATGTACCGGAGACGTGCCGGGTTCAGGGGCAGTCTGCTAACCGCACCACTGACCCTACTACACCACCGCTGGTTGTACAGTATTGGAGACAGAGGATGAAGAGTTTCATTCATTGTGCTGTTAGGTAAAACCCAGAAGTGAGCACTCCACCCTGTCGAAAAGCAGAATTCTTGATAAAAGAGGAAGTGTGCAGCAGTAAATAGTCGACGTTCAAGAGAGTGACTATGTGGCATTGAGCAAACCATTTTCTGAAGACAAATGAAAGGATGCACAAGCATAGAGAGTGTAAAAGGCCCAAGTAGGATTTCTGCTACACTGCCACGCGAAAATACTTCAAACACTTGCAGTACCTTATGTTTAATCGCAATTTAAGCAATATAAAGTACCAAGTACAAAAGAAGTACAAAATAGTAAATAAGAAAAAAAATTAAACAAAATGACAAACACCTCTTATGTAATAAAAAAAAACAAAACTAAACCGTTGACTCATCAAAATAGCCACCTACACATGCTGCTACACATTTAATGTTTTTTCCTCCTGAAAGTCCACTCTCAACATTGCTGGAGAACAAGTGTTCACAAATGACCTGCACTGGCTACCTCTGCAGCCTTGACTTTTCTATCCATTTCATGCCATTTCAGCTCGATGCGGTCAAGGTCAGGTGACTGGGCAAACAAGGTTACCATTTTCAACTTTCATCTTCCTTTTTCTTCTAAGACTTCTGACAGGGCATTGATGAGCGCACAGCTTAAAGTTTAGCAAATAAAGAATAGGATGTTGAAAAATGTTTGACTGGCAGTGTAGAGGCTGAAAAAGAGCCAAAGGAGGCTTCATGCAGAGCAAGGTGTCTGCAGCAAATCCTGATGTGAAAGACTTTAAGACTTTAATGCCACTTCAAGCTGAATTTAAGACCAGACTGTAAGCATATCAGAATCAGAACTCACACATTTACACTACATTGACTTGACCCACTGTTCATTCAAGTTTATGTTAAAAAAAATGTGCACCAATTAATGTGTGAATAATAAAACAAATTAACAAAGGGACGATTAAGGCTTGGGCGACACAGTTATAGAAAATCCTCCTTCCAAGAAACTCCAATCATAACAGAAGAGCAATGGACTTAAACTAAGACATTTAATATTCCATTCTCCAACATTACGAGTATGTAAAGTGGTCAATTTAACAGGTTCTTCAATATTTGAATTTACACTTTCCCACAGGCTACTGCCTTAAAGACAATGCCGTAGACGGGATACCTAATTAACGTCTTCCGAGAGCTGCTTACAGTACATGCTTCTTTTAGCACAAATTGTTGAACTTCCAGTCAAAAACAGAAACTCTCACGTTAATTAGTTAGTGTTAAAAGATTTTTTTTTCACATTGTGGGTAAATCTGGTCCCCACAATGTAATAATTACAAGAAAACACACAAGAAGAGACATATACACAATCTGGGTACGCGGCAGGAAACACAACAAAAGTGTTTTTACATAGACATATTTTAGGGCGGCGACATCTATGTTCACTTATAATTTCATCATTCAAAATGCAAAAGGTATCGTGATAACTATAAAACTAAATGAGACAGACGTGTCCAGTAAGGTGTTTAAGCAATGGCCTGTGAGGGACAATGCATACTAACTGATTTCCATATTATGTATTTCTATATATATTCTATATCTTTCTTGACAACTTTACTGTGTCCAGTCACTACCAGCGACACTAAGCGAGTGACAGCTATTGAATATAAAATGCACACATGAACATTCAACATCAAGAAGATGCAGCACAGAGAAAGGGCTTTTCTGTGCACACCTTCTCTTATGGACATCAAAGGTCTGCAACTAAAAACTGCCTGACTTGCTTGGAAGGTATTATAGTCAGAAAACTGAATATCGAATATGCAGCTAACTTACCGCTATCGCAAGATTCTCATATACAAGCTGCCATTACAAGCTGTTTGGAAAAGCCCATTTATTAGGCCAGGTAATATAACAACTCCGTCTCTTTGACTGGTCCAAGAACTTTTTGCGATCCATGAGGCCGAAATATAACCTGCTCCAGAATGGATCAGTTGCATAAGGGGTAATAATCCTGTTAACTGGTGGAGCATTCACACAACATGCACTCACTTATTTTTGCAGGTTCGTCAAGCCTGGACAGCCAAATAAAATAAGACCATACTTGAATCAAGAAAAGGACTTGTCCCGCATCTTTGTAAGATATGACAAACATGCATGCAGTTGCAAAGGAGATGCAGCAGCCTATGAATATAAAATTGAATCCCTTATGAAGAAGCAGAATAGGCTAACAGGTTAAATCGCTATGGTAATATGTAGTGTCTACAAGTGAGCGACCTTTCGCAGTACTAAAAATTCAATGTTAAACTTCAAGTAAATTGGGCTAAGCCAGCTACACCAATTTCATACTATACCCTTTAAGAGTCAATAACAGGGATGAAGCGGTTATTGGTTTAATAGTAAACCACGGTATAATTCCAGATGGTTACTTTTACTGTTTAAAATTTTTACTATTATTTTATTTTATTTTATTTTATAAAACTCATGTCAAACACTGTCCAGCATCAAGCAAAGTTAGCAATAGCCTCCAGATGGCACAGTGTGCAACATGGATTTGTGTCAGTAAAATGTGGCGAAACTCAGTGACCACAGCACTCCGGAGGATTATAATTTTCTATTTGATATGGTTTTCATGTGTTCACCTATCGCATAGGCTGTGTTATTATTTCGATGTTCATTTACACAAAAAGCGCATAATGCTGCTAATTTTATTTATGGTTTCCCGTATTAAACTTGGTGATATCATTTCAGTTTGTGCATCAGTACTTTCGGCGAATTTTGATGATACTGATAACCCTGATAATTTTGTTCATTATAATCGTGATATAAAATTTTCACACCGTTTCATCTCGAGGCAGTAACATTTAAACTTAAGCAAAATATTTTTCAAGATCAGTATAAAAAATGAACACCTAAGACCTAGTAAACTGAAATTTGAGACTCCTTAAGGCTTTTTACTATCTTGTGAACACCATGTAGAGGCAATACATGGGCGAAAAGGGGTTTCATGTAGAGGCTATACGAGGCTGTTAGGGAGTTTCAAATTGAGGCTGTAGGAGGTATGAAGGGGGTTTCGAATAGAGGCTGTACGAGGCCAAAAGGGGGTTTCATGTGTCAGATACTGTGTTTTTCAGCAAATCTTTCAGCAGCTGCAGCCCAAGCAGTGATGAGCTATACAGGTTTGTACACAAAACGGACAGGAATGACTGCCCTCCCTCAGTAGGCCGTCTCTCCTCATGAACCACAAATAAAACAGTCAAACACCACACAGTGACCACAGGTGTAAACATCTGCTGCTTCTTCTATCTTGCAGAAATGAGTAGTTTTTACTACGTATTTGCCTTTCGCTGTTTAAGCGTTCAGCTAGATCTGGGAGGTGGGGGACATGCTGTATGCACAGCCGAACAGTTTA
This sequence comes from Mormyrus hasselquistii, assembly GCA_026779605.1. NCBI lineage: Eukaryota > Metazoa > Chordata > Actinopteri > Osteoglossiformes > Mormyridae > Mormyrus > Mormyrus hasselquistii. Next base: position 10,279,253 of record JAODKE010000047.1, on the reverse strand, counting down.
ATACTGAAAAGCAGCAAAGATGGTGTAGATTTAGATGGACCCACACCGCTCTCCTTCATCTGTCAGCGCTTCATCATCTGCAGCGGAGCACTGTCTAAACGACAACTACTCCCCCCGTCAGTCTGAAGCAAGCCTGCGGAACAGCCTGCTGTTTATCTCAAGGAGAAATATCGCAACCGGCAAGTACACGCCTTGTCTAGTGTTTTTCGAATACAGCGCTCCGGATGAGGTTAGAAAGGTCAAGCTCATGTCAGTCTCTCCTCAGTGGAATAGGAAAAAAAATCGACAGATCAGGTCTTATGGGAAAGACAGAAGGTGATAACAACTAAATGCCAGTTAAATAAAAACCGCATTCATAAAAGGTACGATTTAAAATGGATATAAAGGACACATGCTTAGTGTTGCATTCACACTATGCTCATTTCTTGTTCCCGTCTCAAAACAAATGCAGAACAAAGCAGGAACTGAGACGGAAACAGCTCATTGTGTCAAACAAAAATAACCCCGGTGTCTTGCTTCTTGGCCCATATTTCAGGGAGTTTCCTGAGAAGTCTTTTCTCTTGTTTCTCAGAGGAAAATAGCTATATTATTTATCCTGGTTTTATTCTGTCACCTGTCATTTTAGAGGCTAGCTGGTGGATCTCTGCTGCAACCTTACTGGGACTGAAGAGTGGGTGGGACGGCCATTTCCCTTAGATCTCTTTTAAAGACACCACTGGGATCCTTTCTTGCTATATACTGAACTAAAAACCTATACCAGAGCACATCAGTCAAAGCAGTTAGTTGCCAAAAATATCGAAGCTGTAATACATCTTTTTAGTCAATATAATTTGCGATTTGTTAACCCATACCAAGCATTACTCTGTCACAGACCATGGAGCTACCATGTTCAGAGACAGACAAACTGAATGAGGCCACATTGGACAGGAAACCACATAGTGGCCATTGACACACATATTCAGAGCTAAAAATGAGTGCACTGGAAATGAACACCCATCAGCTTGACCATAAGCAAGGCACAAGAAAGCAGAAGTGATCGGACGGAACTCGTTACATGCCCAGACCCAACTCATCAATTACCAAGGAAACAGACTGGTCCCTACGCGACGGTGATTGAAATAAAGCATAGCGACTGAAGCTGAATTGCGAAGCGGCGCAGGCAATGCGGCGCAGGCAATGCCTCTACCAAATCTGAGACAAACTAGATGAGCATGTAGGAGGAATCCAGCCTTTTTTAAGCATCCACAGCAGGGAGCGGCTGTTGGGAGACGGGTTCGTGTTTAATTGTTTAATAACCACAGGGAGGAGAAAGCCATCACAATTTTACAATGGAATACTTACAATAAAAGTGGAGCAAATACCTCATTAACGGGAACTATTTTTCACATTAAATGAGGCTATAGGCAAGGCGCGATTTTAAGCATCAAAAGAAGATAAAGACAAGCCGCTGTCTCTGCCTGATTCTAAGACCTTTCTTCAAGCCCGGCTACTAAACAGCTACGGCAAGGCTGGAGGTTTGAAGAGCATGCACCATATCTATTAGGCAGATAAGAGCTCCATCAGGAAGCGCATCGCATCACTGAGAACGGTCCACATGCAGCCCCACTAGCCGGCATCTCGCTTTCATATCATTTTAGCTATTGCTCAGATAAGCTTCTCTTTTGTCTTTTTGTCAATGTCCTGTTTACAGTGCTTCCAAAAATGTCAGAGAAGACTCCAGCTGGATGGGGAATGAATGAAGGTGGGAGGTTGAAGTCATAGTTTTCCTGTGAGCGCAAAATCTACATTAAATGGCTTTCATGGCCATCCTGTTATCTTATAACTCTAAAAATTAAGTTTAAGTGGACCTGGAAGTAGGGATGCACAAAAACACATCCCAATATAATCGCAATTATGTGGCGCATGCACAATAATCAACAGGGCTTCATATGACAGCCATAAACAAGTATACATTCAGTGCATGTTTATGTTTATTAAATTTGGTTAGTGAAGCGCGTCACGGGCTGCTGTTTTGATATGGAAGCGATAAGAACTGAAACGGCAGTGAAGAAAGGTACAGCTTAGCGGGCACAACATCTTTTGGAAAGGAAGATATTGTGGATAAACAAGGGAGAAAGAAGGTGGTGTGACGGTACTTTTTGCAGTTTAAAGTCAGAAACGTTATTTCAACATAAGGATGTGCCGAATCTATACAGATACTCTTCTGGGCATCACAGTACAGCTCATTAATATTTTAGGCACACTACTAACCTGCTTACCAAATTGGGGGAATAAATAAACGTTCACATAATTCTGAAAAGCCAGTGTTTGGACAAATGTTCATGCCAGTCATGTAAGGGACTGGTGATTATTGCGCATGCGCCATATAATCGTGATGTGATGTCATGCAGCCCTAACTGGGAGGTTTACAGAGCAGCACACCAATAACTGGTATAAATAGTGCAGAGAACAATCCATGGCTAAAGCCAGGCTTGGCAATCAGACTGCAACTCATCAACCTGATACAGGTTACCCGACATTGTTGAGAATAGCCAGAAATTTCAAAGAGCCATTATGTTAATGATCCAATGGGATCCTACAATACTACAGCTAAAGCTGACCTTAAGTGATGATCAAATAATGATTACAAAAGAATCATGGGGAGCTTCATTTGAATGCAGCCCACTGTGAAAGTGAAGTAAAATGACTGACAGAAAAATTCGGAATCCAATTCTCACTATGTGTATTTCAAACAAAAAATATGTAACGAACCATAGCACCTGCACGTAAAAATGACCCAATGGTCTGCGTGTTATTCTTTCATTACAGTAATACAAAAACATGTTCCTGTTCTCAGCTGGTTTATTATTGATGATTTTTTTAATATACTTAAATATAATATACTATAGAGTAGTCCTAGAGTAGGCCATGAAATATCCAGACACTGGATCTCAGTAGAAGATTGGGTTAATCCTTAGCTGGGATGTGAGAGGTATCTGTGGTAGCTATCACAGATTCCCTGACATATATCCTAGACATGCAGATTTATATTTATATACATATATATATACTGCATATGCACGCAGAAATGTAGCCAGTCACTACTACCAACCACCACTTTACAAGAATTCTCTCCTCAAATGCTGATATTCACTGTAGTAATTCCGACCCAACTTTAAAAAGGTGTAACAATTACAACTACATATGCAAACTTCAAATATGAAATCACCAAAGAGCGTGAAAACACATCAACCAATTCTTTTGTTAGGTAAAACTCTAAATTGTCCATTTATGACACAGGTTAAAATATAGCAAAACCTGAACCAGGATTCCATATTACCAGGCGCCCTGGGAGGTACCTGCTTTTCTGTTCAAGCCTCAGCCTGGAGCAAACATGCCGGCTCTCCCAGGCAAATCACTTCCCCTTGCCTGTCAGCACCAGGCTTCCCCTGCCAATTTAACGGCACTAATTTAAGTGTCGTATCAAATTACCTGCAAATTCAGGGCTCGTAACAGTGCTTCATCTAGGCGGTGGTTCTTTCACCTATGACTAAATTATTTACATTTCCGCTGCACAGTTTAGGTCGTTTGGGTCCGGCGGCCGAGGCCTTTGGAAAAAGGAGTGTCTGGGTCAGGGAGGCACATCCGAGGGCAACTTAGCTCTTTTGGGCGTCCGGAAACCACCCGAGGCAGGGATCGTGTATCCTGGCGGAGACTCTTTACAAGAAATGCATGGCATTTCCTCGGGCCTCAGAGTGCCCCCACCCCCAGGGAGAAACAGCAGTAAGAAGAGACTGACTGGCAAATTAAGGCCAATGTGGTTCGGGCAGAGGAAACTGCCTTTCACTCCCACGCTGATTAATCGGGTCTCTGCTGTCATGCACGTCGGTCACAAACCGTCACCGTGTTGCTAATTTCATTCTTTGGCTTTTAAAGATTCATGGAGAAAGTGAACATCGAGCTGAGCACCGCTCCTTCCCCAGGTAAAATATGACAAATGCCATCGGAGCCAACTTCATGCTTACACTGGTAGTTTTGTCAGACACTGAGCCCCTAATGAACAAACCCTTTCCAAATAGGCAGAGCACACCTGCAGGCTGCCTAACAAAATGCCAGGCATGCTCTCCAGAGAAATATGACAAACTATTTAAGAGCTATTTTTAATAAAATGTGATGGTATGGTTTTAAAATAGATGTACCATTTCCATTTGGAGATTTTACCCTGCTGTTTCTTATCTGGCACGAGAACTCATGTGTACACTGAATGTAAAAATTGACATTCTCTCCAGGTAACGTGCAGGTCAAAATGATCCAGCTATACAGTTACACATCACACATTTTAAGTAGTTTAACTGCCAGAACTAAATCAGATGTAAATGAGGGGTGTGATAGTATGTGTAGGTTGTTTAAAACCCTGAAAGGCAAGACAGTTGTGGTTTTTTGACATTCCTTTGCGACAGTGTTCAACAGACCCATTATACCTTTTCTGCAGATTCAGTATAACCTGCATTCCAGGCAAGTCTGCTACAAAGGCAAGACAGATCACAGCTGAACTTGTCCTGGGATTTTCCCCTGTCCTTAAATGCCCCTTGAATGAAAATTTAATTGCCAATGGCTGTATAACTGTATATTAAACTTCAATTTCATTTGTTTTTTTAAAATTGCTCATCTAACAAAGATCTTATTCTCTTTACAGTTGATTCTGGAATACTATCAAAAAAAGATGGTGCATTCAAGGTACACCTCTGTCACCATGAATAAATCCAAGGAGTGTCCATTTATGATGCTCAGATCTGTCTAAAGGAATGGTGCTGTTTTCTTTCGGATGTTTCAGAGAGTGTAGAAATTATCATAGAACTGTAGCTGTGTTCCAAGCCTAAGAGCGACTGGCTAAGCTAACATGCTGTTATAGTAGAGGTGTTGATAACCTACTTCTTTGTTATCAGAATGCCTTAAAAAACAAACTTTAAAAATGTTATGGCTGATATTCTGAGATGTTGGTGTAAAAGACTAACAAGCAAGTTAGTAGGTCCCATAACTATAATTTTTTTCTTGTGTAAATCAAGCAAAACTTACGTTGCAAATCTTGGTTAAGAAGTCAACATCAGGATATGGACAACTTTCACTGCTAAAATGGTCCTAATATAGGGTTTCACCAGTGTGTCTTTCAGCATTAGCATCAGTACACTTAGATATACAGTAATATAACATTCACATTCTTTTCATGTTATTGTTCAGCTAGCAGAGTGCTATATTCGTGGAGATTTTCTACCCCTAACAATCAAAGTGTGAAGGAGTTACTGTGCGTGGCTAGGCACAATTCCTCATATAAACTAACAAGTTAATCTACTGAGATCTGGAGTTGGGGGACAGAATTGACCAAATTGAGACCCTGAAGCTTAACCATTTGTGATGCTCTATTGCTTTACTGTTCCACTTGTACCAAAAGCAAGATTTTTCTCCCTGCACACAATATAGTACTAAGCGTCAACGTGTCCACTATACATCCACCACCAGCTATTGTGGCAAAACGTGGAAATGAATCAGCGGTCTCTCCGATGAGACTCCTTAGCATTTCCACTTCGCTGGACAACACATTACTCACGCTGCTTAAATGCACGTCGTCCGCGGCTTGGTGTGTTGTGACCTTTCGGCTGCAAGCACACTCACGAATTTCATGGTGGCATATTGGCTTTGTTGATATACCTTCAGAATAAACACTGTCCCTGATCTCCAACGTTTGCGGGTATATATTTCCAACATCCCATCTACATAGACGGCAGAAAATGCAAGATTATGCAGTAATATAAAAGGCATAGGAAAATGTATCCTTTCAGAGAACGTTTCAGCAATCCTTCCACTTGAATATAACGGGCATGTTCAAGAGCTAGAAATACTAAAATCAAAATCTTTTTTTCAATTTTCTATCTGGTGAAAATAGATGTTTATAAGCTTTGAGATGGAAACTGTAACATATCCCTGGTTGAAAGGTTCAGACATTAGCAGCCCTTTCAAGACTCAGCTATTTCAGCTTCAATATTGACATTAAACACAAATGGAGGCACTGAAGTCAAACACCTTCACGACCTATGAAAGTATTCCAGTTTAATGCTACTTATAAAAACATGAACGCCGTTTTTCTTTATTGCTTACATTGGCCAATAAGGACACAGCTGCGCTTCGACAAACAATATTACATTTAGCGATATTTTAGGATGTTTCCATGGTGAATACGCCATGCAAACAATGTGCTGGTTATGTAAGTGTTTACTTGCAGTCTTGGGCTCTTTTGTGTTATTCATTTTGTGTACGTGTCTGTACTTCTTTTTGATGCAAAAAAACGATGCAGGAACACTCCTATCAACCCTTTCTTTCTGTCCAAAAAGAAAAATAAGCTTGAAATCAGATATCATTAGCCAACTGAATAGCAGTCCTTTATTAAGGAAGATTTAGAATGGTGCTGGGCATTCCGTAACCATGGTGATGTACCATGTCAGGTTAAATGTCACAAACAAAATGGATGTTTTTATTTTTTTTGTAGATTTTGCTTGTATAACTGATATATGCAACTCTCTTCAAGAACATCGGGCTTGATTTTTCACGAGCAAAATACCAGAAAGCCCAGGTCAAGCTCACCTTCGCTAAACTACTGACCGCACAGGCTCATTTAGTATTTAATGTGCTTCCCCTTTCAGTGATTTTCACCTAATCGCACACTCGTACAGCCTTTCAGTGTATTGTGGGTGTGGGTCTATAGCAGACCACAAAGGTCAGTAGCATGCAGTCAAAAGCTGCAGGGCTATAAATACGCATAGAATGCAAATTCAGAGTCAACTTCTGCTATAGTAAACTGGGTTTCTCAACCCCAGGTTTCTACGTTACATGAAGACAAAAAGTATGAACAGGAAAATGTGGGGAATGTTCAACAGCCTCACAACTAGATATTTCAGAGTGATCCAGATTCACCTAAATCATACTGTACAGACTAATAGTTAATAAATTGCAATTTCAAATATTTATAATGATGACTAAACATATCACCTTATTGCAATAACACACTTGCTTCATTAGTCTTTACATTTTAACATTTACATTTTAGAGCAGCGAACAGAATTCGAATAACATCATGACATTTGGACAACAACTTAAAAATGCCCCAGTAATTTAAAAGACCAATAAAAAAACCCTTGACCTGCCAAGCAAGGGATGAGGCATAGGAGGCTCTGAGTCAAGGCCCAAATAATCATATCTGACTCTCAAGTCACACAAAGCAGCAAAGTCAAGTCAACTTCCCTGCAGACAGACCTCTCCTAACCTAGAGAGCAGGCTGACTTTGCAGCCTCAGCCAACCTTGCAAACATCAGCGCCGTGCCTTTCTGGTGACTCAGCAAAATGGCAGCACCCGACATTAGCGATCACTATACGGCGGGGGAAGGGCACCTCTCAGGCAGGGGGATGGGTCAGATGAATGCTACCTAACCAAAAACAAGCTGCTGTTTATTCATGTAGCTGAGAAATGGTACATGCCTGTATTTATTTCCTGCTTTCTACGTCGTGTGATGTGGGCTATATCTTTCCTCTACTTTTCCCCCAATTTCCTACACATTTCATCCTACTTCTGGACAATGTTTTTGTCTGAGGGCAAATAAAAATGATTTGGCCTGCTCATTTTGCTGAGTAATAATTTTCCCCTCCATTCCCCATTCCTCCACTCCTGTAATCATTTCCCAGCAGCTGCGTCTCACTCCACTGCAGCCACCTTGGGGTATTCACTCTGATAAATGTCTCAAGTGCTGCATCCAGCATGCCCAATTTCCTGATCGAATGTCTTTTCTCGAACTCCCCAAGCTGCACTCTGTCAGTCACAAATGAAGCTAAATGGCACAGAGTGAAAGGGACAGGGTGAGGTGTCTGTTGGGTTTAAGGATTGCATCGTTTAGTGCCATCGGGGGTGAGGGGGTGGGCCACTTTTTCAGACCTCTACTCCAGTATACGACAGTTCCACTACATTTCCCTCTCCAGTACAAGGATCTCAGCGCATTCGGTAAACCACCGTCACAACACCATTCAGAGAAAAGATAGACTCAGATAGCTATGCGCAATGTATTGAAAAAAAAACAGCAGAATGACTTATTTATACCCTGGATCTATCCATAAATTTTCTATGACCACTTGTCCAATGTAGAGTCATGATGGTTCGTAGCCTATTCTGGAAGTAACAGGAGCAAGGCATAGAATTATACGTTAATTTCTATAAAAAAGAGAGTTCTTAAAATATATCAACAAATAAACCAATCTGTTGAATAATAAACTGAAAATTTATTTTCAGAAAATTGTGGAGGACGGGGTGTTGGAGCCAAGAGTACATAGCGCTGTCAGGTTATAGGATTTATACATCCATTACGAGAGGGGAACCCATTCACCTGCAGGTAGAAAACACACAGCTTGACATTTCCCCTAAGTCCAGTATCAAATGTATGGTTATCAATCTAATGAGCAACAGCCAAATTTCTTTCCAATGGCTATATTTGATGCACCCAGATGGCAACGTTGTTAGGGATAATTGGCAACATGTCCAAATCAGGTTTGGTAATATTAATTTGCGTGAGAAGTGCAATGATGGATTACAACATGTTCTTGAAGGCAAGTAATCGATTATGTAATTGGGCCGATCCACATTTTTTTTTCAGTTCCGATCCGATTCCGATCAACTGCCAGTACAGATACAGATTCCTATACAACGGCTCTTTTTACTTAGCATAGCAGCCCCTCATGTATCTCAAGCTGTAGAAAGTACCCAGTTACCCATGCCAGCGACTCCCAAATTATATATTGCTTTTTTTCATATTACATGCATTGCGTCGCATAATTGCGTGTGCTTTGTTTAGAGGGATATTCCACTAAACGCTACTTCCACACCTCAAAACTTATGGAGAGTGCAAGTGGCCGTGCTACTAGTCGCTGTTAAAAGTGTAGGATAATTCCAGATTCCAGATTGTCAGTCTTATCTGACATTCCTTATTCTCCTCGTACTATGAAGGCTATGCACGTGAGGTCACGGCAGGCGGAAGTGACTGCACTCACACCCACTGAGAGGCAGCGTTAGTGTTTAGCATTTTAAAAAAATAAAAAAATAAAAAAGAATCTAAAATGGGAAAGAGCTGTCATGCGATTGACTGTACAAATACATTTAACACAAAATAGGAGCTATCTTCTTAGACTGCCAAAAACTAAATGAGTAAGTATTGGACATGGATTGGTCATGTGTGCCCGATACCCGATCCGTCAAAAAGGTCTGGTTTGGCGCCGATACACATCCAAATACTGGATGGTGCATCTCTATAATTAAAGAAAAAAAATTTATGAAAAATTTAAGAAGTTGACCCTCATTTTTTAGATAGTATAATTTCTATAAAAAAAAGAGTTCTTAAAACACATCAACAAATAAACCAGTCTGCTCTTAAATGGTTACAAGCAGGGATGGACGTAACTGGAATAAAAGTACGCATTCACCTTTAAAAACGATATGTGCGACAATCGATTGTTTGTAAAAGTGCAAATTCATACTTATTTGATGTACATTTGCACTGCTATGACAAGAACATACAATGCATTTTAACCTGTATACCGCAAATGAAGTATAGTTAGCATATAAAGCATTATATGCATTATGTTGTCTTCATATCAGCGCAAATGCACATAAAATAAAGTATGCATTTACACTGTTACCACAATCGATTGTCGCACATATAATTTTTAAAGGTGAATGCGTACTTGCATACCAGTTATGTCCATCCCTGGTTATAAGTTTATTGTTAGCTGTTATTTCATTAAGAGAAAGAGCATTACTGTTTTGTTTTCACACATGTTAGGTAACCAAGAAGTAGCAAAACTCTATGTGACAGAGCAAATCTGCTGCCCATCAAAAAAAAATTACAAAAGAAAAAAATGGTCTCTATTGTTTTTCTTGCAATTGTCATGCTCTGGGTGAACCTGCAGACAAAACCACACCTCTTAAAGACCTCAAAGAATGCTTTTCTTCCAAACACCCTAGGGGTGATTAATAGGCCTTAGTCAGTGGATAATAAACAGTTTGGTGTTATACTTGAAGGGTTCATTCATTTGTATGTAGACTTGCCAAGAATATCCTTAGATGCAATCTCAAATAAAAACAAAACAGTATAGCTCATGATTATGGATGATTTGATTTCTCTACTGAGTCACTTTATAATGTATTAAGATTTCATGCAAGCATTCACCTACCAGTATTTATAAGCCATTACAAAGATTTGGGTCTATGTCATTTTTCCCATGTTATTTTACTTATATTAAAGCGTAGAAATAGACAGAATGTGAGCAGGGACCATAAGGGGCAAAACTCCAACACTGACATGAAATCAGGGAGACGTAATTGGCTCAGCGGCAAAGGGGGTTCGGCAGTCTCACATCGCCATGGTACCCATGTTGCTGCCATATGTTGCTGACAATCGATGGTTGGTCTGAATGGTCATCTTTCAACAGGCAATTTGAATTACGCGGTTTACGCACAACAAAACAGCAATTCTTAGAAAAAGAAAGGAATGCTGTAGCTACAAAACAATGTATAAAGGATTTTATGGGGTGTTACCCATTGTATCCATATTACAATACACGCAAAACCCAAAATTCATCTAAAAAGAACCTAGTTTCTTAAGGCGTTACACACCTTTTCATCAGCACAGGACAAAAAGAATTCAGGTAAAAATATCTGACCCAGCAAAAGTAACCATTTAAGCAAGATCTTAATACACTTTCTCATCATTTATGGTTCAGAAGATCCATTATGGATATACAGAAAAGTGTACTTTTATAACCCTTTTATGGCCCATATCACTATGATGTGTTGAGCAAAAAGCATCTGTCAGGTTCCTCTCTGTAGAAGCACGGTGCTCTTTCTGGTTAGTGTTTAAGGTTGACATAAAAAGAAACATTCAACAGATAGAGCACTAGACTTATTCCTGAATTTCCTGGGCCATTAACTAACCAGAATCTTCCTCTTTCACTAGAGAAAAACGAGCCACGACACTGACAGAAGCTTAAATAGCAGCTCCACGAATGACAAATCTGACCTTATCCGTCATGCTACATATCGCAAATGTTACCATTAGACATTATGTTACATTTTGGAAGAGTACAATTCTAGAGCGTAATGACATAAAAAGCAGTAAAAATCAAAGGCATTTCCAGTCTCGATATTTCAGACCAAAACACAAGACAAATTGTAGTGCTTAATGTAGTGTATTTGTTCTAATTAATTATGATTAATGCTACATACCGCTATAAACATTTTTCCTAAACTGTGACATGAAATGACAGAGGTGCACCTTGAAACACCCTGTACTAGAACAAAATGCTGCTCATTGGTGAGGCTGGTACATTAAAAAAATTCCACCGTATTATTTGCAGTACAACTGAATGCGTGATTACAGACCAAAGAAATGCGTGTCAAACATACTCTCTTGGAATTAGCAGTGAATGGCAGAGTAAATAATGATAAAAGATTAGCTTTTTGCACACATACGCTGTTATTTCATACATGCCTTGATCCAAGCGTCTTTGATCTATGATGCAGATGATATTATGTTAGGTTGCTACCAGAACAGTCAAAGTTTGCTTAGAAAGGTTAGGCCATCTCAAAGGACCATAATTTCATCGAAATTTTGAAAAAGGTTATTATGTTGCCTTCAACAAAATAAAAACCTTAAGATATATCCTTCCAGATCAATGTAATTCTTGAGAATGTCATCAGTCTTACTCATCATAAGTGATCGACTGTTATTTAGATTAAGTGTGTAAACATTGGCTTGTACCTTTCTAAATTAGCCTCAATCTCTCCAGCTCTTCAACACTTTAGTATTGAATGTGTAATCATTTGAAGCTGAGCTCGCCAAATTAAACACAAGCACTGCTAAGCGGGATTCAACTACACACATTCTGGACTTGTGATTTTAACATTTCAAGAGGGCAAAGTCAAAATGTCAAAAATAGGAATTTACAGATATATATATTTTTTTATAATATCAACATTCTGCTGATGAGTGACTATATTCATAATATACGAATCATTGTTTTCATTATGCTTTATTCTTTTGAATAAACTCCATATGGATATTACTAATATGTTCACTTGCTGGATGTTTAAATATTTAAAAAATCATTAACATCTGTTTACTTAAATATACATCTCCATGGTGCAAACATTACATATGACTCACATTAATCTTTCAATGCTCAGACAGCAGTTCTCATACTTGCTTTAACCTGGTCCAACTCGGCAACAATACTAGCCAAAATGGCTGAACATTAGTTCACATATTCAAAAATACTGCTAATGTGAGCTAATGCAATTTTTTAAGGATGACATTTTCACCTTTGAACAAAAACAGCGCTATGTATTACAGCTGGGCGATATGGCCTAAAAATAAAAACTCGAATTTTTTTCACGATAATTTTAATCGATTTTCCCCTCCCCTACTCAAAAATCAAATTACAGATAACAAATAAACGGCTCAAAACAAGTTTTAACTTATTTTATTTTTTTAGAGTTAAATCTGACAAGCCAAAAAAGATGCTTGTAAGTGAGATGGCAGAACACGCCATTGTAAACACTTTTAGACACTTGCAAAAACTTTTAGCGTGTTAATGAATCCCGGCTTTTCCACAGTATGTATGGGCACCATGTCTTTCGCAATATACATCGCGACAGCGTTTGCTATCGCCTTCCACTGTGCCCCATTCAGTTTGAAAACGTGTCCAGAACGGTTGCTTGCTATCCTTTGGATGTTTGGGTATTTTCATTTCCCTGGGACCTGCACGTCCCCCACTCCGCTGTGCCTCTGCTTTAGCTGCTGGAATAAATTTGTCGTGCTGCTTCTTTTGGTTGCAACAGTTTTTTTTAAACAGACTTTGCAACAACGACTCGTTTGGTCTGTGTCCGACGGCACAAAACTGAACCACTGCCATGTTGTTTGTGAATCCGCTACAGTGATTGGGTGTGTCGCGTTAACGTACCCGTGAAGAACGGTGTGTCGCATTAGTTCCGCTTTTGGCGCTTGTGTGTAAAATAAATAATAAAATCGAAATTTTTCATACAAACACATCGTCCTGAACAATAAATTCGAATTAATTGATAAGATTAATCAATTTATCGCCCACCTCTACTATGAATATTCCCCCTTGCTTCCCATTACTATTTGACTCTAGTAGATTCAACATGAAGAATGCAATTCCCCTCTTTTCAGTTAAACACTGCAATGAAGTCCCTTGAAAATAATAAGGAGCCAATTGCTGAAAATCACAGGTGAAAGACAACAGTTATTTCTGCTACAAACCACAAACTACCCCAGGTAAGAATACCAAACACCTTCTTTTGCCTCCAAAGACCATATATAATCCTCAATGTGAGAGGGAACCAAGAAATCCACCACCCAAAACTGGGGATCTCATATTCGAGAAAATTGAAGGTGAAAATACTATCAGTTAGTCTAAGCAAAATATTAATGCATTCAAATGTGACAGAATATTACACAAAAATTACTGGGACAATAAAATGATATTAATATGTACCATCAGCATTAAAAATAACATGGCTATTGAAATCAACCGAGTAAAATATAAAATAAGTGCTAATTGCAATAACAAACGGCTTCATAGACAATACCTTGCTAGACTGAAATGACACTTATGTTTTAAATTGTTCTACCAGATATATAACCGAGTTCATCACCAACATGATTACATATTGTCAGGCAGAACTGGTGCTTATTCTAGCCCTGTAATGTGAGCTGTCATAAACACTATTAAAACTGTCACACAGGAAGACAGGCGAAGTGCCACCTGCCCGGGGCTTTCCTAATTCAAATACACTCCCTAAATTTTGTGTCTGCAAACACACACACACACACACACACACACACACATACACACACACACACACACATATATATACGCACGCGCACACACACCAGAAAATCTACCAGTGACAAAACAGTTAACACAAGGGAGTGTGCATGCTACACTAGCATAGACGCTGATTGCTTACTTCAGAAACTATGACCAGGTGAAGTTAAAAAAAAAAAAAAAAAGAGAGAAAAAAAGAAAATCAATGAGGAATGACACTGCACTGCATCATCAAGATTATATATATTTTTTAATCACTTGGGCGTATTGTTTTCATGTAAGTGGATGAATTTTCTGTGCACCATCAATGACTACCCATGCAGGCTAGCAATTCTTGGAAAACTATAGCTCAATAAGTTACTAATAAATGATTATTGGTGACACCTGAATATCCGCAGTATATCGACCCAATGCAATATAATCCAATTAATGTCTAACATATTACGAATCAGATACATATTTCCAGAGGAATGATGAATTTATCTCTGAAAAATCCACACTCATGCCAGCTCTCTTCATTAGAAAATATTTCTGTTTTTCATTTTGAACATTTTTAAAGGCGGCGAGATAAACTCATGAGCGGAGGTGATGTAGACAGTTATGCCCTTGTTTTTTTTTCCCCCATTCTCATTCGGTGGCCTAGTTTTCATCTCCTTCCTCATCAGGGCCCTAATTGTGATTAAAATCAATAATAAGGCCCTCCTATTAAAGCACATCAGATCTTGAACTTGGTCAAGAGGACATCTTGGTTCGCGCCATACAAACCCAATGTAGGCCGCCTTAATGAAATTCTCGGTTTGCGCCAACTTATATATCCTACCTCCTTTCCCTCCCCCACTGCCTTGCTCTATTTATGGAAACCACAAGGCATTCCTGTTTTTTCCCTCCTTAAAAGGGAAGCATTTCCTCAAATATCCAGTTGCTAAATTGAGTTTCCCATGTAAATTATCGGCATTTAATATTTCTAGTAGATCGTTCACCTTTTTTTTTTATTCCTGTCACCCAATATTCTCTAGTGATAGCCTAACATATCTTGGTAAAAATGTTTTTTAAAAAAATGGTAAAAGCCAAAAAATTCCGGATTTAGAACGGTGAGTTGCATTCTTGTTGCATCACTGTGTGGTCAATGTTCACGTTCTGCATCTAAGTGGCAAGTGGAGAAAATTGTTTGTTATAAATAGCTATGGTACAATGTAAGAAATTTTATGGAGAAATGTTATGGTTATAGACAATTAATCTGCCCAGAAAACAAGCAGAAAGTATTGAGGTGTAACAGTAAATTCTAAATAAATATTTTAAAAAAATTTAAATTTAAAAATAACCCACATCTTAGGTTAACTACAAATATAAAAACAAGTTAATACATCTGTGTACAAAATTATATCTCAATGGCTTTCAGGTATCACAAATAACCAACCCAACCAAAATTTAATAAACACTGATATTCAGATGAATGAGTCCTGTTAATATCCAGCAACTCATAAAAGACACAGAGCCAGAAGATGGTATACAGAACCTTGATTTAGTTTTAATGTTACTTATTAAACTCCATTGTCCATTTTCAAAGAAGACAGAGCTTTGATTCAAAATCTCTCACGCAACTAAAGAATTTCCTATAATTCATTCATCAGTGACAATCTCAACCCTCTGGCTCTGTATACATACTAAGACTACTCTTATCCAACCCAAATAAAAACAGTAAGGAATTTCCCAAAGAAAAGGCCAGGCATGACTGAATTGGAGTAAGCTTCTAAACCTAGCTGGTCACTTCCACTTATTGTCAGTGCCTGGAAAAAAATCTGAACAAAATACAGCCACTTAACAAATAGCATATAAAGGCATTTTACAGAACCAGGTCGTGTCCATGTACTAATTTGACAAGTTCCTTAACCTTGATCCATCATGAATTCTAGGAGCATTTAGGCAAGGGACATAGGTTGTTCTGCTGCCAGAGTGTATTTCAATAAGTGTGCAAGACTAGTTTCTCAAAATACCAAAAACTGAACTCTGGTCAATAACTTAGGAGTCTTAATTTTGCAGTCTGTTCTGCTAAGAAACAAAGAGAGCAGCTTCACTGTTAGAATGCAGCCCAGACCTAGTTTTTAAAAAAACACTCACAGGTAAGTATATTTTTAAACAGACTATTAAAGGGCAAGAGACACATCCCATAAACAAAAACACAATATAACCTGGATCTTCCTTGTCACAAAATACCACTTGTGTTGTTAGTTAAAAACAACTTACACTGAGTATCAAAGCTACTATGCCTCAAAGCTGCAAAGTTTTAAATAACGTGTTGATTTCTGATGCAAAAAGATACACAGAGATAAACACATTTTTTTAATACATCAAGGTATAGGAAAAATTTAAATGTGTGAAAGTGTATTACGTACAAAAACTTAAATGAGCAAAATCCACAAAATCTTTTTCCTCTGCATGTAGATACCTAATGCTCAAACTACACTAGCAAGCAGATTTAACAACAGATAAGTGGATCTTACTCACCCTTGTTTAAAAGACAACGTTATTTAAAATGGTTAGTTTGACAATGGTAATACTCTGTGCCCAACAATAATCCCAATAATCAGTACATTTAACCAAATGAATAATCAGTTCAATTAACCAAATGTACTGGAGCCTGCATAAGGTTCTCTTCAATATCAGTGGATTTGATGGCCCCTTGTGCACAATCACTTTAGTTTTAAACCACTTTAAATTCATCGGCCAGTCAAAGTACATAAAATTATCACTCATCAGTAATGCATGCAGTTGCACATACAACTATCGTACAGAGGCATATGAGAGGACTAGACCCTTGCTAATTATGAGATAATGGATAATGAGCCCTAACATAAAAAGTATTCGATTAAATCCAGCTCAATGATTTATGGTTGCCAAGCCTATAGTACACATGAGAAAAATTGATTTAATCATCCAAATAGCTAGAAACATATTTTAATGTAAGAAGTCACAAATAACAAATGCAAATTGAATTTCACAATCTACTATTTAAGAAGACAAGGCAGCCTGGTGAGCCTGAAAGTTACTTTCATTCAACGCTGATCCATCAGCTTCACAATAAACCAGAAAAATGTCTGAAGCATCAATGGCAAACCTCACACATGACTGGCCAGTCAGAGTCAAACACATTCTTCCTATATCTCTGGCCCAGTGTGATATTTTCAGAAATTTCCTGCAACTGACCTACTTTAACACTGATGGCTAACATTATTCAAATATTCTCCACAAGAAGTTATTTTTACTTCTTTGACAGAGTAAGGTTCTTGATATTTAAAGAAAAATGCAAACAATTAAATGTTTTTCCCCTTCAGTGCACGAAATGAGTAAATGTGATGAAAGTGACAATTCATTTAGCTTCATAATCAAATACATTTTTTATTAAGTAAAATAATACTGTTTAACATCAGCACTTTGAGTGCATCACTTTCTAAAAAGAAGAGAAAAACATCTGGACACAAGCTTTTGGTTTATAAAGCATATCGCGTGGTCCATGGGGTTTCTGCATTTCAGGGGAAAACTGAAGAAGTCCCTTAAGGCATAAGGCACCCAAACGTACCTGGATCTCACTCAACAAAACCCATATCACCATTTCTAAAATCCATTGAAAAACACACTGTATCAATGTGTCTGCCAAGGACACCTGACTAACATAAAGGGAGATCAAGGCAGAACCAGCATTCAACACATCTGTATTACGCAACGAGCGTGCAATGTTTCATGGGGTCAAGCCTAATGGGAGAACCCAGAGTCTCTCAACACCTTGGAAAGACAGCTTGTTTATCCTGATGAAATATGTCTCAACATTGTTCAGGTTTTACCGCTGATAAATTAGCCTGAAATTTTCCAAATTGGTATTCAACTGTGTGATGTATAATATAAAAGAATGACAAGAGTGACAAGAATTAAAATTTTCATTGAGAGCATTTGGTAAATAATAAATTATATTCCAGTCATTAACATACAGATTCAACAATGAATCTGCAAAGGACACGCAGTGAATCAGGAATCACTGTTTAGATATTTATGCAGACACCAAATGATCTTTTCAAAAATAAATCCAGAAGAGGTCCTTGGTATTCTCAATAAAATGTCTTGGGTTTTTCAAGCATAAACTTACAATTAAAGAACGTCTGGCTTCCTAATGTTTTTCAGTGTGTTACAACCTGACAAGGGGCATTATTAGGCTCACCCTAGATATCCGACAAGCTAATGCAATACGTACATCCACCTTTGGTGTCAATTTGCTCGGTTCACTGCGCGGCATGTGACGTCACCGGGGAGGTAAATATTTTATAACCCTTTATAACGTCTGGAAAGCAGCTATGGAGACTATAGCCACACTGTGCCAAACAAGGGGTGCAGCGGACTAAAAATAAGTATTGAAACAAGCAAATGAATGCCTGTAAAACCCCTCCCGATTTAGCACAAACAGTCACAGCTCTCACTTTGCCTTCCCTTCCCCCACTTTCGCATACACCGTCTAGCAGCAGAATTACATAACTGTGCCTGCTGTAATTGGAGAAAGTGTAGAAGGCAGAGATCAATAATTCAGAATCAAGATACCTTTCTCTACCTGGGGCATACTGAAGACAATCACGTTAGCAAAGAGCCAGTTCAATTATATCACCAAGCAATTAAAAGGCCGTTTAAATAAAACACAGCACTCTTAAAGCTAAAAATAAAGGCTCATATATAAAAATGTGGGCGAATCTTACACTTGCTTTATACCAAAACACAACAAAATTGGTTAAAATTGCATGACATTAACCAACATTACGCCAATCAATTTTAATGTACAAAACATAACAATAATGGTTGTTGCTGTGGCTCTGCAGGTAATGAAACATCAGTTCTGTCTCCTGAGTCTCAAAGGCAAACATTAGTATCCCTTGTATGGCTGGAAAACAATTCATCAAATTTATGTTATTAGTAATACTTGTGCCTTTAAAAGAACAATTATGGGGGAGGGGCAACCTAATAGTTCACTAAAGAATGAACAATGGAAAGCACTGTAAGTTTTGAATTTCTTTAGGCATTACAAGAATTTCAAGCCGGGTTATGTGAAGCAGCATGAATGTACAGAAATTTCTATTTAACACAACTGAAAGAGCCATTCAGGCTGCATAAATTACTCAATTCATTTCAAGAAAAACATGACAATCAGTAATGCTGTCCCAATGTCACTGTCAATGAGTGTAAAATACCTTGGCTTTGACTCTAACATCCCCCCCCCCCCACTCTGAGCTGGGGCACCGGCATATTGCTGTTGTATGCCACAGTCATATGTTTCTGTAAAATCAGCCCCCCCCAGATCCCACCAAAATTGGAGGGAAAGCATGTGAAGTGGACTTCAAGGCTACTCCAAAGGAGTGGATGGCTTACATCTCATCTTACAACATGACCCAGTCATCCGGTGAAGGCTGCCTCCATGAAAGCGCTGCCCCATGCCCTACTCTGCTAAATTATGCCACAACATCACACATGCTGCTTTACCAGCTAACTGGCCACTTTTGTTATTGTTGTTATTGGTGTTGATGCTGCTGCTGCTGCTGCAGCTTCTGCTACTGGTGTTAATGTAGGTTATACAACATAACCCCTGCCTTATATAAAACACATTACTTTGCGAAGGGACCAATTAGATGGCTGGTCAACTACATCAAATGTTATGATCAAGTCGAGGTTACTGCATAAAGAGAAAACACAGAAGCACGCACGCACGCACACACACACACACACACAGGCGGCCCATCCCCCACCCCAGTCACTACTGTCACTTATACAGTAACGTTATTCTCCTCACATCCCTGTCAACAGCAAGGTACGCTCACTCTAATCACGCAGTAAACACACCTTTAATACACTGTAATGCGTGTCCTTTTAATCCCCACCCCCCACCTCACGAGGAAAAAAAATAATTAAATACAAAACGCAGATCCCTTACTTTAAAATCCCGATCACACCAGGGGTGTCTTCTTCGCTGTCGCTTGTGTGGAATTTCCTCCTCAACTAATTTTTTAACATGAAAGCAAATAACGCGTTATAAACCCCAGTTGATGGCGCTGGACCGGTAGTTAAATTCCCAGATAAGCGCGGCGTTGTTCAGAGATAAGTCGTAGCTTTTTCAAAAAATTAATAATAATTAAAAAAAGAGCTACAAAATAGATATAGAGGAGAAATTGAGGAACATTGTAAGGCTGTTAGCAAGTAGAGAAAGAGCCAAACGGTTCAGGAGCAGCCAACGGCTTCAGACACTCAAACACAGAAGGGGTGACTCTCCAGGCGGAAATGGGGCAGGCGAGCAGGCTGGGAAGCCGCGTGTCTGCGCGCCGCGCTCGCGCTCACTGTACAGGCGCACGCGTTAACCAGTCTGCTGCTCTCATTATTGGTCAAACCGCATATTTATCTTAACAACTGCACTTTTGCATATAGGCACAAAAACATGCAGGCACGTCGACATGTCTCTCAGCAAGTGCGATATTTCAGGAAGTCATAGTGGATTTTTTTTTTGGGGAGGGGGAGGGGAGTTGTTTGTTTAAATTGGGGGTTTTCGTAATTTTAGTAATTTGTCTGTTTTCCTGTTGTATTTATTGAGCGTACACATACCCAAAACACATATAATACTCATGCAATTCTATGAATACATCTGCATTGTTATTTCAGGGTGATGAGTCAAAACATCTAGGGACTATTGTGTTTAAGTGTATAAATCCCCGCAGTTACCCTGACCAGGATAACCAGTTATTAGGTGAATGCTGCAAACATTTCCAATGATCACCGAAACGTTTCACTTCCTTTGTAATATAATAAAATGTATCTGTACTATTTTTGTGCGTTACATTTTCTGTTATTGGACGTCTACCTATTTGGAGACATTCAACACTCAAGGCACAATGTTTCAAAAATCGCTATATACTCTGGCCTTGTTTCTAGGCACCAAATGAGAAGCTAATTACCAAATTGTCCATAAGCCTTACGTATATGCAACTGCATATAAGACTAAACAATTAAAACAGTGACTCATGCTGTCACAAGCTACTGGGGGCTTCATAATTGCCAACATGGCTAAATTGTCTTTGGCATAAAAATCGCTTTCATGTACAAATGTATTAGTTCTCTAACACAGAAGAAGAAAATGACTTTAAAGTGCTGCTGTAACCCTTGTCAAGAATAGTTCTTGTGATTTCTTGTGTTGAAAGAGCAAGTAATGTGTTTGGCCAAATGGAAAATTCTGGAAACACAGGCATATGAAAGCCCATAAACCTCCACACCTGGGATAGAAATAGATATCACAGTGTCTCCTAAAAATAAAAATAAATAAATAAATAAAAGCAAGGGGAACAGAAATCCTGAGACACTGTTGAGAAGGGAGCACAGGGCTAGGGTGATGTAAGGCGACGGCGTCTTTGAAGACAAAACGGGCAGAGCGGCAGGAGCAACTGCAAGGTGGCTCCTCAGAAGTCAGGAGGGAGCAGAAAAAAAGGACAGAAAGGACGTCCCTCTAAAGGTCCACTCCCGTATTCACACTGGCACTGACAGTTCTGTTGGGTAAGACTTTCCTGTATGCACACCTTAAAACAAAAGAAAAAAAAAACAGGTTTCTGTCTATTTTTACGGAGAGGGAAAAAAAAGCCTTCCTTTGAGCCTCTTTTGCAGCATGGAGCTGTTTGCAAAGAGCCAGGAGGTCAGCAGAAATCTGCATTTATTGTGCCAGCTTGACTAGCAGAAGCAAAAACAGGGGGCAGAAAATACTCCCTGTCAACATGTCCGTGTGTGTGTGTGTGTGTGTGTGTGTGTGTGTGTGGTCCAGGTATACATTTCTTTGTGGGGACCAAATGGCTGTGGATTTATGAGGCCTAAATCACTGACACCCCAAAGGACACAGGTGTGCCTCTATAGTTGACATAAAGGGATCAAACCGGTGCAGCACGGCCTAAACCAGAGGTGGGCAATCTTACCCAGAAAGGGCTGCTGCCTATGCGGGTTTTCAGTGTAACTCACTAATTAGATTTCTAATTATAGGACTGATTGGCTGAAGACTCCTCACACCTGGGTTTGTACAGCTGACCTACAGGTTATCCCAAAAACCTGCATACACACCAGCCTTTTGTGGATAAGATTACCCACCCCCTGGTCTAAATCATGACCATAACAACTAAAAGATGTGCCCTCTTTAAATATATGGGGTTATTTACACCCGCTGGTAATGTATTACCATGTTGAACCAGAATGCTACAAATGTATTTTTCTCAGGGTGGGTGAATGGATATGTAGCTTATACTATAATAACATGTAAGATTACTTTTACTGGATGTCTGTACATCATGTATAAGAGGGCTAAGTTTCTTTGACACGGACTGTTTGCTCTTGGTATAATTTCAGTATATTATAAAAATGAAGACCTTTAAGGTTCTTTTGTTACATGACTTCTTTTGTTATATGGCTTCAATGTAAAGGTTACGATCGTCTAAATGTTGATACGAAGCTTTGGTAGGTTATGGTTATGAAACAGTTCGCCATTGTGTGTGTCTTACATATGCGATCTCCCTCCAAAGACTCACACAAGTGCCTTTCATTGGAAAAACATCCCCAAAAGAACCTCATAGAAGCTTAAAAGGCGCCTCAACACTGCTGGAACTTTTTTCTGGAGCCAAGGACTTTTGTCATGTTCACATCGCAGGAACTCGGCCTGACTGTGGTTCCTCAGAGGCAGGTCACAGAGCCCAGTTTTAACTCCTACTCCAGACCAGGTACTTTTTGTTCGAATATGACTCATTGGTTGGACCCCATGCACCAGCACTAACTTGCAAGTAACTGCAACTGCAAAAGTTGAGCAGATAGAATTATTTTTGTACTCCAATTACATTTAATGCATCTATTTCACTTTTAGCTTCATATTTCTGCATCGGAAATTTCGATTGCTAACCTGTACATTCTTCTCCAATATCACCGGGACTGGCAGTAAAACTTGCCTGCGCTTATTAAGCAGGATATTGTTACGTAATTTTTTCTTCTGTGGAAAATGAAAGATCGATCTTCTGGCCAGATTAAGAATTTAGGAGATGCTGAACATGTCACAGGTCGTATAAGTAAAACATAAATACAAGGCTGTGTCCCATTTTAATCTCAGTCCATCCCCCCAGTAACTAACAAAATGAGTTTTTTATCCTCGATTGTCTCAGCAGGGCAGTGTAGTTTCGTATCAAATTATGTGTGAAGTTTAAGCTACAAGCTTTTTGTGTCTCTCGTGCTTATTTACCGTAAAGGTCCCGTTTCCTGTTGTGTGGTGTGAAAACGACACGCGAAGGTGACCAGGAGATACAGAAGTACTAGGTTGACAGCCCGGGTTCCGGAACTTAAATGTGAAAGGGCCTGTTGTTACAGTAAAAGGGCCTGAGGCGGAACCCAATTCAAAATGCGCTCGTGCGCCGGTGGCCGTCACTCACAAGCCCAGAAAAGTCCGTTCTGTGATAGTCTCTTCACACGGCTGGGTGACACATCCTCTGTGTACGTCAATAAAGGACAGCTTGTCGCCGTCACCTCGGTCATTCATTTAAACGCAGACTGAAATATGATGCCCAGGACCCAACTATATGCAGGCTGACTCTTAGT
Organism: Mormyrus hasselquistii; assembly: GCA_026779605.1. Taxonomy (NCBI): domain Eukaryota; kingdom Metazoa; phylum Chordata; class Actinopteri; order Osteoglossiformes; family Mormyridae; genus Mormyrus; species Mormyrus hasselquistii. Next base: position 10,255,706 of record JAODKE010000047.1, on the reverse strand, counting down.
ATTAAATGTGCCCGCCCTACCATTCGCCCCCCCACCCCTCTCCCACCCCTTTCTAAGACCTAAAAATGTAGTTCAATAATCAGGAGCATCATCCAGACAGATTGCAGTTCTTCGTTCTAATGCCAGGCCTCTATAAACTTGTGCAGTAGGTTCATGGGGGTCAGGTCATGCAAATGACAGTTGAAAGTAGCAATTGAAAGAATATA
>JAODKE010000047.1:10216522-10231111 GCA_026779605.1 Mormyrus hasselquistii | reverse complement strand
CTGGTGCCCCCACCCCTGGGTCATTAGGCAGGATATTTTACAGCACGGCTGGGCCATGCTGGTCTGAGACTGGGGGGGGGGGGGTAATTAGCTGCACATAATTCTCACTCTGGGCTGCTGCTCTTTTTTCCTAGTGAAACCTTAACCAGCCGCGCGTTTCATGACACCAAGCCTTAACCAGTCATCCATCTTCCGGCTTCTAACCTGAAGCCGCCAGCTGGTCCACCATAGCTAATATATACTGACCAACAGCGAGCGTTGAGAGAGACCGCTGTCACTCTTCAGCTCCTGTTTCATGCTGCCTTTATATTAAATCATTTATGTTGCCATATCCCTGATATTTCATGCCCAGTAACCAGCTTTGAAGTAATGTGTAAAAATGTTGTAGTTAATCAACTGAGGGCAATCTCTGTGTTTCAAGGAGAAACATTTAATAAAAATTTGAGATATATGTGTGATTTTTAGCAGCCTCAGCCAGTACCATGAAGGGATCATCATCCTCTCGGTACCTGGACGAAAGTGTCTGCGGGAAGACTTATTTGTTTTCATAATAATAAAAAAAAACAACGTAGGCTAGGTTTCTAAATACCACGTTCATGGTAAAAAAATCACTTTGATCACAATGTCCGAGTTACATTTGGTGCTGAGCACTTGGCTATAGAACAACTACTGGTTTGTACCTCACATATAACAGGGGAAACACTTCAAAAGGGTGCTGCGTTAGAGCTTTACAGGGCGTTTAATCAATCACCAGTTCCATATGTGACAAGGAGACTTGAGACTTGTCACTTAATGTGACTGAATTTTCCTCCCCAGCTAACTGAAACACCCAAGTCCCTTTCCGCAGAAGCTGATGACTGCATTAAACACAGAAAACCATAATGATTATTTCACAGAATGGAGAGATCTTTGGCAAAATGCTGAGTCCCCCAAAACTTGGATGGTACAGAGGCCTCATTTTCATTTAAAAAAACCCCCTCCACTTTAAAAGACAACACTGCCCCGGCGCTCAGCACGGCTAATGTCAGAGTTCCACCTTAAGGGAACTGGAAACCAGGCAGGGTGACCTTAAAAGCGATGGTGGCTGGCAGCCAGAGCGAACGCTTCTCATGCTCCATAAAAGCGCTGGAGGAAGGCGGGTGGTGCGAGCATGCTGAGGTGGGGGAAGGGCGAGAGAGAGCGGGCGAGTGTGGGGAGGGAGAGAGAGAGAGAGAGAGAGGAAAGGCGAGAGAGCGGGCGAGTGTGGGGAGGGAGGAGGCGCTAGAGAGAGAGAGAGAGAGAGAGATAGAGAGAGAGAGAAAGGAAGGGTGTGAGGGAGGAAATATTTTACTATCTGTCCGTTCAGACTTGCCCTTCTGGAACCTCTCCATGCCTGGATAATGGGGAACACCCGTGGTGACCAGCACTTACTGTCAAACTAAAAAAAGAGAGGAAGAAGGAAGAGGAAAAAAACAGTCTAGTATGGTGAAAGTAGCCTTACAAGGGGACCCTCCTGCTCATCAGCGATCTTCTGCACTTCATAGGAAAAAAATACATCGATATATATATATATATATATATATATATATATATATATAGTCTGTACATGTGCACAAACAAACACAGAGGTTGTGATCGACTGATAACAACTTGCTATTCAGGCCCAGCAGGGGAGAAAGCACTAAAAAGATATTACCCAGCAAATATGTGCTGGCCGTAAATATGGCGTTATGGAGTCACTGGTTTCATGATAAGTATCATGTGCTTGCTGGCACAGGAGAGCGGGGCGGGGAAATTCAACAGATGAGGCCATATTTAGCTCTCCAGACTACATGGTCTGAGAGGACCGGGCCAAATTACCGTAGCAAATCCATTCAGATCTTATTCCGGCCGTGGGGCAAACTTATAAATGACAAATGACATGTCTTGGCGAAACCTTTACGTACAATCGCGCTGCATGGAAACAAATGAATTATTTTATTTTTTTGTAATTTATGTTCAGTGTGATCCCTTTTCTTGACTAACCTTACGTCCATTCATAGTGTAGAAAGTATAAATCACATAGCTCGGTGAGCTGTTCCAAGCAGAACATGAATACTAACCTTTACGCTTTGCCCTTAATGAGAGTATAAGGTACAACCCGCAGAAAATGCAATAAAGCACAACCCAACCACTTGAAGCTATTTATTTGATTTGTTAAAGCATGTTCAGGCTAAACGCTGCCCCTCTGGCTAATGACAGGTTAAAATGCCTGTTGATCCTTTACTTGAACATGACCACCGAAGCACAGTAACAGATGTATAAATGTGCAGCCAAGTCGTCACTGAAATGTTACAACATGGGAAGCGATGCGCTGGTGTGTGTTCTGATGCGTTCCGTTCCCTGGCGACGCGGAGCTTTGATGAGGCCCCATCACTTCTCCAAGGACGGTGGGCGGCTCATCTGCCTGCATTTACGCAAACCCACCTTCCACAGACTAAGGGCCCGGTGTTGCCGTTTTCCGTGGCGAGTGGCACAATTTACTCATTCTGTAAGACTCCGTGGGTGATTTAATTCCGGACACAATATATTGTCACCAGCCCAAAACAGTCAGAGTTACGCAGCTGAAAGCCAGTGACAATGGCTCAGTTTACACACAAATAATAAACTCTGTCACAAGGTTGAGAACGAGTCCCAACCAAGCTGTTTATGATGATTTTCCTTCCCCCAACATCAAAATAATAGGGGTAGCAAAACTCAAAACCAGCTCCACAAGCTTCTTGTTCTCCGCTCCATCTTGAGATCGATAATTAGTGTAGAGGGTAGCTATGGCCGGCACAGCGCACCGCGAAGCAAGGCATGGCCCCACCAAGACGCCATGCTGAATCTGCAGTGACGGTCTGTCCCCAGGGTGCCCAGCCCGTATTTACTGATGTGACTCACCAGAAAGAGAACAACCATTGATTAGAGGTAGCTGCTCCAGCGACCATGGATGAGATGGCCTACTTTAGCCCACGGACCAGGAGGCGGCATATGACTCTGTCATGAAAGCCTCGTATTAAACACGCAAGGGGAAAGACAGCCTGTGTAATCACGCAGACTTTTTCCTCTAAACGGAGGAATGAAAATCCCATAAGACGTCGTCGCGCCTTTGTGGTAATGTCACAATTTCACACCTACGTTTATATCTACTTGCTCATTTATGGCTTTTATACAAAGTGAGTTATTTATTTCATTTGTTGAGTTGGGTATTTTATTGAATGGGATGGCAGAGCAGGGTAAAGGATGGATTCCTCTGACCACATTACAGGACTGAGAGCTGAATCATGCCCCGACTCTGTTGGGTGTTGAGTTTGCACATCATGCACAGATTGCATGTGATTTTTGTGAAGGTCGTCAGAACATTTCCTATTGCAGTTATAGTGCATGATTGTGTCTTGCTATGGACTGGCATCCCATCCAGGGTGTACCCCTGAAGAGTCTCCAGCTTTCAGTCTCTCACCCACTCACCCGTGACCTTGAACTGGGTGATAGGTTCAAAGATGGATGGATAATTTACTCAATGAATTGTAATGTGTGGCGCTTGGCTCAAACGACAAGGACATTCCTGCTATGTGAACTGGATTATTTTTTTTTTTCTGCTGAAATCAGAAGGGTTAAAATCTAATTCAAATCGTGGTCAATCGATTGGAACTACTAAACACTGTCAGATTTTTGTCCTCAAAATCTTGTTCCCGTAGTCAGTAAATTTGCATTTACCTAGCTGCGCTTTTGCTTTTAAAATTTAGTGGTACACTAAATGAGTAGTTAAACAACTGCCTACATATATCTGCAACTTGGGTAACAACCGTTGCGTAATAAGTGAATAGAGGTTGCTAGGGATTTCAGCATGGCAGTAATTCTCTGTTAAATATGAGCATGACTTGTAGGCATTGTTTAATTGCCTGGATACCACTAAGCCAATAAAAGCTATCCTCGTTCCCCCTAGCAACAGTATCTCAGCTTGTTCTAAATGAAGCAACTGATTTTTTTTCTGACGAAAAAAAAAAAACAGAGTTAATAAAAACACACCAAATGATGATATCAGTCCCCATCTATTTCTTTATTTTGCGGCATGTAGAATCCAAATTAAGCTGTTTGGGTCTTAACAATTTTGTTTTTAGTAAATTGCACATATTAAATAAACAAACTACTTAACAGGAAGCAGTGGATGAAGGTGAAAGACTGTGACATTGCGATGGATATCAGCTAAATTTCAGTGATGTAACCGAACATGATGAAGATGGTCTGGGAAAGACCCTTCATCCTACAGCCAGACGTCAATGCGATGCAAAATGGATAACGCAGCTCTGCGTTTGTCTGATGACAAGCGTTCCTTGTTCCTTCAATTATCTCTCCCTGTGTCTCTCCCTCTCTCTGTCCCACACACACACACACACACAGACACAGAGATTGCTTCCATAGATAATGCTATATCCACCACCCCCACCCTGGTAACCACTTTTCAAATACACCGGCAGGTTTATACCCATATCTTCAGTCCAGCTGGTAGGCGGAGTTAAATAAAAAAAATACCAGCAAGCTTAAACCAGAACTGGCTTTAGGAGGAGGGAGGTGCCTTTATTAAAATTCACTCCAAGCAGAAGGATTCCACTCATGAAAAGGGATGAAGCACTCAAAAAAAAAAGATGAGCAGGGGAATTCCTGCTCTGCCCTACCGCTGACATGAACTAATTAAACAAACTTGACATACTGAGCCAGGGGAAGGCAGCCCAGCTCCATTTCCATTTCCTGCCAGTCACGAAGCTCCGTCGCCTGGTTGCGGCCACGCAAACCCCCAGCGCTCAGGTGAATCAAACTCGCCTGTTGTAGATGGCAAGGTTGCAGAGCATCTCTGCATTTATATCCTAAGTGCGGGCTTGCGTGAATCTGCCGGAGCGTGAACGGCCGCATTAATTTCCCACAATACATCTAGGTCAAACCTTTAAACCTTTTAAAGCTTAACGCAGTATGAAAATACTATCATAAGCTGCCCCCCCGGCTTTGAGTCACACAAATGTTTCTACATATTAAGTACAAAGGGCTTCAGCTCTTTGTTCTAAATGCTGTCAAAAGTCTCAAGGTTTAAGCACCGCCTGCAAATGAAGTCAAAACCGCTGCACCAAACAGACACGCGACATATTTGAAATCAATTCAGTGCAGAAAATGACAAGGGCGCGCAATCAAGTTATGTGCCCGTAAGTTGTTGACGTCTAAGGAATAACCTGCACAAACTTCATATTCGATGCTGATGAGAAGCTTACATTCCCAAAATCTTGCTTTAATAAACTTGCCATGTCTTCACATGTGTGAGTTTCAGATAACCTCGAATAGACCAGTAACACTGCAGGACTTTCAAGGGCAGAAAAACCCTTCATTAAGATTTCCTCACAATCTCACCTCTGCGCAAAGATGCCATTGAATTCACTGCTGCTGTAGCAGAAGGAACCGGGCCCCACTCCCAAAACTCTTGTCAGGGAGATAAAATTGTGCAATTTCATACAAAAAAGAAACTACACTAAAATTCCAAAACAAACAACAAATCTTTACCATTAAATTTTAAATAAAGTGTATTAATACCACAACCCCATACTAAATAAAGTTATGGAAGATGAATAGGTAAAGTATCCATGCATAATATATCAATATTTTAATACTGTACAAAAGATTTTAATATAATGTTATTTCAGCGTGAAAGCTTGCATTCTTTACCAGTAATATTCAGCAGGTTTTTATATTATTTTGGAGAAATAATACACACATGAAAAAACATTCTTATAGACATTTTTTAAAATGTGCTCTTCTTATGGTATAAGAGTAAGTTAAAAAAGAACTTTTAAAAATTAGCTTTTCGTTGCTTTCGTAGGGGACAGAAGCTATTTTTCTCTACATTTCACAATAATTTACAATAACAAAATATAAACATCCGTATTATTTCAGTTCTGAAATAAGTTCGCTGGAAACCTTTTTAGGATTTTATTGGAGGCTTTAGTAGGTAGTGTTTATGTTGACACCAAGCGTATTAGTAACTCTGGACTTATCTGTCTTGTAAAAGCCCTAAAGAGTTCCCAAATAAAGCGATGTATTTGTGTTACATGTGTGCATCTGGTGTCAGCACAGAAACAGGTCAGAGTCTGCCCACAAAGGCGTCTGACAGGCTCCAACCTCCCCCCCAACTTCCCCATAAAAGCCGCCCCTCCTTCTAAAGCGAGCAGTTCTAGGAACGGAGCTGTCTGAGAGCAGACGCCCTTTCACCTACTTTTCCGCGAGGGTGGGCCAGCTTGCTGGGCTGGGCCTCACCACATGACTCGCACATTCCCTGCTGTGTGAACTCGCTGCCTTTTCCAGATTCGCCCGGCACAAAACCTGCCACGGGCCACGTACAGACGCAGGCTTCGCAGAGCAAAAACCCCAAAGCCACGCTATACCATTCTCGTTCTTCTTCATTAATCATTTTACCTATCGCCGGTCTTGCCAAGCCTTGTGTCCTGAGGCTCGCTCATTGGATTTAGCGTAATCCAATTTAGCGTTGTGCCTTGGTATTAGTCATCACTGCACTTTTCTTTTTCCTTATCTTCTGGACAACAAATAAATTACGAGAAAAAAAAAAAAAAACGTGGCTTGAGCAAGCATCAAACAATATGCTCCATAGAAAAAGTCCACTTTGTAGAATTCACAAGGGAGAACACAAGAACAATAGAATTACTGAAGAGGCTACATTGTTTCTTTTTGGATTAATATTTCTGTGTTGGTAAATTTCGTCCAGCACAGGCTTGTGCGAATCAGTGAGGACTTAGCCTCCTCTGTCCTGGCCTGGAAGAAGGTTCATTCCAGACCCCTACTCCCCTTTGTTTTGAAAAATGTATTCTTTGTTCTGATCCAAAGCCGTCCACACTATTTTCCATTTGTGGCCTTGTGTCTTCAATCAGAGCGAACAATGAAAGAGTCACCGGGATCAGTGTTTTCCATCCCCCTCGAGATTTTTATGCTATGATGTATGTCATACTTTTCTGGAGACTAACGTCGCTAACATGAATGCTAATGCAAATCAAACAGATACTCGGTCTGGATCATTGTCTTGTTTCACTCCAGTTGTGGTTTAACGACGTGACAAATACTGCTCGACCGATATCATTACAATGAGATGGCTCAACTGTTACACTCGCCAACAAAGCTCCAGGACGGGCACCTAGCGGGTTGCTACACTAACTTGCACAAATGCCGATTGCAAAATACAAAGGGGCAGATAATGCTACAAGACCTCTGCTCTGGCAGCACTAACGGGGACACAAGTGAAAGGAAATCCAAAGAGTTTTAAGATTCCGTGTCATAATTTGTCATTCATGACCTCCGAATAATAATAATAATAAAAAAAAAAAAATTACATTTCAGAATGTAACCACAGCTGCTTGTCATTATTTACTAGGGTAGATTGTAATGCTACACAGATCTTTTGCTTGGAAGAGAGAGAGGCAAGAGGCTTTTTTTTTGCTTCTAAGACAATATATCTGAAGGGGTTGCTGTTGCTCAGGTTGGGTAATCCCGTAATTAGTCAACATTTGACTAGCATTAGCAACCAGATACTTACGTTCTGTGGAGTTTTTCCAACAGGAATCTCAACATGTCTGAGATGGTAACCCTCCCCACAGCATTTGGGACATCAGATGATCTATCAGAAATGTGCATAATGGTAAATGCTGGTGATATCGGCGCTATGAATACGTAACGCTAACTTCTAAGCAGCTTCTTATGTCAGCAGCAGGTAGATTTTGGATGTTTCAGTTAATGATAAAGCAGAACAAGAAAATGATTGTTGTTAATGTTAGCAGTTTTCCCCCACACACCTAAAGGGTTGGGGCCTGGATTCCACCTCAGCTCACTGTGTATGTGTGTGTGTGTGTGTGTGTGTGTGTGCACTGTGATGAACTGGTATCCCACCCAAGATTTACTTGTGAAAAGTAAACACAGGCACGAGAGCAGATCACATTCTACAGTCATAAACCTCAGCGAATTGGGAATAGGGGGTGTTTCCATCCCGTGTGTGACGGGATGTCATGGCAACCAAAAACACTGGCTATGAATGGCCAGCACAGTGCATGCACTTATACGTTTGACCTTTAACCTCCTTTTCCACTGGGAACGGTGTCAACCAAACAGGAAGTCCGTCTATCCGACCCAATGATACACAGAGATGGAGGTCTGTGTGTGTGACCTCAAAAGAGGAAATGAAACCGTTTTGTCATTATTTTTACACTCTGCTGTCTGGGTTACAGTTTATTTCCATATAGGAAAGTAGCAGCAAGTTTGGCTTTTTTAAAGGAATTATATTGCATAATTAAATGCACTTGAATAAATTCTTCCCTGTGCTAGCTTCATTTAATAGAAATGTATATTTTCATTGCTTCCATCTTTATCCAGTGTATATGTCTGACGAAGTCAGTTTCTTTGTAAAATGACTATAAAATAGCTGTATCTACTTTCTTAACTGATGCTGGAATCAAAAGCCACATCGAATTCGTAGTCCTTTCCATAAGCACTTTCCTGGAGTAGAAGACTCACCGACGCTTCACAAGGCTACAGCAGCTAGCAGTGTACAAATCCCTGGGTTTAGAATGCCTGAGTACTCGTACTCATACTTACCAATAGACTACCATTAAGCTTATTATATTAAAAACACAACAGTTTGTAATAACGAATGCACACATTACTTTGTGATGGTCATGAATATTATATATATTATTATGCGTAAGATGTTTCAGTGCAGTGTAAACCAAACCAGTCCTTGGGGACCCCCAGACCCCCCAGATGTTTTTTCTCTCTCCCAGTTCTCTGAGGACCGGTTTGAGAAACAGTGTTTTAGTGTCTTCGGAAAAGTACTAAGACAAACATTCGACTAACTAGCTTTTGAAAGGGGAAACATGGTGCCGCCATGTCCACGAGAAATTTGCCCACTGTGGCCTTTTCAAATCTGGCCTCCCAATCATGCCCTATATCTAACTGCTGAATTCTCTCCTGCCCCTTCACCACCTTGGCTACTGTCTGGTGAGCACACTGGTGCAGAAAGGCTGCTGTCATATCAATCAGGTGGGGGCTACACAGTGGGGGTGGCTGAAGTGGGCCCCCTCATTATCCTGTAAAGCGCTTTGGGAGATTTGAAAAGCACTATATAAGTGTAACATTCATTGATTGGAACCTGTTCGGATTTACCTACAGAGCTGTAGTGATTAAGTCTTTTCCCTGCGTCCTTCTTGCATGTGTGGCGATTTCTGGAACGTGTTCTCACCGTATTTGTGAGGGTTTCTGAACAACTACTGCAGTTTCCTCCTGCAGTGCATAGTGTGTGTGTGTGTGTGTGTGTGTGGCCAGTGATCGGCTGGCATCCCATCGAGGGCGTCCCCCGCCTTATGCCCTCTGCTGCCTGGCAAAGCATCTTTATTCAGGGTGGGGGTTCCTGTCCTGGACTGCTGTACTATGTCCTGTCCCGTGGGAAGACTTTAATGTGTATCACAGGTACCGCTTCTGAAAGGAACAGTAAAACGGGCTCTAAAAACAATACTAAAAATATCCCAGTTTTATGAAAACACCCTTAAAATGATTTAGATGCTCAGGGACACGAGTGACCATTTACATCGTCTGTAAAAAATTATTTGTGAGTATAACAACAAATTTGGTGTTGCATGTTACATTTATATAACTAAATGATTGTACTTATTAACAGTGTCTGTCAGTGTCTGAAGCCATACTAATTTTTTTCTTTTTTGTACCCTATATTTTCCAAAAATTGGACCTGGCTCCGGGATCTCCGCTTTCATCTTCATCAGCTTTCAAATCAGTCCGGGAGAAGGAGGTTTCGAGTCGCTTCACATCTTTCTGACTTCCCAAAAATGTCCTGGCAGTCCTTGTGTCAGCTGCTATGGCCCGATTCCCACATATTTGGATCCCACAACTGCTGGCTTTTTCCTGGCTTGGTTAATTTGCTCCATTTTTTTTGTCTGACTAACACCTGCTTTGAGATTTAACTCTGCCTGGCTCTGCAGACAGAACGTAATGTCACATGTCTGACTGCTGGAATGCAGCTCATACACACACACACACACACACACACAGAGGTTTATAATTCCATCTTTGTGAGGACTCTCCATTCATTTCTGTGGGGAAAACTCTAATCTCAACATGATGACCTTAACCCCTACCCATCCCTAACCTTAACCATAAGTTACCAACCCAAATACAAGACTTTTGGCATTTTTACTTTTTTGATTGCAGTCACAGATTTTATAAAACTGAGGTTATCCTCAAAACATGTCCCCAAAAGTAGGGAAATTTCCAAACCCACACACACACACAAAGAGATACACTCACATTTAAACCAGACCATCATATGACAGCAATTCTTATACATGATTTAAAAATGCGCATATAAATGCAAATTTACATTTAAAAAATCTTTAAAAGCTATCAGAAGCTCACTGTTTTGGTACCTTGGAAGATGTATCATTGGGTCGGATTATTTAGAGGACACTTGCAAAGAGAGGCTCCCAAATCAGGAAGTGGGGCAAGGAAAACATCATTGAAGTTGTAGGGGCGCGGTTGTGGTGGCCATCGCTCCAAGGTATAATAAAGACACTTTGCGGAACCACTGATTTGCGATAGCGCCATTCGCTAGCTCTTCCTAGCAGTGTCTAAGAAGCAATTATGCCATCTCATATCCCATTTTAATGTATAAATGCAACAAGTAGGTTTTTGAAGGGGTTAACTTGAAGAAGTGATTCGACACCTATGGCCATTGTGACATCACTGCCCAGCAACCAAGGCTACTAATGATCATGTCTAGACACATATCAACTCAACAGCAAACGTCCTTTGCCCCGCTGGCATGCACGGGTATGCAGTAACCACATCCTACAAAAGCTCTGGGAAATGCAGACGGCGAGGGGGGGTTTTCTCAGGGAGCTCATGTTTGTGGATTAATATCAAAGGGGTTAATGCCAAGCAGGATGGACGAATGGAAAACAATGAGCATGGAGGAGAGAAGACGTTTTAATAAAGCAGGTTATGACTGCGTTGTGTTCAGGGGAACTGGATGGGAAATTCTGTTGGGATGGGGTATCTGAGGCTGACCAGGTTCTGCACACAAAATCCCGGTAACCTCTGCTATAAGTCCAGTTTTGGGGTAGAAACATAATCACGGCGACTGTCTTACAGGCTATGCCTGTCTGGATTTATGGCATGAATAACAAGCAATAGCATGATAATGAAGAGCACTCAAAAAGCATCATAACTTAATGGAACATTCAGCCTTTTCGAAAGGTGGAAGATCTAGACTCAAGTGCTGGCGGGAGAACGGAACGCATGTTTTTTCAACACTTATTATTTGCAAAGTGGTTTGAAGTCATAGGAGCTTTACAGAATAAGTAGAGTTTCCCTGAAAGTGACCAGTGAAGCAAACATCTACAGAAAATGTGCTTCTCGTCCTCCGCAGGCTAAAATGACCTCTATCGTCTACTTCGGACCTAAGTCAAAGGGTAGGCGACGCTGTGAGGTGCACGGCAGAGCGATGCATGCAGGCGGTCCGTGCCGAACGGCAGCGTGCGGCCAATGAGTGTCGTCGGGTGGCCGGGCTGATTTCAAGGCTTAGCCTCCAGCTTGCATCAGCGCGTTAGCGCCGCTCTGCTGGGGACGCTGGGATTTTCTCTGCTCTGCCTCTCGCCGCATAAGCAGTGAGATTAGTTTGCATTAAGAAGCTTTCATGTAAATCTTAGTGAAATCCAGCCTAAAAAATACACAACAGCAGTTAAAATATAGACTCCTGTACATTGGAAAGGAACCACAGTTCTTAACGGTCAGTGTAAAAACATTTTCCATTGTACGCTGGGGATTATATTATGCTTTTTTTTCATTAGACATGTAAATTATGGAAATAACCAGATGTAACTAATTTCCCAACAATATGTGCAGTATATTTTTCAGTGTGGCATGTCTGTTTTATTCAGTAAGGCTCGATTGTATTGGTGACATTGAAGCAATTATTTATTATTTTGACATTATAATCCCAAGACTATAACTATTGTCCATTCGTCGTGTATTATCTTGACAGACGCAGGAGGTTGTAAGCTATCCAGAATTGAGGCTGACTAAACCAACAATAAATACAGAGTAAAAAAGCAATTACATGTTATGGATTCATTTTTAGTTCATATTTTGTTCTGGGTTTACGAACACAAAAAGACTTTATTTGTTGCACTGGTGGATATAGTTTATGATTTAGTATTATTGAATCATTGGATCATGCTAGATCACTAAAATAAATTTGGTCCTTCATTGTTATTGAGCAAAAGTATGATTTATTAGTTTGTTTCTGAAAAATTACCAGAACAAATTGCTGTTACACAAATAAATAAAATAAATGCCTAAAGTAAATATCCAAACAAACAATAATATATGTCGACTCTTCCATTTATTTCATAAATTACAGATTTTTAAATTCTTGTTAAGCATTGGAAAGTTGAGTGAACACTTATAAATGAAAATATAAGTTAAATAAAACAAGGTTCCTTATAACATGGAAAGCGCATGTAACAGTGTGGCTGCCATCCTATTTACTGGTTGTGTGCTGATGTCACTGGCAGATTCTAGGTTGTCCTTTAACTTTAAATGCACTAGTTAATGATTTGATCCCATAAAGCAGAGCAGTATGTAATGTCCCCTCTTGAAAGAACGCCTTGAATTTTCTCTGCTGTTATAACTGCTACAGGTCACTTGATGAAAAAAAGATATTTTCGTGACAATAAAGATACTCAAATGGTGAACATACTGTAAAATTATAGGTTGACAAAGAATATAGAGTGTATTTTCAGTAAATGTTAAATGAGTAACGTGCAAATGTAGAACATGTCAGTGTGTGCAAAAACATTTGGCTGGTAGTGTATAGAATGAGCAATAAAAGCAGCCTCCATTTTTGGTATTCCAAACCAAGTTACAGATTCAGATCACTTGTGGAACTGGCTGGATATGCGATGATAATGAATCAGCAAAGAAGAACTTAAGCACAGTGCGGTATCTGCCAATAGCATACGTGACTCTTTAGTGAATTAGTTCAAGGTGTATTCTGGAAATGAATTCAATTAATTATGGTAACATTCACTCAGTGACGCATGTGAAACTGAACAATTGTTAATCTCTTATGAGCACTAAATTTAAAAGTGACGGAATTTAAACCACTGCATGAAGTAATTAATGAAAACAAGAAAACCCACATTCCTAATTGGAAACAGTGTTTATTGAGCGTGAATAGTTCAGAGCTGACAATACGGCTAATGGGTAATGTTATGTCTATAACACACGTAAATATTTTCGTCTCGATAGACGGTCTAACGGTCTGTATGTTATTGAGTGTTGAGATACAGTACAATTCTAGAATATGCTGACACCTCAAGGACGTTTTGTTTGAAATATACCCATTTTCTAGCTATTCCTTGCAGAATTTATAGATGGAAATCATTATGCATGTTTAGCATTTCTTTCCCAACCAGTCTCTCTTAATAACTCTCTATCATTGTCTGGTAGAGAAAGGCAAGACTGTGGTGTTATGGTCCACCAGAATTCGTCTCCGTCGGGTCTTGGGGCCACCGGCAAATGCCTTATTAATTCCTCATTGTAAAACCAGCAGCGGCCCGTGTCTCTCAGACAAGTGTTCATCCCACGCAGGACGCGGGACTGACAGACCAGCGCTAACGCGATAATTGCTTTATATAACAGAAGAGAGAAATCGCAGGTTTAATTATGCAGGTGCATTAGTGGAGCCGCGAGGAGCATTTTGGAGTGACGAAGGATTCTGTGTCATTACATATGCAGCGTTTGGAAATGGGCGACTGACAAAAAAAATTGGTTTTCGTTAGACTTAAAAAAAAAAATGCAAAAATGACATGCAGTTATTCATTTGATCACACGGTGAGGTGAAAGCAAGACTGGATATGGCGGATGCACTGACTGTCCCAGTTACCATTTATTTGAAAAACTATTGCTTGTATTTCTACTTTGAATTCCAAACTTTTCTTTCAGGAACATGACTCCTACACAAACCATACTATTCACTTCTCGTTGAGTAACAATGCAGAGGTCATTCCATGAAAATATTACATCATTCGTTATCAATTCCTCAGCTTACACGCTCTTTTATGAGTTGCCCAGTACATTCCATTAAGCATTTTTGTCACTGGTTTCCCAGGGCAGACACGGAAAACTCTTTTCAGGTTTTGACATCGATACTGACATAAACAGACCAGGCACCGAGCACTGCACTCAAAGACAACGGGCGCAGACGTACCACGAGAACGGGTGGGACAAACGGACCCCTTTTGTTTTCACAATTAGGTCAGAGCTAAAGCCACATCAGTGCCAGCTGGTGGAATTTTATCCCAGAGACTCTTAAACAAACTCCCCCATCTGCCAAGGACATCGCCTGGACGAGCCAACGGCATAACCGAGTCGAGCTGAGCAGATATGTCCTTTAGCGTCCACATGGGAGAGAAATGGTGTAGAGGAGGGGGCTGGGTTTGGCTTTGTGGGGGGGGGCGGGATGGAGACTTATTA
>JAODKE010000047.1:10194552-10216422 GCA_026779605.1 Mormyrus hasselquistii | reverse complement strand
GGGAATGCAAGAATCTTCCGTAATCTGTGTCATCTGCAATTTGTTACAGCTGCGACTCTGGGAAACCAATTAGGATCATATTAAGAGCTGGCTCTCTCTTTTTCCCTCTGTCTGGAGTCCACGGCTGTGCCAAGATATGGGGGCTGCGATTTAAGTCTGCTTTGTTTACCTCAGTAATCTATAGATGATTCAAAGCTGTTGATGGAACTTAAGTAAAGTGTGTAATCTATTAATAAATGTGAAATCCAGTATGGCTGTTTAATGTGCCCTGTATTTTACGCGTTTCGTACTGAATATGATGCTACATTGACTCAACATTGCCAGGAGACTGAATGGACATAATATAAAATCAGAGGCATGCAGCTAGAATTTCCACTAACAATAAAAAGGGGCAGCCAAGTGTGTTGGATTGTTTTATTTTCTGTGTTTTCTTGGAAAAGCAAAATGCACAGAAGTTTCAAATCAAAGCAGAATGAAAATCAATACTATTCCTAATGCCAAGGTTTCCAGCTTCACAGGGAAACTCACTGCAACGTCGTTCCTCAAACCAGCACAACTCAAACAGATTTTAAACATGGGCCAAATATATATTAAAATCATTGGCAGCATGATTACCCCAACATGTTACAATATGTATTTTTGAGCAGTAATACACTCACAAGAAAACCTTGCACAATAACAAATATAATAACATATTTTAGAGCGAATATTATACTTGAGCTGAACAGATGGGAAATTTACTGTAGCTCGAGTAAGGATCACCACAGGTTATAAAAACAATGTGATCAGGATAACAGCGGCAGAAATCAGGCATGTGGTGAATTTAGAACAACACTGTGGAGGATGGTGAGCTTCCTCTCCCTGATTGGATGAACTGAGTCACCTGATGTCAAGTGATGGGTCAGGTGACAGGATAAAACCAGGAAGTGGAAGGCTCCCTGGAGTAGAGGCCTTTTTGGCTGGCAGCCCAGTGGTTGCATGTGACTGATGGAGCCTGACACTGTTTGGGTTTGCTGGTGTCTCACTTAGTCGCTTTGTTCTTTTTCTTGGGCTTCTGCCTCGTTGTTTGCATTGGGACTTTTCACATACCTGTATATGCTGCATCCTAAACTGCAATCTGTGTGCGTTTCTGCTGTTAAAACTGAAGACAGCTTTTTTTTATTCTCATTTATTTTTTGACCCGCATATCTGTTAGGACCTCACCTCCCCCATGTCATAGGCTGTTAATTGTAGCCAATGTTTGTTTTAGGTTATGTTGCCAATGGACACTGGGAGACAAATTGCAAATGTTACCAGGAAAGATACATAAGCAGCACAAGCAAGAAGCACCGAACCGAATTCCACCGGATAAACAAACCTGATAGCCTTTCATAATGTTAATCCCTGCGTGAACCCAGGCCTGGCCCTTAACCCAGCACCGTGCGTCTCATATGACGGTGTCCAGATAGCCACGTCTGTTCCCGGCGCTTTGTTTACTTGTGAGAATCCACGTCGTCCGTGCTCAGGAGAAAAAGCCGTAATAGCCATCGGTGACGTGATTTCTGCAGAAGGACGGCGCAGTACATGCGCGGTTCCCAGAAAGGTAATTTCCTGCACATTTAATAATTCCCCACAGCAGTGGGGGTGGCCAGACAGCAGAAAAGCCAGACAGTAACCTCCCCGTTAAGCGATTTTTGCAGTCGACGGCAATGACCGCGAGGCCAGGTACCTCTGATCCATGATGCTGTTAGCGTGCTTTTCTCCTTACTGCTCGGTCCCGTCGCTGTAATACTACATCAAGCTACTGTATCTTTGGTTTTACCCCTTTACTCTTTTATCAAGGTCATTCTGACATAAATCATACATTAAGCTATCTGGGGGGGAAAAAATTGAATTGGATTCTCAGCATTTCAAATCTTATTTATTAAGACCACGAACAGAGTATACTCCCTTAAATGTAGAGTGTTGGCACATTATACAGAAAAATGGAGGCAAACCTTTTCTGCAGGCTATGAGATAACGTATGTTATATGCTAGGGACTGACAGCTTAGCTTGAAATGTATGGGGCAAGATTGCATTTATTTAGCGGCCGCTTTTATCCAAAGTGACGTGAAGTTGAGAAGGCGGGGTCAGACAGTCCCCGGAGCGATTGGGGTTAAGGGTCTGGCTCAAGAGCCTGAAGCTAGCCGTATACTTCAGGAGAAATTGACAGAATGGACGTCATTTTGGCAATACGACGTCGCATGATGTGTAATAACCATGGCGATCGCTATTTCGGCACACTGGCTGTACAGGAAGCAGCACAGACTGGGCAAACCGTTTTGTTTGTTCCGATCCCACCCACTGTCCACAACTGGCTGAAATACATGCGATGCTGCAGGACAAATTATGCAGTTACCAACATGCTTCGCACTGCGCCGCACTTTAAATATTGTAATTGTGTATTGAGGGGCGGCCCAGTGGCGCAGTGGTTAGCACTGTTGCCTCACACCTATGGAACCAGGGTTTGAGTCTCTGCCTAAGTTGCATGTGTGTGGGGTTTGATCTTCTCCCCATGTCTTCGTGGGGTCCCCCCCCCCAACGCAGACCAAAAACATGCTTCTGCTGATTGGAGCTACAATATTGCCCATAGGTGCGTGAATGTGCCCTGTGATGGGTTTACACCCCATCCTGGGTTGTTCCCTGCGTCCATAGGTTCCAGACCCCCCGTGACCCTGAATTGCACAAGTGGTTACAGAAAATGAATGGAATATATGTATTTCTGTAAATAGTAAATCTCATAACCATGTCATGTTCGCAGTGGAATATGTTTCATTAGTTAGCATCAATGTCATTTAAATTGTTGGCTTTCCTGTTTGTTCTGCTTCTAGTATAAAACCAATACTGGCTGTTAATATAGAGAGCAACTTCCATTTTAAAAGAGCCGTCATCTCCTTTATTAAAATGACTCACACACTCACCATAACATGTTTATTTGCGCTCTGTATCTGGGTCGGCTACATTGAAAACATCCTGCGCCGTCTAGAGCTGCTGCGTATCACAGAACGAACAAGGTGGCGGCAATATTTTAAGCATGCGACAGATCGGTCTCGATGTCCGATTCCATAGTATACGGCCATCTTGGAGGTATCATCCCGCTGATCACAGGATTTGAAGCCGTGAACCGATCACAGACGTAACCCGCAGAGTCACACACTACCAACTGGAAAGCAAAGTCAACCCACATTCCTGGAGCAATAGGGGATAAAGGTCTTGCATAAGGGCCCAATGATTACTGTGTTAGTCATGGGATTTGACCTGCCAACATGCCAGACATGGATATGGGATCCTAACCCACTGAGATTGAACGTCTTGCAAAACACCCTTAGGACAGTGTTTTCACAATCGCCGCTTCCTTGGTTTGTTTTATATTTGGTTTGCGCTGTGCTGAACTTGATGACTCTGTGACCCATTTAACTCGACTTTCGAAAGCGTGTCAGCGGGCGTCCTCTGTGATGAAGCATTGCCCCACAGCCCTGGCGCTGAAGATCAGCATTTAGTTTGTGTTTTTCTTAGTACTGCCCTCGCAAGGATTTCCAGGAACATTGATTTTGTAGCAGAAAGTGAAAAAGCACCAGATATGAGACACCGCAACTTCAATGAGGAGTCAAAGTCGTGTTCTGGTTTGGTGGCTAAATGGCTCTTTAAATGTCTAATGAAACAGTTATTTTCGTGATTAAGTGAGGGCTTTTTCCCCCCGAAGCCTGGAGGCGATGGATAAAGGACATTCTTCAAATTATTTAATACAACAGCGGTGCTTTGGGGAGCAAAAACACAAGGCAGAAATCTTATCTGGTTTATCAAGCTCGCATAGATTAGGCAGACAATGTTGTTACAGCTGATTAAAAACAACATGCTTTGGGAATCATAGCCTATGATCTGTGCAGTCTGGAGGAAAAACAGTAGAATTCTTTGCTCCAGCGGAAAAGATACCCCATGATTATGCTTATTATCATCATTTGATATATATATATATATATATATATTCTATAATCTTTATTCCTATTATTTGGGAGGGGTTCAAATCCAAGACATGCTGTCTGATGTGCACAAAACATTAGGCTGACGAACTAAAACAGAAAGAAAGTTTTGTTTTGACTTGTCGGGTGAAGCTTAGCAATTCACTCCTCAAACTGAATGGATGAAATACAGTCATGCTGGACAAAGGCCCTTCTGTGGAAAGAAGGCAGACCCACTGTTACACAAAGGTGCTGTACTTATAGAAAACAAATAAAAATATGTATTCTAGAAGCAGAGCTGTTTTATTATGTCTAAACCTCTTCTTACAACTAATGAACCTGCAGATTTTCATGCATTATTGTCAAAATAAATCACTATTTCCCATGACACTGTGCAGTGTCTCAGCCTAAACAAAAGCCACAAATTACATTTTAAGTCTTTTTCATATATAAAAAAGAGCATCTCACTAGGTTCAGCCAACACTCTATAATGTCAGAGAGCTGGGTAGATATTCTGAAGGAGCCCCGATATGAGGGACATTCAGCTTCGCCCATTGAGGTCAGCGCGTGTCCAGGCTTGCGAGACGACGGGCATCAAATCAATTCAAGCCGTATTAGGGATCCTCACGTCAGACACGATGCTGGGAAATCACAGGCTGATTGGCAGCAGCCCAAGAGGGAGCCTTGAGAAATTGCTGGGTTACAGCGATTCCCGCGTCAGGGGTGTGCATCCAGTTATCAGGTGTCTGGAAATGGAACTTGTGTTTACAAACACACGCGCGGCACCTTTGTCTCAAGCAGCGCAGAACTGTGTCGTCCTTCTGGCCTGAAGCCACGTTTACCAAAACTGTAGCATACAGACCTGCACCGTGACCCCATTTGGAAAAATGAAATGATGTTTTATTTGCACAAGGACATGAGATGGCTTATTTTTACATATCCCATCTTGCTCTCTTTTGAGACACACACACACACAATTGAGAATGACACTTGGGAACCAAGTACAGGATCAGGCCATTTATCCAGCACTGTGGGCCATTTTGGTCGGGTTAAGGGCCCTATTCTGCAACTATTCAGCCAAGGACAAAATTTGAAACAGTGACCTTCCAGTCACAAGTACCAAAGCATAACCCGCTAAGCCACCACCCAGTCATACAACCCAGTGTTGACTACATGTATTACTAAGGAGTGAAGTATGATTTGAGCCATTGGCAGATGTGAGATTCCTCATATTTGGGATGTGCCACACCGAAGAGTTCTGAGTGAAAAATTAGGGTTAACGGGGCTTGTTGCAGGAAAAGTCTGAGCGGGTAGCTAGAAATTCTCAAAAGAATATAATACTTTCAATTTCTTTTTCCTTTACGAAAATCTCAAAGTGCTCCACGATAAAAGGAAGTGAGAAAATCAAGCATCATTTAGGCTACATTCGGCTCTTTAGTTTTGCATAAAGGGCGTCACTGGAGGGGTCTAAAATCCATGACGCATGTGAACACAATGATGCCATCTTCTTTTCAGTATGAAGCGCACCTGCTTTTATGCGAGAAAAGCCCTTTGATTAAGCTGTCCTTTCTTTCCCCCACGTAAACCAGGAAACCTCTCCTCACCACAACGCATCCTGCTTCTCCCCCTCATCATTGCCATCTTGTTCGATATTTACTGCCCATTATCTCAGTCCCACAACAGCACATACATTTTAAAGTGTTGCATTTCAGTGAATAGGGCCTCGCTTATCCGTTTAGCCGTTTGATTTACGCCTCAATAGTCATGTAGGCCCACTCACGTCATTTTGCAGTAAAATTCTGGAACGTGACATCTGCTTCATCTCACTGACGATTCAGATTGGAGCTTTTCTGCTGTTTGATGCGATGATGTTCTTCTGCCCAGTGCTCTGTTACCAGGCAGCGCTATCACGCAGATCTTTGTGTTCTCGGGATTTAGCATCTATCCCTTCAGTTTGTTGTGTAGACTATGGCCATAGATTATGATTATGATTACCTTATGATTACATTGTTTTTATGATCAATCTACATCATTGGATGCTGAAACCCAAACAAACTATCTTTATATAAATCTATATATATGTGTTTTATATATTTCCAAAAAGTAGACTGGCACAAGTAAAAACAACATATTATGACCTTTTAATATTTTGTCTGCAGCTATTTGTTAATGTTTACTATACAGCTCCGAGAAAAATTAAGGGACCACTCTATATATTTTTAAAAATCTGAAGTTTTAAGTCCTGATTTAATCCTGGTTCTTCTGACGATAGTCTTCACTGTGAGGCAGGCTGCTTCCAGGATCAAGAACAAAGTGAAGCAGGAAACACTGGGAATGACCAAAAACCAGCCAGGTAGAGAGCAGGAGCGACTTTCTAATGCCAGAGATGACCGTCAAGTTACCCAGCTGTGCCTCATAAATCAGAGAAAGACCTAAAGTGACCTTCAAAAAGAACTGGAAACATTAAGTGTTGTAAAGTT
This sequence comes from Mormyrus hasselquistii, assembly GCA_026779605.1. NCBI lineage: Eukaryota > Metazoa > Chordata > Actinopteri > Osteoglossiformes > Mormyridae > Mormyrus > Mormyrus hasselquistii. The sequence continues at coordinate 10,209,964 of JAODKE010000047.1, read as the reverse complement.
CACTGCTAGGACAGTTCATACCAGGCTCCTGGAAGCAAAACTGAAGACCCATAAAGCATAAAGGAAGAAGCACTTCATCAATGAAAAACAGGGAAGTGCCAGGTTGGCGTTTGCAAACAAAAATGTATATTTTATATGGGCACATAGAAGTGATTGAAACTGTAGCTGTATATACTGTACATGCATCATAAGGACTTGACTATATCTCCCACACACAAATATAGGTGCATACAATCGCAAAAAGCTGCCTCTTTGTGTAACACTAGAGTATCATCAGAGTAGGTACCATGTCTGTCATCTCCATAGTTTCAAAGGACTGAGTAAGAATTGTACAGTATCAGTATAGAACCAGATACTGTAGCATGGGTGTTCCTGACCACAGTCCTGAGGAATCTGCACTTTGCTCCATCTCTTCTTGTAATTTTTGTGACATTTCTCTGAATAAGGAGTCATGTCACCGTGTTTCGGGTGTCAGACTGGCGCTAATAAATATGTCTTTTCAGAAAGTGATGAAACGACAGTCTGCCAGCCCTGCAGTGGGCGCCGTTACGCCCCTGCCAGCTGCCTTTTGAAAGCTGAGAGCTGAAACTGCTACCTTTCGCTTCATTGTGTTTCGTGAAGACTAAGATGTTTTCGGCATTGTGAATCCAGACTCAGCTCTTCTTCAGCTGCCGCAGTGTCCTCTCACTGTCTATAGACATGCGGTCTAGGAGAATCTTTAAGTCATTGCGACTACTAGTGTCTTTACACATATTAAAAACTGAAACTGCAATTCACTGCAATTCTTTTTAGCATCAGACAACTAGAACAAAGAACAGCTGGCCATAAACACTGAACAAATATGGAGAGTACAACAGGAGATAGGGCCAGACCCTCTGAACGTTCCCATGACTCGTCTTTGGACGACCGTGACCCTACTGCAATTTGTACCAGTGGGAATTTGATTTTGACTGCGGAACGATTTTGGCTTATGATAAATTATGCAAATAATCGTGACGTCTGTAAACCAAACCAGGTGGAATTTAATTATTAAAAAACCTATTTTAATATCTGGCTCCAGGACTCCTGCATTATATGCACAACATATGCTGTCCATATGCTGTCCAGAAACATCTTCCTCCAAACAATCACGGCGCAAATTCAGATATATGTGCAGTCACTCCCAACACGGATGTCACTGGCTTTCACCCATCTCCTCCAGCCTTTCTTGTTCTGGTCCCATAAGCATTACATATGGAATGGGGTATTTTCAGGCTATGTCTAAAGGCAAAACACTGAGGCAGGCAGCGAGCCGGCGCGATGACACGGTCGGTGTTGCCGTGGGTGACCACAGCCCGAAAACGGCCTTTGCAGATGATTATTAGCGTTATTAGAACAGACATTGCTGACAAGTCGCTCTGCAAGCCGGTGGACAGAGTCATTTGTTTATCAATGAGTCACGTTTCTGAGCCGCTGTTGACTTACAGATTTTTTAGCGTATGGTCCTATTTTCCTTTTGTTAACGTCGTTCTGTTGTGAACTTAATCAACCTGTGGGAAATGTAGTGGGATCTCTGTTCCACCCTCGCCTTTACTCGCTAATCCTGATTTTACCTGCCAACTGAAATTCTGTGATGCTAATGCGACTGCACGGTATCTCACGATAGGGTATCGCTCGCCGTGGTTGCGACAGATAAGTAGAGCAGAGGGTTAGCATTAATTCATGACCTCAGTGATGTGAGAACAAAACAATTGTGATGTGCACGCTTAGCAACCATCGCAATGCAGTTTCACTTCCACAACGAGGAAGGGTATCAAATGTATGACAGGTCATCTGTGATGGGAAATCACGTGACACCCTTGCTAAGAATCCATATGTTTATACGTTGCCAAATAAAGAACCAAACCAAAAAAGATCGTAGTAACAATTACAAGGTTATAGAAGAATAAAAATAGTTCTGCATGTAATTATAAGTCTCTCACATCCTTAATAGTTACTTTTTTCTCTTGATTGATTCTGACTGGTCTCTACATCGCAGTTTTGTGAGGAAGGCCCCACAAGCTCTGGAAAAACACATCTCAGCTTCTCACACAATGCTTGATGTGCATTAACGTTTTCATCAAGAAATGTCAACACACATGTGCTTCTGTTTACACTCCTGCCTGTCGGCCATCGCTCACCATCCGACCCCGCACTCACGCCTAACAGCTCGGCCGTCTTCCGCCATTTTGGTTCATCCCGCCACCTATCGACAGCGCCTGTGCTCATGAAGCTTACTGGATGAAATGGGCCAGAATGTATCCCTGTGTCAGGTAGCTACATCAGTAATGAGGCGTTTAGGCGAGCCCCCACCCCCACCAAAGGCGTCTATCCTAAGCACGGCATGCAACACATAGCTGTCAAACATTTGCCTGAGCTTTGCCGAGAGACATCAGCTACTAGACCGATGGAGGCTTTCTCTGATTCCTTTAAAAAAGCCCCACTGATCCTGACCTTCCTCGGACGTCATGGCGACACCAAACCAACCACACCGCTCCAGCCATCACGGCTAACAAGAAAAACGGATATGACAGCAGCAATCTAAAAGGATGACAGTTTGCTGATGTTCTGCCGAACACTACAAAAATGAGGCAGTGGCTATAAATTGAGGCTAAAGGCGGTTCTTATTAATAATGAGGTTGTATCGGTGTCAAAATGACCATATTTTTCCCAAAGTCTTTACAAAAACGTTTCATGTATAACAAATAAATTCTAACTTCAGATTCGAGTGATGTATTAGAGCAGCATGAAATGTGATTAAACACATGAAAAGTAAAATATTTCAAACAAATAGATAAAATAGTAAGCTACTTGGGAAAAAAGCATGATGAAACAGTAAAATAATGAAATGATTGAAAACTCATTAGTGTACCAACCATACAATTTTTTTCTTTTTTTTCCTGATTTCTGACCATCGCTTTTTAAAGGATCAAATGAAAAGAGAATTTCACAGCGGTTGCTTGGTTAAGCATTCATTAATGCATGCGGAACTTTCAGGGAGATTAGCGACTGGCCGTTGTGTAACATCGATGTTGACCCTATCTTCTTCCCCATCTGGTCTTCAAAATGGCTCCTGGCCCAGCTAGCCGACCACGGCGCAGGTGTGGGTATGCCCCTATGCCCTATTCACGCGGCTGGAAGGTGAGGCAGAGGCGTTAAATTTGTGTGAGGGGGTAATTACACCATGAAGTCTCTGTCTGATGACTCACACCAGTCAACATCTCTCACGCGTTTCAAATGGAGACTATCCCATTCGAGGGGGATTTCTCAGGGAAGAGGGAGACGGTGTGAAAAGCCCAGACCCACACTTGTGCATTTCCTCTAGTGCACGATCCCCTTTCACTACTGTGATGGAAATTTAAAGCGTAAAATTTACAGCATAATCTTTCAGGGAAATGACGGCCTGACATTTGCAAGTGTGCCTCTGGTGCTCGCATACATTTCACCGGCCCCGACGGCTGTAAATCTTACGACGATTACGGACGATGTTTCCGTCAGATGGTTTGGCGGTGATTTACGCCCCTGACCTTAATAGCTGTCCAGTGCCATTAATTCCTCCCCATTCCTGACACGGGACACCACGATGGCCTGCTTGACAACAGCAACCTCATTCTTAGTCTCATCTGAGCCCAGCAGATCAGACACATGATTTAACCGGTGGGGGGGGGCTCAAAGGGTTCAATGATGAAAGATCCTCTGTTAAAAGGAATAACAAGGAATAACATGAACAGAATGCAACAATGTATTATTAAATAATGATGCGTCGTTTAACAGTGTATGGATGGTCACCACGCTGGCTCAGTGGACCACCATTGTCGGCTCGCTCCACTTCCAGGACTGTCCGTTGATGTGGATTTTCTCCTGTAGTTATAAAAGTAGTGTCTAGGTGAATCGGCGACTCTAAATCTGCCGCTGTGGGAGTACGTGAATACACGTGTCCCGCAGTGTCACCTGGAACAGGCTCTAGGGTCACTATACTGGATGACAGATGGATATTTTACAATATGTGCAGCATTACTTAGTCTTACTTCACGCCGTAACTTGAAAGACTCATTAAAATCTTATTAAACACTATTTAAATCTTGCTTATTATTATCAGCTTTATCATTTGCGGATAGTCTTCTCACAGAACAACGCGATGACACGTTAAAGAGTATCAACAGTAGTGAGATGTATTCATTTACATATTCAGGTGCCAACTTCGGTTAGCTGGCTGGAGTGAGATTTTCCATTTTCAAGTTTACATGCAGACGAATTTACGTGTGTGGCAGATTTATTACCTTGTAAATAGTCTGTTGGGTTTTGATGTTGCTAATTTTAGGTTTATAATGGAATAATATAGATTTACCGTAATATTTCTTGCGTGACAGTCTGAAGGCATGAGAGTCCCTGTAGCTTGCATGTACTATTTGTAGGTTCATGAAATCCTCTTGATATCCAGGTGTCTCTGTCCTTGTCTTATTCGATTTGCCTGTCAGTGGTATCAGGTATGCCTCAGTTTATTTTACTCTGATTATTTACCCATGGGAAACTATAGATACATGATAACTCCTTACATTAAGGCAGTATCCATAAAAAGGTTTATGAACAATTTATAAATCAATAACAAACAGACATCACTAATGTTATTTATAACTAATCTCCGGACGTTTCCTGATCGCTTAAGGTCTGCCAATCAGTAAGTTCAGACAGCAAAGCTTCTCGATTTATAGACGTGGATTTATAAAGCGAAAGCTGAATTGGCAATTACAGCCATCTGAAAAAATGAATAATCAGCGTAATGCAACGTTTTGGAGACGCAGTAGACAAATGCACCTGCCCAAGGACTCATGCGGCAATTTGCTTTTGAACGCTGGGAGACTAATGAGGAAATTGCAGGGCCACGGCCAGGAGCAGTCACATCCTGTTGAACTCTGTGATAAAACCTAGAGGCGAGAATCAATAAAGAGCAAAGCATGAAAGATTATTCAACACCTCAGTCAGGGAAGGCTTCATTCTGCTGAGGTCCAGTTGGGGAACGTGCCCAGAAAATGAAGGATGATGTTAATTGCGCTTGGATGCTGATTAACAGTGCCATCCATCAACACCAAAAATACCCAGACTCAGTGAAGAGACAACTATCAAAATTGAATTTTTAAACCACTTTAGTAGCACTCGTGGAAAGGGCAAAACATATATTTTGTTTGCCTTAATTGAGGTTGTTGTTGGGTTAAAGATCTATCCAACACTAATTCATATGAAGAGTATGCCATTTTTGTTGCCATGGTGTAATTATAGTAATTATTTGGAGCGTCGCGTATGAGACTTCATTCGGGGGCTGTCGTTATAAAACGTATAGTTTGAAAATAAACCTTCAAACCATAAATCTATGCTATAAACCACTACAGGGTTTTTAATGTGAGGAGGACAGTATGAAATATGGTGGTGCAATAACTAACCATGAAAAAATGAAATGTATTTCATACTTGCGCACAAATTATGGCGCAGTTATGAAATGAACTGCATCAGTTCAGTTCATGTATTTATGTATCTGTGTATCTCTGTAACACCTTTCCCAGTACAGCTGCCTCAACACACAAACAGACACGACTCAGGCTTTGGTAAATTGCTTTACAAGAGGCATGTATGCAGTTAGTGTGAATGGAAATGGAGGAGACTTTCTCCCGTCAGTAAGACTGGCAGCGCGGATTAGCTGAGAGCTCAGCGCCGTCTATTTTTAGACCATAGAAACAGGCAAAGCAGAACCATGGGCATTGCGGAGATAAGGGAGGGGATAGAAATCAGTCCACTGGCAGGGAGATGCCTGGTGGGGTTTGTAACGCCAGCCTCGGCCACTGGGAATACACTAAACCTCACAATTGTGTCTTTCAAGCTGTCCTTCCTCCAGGTTGGTCTAAAACAAATTAAGGCAAATTCCATCACGACACAAATTAACCGTGGCGGAGGAGACAGGAAATATTGCGTGTGTGTTACTAAATATTAAAAATAATCCATGTCATTAATTGATTATCCCATCAGAATCTCATGGGAAAACATGCTCAGGGTAAAATAGGATGCAGAGAACGACAGCCAGGCCACCGGAGGGATGCTGGCAAATAGCAGTCAGTTTTTGTGCTTAAGAGCAATAGTGAACTGGGACAAGAGGCGGAACTTGAAACAATTGCAAATACGATAAGAAAGTCATAGACATAACCATAGTGACAATGCTACCATATGAATCAGTTTGATAGCCTGAATCCCAAAAAACAGTGAGCATTTGGCTCATAGGAGTTCTACGTAGAGGAGGTGGGACTAACCAATCAGATGTCTTGGTCCCGCCTACACAGTTGCTTGGGCCCACCTCCTCTACAGTCTGTTGTTTCTCTGAACCAATCATTTTTTTGCCCAAGTAAAACTCCCACAAGCAATTATTTGAATCATGTTATTATACCTCTGATTCTATAGTTCAGCTTTACTCAGCTCCTGCCTGTTATTAATTAAGCTTTCCATGAAATATACTAATTGTGTATTTTCCAATTCTATAAACATACTGTGTTTGGCCAATCAAAAATGTTTCATTACAAAATATTAATGTGAATAGTCCATTACCTCCACCCTGTGACTCTTTCAACTCCGACAAACCGTATGCCCTACAAAAAAACCCTATTTTCATTTCCATGGCTGGTCCCAATTACTCACTGTGACGTGAATTGCCCTCTTTCTAGATAAATGTGATTAAATGTAGGTGCGCTGTTTCCCACAGTAGTGCAAGTTACTAGTTTCATTTTTAGTGTAGAATCATTTATAGAGCAATGTGACTGATGTTGCATAAGATACATTTAAATACAAATACACAAAATGCTTCTCTAGACAAAAAAGGCAGCTTATTTGGAGAACAAAATTATTATTTCGCACCCAAACCACATAGTCGTATAAAAACAGACTGGAAATTGGGTTGGAATGACTCCCCATTGGGTCCTATAATAATGTAGTGAACAGCAAAAATGTAACTCGCTGTTAGGACGATGTTCGAGCCAAACCGAGCTGACATGTTCTGCTTTGCTGTGCAATGGCCATGTCAGACTCATATTTGTTTGCCAGTTTATTTTCTATGTGACAAGATGTCCATATTTTGTGGGGTGAGGCCCTACTTCGTCGTAGAGTTAGTGTTTGACAGTTAAAGGATTTTCTGAAAATGGCAGAAAATGTGCTCATCCGCAGAAGCATAGACCTGCAGTCATTATTTTTTTTTTTTACTTTTTAAATGCTATTAAAATGTTCTAGTGGCACATTCTTATTCAAAATGAAGCAAAAACAAGTAAGAACCCGGCACTGCAGAAGAAATTACATTTTTTTGTTAATCATAAACACAATGATATTCTAACGAAGCAGAATTATTTTTGTCTTAGTTCATTTTACACTAATTCTCAGTTAATTAGCAGGACTGATATTTCCTCTTGTACTTTTTCACTGACTGACATGTTGTGCAGGTTGACTGTAAAAAGAATTCCAGTCCCTCCAGGTGAATCCAAAATCAGCAGTATCTGCTGCTCACGTCTCTGGGCCCTCCTTATCCTGTAACCCCTAGACAATGGTAATCCATAAAATACCTTCATTATCTCACCTTTTAATCCTGTTTTTTATCACTACCCGAAGCATATTATATGAAATTAGTTTTTTTTCCCTCTATTCCATATTAAATGACCAAAACAGAAATCATTGGCTACGTATTTGGTATGTGTGCATTTCAACAGCAGGTTGCATTAAGCTAATGGCGCGTTTATGTAATTAGCGTATAAGTGCCATGCATTGAACTTTGGGGTCATCAAAGGCCCCCATCCGACTAGCAGACTTATAGGCAGGTTTAGTATTTCTTCCTGGTTTCTGTTTACTGAAAATTGCACAACCCTGTTGGTATCTCCATAAGAACAGGGGTCTGTACCATGAGGCTGGGTTATTGGGGTGGCGAGATAACTTGTCAGATTTAAGGTAGTCTGAGCTAATTGTAAGTGAAGAAAGATATAGTCCATTTACACTGGGGTACCTTTAATCCAATAAATGATCTAGCTGACCAACAAATCTTGCTTCATGATACAGGCTCCAGGTGCACGATGCATCACCCTCGGATCACAATGAAAACCTACACACGAGATTTTGGGTAAAAAAAATTAAAAGCAATTGGCTTGTGGAATGAGTTGTGTCTATTTTTGTGTTAAGGGTCTATCCACAATGAAAAATACAGGAATAAATCATTTTGATGCCATTGTGGCTTCCATGTCCCCATCTCGTTAATTGGCTGCATAGGGTAAAAAATGTGAACTGACAGAAAGTCCCCCCCCCCCCAAAATAGCTCAAAATATGGTGCCTGACCTGTTGGCAAATATTTCCTTCAGAATTCCACCCCTTAGCTGTGTACCCATGTCAGCATTGTCAAAAATCGCACACCCATCAGTCAGGCACTGGTTTAAGGTTCAGTGAGCAGGACGTGCCCACAATAGATCACCCCCCCCCCCCCACCCCTACAACCTAAACATTACATCAGGAATGCTTAAGATGGTTGACAGATGTATACAAATCCTCCACTGGAAAGCGTTCTTTTCCTTCTTTTTTCCATATGCAAATATGCCCTGAGGTAATCACTACCCAAAATTCAAATTGCACTGAATTCATTAGCAGATTCCCATTGCACCTTCTGCACTGCTGCTTCTACCGGGAAATTGGCCCATTACTTATATTCCTTGTGTTTGTTTGTATAGTTTTCCATATCACTATACCATATGTTTTATTACAATAACATACTGATTTGGGATCCTTTTAAGCCCCGAAGTGGTCATTTGGAAGACACATGCATGTATGAAAAGAAGCCTTTTTAGGATTAATAAAGTACAGCGATTTAAATTCTGCTTTGCAGATGGTTGTCACTGAAAATACAGAGAAAATAAAACTTATTAGGGCAATGCTTGGAGCAGCCAACACAAAACCTGCATATTTATGATGACAAATGCACCCAAATCATTAGAATAGTAATGATGCCAGACTTAGCTATTAAACTTGGGGCAAGATCATTTCCATGCAACTGTCCAAAAAGCAATCAATCCATCCATCCATCCATCCATCCATCCATCCATCCATCCATCCACTTCCAACCATTATCCACATTCTAATTGTTATCTAGTTCAGAATCACTGGGTTCAGAAATACGAGATTGTTAAAGTAAATATTACTGACATTAAACAGGGCAGACACAGTGATTAGGGCTGTTGATTCACACCTGAGGGACCAGGGTTTGAGTCTCCGCCACCTCTCTGTATGAAGTTTGCTTGCCGTCCCTGCGGGGAATTCCTCTGAGTACTCTGACTTACCCCCACACTCCAAAAACATGCTGAGGTTAACTGGAGTTACCGAATTGCCCGTAGGTGTGAGTGTGTCCTGTGATGGGTTGGCGCCCCATCCTGGGTTGTTTTGTTCCTGAAGCCTCTGGGATAGACTCCAGACCCCCTGTGACCCTGAATAGGACAAGCAGGTACAGAAAATGAATGGATGAATGACACTTAGACATCTGAGAGCATAACTTGCCTTAAAGTGTTTTTGGCTGTGAAACATATAGTCTAGTTAAGTTAATACCTTGTGATGTTCTACTCACAACAAAGCAGATGGGGGGAATCAGGCATTCTAGCAGCTTCTGGGCTTTAACTGTTAGGGTTTTAGTCCAGATCTCTTCCAAGCGCATGGCTACCAGGTGTGTTACGAGTTGTACCTCATTTGTTGTCATAAGGAGTCAACATGAAACCATAGTACTCCTAATTATTTTCAGCAATTCAGCAGCATTGAACACAAACCAGACTCCAGGCACCTCAGCTCTCATCTGTCAGCTTCTGTGAGAAGAAGAACCTCTGACAGCTACAAAGGTCAAAGTTGAAATGTTTCCCTGCAAGAAATAATAAGATCCCGAGAGGAAGCTTCTGGCAAGTCAGCGAGCCGGAGAGTTTTGAATGACTGCAGCCGAGATGGTGATGGACGTGGTTCTCACCGGCAAACGGCGAGCGAGGAATACTTCTAAGATCATTTCATTACGCCTTTTCTAGGTTAAGTCTTAGAACTTCACTCTGCTAAAATTTTGCTTCATGCCATGTTCGGACCTGTGCTTTAAGAAAATTCGTTACAGTTAGTTATTGGGGTTTATGTAAATCATAATTTCTGGTACCCAGAATGTATTACAGTTCTCCAGCCATGTTGTGACTGAATGCAACATTTTTTTTACTCTGAAAACTGGAATCCCTTAAAAAAATATTCACCCTGAATGAAATTGCCACTTGAAAGAAACATTTTGGATATAGTGCTCTGCTCATTAAAAGTCGGCCTACCGCAGAAATGCACAGTGGGACACTCAAGATAATGCATAATGCAACAATGCATAAAACAGTGATTGTGCGGGTTTTAACACAAGTCATGTTTTGAATTTGCTGTCTGTAAAATGCTTTTGTTTGTGCCTCATAGTTCAGCCCTAGCACTTGAGTTTTATATAACATAAATGCAGTTTGAGTCCAAATATATGAGTGAACTCCTGAACTAATTTGTAGAGATTTCAATAAAAAAAATATGCTGCATATAATTCTGGGGTTTTATAGCTATTTTGCCTGTTGAGTTTTTAAATTACTCTTGAATGCTTCCTACAAAAATTCTGAGATTCGTTTATTTTTTATGCATCACATTGATTTCGACTTACTCTTTCTTATCTCCACCCTGCACACACCAGGAGAGGAAATGTCTTATAAGATGTTTTAAAAAGACAAGCTGAAATTGTCATGAGTAAAAATATTTTTGGGGTGAGGATCGCACTTCCTCCATCACTTTTTCTGTTGATTTCTGCACTTTTGTGCGGTGTCACACTTTAAACAACCACCGGGGTTGTGATATTTCCAACCCGTATGTTTTTCAGTCAGCCTCACACGTTTGAAAATATCCTGTCATCCCAGCACGTGCAGCGTGCTCCTCCGATAGAAAAGATGGACGCCCAGGTCAGAAACGCAACGGCGCATGATGCCAATCACAACACTCTGTCACTGGTGCGGAGACCACAACCAAAGATGGTATCTTTCACTTAAATTGCAGCATCTTCAAAACGGTGGCTGTTCAATGGGCCTCGCACCATCTCACTTCCAAATGCAAGAGATTTTGTTCCTTTTCTGAACAAGGCATCTGTGTGGACGGCCTGGCATACCCCAGCAAATATACTCACACGTGATAAGTCAGTACCTTTTTAATGTTATTACGGCTCTCGCATCTTTTTCAGACCATGGAGGCAGACACGAGGTGAACGTGACATTTTCTGCTCTGCTGGTTGGTTTCAAATTCTCATATAACAAACTCTAAATGTGCCCCTAAGGCAGATGACTACATTATATCAGCATGGAGTCTCTTACATGTAATATGTTGTATTGTGCAATGCAGTTGTGAAATCTGCTTCTCTGTTGTAATTGCATTCATCTTGAGTTTGTCGTAGACAGACAGTTACTCTCCCAGTGTTCTTAAACTCCCAGGCAAATGCAGAAGATAGACAATCCAGAGTATAAGGCAGTGTGCCCGCGTGAGTCAGCTACCTCAATATGGCACCTCAAACTCGCTTTGCTTTACAGTAAAAACTAATTAAGGATATTGCCAGGAATACAAGCAGGATTCCTAAACTGTGTTTAAAAGGTAAAGTCGATTGACCTCGAAATAGGGCCAGTTTATCGAGGTCTCCAGGCACTGACGGGAATAAAGGAGAACAGGAAATCAAAGACGACCCGGGGAGCAAAGTGTCAAAATGGATGGGAGCAGATTCCTGCTTTAAGAGCGTGGCACATTCAAGCCATCTGCAAGGTGAGGACAAGAACATTAGAATAATAAATGAATAAAATATGATTCCCTGGGATGGTCGCCAACTTCTCAAATGAAATGGGAAGCAGCGAAATGCGTCTGGCAGCTAAAGCAGAAGAGAAACAAAGCCATGTACTTGCATGCATGTGTCTGCGTGTGTGCAGTGTGTGGATATGCCGATTAGGCTGCTGTGTCTGTAATTGGAAGGTTCTAGAATGGGTAGAGCGATGTCATCGTTGGGGCCTTGATAAAGGCCCTTAACCCTCAAGTCTAACCCTGCTCTCTCAAATGTATATCACTTTGGATAAAGGCACCTGCTAAACAAACGCAATGTGTGCATGCTTATGTGGGGACATGTTTTCATCACCTGACATTATCTGTAGCTAATAAAGCATAACGAAGCGTTAAAAGTATAAAGAATAGCTCATATTTACGTAACATTCTGTAGATGGCGGGTCATCTGCATTGTGTTTTTTTTTGCCGTGTGTGCAAAGAAAGCAACATGACAGAATTTCCAAAAAGCATCAAAAGTAGCAATAAAACAAAAAAAAAAAAACAATAAAAAAAAATAACGATAATGGAAAACAGGTGAGCACTTTTTTATGGGGATACTTTAGTGTCTCACTTCTCGTCAGGCTGATAGATTTTTTTGGCAGCGGCCTTGGCTCTGATTGGATGAGAGGTGCATCCCCGCCTCTCCCGTGCCAGCTGGCACTTTTTTCCCGCTGCCTGAGAGGTCTGCAGCTGGCATTTGTCAAGCGTGTTTTTTACTGCGGCGGCCAGTCAAAATACGCTGCTTTGACTTAATCCCTCCCACCGCAGGGGAAAACATTTCAATTATGCTCTGCTGCTTTAGGGCTCCTGGGCACCAGCAGCGAGCAGAGGAAAAACCACAGACTTCACTTTCCTCTAAAACCGGCATTAGCAATAAAAATCTGAACGTCAGACTGGTGAAAATGCAGAACACGGTAAAAGTGCTCCACTTTCATGATCATTTAACCCCTTAACATCCTCCTGTGTCTGACGCTGTGAATGCTTATACTTTACTTTTTATTTTTTTAGCGATGTATATATTTTTATGAGAAAGCAAGGATAGACAATTGAGGGAGCAATCAGAGGTTAAGGGCCTTGCTCAAGGACCCTAGAGTCAAATCTCTCTGGCATCCGTGGGATTTGAACCAACCCCCTTCCGATCGCTGGGACAGTGTCCTACCCACCTCCTTGGTTCCACACACATGCAATATCTCAGTCTTCTAACGACATCTATCTACCTGAAATTATACAGATATGATTTGTAATAGTGCCCTGGGAATTCTGTCCATACAGGTGCCCTGCCTAGTGCCCCGTTCCTTGTAGGATGGGATCCAGACCATCCTAACCAGATTCACCTTGTACCGCATAAGTGATCATTGGTGACAGCTCCTGAGAATTATACGAAATTTGAGTTTCGCAAAACTTTTGTTAAATTCTCAGGTATTCTTAATTTGTTTTAAAATAAATATTTCATGTTATCAAATACGGGTTGAGGTCAGGTGCAGGGAGTAGCCAAATTAGACAACGATCACAGGAAGCGGAGAGAGCGCTGACTTTGCTGACTCGGCCGTAACATTTCATTTATTCAACAAGGGGATTGTTTATGGAAAAAAGGGGCGAAAAAGATTCACGTGTTATATAAATCTGGAATAATTTGAGGGAAAGAATGCAAAAATTAAGTAAAAAAAAATATCTCAAGAGTCGGCTGAGAAACAGCTAAGGGAATGCTAAAGGGAAAAGGCAGCTTTGAATAACTCTGGGTTTAAAGACCAACAGCTCATCAATTACCAGGAAGGATCCCTTTCCCCCTATACTTCATATTTGGAGTCGAAATGACTGGGTCCATTTTAATTTGGCCTGCAGATGTTATCTTGGGTAGTGGGACAGCTGCTCGACAGATCAGCCTAAGCGCTCGCTTGTCTGCTCAGCACAAACTGAGACTGAGCTCGGATTTTAGATTTTAGTGTAGCTACAGGGATACCCTACCCCACAAAACAATCAAATAGGTTAGCTGGAAAATACGTCGAGGCGACATGACAAATATGTGTGCAGTGTGTGTGATGATGATGATCTGTGGCAATCTGAATGCCAGTCCTGGTATGTAATTGACTGGTTAATTAAAAAACCCACGTTGGTTTGGCTCAGCGCTGGAACAATTTTTCTCCTTCTTCTTGCTTTTTGTTAAAAAAACAATCATTCGGCAGATATTAAGCACCAAAAGGTTTATGACCAGATACATATTTTAAAACAAATGTATATATCTAATATTAAAAACATGAATACCAGCATTGTGAATTATGTTTAATGTACTGTATAATATATCTTTAATTTACAAAATACATATTTACGCAATACAGGTAGCAGTTTTCTTGAAATTGCTCAGTGGCTTCCTGTCCGTGTTATCAAAATGTCACGTTAATGATTACTATTCTAATTGTATAAATACGACTAACAGTTATTGGATAAACAATCGTTACCAATATCAGCTAGAGCTCAGAATCTAATGTGAAGTGCATCATGACTTTGGCGTCCTATCAGAATGCTGTAGATGCTGCTTCTCCCTGCTCAGTCACAGATCGATGTCAATACTCGGTAATACTCGGTAATACTCGGTAATACTCAGTTTTGACAGAGAGGGATGGGGCGGATTCAGTGGCCGGCGGCCGAGGCCCCGCCCCTATGCACGTCGCTACAGTTAGCGTTCGCGTCTCGCTAACGTTTCCTCCCCGGCTCCCAGGGTCCATGATATCGTTCGGACCTTCTGTCCATACACATGTCGGCCCATCTGCCACCTCCACCAGCCCCCACACCCTTCAGGATGAGTTACTGTACAGTGAAATCCTCCCTACCGGCGTTTCACAATGCTCAGCCTGCGTCGATCTGCTTATTCACCTCCATCGATCATCTATAAAACTGCTCCTATGCGCCTCCCAATTCTGGGGTCACAGCGTTTGAGTTACTGACCTTTAGAATAAAAGATTTATTTTTGAAGTCGGAACAGAGAGTACAGCCAAAGCCTTAGCTGCAGTTAATTTATAACACACCACTTATAGTCATTGCAGACCTATTTCATTTAATTATTTGACAAATAATTGACATTTAAACATAATTATTGCCATTTACATGAATCATACGATGATTAATGCAAACTCGGGTTTTTATGTGTTTAGGTGGGTGTTGTTGGCTATTTTCCCAAAAAAAAAACAGACCAGCGAAACCTCTGACATCCAGATGTGTTTGTGATCTCTCCCCATTATCAGTGTTACAAAACTAAGCAGTGAAATGCTTCAAGAGAAACACTGTCTTTATTATGATGTTAAAATTTCATTTCTGCCTTTCCAGAAGCTATTTTCCTCTAACGCGCTCTTTGAAGAGGTCACAGTACAATTTTAAATTTTTACCAGTATTGGTATTTTGGGTTGGTACCGCATTTTTTTCTTTTCCCGCTGGAAAATATCTGCGAATTACTGGAAACATCCTGAAACAAAAAAAAAATCCTTATAAAAATCAGCTGCACGCCCCC
>JAODKE010000047.1:10169542-10193293 GCA_026779605.1 Mormyrus hasselquistii | reverse complement strand
AATCCTGTCGTCATGTCCCACCATTGGGTCTTTCTGTATATATGTATTTGTATGTATTCGTATTCATATATACACACGCACAATATATATCTATATATAACAACCATATAATCAGCCATGTAATTTCCACAATGGTAGGGACAAAAATATAATTAAATGCCATTATATAACCATGACTGTGCTGATGGAAGCCTTAAAGAAGTGGCTGCATTTCATTCCGAATTTCCAAGCCTGTAATACCTCATCACCAATTCAGGCTCCACAAACCGTGCTCTTGAAACGGCAGCAGTTTTGTTGCTGGAGGCGGTTCTGCCAGAGCCACAATACTCCCACTGTTCCCGGGTGATCAGACAGAGGGCAGTTTCCGATGACGGCCACGGGCAGCCCCCACGATGCCATGACAACAGAACAAGGTCAGGGGAAGGAACCAGGTCAGCTGATACGAGACAGTCACATGGAGTCCCTGTTGATTTAACTGCATGTGACAGATCCAGGCCATTTCTTAGCTGTCATAAAAGACCAGTGATTGCTATTGATCCCGGGATTATTGTTGGGGCTTTTCTGCCTCGGCTGATCAGCGGACGCCTCATAAAAACAGCGTGTGAGCTTGAGTGTGAGGGGGACGAGAGAGAGAGGGAGAGAGAGAGTCAGATAGAGAGAGTCAGAGAACTCTCGGATAGAGTGAGTCAGAGAATGGTCCTCAGAACCATTATAAGCTAAGAGCAGCGATTCCCTCCAGAGCTGTGTTTGACTCCTCACGCTTTGAAGTTTTAAAGGACCAGGTTACCATTAAAGGATGTAAACATGTGCATGAAAAATCCTATAATAAGCATTGCTTTTATATATATAAAAACATTTCCATTGATTATTTCTATAATATGTTATTTTACCAAAGCAATAAAATGACCCAAGGTTTCCTTAACCCTGACTCTGTTTATAGGAACCTTTAAAAATGTACAGTGGCTTAACCTCTTTCCTGTTTCTAAAACAGTCTGCTGCATTTAATGATCTCTGTGCCAAAGGCTTTGAAGCAGCGCTGAATCCGCTCGCATCTTCTTAAAGTTGTTGGATCCATTTTTTTCCAACGAGATGCTCACAAAGCAAGGCCCGCACAGGTCACATGATGCAAGCCGCACCTGATAGGATACTGGAAGATAAAAGGAAACACACTGGCATTCAGGTGAACTGCCTATGATAAAGTGCCTCGATCCGTCGTAATAGGCCCAGATCCTTTAAGTGTGTTCGTCCGCTGCCTTATCTGTGACACCTGTTTAATTGCTTGCCGTTCTGTCGTGCGACAAATGCTCTACAATAAGGATGACATTAACGGTAAGGCCTGCTGACCAAAGCTCTTCCGATTGGGCAATTTGAGAAAATGGACTACTATTTCGCCCTTGACTACACCCAATTAGAGAGCTGTTCCAGCAATTTGTTTATCTGCTATGACCGTCCAGTGTTATGTTTCTGAAATATATGGCATTCAGAACCACCACCATCAAATGAAGGACTTAAGTTGACATTTATCAATAGTGAGATTCAACCAGAAGCATGTGTCACTCTTTTATGTCCATGACCTTCTTGTTTTGAATCTCTCCTCTTTTTCTATTGCAAACGCCCACATGCCGTAGAAGGGATGGAGCTCTTATCACAAAGTACTGCGGCGTGCGTAATAATAAAATGTGTATTATTAAAAATGAGTCATTTAGAACAGAATCCTGCACTGGCACAGACAAAAAGCTAGGAACATTTTACGAAATAGAGAAGTTGCTTCCTCAGCGCCTCTGGAGTCGACCTGCTGCAGAAACGAGGTTGCAATTTAATTACAAGCAACAAAATGTGTTTCTTCTCGAGTATTGATCAGATACTTCTCTCGCCGAACAAACAGACTGGCCTTGTGGAGCAAGGATATTATCTTCAGTGAAACAGGGTCTCTTCCCAAAACACCAGGTGGCCAGATGCTGCGGCCGAAAGGGTCATTTCTGCTCTTGTCTCCCGAAGGCACAGTCCAGCCTGCATGTTCCTCTGCAGTGGGCGTTGTTCTCCTGCGACCGCACCAACCTGTGGATGAGTCCGTCAAGCAAGCAAATAAAAACCTTCAGCTTAATGCCCCAATTAGCCACACCGATGGTCTCAAGGAGACTGCAGAATAGAACATTTCTGGCAATCCAGTGATTCTGTGGAGTATTTCCTGGAGACCAGCAGAAAGCCAAGGCGACTGGCTTTTGTCTCGAGTTACAAAGACGTGTTGATGTTTTCGCCACATTCATAAAAAGAAATGGCCACGCATACTAATGCCGTTAGACTTGATTTTGTACAGTTGCATCCTAAAATGGAGGAAAGAAGTACAAAATTTGTAATTAGTGATTAGCAGATGGCTGTCTCTTTGATATCCAGCCAACGGGGGCATTAATTAAAAATGTGTGTTCCAGCTAATCTGAAATTCTATGCATATTCAAAACAAGAGTGTTTTTTTTTTTTTTTAATCTAATATTTTTTATTGCTCAGTGAAGGTTCATGGATTAATGCCTTTTACTAAGGTCATTTACTGATTTTTTTTTTTGCCCATCTGAGGAATCTGTGTTGTATCTTTTGTTTTATTCTGTGCTGGAAGTCACCTCACACCTCCAAGGTTAGGCGTTCGAATCACACCTTCTGTGTGTGTGTGTGACCGAGAGAGAGAGAGAGAGAGAGAGAGAGAGAGAGAGAGAGAGAGTTTGTAGGCACTCTGTTGTCCTCAGAACTCAGGTATGCTGGTATCTCTTTTTTCTTAATAATACAGGATGTGTATGTGGCCTGTGATGGACTGGAATCCCATTCAGGGTGAACCCTGGCCTTGTGCACTGCACTGGCTGGAACAGACTGCAGGCTTCCTCTGACCCTGACCAAGATAAACAGCTGGAGGATGGATGGATGGATGGATGGATGGATGGATGGATGGATGGATTTTGAGTGTATGTGTCCCCTGTGGTGAGCCGGCCCCTCACCCAGTGTACCCCAGCTTCGTACCCAGAGACACCTGGAATAGGGGCTCCAGGTCGTCCTAAGATCCATCTGTTGATTCTTTCCACCCACTGCTCCATTGGGTTATTTATTACCTCATGATAATAACATTGTATTTGCACATAAATTCTGCAACTGAGGAACGAAATCGGCCTCCGGGGTCACACCGGCGAATCTTGCATGACATACTGCATGCTGAGGGCCGCATGGACATCACTGCAACCTTCTCAGCCAGCCCACCCAGTGTGACTCACAGGCCACCTACAGGTCTACTGCATGACTCAGACCAGAAATGTCTGATGCAGTTTGGGTTCCAGGATCTCCTCACTATGCTAATACCTGAACTCATATTTAATGTCTGATGGTGTATTATGTATATATGTATATTTGCATCTAATATATACACATACACACCCAGACACACACACACACACATCAATCTCCATCCATCACTTCCTTTTCCTGCTTGCTATGTTCATGGTGATTGTCTCTGGGTCACTGATGAGTGTTCAACGAGTTTTAATGCTGCTTACAGTATGGACACCATGCACACAGTCATTTAAAATGTACATAAATCTATCAATGTACAGTACTGTCATGAAATACAAATGAAGACTCTCTGAGAAATTAAATGAAAATGTATATGTGTGTGTGTGTGTGTGTGTGTGTGTGTGTGTGTGTGTGACTTATGCAAATTCACAATATAAGTAAGCGTAAGAGCTGTGCACACGCACAGTGTAAGTAGGTGTAAGAGCTGTGCACACTCATGGCATTTGTAGGTGTAAGAACTGTGCACAGTCACAGTGTAAGTAGGTGCAATAGCTGTGCACACTCACAGTGTAAGTGTAATAGCTGTGCACACTCACAGTGTAAGTGTAATAGCTGTGTACACAACATTAAGTTAAGCAAGTCCTTAGACTGATAAAGTCACAGACTAAGTGTAGAATCAAACTATACCTCATGATACATGCAGAGAGTGTCCAGGTTTGAAAGTTTACAGCAGAAAAGTAGTGGGTCAAGAATCCGGATGCCTACCCTGAACCATTTCCCAGATAATTCTGTTTTCAATGGACGGATGCCTGCAGCATCTTTACATTTGGGGTTGGGTGCGTTGGGGAGGGGGGGGGGGTGACCTGCCATAGCAATTCAAACAATTGTACTTAGATAGCCTTTAAACCGGCATATTCCCCCTCAATCTGCCGATTTAAATGGCAGCTCCGTGCTTGGAATTCCAAATGCCTTTTCCAGAATTGTTTATTTGCTTTAGAGTCTGAAGCCCAGAAGGACAAATGAAACCCCTCATTTCGCATTAAAAGTCCCCCCCGGCTGCCGCCTCATTTCGCATTAAAAGTCCCCCCCCCCGGCCGCCGCCTCACCACGCAAAGGGGGCTAATTCCGCTAATGGCTTGCAAATGACGTGTGGTTTCTGAATACGCCATCTGACACTTGGCAGCATGTCAGGTGCCTCTGAATTGACAGTTTTCAGATGGTCGAGAAATTTTTAATCTCACGGGTCCTGGTCTTCACGCACTTATGTGATATTAGACAGAAGCGACGTAGACTTGGACACCAAAGATGTATTTCTGCATAAAAAAAGGGGGGGGGGGGGCTCTGAAGGGTCTGGTTATGGAATTAAGGGGGATTTTACTCAGGACTCAAAGTCATGCCAGCCCCCTGACTCTTGTAAACACAAGCTTGCACCCGATGCACAGCAAACCACAAATAATGACCCTCGGACTGGTCTTAATCTCCGGCTGGCTGGTGCTCAAGGCATTGATTTAATGCACTGCATGGTTTTTCCTCACTCTCCTGCAGACTATAGCAAAAGTCTGATTTTCAAAAGTTGGTCCGTATTTTACAGGCTAGTCTGAAGAGACTCTTAAATTTCCTCTTTAAAAGTTTATTTGACATTTTACAACCTCATTTGACTTTTTTGTCACCGGACATATAACACAAGAGGGTTGCGTGTGTGAAATTTTCACGTATCTCGTATCATTTAGAATGCAATGGCACGTTGACGTAAGTCTGAGAATTCTGTTTAAGTTCCTGTCCCCACTAAATACAAGTTACCATACCATGACTGACATTAAATTCTTGAAGATAGGGGGGGGGGGGGGAGTTGGTTTGTGGCTCAGAATCTTAGGATGGTGTGATTAGAAAGTTGCTGGTTCCAGTCCCAGTATCAGCAGCACGGTTTCTCCATTGCTCCATGGACAGTCTGACCCTGCTTTTCCAGAAACGTATGTCATAGATGTATACATGGATGAATGCACTGGCCAAATAAGTAGTAAGGGCGCTCCAGTCCTTCCCACAATAACCACGGCAACCCCAAAAAAACTGGTAACTTTTTTTTTCCCTTGCAAAATCTGTAACCGAAATCCAGAAAGGCGTCGTAATTTTTTCTTGCCGTTTTCTTAACGGAATCAGTGACGATATTGATGAAATGAATGTCGTTTTCTCATAATGATGGAAAACTTTTCTCGAGATCTCAAGAAGGACAGCAGTGCCTGTGCAGTTCAATTTACAGCGGGGAAGTTAACATTTGACACTTTGACACCATAGCAATTTTTTTTTTCATTTCAGACCCAGCGTTGAGTGTATTTGATTTACAAAAAGAACCAAGGGGGACCCCCACCCACACTAAAATATCTAGCTCCCCCACAGCACCCGTAACATTAAATCACTGTCTCCTCCACTGTAAATACACTAAATACACTGTAAATACACTAAATACACTGTAAATGCACTAAATACACTGTAAATACACTAAATACACTGTAAATGCACTAAAATTAATGACGATCCTAAGGTGAAATTAGAATTTGTATATATTCATCTTTTCCTATATCCTTAAAAAAAATTTAAGTACCCATTATTTTCAATTTTATTAGTGGCCAAAAGTTCTGTCCTTCATCAAGGATTAATGATTTAATGGATAATTAATAATAATGTTGAGTGAATAATACGAGATTGTCACTGTCGTGTTTGCTCAGGGTGAAATTCTGGTCATATCTGGCTTGACACGGGGGACGGGTGGAATAAAATGGGGCTTTACTGGGTTTTGGGGTACTTAAACTGGGAGTGAGGGGTGAGCGAGAAGTACGGCTGCTTCATCTGTAGAAAAGGAGGGAAAATAGGCAGGGAGAACCGTATGGGAATATGGGGTACAGATATAGATGTGTGGTCTGTCTGCAGCGGGAAGGAGAAGAGGGTTTCACTCCGGTAGAAATTGCCTACAGGTGGAAGAGCAGCTTGTGACCCGCCCTGAGACGTCCATCTCCACCCATAGCCTTGTCCTACAGATGTCTAAGCCTCAGAAAACAGATGGTTTTCCAGACATTATGTGTCAAGTTTGTATAACAAACAGCAATAAATTCGCCATCGTTTTCCTCGGCCGTTCGAGAAGCATCCGTCACCAAAGCCTTCCTTTCTCACTTCCACCTCTGTAGCTTTTATGGCACATGCTCCACATGTAAATCACATTTATGAGACCTGCACGTTTTAAATAAAAACATTATACCTCATTAAAGTTCCTTCTTCAGTCATTCAGCCTTTTTTGGGAGACTCTCTGTACAATATAATAATGCATTCATAAAAATATGTTAGCAATTGTCTGCTTGGGTAGCAATGTAGTGTGTTATGGGCAATATGTTTAGAATGTAATTCAATAAAGACAGATGTTCTCCACATGGGGAGGAAGTGGCTCAGTGGGCAGCACCGTTGCATCACACCTCCAATTTTGGGATCAAATCCCGCCTCTGTTCTGTGAGTGGATTCTGCTTGCTTCCTGCTGCAGTCCAAACACTAGGCCAATTGGACTGCAGTTATGCCAATTGGCATGTCTCAATTGCCCGTGTCGTAGCTCATCGTTTTACTCACGCAAAAGTATTCTGAGAGCAGAGTGAAAAATGATTGGTTCAGAGAGATAACCAATCAGATTGTAGAGGAGGTGGGTCCAAGCAACCAGAAGAAGCAGAGCCAACCAATCAGATGTCCCGCCTCCTCTTGTTGCTAGGACCCCCCGCCTTCAATAATCAATATTCTGATTGGTTATTTCTCTGAGCCAATCATTTTTCATTCTGCCCTCAGTACAATTTTATGAAAGCAACACTCCCAAGAGCATGCTGTATGATGCATGGCCCCCGTGATGAACTAGCATCTGGTCCAGGTTTGACCCACCTTGTACCCTGCAGGCTGCAAACCCCCCCTGCAATGCTAACCATGGTAAGCGGTTGGAAGATGGATGGATAACAGTGATTTCATGAAGCAATAGTTCTATCATTAGTCTTGGGGAAGTGGAATATGAAGAACTCTGTTAACCAGGATGACAACAATGCTTTTCTACTTTTGTTAACTTATTTTGAATCCTATTTGGTTCTGGGGACCTGAACTTCACAGCTGTATTTCGTCACAAATACTGATGACTCAATTAACTTAGGATCAAAATCCCATAGCGAGCAATTAAAGCAACTGCTTACCTAAAACAGTGATGTGCCCCAGCCAAGACAGGAACAAATGCAGGTTGGGGAGCCAAGTCTCCGACTAAATGGCTGCCGCTTCCAGGAAGACCTCTGCTGATGCGTCCCTGAGCAGTGCAGTTAGCAACTCGAGCCTGGGAGATTCCCAGCTGCGTGGACGGACGAGGCTAATTAATGGAAGCCTCTTTGGGGTTAGAGAAGTTCCCCGAGCGAGCCTGCTAATACGCCCGGCCTCTACTACCCCCGCGACTCTCTGCACCACTTCCGGCTGCATTCTCAGAAGCATCACGGCCTCACGGTGGGATCCGAACGGGGCAACTCATCCGAACGAGACGCACTGAAGCTGTCTGCTCGACAGCTGTCCTGCGTCTCTACGTAGAGCCACGTGCTTCATGCTTCCCATAACAAGAGGGCAGATATTTATTCTATGCTGCTAAAAAGAAAGAAAAAAGCGTGGCACTATATAGCCCTAATGTTATCTGCTGATGCCCCTTTAATATCCCAGCTCCCTCTACCTGCTTAGAGGGATCCAGCTCTAATTAGACATTTTGTCCCATCCTTCAAACAGCCTTCTTCCTGTCGACTGCTGTAACATTAAGAACGTACCTATTACCTCCTTCTTATGGTAAATACCACCTTAAATAGAGGCATTCATATCCATGTCAAGCACTGTGGTGTCCTCAAGGAATCTGCAGTTAAATAAAACAACCGAAATCAGAACCTATTCGTTATGCACAGGGGGAAATTATTTCGAGAATAGATTAATTATACTTTCATAATAAGGGTAAACATGTTCTGTTTGAATGATTTCCATCCAGAAAAGAATGCACCCAAATTACAAGATTCCTGAATATTGGTATTTCAGCAAACATGGACCAGCAATGAAATATGCAAACGGTGCATCCTGAAGGTTGTTCTCAACAGGCTGGATTTATGGAATAAGAAAGTGACCAGATATTCCACAGCAACACGTATTTCTCTGAAGGCGATGCAGTAGGAATAGCTGGGATCATAAAAACACTATTAAACAAGATCAATAATAAATTTAGGCAGAATTACTTTTTACTGCAGCCGATTCGACAAGCTAAGCAAGATGAAAGTAGGACCCTTTAAAGTCTCTGCGTGCTGCCTTATTTTATGGATTGCAAATTAGATCACAATTTGTAAAATACTTCAGCGACCCATGCACATCCATTTAAATTTGCAGTATTCAGAGAATAGCGCTGTCAGTCACGACACAGCAGAAGAGAGGATCAAATGCTTAATGCAAAAGGGGGTGTGTGTCAAATAAGAGTGCAAGAGTAATAGACAGTGCCAGTAACCTTTGACCTTTGACCATATTACACTACGATGGCCGTCTCCCTGCAGAGTGTTTTTTTCTCTCACTACAATCGCCTTTTCCGCAAAGTTTGGGGAAGTGATATTTTCGGGACATAATGACACAAGAAGTTTACACAATACTTCAGTCCCTCCACACTCAGCATAAAGGAAATCCTTCTTTGTTCATTTTGTTTTTTACCCGATTAGGTAAAACGCAAAGCTGTAAGAAGCCAAAACAACGATAATGTTAGTCTTTAGAGACCTCAGCATAACCTCACCCTTTTTCACTGGCATCTAGAAGTGTGTGCCTTAGCCAGACAAGCAGAGACCGGTATCTCTGAAAGGACGGTCAGCATTCGCTTTGCACCTCCTACATCAGGGTCATGGTATTTTGGTCCAACGGAGACACAGGGTGGCATAAATACTTTGATCATTTATACCTGACACCACAGCTACGCCAGAAAATACTGCTGATAGGAAGGTACTAGGCTTAAAATTAAGGTTTAAAATGAGTGAATTTGAATTTCAGTGTTCAAAGGCCACATGGTTTGCAACCTACCACTGCATCTCAGGTCCTAAATGGTTAATCAGGTCATTCTTATTTAGACTGGAAGGTTGCCTCTTTTGGTGTTTTGGTGTTCCTGTAAGATAGTTCTTACTTTTTGGAAAATAAATTGAAATCTATGGAAATGCTTTTATCTTTTTGTTTAAATGGCTAGATAAAGCCCAATCAAAAGAGCAGATTTGAAGAACTGTAACATAGCGAGATGACAAGTAAAGGGAAAGTAAGTAAGAAGACTGCAAACTCGATTTTGATTCACAAGTTGATATTTAATTTCCGCCCTCAGGTTTGACAAGCTAACAGCGTTTCCGTGCCAACAGCTCCGTACCAACGGTTGTTACACAGCTGGAAATTGGGCATGTGAAAAAACAGTGGCGGGGTGTGTGTGTGTGTGTGTGTGTGTGTGTGTGTGTGGGGGGGAGGGGGGTGGGGGGGTTGACGTTGATGAACCACAGCATGAAAATCACGCCACCTTTCCGGGGCGGGGTTAGGGGGGTGTTAAAAACCGCATGAGACTAACGGCAGATAAATGACAGGAAGTGCTGGGGGTGCAGGGTTGAGCTGGGTCAGTACCTCGAGCGGTACCTGGCTCGGTAGTGTCATACCGCTCCCAGCGTGATGGTGCAGCAGGCTTGCTAATTCAGCTTGTGGGAGTTTTACTTATACAAAGCTGTTCTGAGGGCAGAAGGAAAAATGATTGGTTCAGAGAGATAACCAATCACATTGTACAGGAGGTGGGTCCAAGCAAGTAGAGCAGGCAGGAACAACCAATGACACGTCTTGGTCCCGCCTCCTCCACTTGCGTGAAACCACCTCCTGTACAATGTGATTGGTTATCTCTCTGATAATGATATTTTTCCTTTTGCACTCAAAACATTCTTGTGTAAGTAGGACTCCCATGATCGCTAATCGAGTATGGGTACAGCAACCTCACACATCTCCAGGAATCCCCTGAAGATGATGCCACACTTTCTTCTATGATTGTTCGTTTTTTTTATTTCCACCTGTGAGTGAGCAATATGAAAATTCAAAAAGACCTGCCATCCGCAGTGGCCGGCAGACATTATCAGTATTTACAGCTCAAATGAGGCGGGGGGTTGGGAGTATCGGCTCACCAGCCTACTGTGTTCCGGGGGCCCCCGGGGAGAGGAGAGAGGAGGGGAGGAGATTTATGTTCCAGTTACAATTAAGGCACCAATCTTGGCTCAGTGATACCAGTGTCATCTGTCCCTTTAAGGCATAAATAAGACATATCCTGATTTACCTACATGTCCAAACCGCTTCACAGTTCATCTCCAAAGCTAAAGATTTGAAATGAAATGATTGGGCAGATGATGGATAGCAATTGTCCATTTAAAAGGTCTTTAGCTTCAACCGAGCCGATATTAAAGGGACTGATAAAACGACACAGCGATGCTCACTGGGACTCCTTGATGTTCGTCAGGCTTATCCCAGAGGGACTAACAGGTCTGCATTATTCAGGGTGTCGTAATGCTGTCTGCTGCCTGATATCTCAGCCACACACATGCTGCCCGGTTTCTTTGCAGGGGCAAATTATTCTACTTGAAAGACAATGCAAAGATTATTCTGAGAAATGCTTATGGCGGCTAAGTGTAAATAGGGGCTGTCACGTCTATTTACTGATTGCTTTATGCATAAAATGACCAACCATCCATCCATCCATCCATCCAAACATCAATTCCATATCTGCTTTTCCAATAGAGGGTGACAGGAAGCCTAAAATCCATCCCAAAAAAGACCCAGGGCGAGTCCCCAGGAACACCTGCACAATGCAAACACCAAGGGCAATTTATCAAAGCACAAGATCATTTATTATTAATAATAATAATAATATGATCAAAGGAATAATAAAAACTAAGCCCCAGTTTCTCCCCCACTACTGTTTACATTATAACTGTACTATTATTTAATACAAAGATGACTACACTCTTGAAGTGCTTCATTGCATTTCCATTTTCAATACCAGTTGTCCAGTACAGAGTCGCAATGTGCCTGAAGTCAATCCCAGTAATCACTGGGGACAAGCTATAGGGGTCATGCTGGGCAGGACAGTAGCCAATCACAGGGCGCACAAGCACATAATCATACACTATGCACAACGCAGAGATATCAGTTCCTGTGATTGTTTACATTTTACGCTTGATTATGTTCAGCAGGTCATCAATGTCCCCTAATATCCTTTGGGTTGCGGCCTCCATCCCCCGCTCTATTCCAGCGGTTCGAAAAATGATTAATAGAACTAGTGGCTCAGAATTGACCATTCACATTGTACACTTGCGTATATGGCGGACACGTTTATCTGAAGTGACATACGTTTGACAGAACAGGGTCAGACGGACCCGGGAACAATTTGGCAACGTCACCCAGCTAACCCAGGCATTCAAACCCCTGACCTTCCGGTTACAGCCACAATTGTCCAACCCACACAGCCACATGCAGGAAGCAAAACAGCACACGGAAACGTACAAAGAAAAGGCGAATGCGCAAATGTCACACGCAGAGCCGAAGCCCTCTGTTAGCCAGCTGCTACGAGAGGCCCTGGGCTGCGGGAGCCTGCGTATCTTAGCCTGGATGTCGAGGGGTCACATCCCGGCTGTCTGGGCGCTGCTGTCGATCGCTCATTAGAACACAGGGTGGATGTGAGATTCTACGACCACTTTCAGCGATAAATGTGGTTTTGGGGTGATCCATGCTGTCTCTCACATAGCAGAATCCTTATCGCTAAATGCTAAATTATTAAGTCCAATTGTCTCCGTTTGGACAACAAAACCAAAATATTTTCTCATTTTCTCCTGGCAGATTGTCAGCTCATTAATAATACATCCAATTATTTCTTTTCACTGTTGTTTTCCTGTAAAGCGCAAGGATCCATAGCAATTGTCATAGAAAATCTGCATGATGACAAAAAAGTGGCACGATCTACTGTCTGGGTTTATAAAAGTTGCTTGGTTTGAAAAAAAAAAAATAGTTTAAATTTATGTTTTCTATTCTTTATCACTTTCTGTTTATTGCAAACGCTACATGAAGGCAGTCACCTCAGCAAGCCTGATGCTAATGTATGGCGATGATTGTGATGCTCAAGCGATTTGCGGTGCCTCAACTGTAGCTATTTATTAAAGCCAGACAAGGTCAAATATTTAACAAGGCAGGAAAGTGGTTTTACCCTGGGATTCAGATCAAAAGTCACCTTTAGTGTCAGATCGATGCACACAGTTAACTAAGAGCAGGAACTCGATGACTTACGAAGCACAGGAATTAATTCCCCGCATGAATGCTTTCATATTACTTAAACGTAATTTAGAGTCTCACCACTGGTTATTTTCTAATTTTATTTAAAACAGATACGTAAAAAAATATTTTGAAATACTTCATTGAGGAGCTGAAATTGCAGTTGAAATAAAATGAAAAGGTTTGATTTTAAATAGCCATTTAATCCAGCTCTGCGAAGGGTCCAATTCGGTACATAAAAACATATTCATGCGGTAATTTGCATGCCATATAGCAGGAAAGGCAAGCCGTGGAAAGATTACACTGTGCTGCATTTAAACAAGTCCATCTAAATTGGGGAAAATCTCAGTGAAATGTTTCGCCTGTTTTCATTTTTTCCCTCCAGTACAGATGAGAGAGAGAGAGAGAGAGAGAGAGAGAGAGAGAGAGGAGAGACATTTCATTGAAAACTAGGTCAGTTAAACAAGCAGGCAATTATATATTGTTTGAAAAATTACTCTTTAGCAGAACATGTACTCTGGAGGAAATAGGGTGGTTGTTCTTTTTTTTGGGGGGGGGTGAAAGGGAAGAGTCACAATCAGGAATCAATCTGATGAAAATCACAAAGAGAAATTAAAGAATGACAACATCAGTGGCCGCAGCAGGAGAATAATAATTAAAAAAAAAACATTTCAAAAGGCCAGGATTTAAGCCACAAACCATGTGAAAAGTGTGTGCGAGTAGACAGGGGCATGTGTATCTAATCCCATCTGAAAATACTACAGCTATGTGATAATAGCTTTCAGTAATAGGACAAAACAAATGTCTTTTTTCTGATTATTAGATTATCTGGACCGGGGGGGGGGAGGGTGTTCTGGAGAAGAGTAACAGCTAGTCTTGAAATTTTACCTTTCATCATATGAGTGGCTGTAACCATTAAACCAAGATTACAAGGGGTACAACGGATTTGTGTGAACCAGGAATCCACACCATTCCCATAGCAACCGGTCACATGACCTGCCTGATGAGACAGTCTGGACTGTGTGCTGTTTTATTCCTGAACAGACTGCTCGCCTGTCCAGACTCCCCTGGGCTCCCCCACTGCAATTATCTGTCTCTTCATCTGCTTATGTACTCATGAGAAATTGCCCCCTGTAATACATATGCATTACTGTAGTAATTGAAATCGACCCTTGGCTTCAGGTTAGCCTGCAGTCCGTGAGGAAATGCTCTTTGCATTGCATGTATATAAAAATAACAGGCATTGTTTAATCGCATATTGGCTGGTTACAGGGTTTCTTTTGGTATTCACCTTCCAGGGACTGCGTTCTTATTTAAGTGCGAAGGCTGAAGAGCTTAGCCAGAGGCCAGAGGCTGCCTTTAGTAACCACGTCACAAGCAATAGAGGAGACTCGCGGATATAACGATCGCAGAATTACCTCCCCCGCAACGTTGTGGCCTTCGTGTGCCGTTCCACGTGAATTGTCATTAAGGAACACATATTTTTCAAATTTGATGACGTCATTCATAGGCCAAGGAACAGCATTCGGAGTCAGTGGGTAACACTTTAACCCCACACCTCCTGGGCTGGGGCTTTGAGTCTTGTTCTCTGGCTCTGTGTGTGTGGACATGTACTCCTGGTCTTTCCTCCAGGCACTGTAGCTCAGTGTTTCCCAACCTGGTCCTCAGGGACCCCCAGAAAGTCTACGTTTTTGCTCCCTCCCAGCTCACGGTAGGACTACCTGAGGGTCCCCGAGGACTAGATTGGAAAACACTGCTCTAGCTGCAGTACAAAAACACGTGGTTAGAAATTAGCTCCTGTAAATTGCCGCAACATGTGTGAGCGTGAGCTCCGCCATGGACGGGCATCACATTCTAGGGGTGTTGCTCAATATCGCAGACACAAGTATCGCACTTGTGAACGTGCTTGGGATGCAATGAATCATGGGATTGTTTTCACTGGTGAGAATGCAGCCGATGCGTCTTTGATGTTTGGTGCAGGGCAAGAACAACACCTGGGATTTTTGCTGACTTTCAGATTTTGACTTTTGGCTCTGCACTTCACTAACGTACGATGATAGCAAACGGGTTCTTTTCTTTTTGTTTCTTTTCTATTGCTTTTTATTTACTGACTGTTGCAGCAAGAACATTTCCCCAGTGTGGGATCAATAAAGTCTTATCTTATCTTATCTTATCTTATCTTATCTTCTGGGGCTTCATTCCGCACTCAGAGTTTAACACTTACAAGGTGACACATACATAACTAGTCAGGAACAGTGTTGGGAAAGTTACTCACAACCCAGTAACCCACTACAGACAGAGGTAGGAAGTTCGGCTCCTTAACATACCAATCCAGATTTTGTTTCAAACAACCATTTGAGTACAAAGAGTCACAGACACAGGATACTCAACTGATTGGTTGAAACAAAACATTCATCTGGATTCATCCTTTCTGGACCTGGACTTCCCCAACACTGGTCAGTAATTAGCTTGCTGTGGACCGCAAATCAGCAATTATCAGTCATCATCATTGCGGTCTCTACTGAATGATGTTGGTCTACCTTGTCTGTTTGTTTATTAATTGGCTAACTGACTTTACAGACGATTGTCCTCATGGGACAAACCAAGCTACAGTGTCAGCAGATGCGTGTTACAGCAGCTGCTGCTATTCTCATAACAGCAGGACAAGAAATGTTATAAAAACAAACAGATTAACAGATAAATACATCCGGCGCTAGCTGTTTGACATCCCAGAGAATTTCTTGGTTCGCTGTAGGCCAAATTGCTGTGCTATGCTGCTCCGAAAATATATTTTGCATGCATTTACTATGACAAACTTAATAGCTACCAACATTATATGACTATCTGTGAACTGATTAATAGGAGGAGTCAGCATCAATACTTTCGATATTGTTTACATTCCTCTAGAATGTCCGATCTGCTGTCTACGTCTTTGGGTTTCCTGATAGCGGGTTCACTGTAGTGATGGTAGAGGCCCCCCGCCATGCTGCATCTTGTAGTCACCCTGATTTACCTTCTGCTTTTGTGAACACTTGGGTCTTCTCCAATGCACTTAGTCTTCTCATAATACTCCCAAAATAAGATGCTTTTAGTTTAGGTTTGGGTTAGGGTTAGGGTTAGGTTTAGGTTTGATCTAACTAACAATATATTTCTTTGACGTTTTCGCTAAGTCCAGAAACGTCATACGATATTATTTTTTAACAAAATCTGTTTTCCGGCTTTATTTCTTTTCAGTTGTTTTCTGTTACTATTTTTAAGATATTTAAAGATGGTTGATTTGGCTGAACTTCTACAGCCATGGATCAGTGCAATCAACACATTTGATATCACTCCGAACGGGGACTCAAAATGAAATAGTGGTGTTTCTGTCAGTAACAGACAATTCAGAAAGTGGTTTGAGATTAAGTTTAAGTAATTAATCAACATAATGAAGCATGCAGCGGGTGATCTGCTGCCTGACAGAACTACACAGCATGTGATGTTATTTATCGCAAGAAATCACAGAGACGAAAAAGTAGCAAAAAAAACAACTTTTGGGGAAAAATGCTAGAAAAAAAAATATAATGCGTGGTCTTTGTGGACTTTATGTATTCCCATCCTGCTTTTCATGTTTGAACTTATCTACACGATAATTGCAATTAAGCTACACAAAGCATTCTGGGAAAATCTGACGCTTGAACCGAAGGATGTCTCCAGGCTCTCCGTGACAATGTTACAGAAGATGGATGAATAGATGTCTTTATGTGTTACATAATGCACATAGACTGACACAGTATTGAGATTTTACTAAACCAAAACTGGGAGTGAGACTTCGGAATGTATTGTTATCTGATTGTGTAATTATAACGAGGAATCTGG
This sequence comes from Mormyrus hasselquistii, assembly GCA_026779605.1. Taxonomy (NCBI): domain Eukaryota; kingdom Metazoa; phylum Chordata; class Actinopteri; order Osteoglossiformes; family Mormyridae; genus Mormyrus; species Mormyrus hasselquistii. The sequence continues at coordinate 10,176,826 of JAODKE010000047.1, read as the reverse complement.
GAATGTTTTAAAACCACTGCTTGTTTCATCTGAGAGAGAATGGGGTTATAATTAAAAAGTACATCAGCATAACAAAACATGATTAGTAACTGTTGTGCTTTAGGAAACAATGGTGATACATGGTGAAAATAAGTTAATTATCCATCTTTATCACATCTGCAAGATACATAATTAGAGCTGCAGCCACAGACAGTGGTTGGCTCTAGAGCCGGCTTATGCCATTTTATCATGTTAGTTCATTGCATTGTTACTGGTGTCCATCAAAACTCATGTGGCTGAGAATATCACTGCCGGTGCTTCCTGTCTCTCGGGTTTAACTCTCCAGGCTGCATGCCTCAGTAAACATCTATAATCCATCCATCTTCCATATCCACTTACCCAGTATGGGGTCACCGTGAACCCCTAACCCATCCCAGAAAGAACAGGCCAAGAGGCAGACGGAGCCCTAATCAGGGCGTCAATGTTGTTATTTTAAAAACATTTCGACATTATAAAACTCCGCTTTGAGAGAACAAACAGCTTTATCGTGGGTAAAGTAATGTTATTTTAAAAAGAGAGGCATGTTCCAGGCCTGGGGACTACTGAAGAGAAACACCGCTGATATCCCATTTAATGATCATATTTGAGGGGTAGGTCCTCCAGCGTGACAAACTAGACATGAAGGACCTCCTTGAAGGACCTCCAGTGAACCAAGTGGATGCTCTTCTAGACCTGCTTCAAGGAGCCTTCTTGTACCTGAAGTAATCTAGCAAGATAGTAAAGATTCTCTTCTATGAGTTCTCCGGGATGTTATACGCCATTCTGGTAGAGAAGACCAAGATGAGGCAGGTCGGAGAAGCCATGGTTGCGTGAATCATTGATTACCTCAGCAATAAGCCAGTGTGTCCACATCAGCAGCCACATATCGGACGTAGCTCTGAGCAGGAGAGGAACACCCCAAAGTCCGGTCCCCGTGGACCCACAGTCCATCTTTTTGCTCCCTCTCTCCCAGAAGTTGGAGGTGAGCAAAAATGTGGACTATCTGACAGGGAGCTGGGAGGGAGCAAAAACGTGGACGGTTGTGGGTCCCCAAAGAACCAGAACCACTGCTTTACACCACAGTCTTCAGGTGTAACTTCAGATCTTCAGATCCAAATTCAGATTCTCTGATGATCCTGAAATTGTAGGATGTGTCAGTGAAGTTGGGTGAAAAGAGTCCACCTGCAGCTCAGAGAGAGGAGCCAGTGGTGGACGTCAGGTGCGATGAGGAGCTGCTGACCACCACCCGAGTAGACAGTGTACGCAGTGTACTTTGCTGTAAGTACGTGGCGTCTACATGACAGGCTGGCATGGCAGCACAGAAGGAGCCTGTAATATAAAGGGCAGAGGAGACTGTTTTTCTTGAGGTGACCAAAGCTATTTGGTACGTGCAGCAAAAGCTGCTGCTGTTTGCTGGGGTACTTGATCGAGGCTGGTAGGCTCAAACAGACTTTAAGGAAAGATTACCAGCAGTCACACCACACATATGCAAGAAGTTTGGGGGCCCCCTGTTGGTCACTATGTCAGGGGTGCAGGCAGGTCCCAGATTTACTTCCTGAGAGCTGGAATCAAGGGCACAACTTGCGGTTGGAAATCAGGGGCAGGGGGTTCAGGTCTCCACCTATTTTGTGATTCTGTTGGAGGGGGGGGAGGGGGAAGGGTTGTATTAGCTAGGTTTGATTATTGGTGGGGTTACACCCCCCCGGATCCCCCTATAATTTACAGCCATGGCTGGAACAACAAACTCCAGCCCCCACAGCTCGGAGGACAGAGCTTTCTCAGAGTCAGTGCCGTGTTTCCACAAGCACTAAATCATGCCCCTTCTATGTTTCTGCTTCAATTGTCATCAACACATCCTTCTGGGGTATTTGTGACTTACTTCTCTGGGGGCGACTATTGTTCCATGAGTTATTTATTTTGTAACGATGCTGGACAGGAAAAAAAAAAGTCTTCTCTTATCCTAAACAAAGACACATACAGACAAATATGAGAAGGCCTGACGCAAATAAGCCTATCAAGGCTCATTTATCGATCCTCATCTCTGTCTTGGTTAAACCGCAAAAAGTAATCCTTAAATGTAAAATGAAAATGCCACAGTTCAGGTAAAACACAGGTCCTAGAAAAGCATCATTAAGACATAATGATGAAACTCTTTGTTTAAAAAAAGAGTCTGACATAAGGCTTCATTGACATGGAGGAGGAGCGGGATGAATTCTCGAGCGTAAACTGTCTGAAATCTTGCACGAGGGTTGCAGAACTGTTACATAAAACATGACTAACGCTTCACGACGACTTATATCAGTTATTAAGATCAAAAAGCTGACCATCATATTGTCTTTCCAGAAACAAAACAAGAAGTATTTTATTCATCCCTTCACGCTGGTTTTCAAAGCGATACCACATTTTGTCCTGAAGACACACGCCTGCAGAGACTCGCTTTTTTCTGTTGTTGTTCTGCTGCCTCTGCGTAGTCAGTAATCACAGCCCCGGCGCTCGTCGGGATCTAGGTCATCCGTTCCGTGCGGCGGCACGTCGCCGGCAGCGCGTCCATGTGACAGACACCTCTGCGAGACTCCTCCGCTCCCGTGCCTTTCGGAAACGCGCGTCGGCTCGGAGACCGACAGTCCTGCTTTTCATTCCTACGAGCCTGTCTTAAAGGCTGCTCTTCGGCGACGTAGCCATTAGCGAGCTATAACAACGGCACGTTCTGGCAGCTGTGAGGCTCACGACTCCAAGGTGCTGGCTCTGAATCTGGGCCACTGTTCTGAGAGAGTCCTCATGCCCCGACACCCCTCCCCCCGCGCTTGTGGCTCCAGACACTCTTGCTGTTTGGTGACTCCCCACTGTCTTTTGTACACCCTTCTAACGTCTTTGGCGACTCTGGCAAGATAGGAGGAAAGAATGGATAGTCAGTCATGGAATCCTCATACACAGGTCTATATAGGGTGAGTTATTTCAGGACATATATTGGGATACGAGTACACTGCCATTCAAAAGTTTGGACACACCAACCCATAGCAAGGTTTATTGGTAACACTTGCTTCTAGTAATTTATAAACACATTCATAACAAATAATAACGCATTCATAAAACATTATAAACATGCCTATAAATATTTATCAAAAGGCACCACACATTATAGTCATGTTTACTCTGCATTTTGAATGCTTTAAGAAGCTCTCGTTTACAATGCAGTATTGGTGCCTTCATAATGCAGCACAAAACATCCTTAATGCTTATACTGACCATTATAATGCATTATAAAGGTATCTATAGTGTATTATAGATGAGCATAAGTATAGCACTACTGGTTGATTTGAAGTAAAATTATTCACTTTTGTAATGATTATAGACATCGAAACTATAAAACAGCATATATGGAATTATGCACCAACCAAAACATTATTAAGGAAAAAATAAGAATTTGTTGTTTGGCTCTGCGGGTTAGGGTTAGGGTTAGGGACTCAGAAGGTTACCGATTCAAATCCCATGGTTGGTAGAGTGATTCCACCACTGGACTTTCAAGAAAAGTCTTTAACCGCTCCTGCTGCAGGGACCGGCCGATCCTACAGTCTCCTCTACATCAGATCCAGGCGGCCTCCTGGGATGTTCTTCCAGCTGTCCTAAAGGAGGTCCTACAGATGCTGAGCACTCATTGGCTGCTTTTCCTCTCAGGTCAAACTCCTCCAAAACCATTCATACTCTGTTTAGGTCAGGTGGCCAGATCATGTGATGTCACACTATCACTCTCCTGGGTAGGTGGTTTGGCGTGTCCAAACTTTTGACGTGGTACCGTGTAATGTTGCCGTCCAATGAAAAACAAGTATCATCAAATGTCCATTATTTCAGCAGGTCTCATCTCAGTGGCTCGCTTTTCCAAGAACTGGATAGATTCTCATCAGCTAGTTCAAACGTTCGGACATAATCAGTGCCCTACCGTGCAGAGCTCTTCTAACAGGACAGATAGAAGACGTCATAAAAAATGTTTTCATTGACCAATTACATGCCAGACGCTATCAGTAGACAGAGGACAATGGGCCTATTTCATCTATAGTGAAAAGTCACAATCGTCAAAAACTGGACATACACATTTTCTGTCAGACAGCGATAACAGTGAATGCTAGATGGTATGAACTGACACTTAAAGCTATACATTAGCTCAAATGGTACAAGCCACGGATTGTGGTATGACTAAAAACAAAGCAGCTTAAATAAAAATGACTAAAAAACAAAAAGGTGCACAAAACAGACATTCATATACCAATTTTACTTATATGCCCTCTGATGGACCCGATTTACATCCAAAATGTAAACTACCACAGAATTACAAGCACGGGGTCCACAACCACAACAAACTGAATGCAGGCAATAATTTAAGTGTTTTCCATGCTGTTCTTAAGGCTACTGTTAATTTTGATTGGCTCAGTTAATAATGTTGACATTTTTTGTCATTACAAGAACAATAATGGTTTTGCATTATTAAATAGTTAATGGACAGTGACATATTAGTGAGTTTTACATTGTGTTTCCATCATCTTATTCCGTCATCCAGATTAACAGTTGATTATCACATCGATCCATCAGCGACAATTACCGTTAGCTAGCTAACGTAATTCGCTAGACAACCCTATGAAGAGCATTGCTGAATTCACGCCAAGCTCTCAATATCCTAGTGCTTTTCCTTGGTTGTGGTGCCTACATTTGTCCTTTACCTCATGAAGGTTTTCAGAAAAACAGAAACAGAGCATTATGTCCTGACGACGTAAAGGATGACACGTTGACCACGCCAATGATGGATAATCAGGCTCATGACGAGAACAACAACAACAACAACGTAACTGAACACACTGCTCAGAGTCGTGCACAATGAGACAGGATTGCTGTTATCCTCAGACGCTGAGCCCGCGCCACCCACACCAATGCCCATTCCAAAGGCGAGAGTTTCTATGGCGAAACCCAGATTTTAGGAAGAGCCCCAGTACTGCCATGAATATCTCATGTAAAACTTCCCCAACACCTACACGGGTGTCCCGGGAGTCAGCAAGGGCATTTGGGGGTAAAATCCCTGCTACCATGGTTGCTGCCTGCCCCTGCGGGGAAAATCCCCATGAATTTAGGACAATGACTATTTCCCTGAAAACGAGGAAACTGGTCCTTCATCCACCTCTGTTCTGCTACCTCACCATCTTCTTTGCCCTCCCTCCTTCTCTCCCTCCTTCTTTCTATCCCTCCTTCTCTCTCTCCCTCTCTCTCTCCCTCTCTCTCTCTCTCTCTCCTTCTCTCTCCCTCCTTCTCTCTCTCTCCCTCTCTCCTTCCTTCTCTCTCCCTCTCTCTCTCTCTCTCCCTCGCACTCTCATCGTCTGAGCTGCAGGGCTTCGTACACATATGTGAGCAGAGGTGCTCCTCTGCCTCGACCCACTCCGAGGAAAAAAGAAAAAGCAAGCGCCTCGCATGAATAGCCGCTCGCAGCTCAGAGGCCGTTTCAGAGGCCAGGCTTGTAAATATATTTCTGCTGCCAGAGGAGCTAAACGCATTCTCTACTCCACATGGATCAGTGACTCTCCATCACTGTGACCTCAGTATCCCTTCAGGGCAGCAGAGAGAAACCCTGGAACAGACATAATGTAATTTATGAATGCATTTCCTAGATATGCGGTAGTAAACAACGATATTTTACCTTAACTTTCTACCCAGTTACACAGATGGATTCTCTACCGGAGCAATTTAGATCCTTCTAGAATGGTGCCGCAGCAGCAGAACTGCGGTCATGACATTATCATTAATTATAGATTTTTGGGCCAGCATGGTGGCGCAGCGGGGAGCACGATGCCCTCACACCTCCTGGCTTATGAGCTCCATGCCACTGAATGCTTGGAGTTGGCAAATTCTCCCCATATCTATGTGGGCACAATCCGAAAAAGAAAATCATGTGATTGGATGAGCTGGTATCGCCGTACATGCCTTATCATACGACTGTGCGTGTGTGAGTACCCTGCAACGGACTGGCATCGCATCAAAGGTTCCAACTTGTGCCTCGTGCTTCCATAAATAGGCCTCGTGGATCATTATAAGTATATATTATATATTTATATATAATATATACTTATAAGTATATATTATATGTATTATGCACTATGAATGCTCTCATCCCTAATACAATATAAATGCCTCCATAATGCTTTATAATGGCTTATACTGACCTTTATAATGCATTATGAAGGCATTTATAGTGCATTATAGAGATGCAGTATGCAAGCTGGATGGATGGAACTTTCTGGAAATGCACTAAAGCAGACAGGAGTGAGCAAAAACAAATTCAAATCATATAGCAATAGCTAAAAAATGGCAACTACAAGACCCTTCATCCACAGAGAAAGCGTCTTTTGTAAAATAATGAACAGAAAACCAATATAATCATAACTGAAACAGCAAGCTTAGCATCTTTAACCACGGTCATATTTGCTGTTCTACTTTCCTGGTAACAGCGTGGGGTATTTTTTCACACTTCAGAAAAGTTACATGCTAGATTAGTGGTATGTAACTTCTCTGTTAAATGGTGGAATGTAGATGTAATCATTTCTCCATTTTGATCATTTTGGAATTATTTGATGGATTATTCATCTCAAAATGCCAACAGGAGAATCGTTTTCATGCACATTTCTAGATTTGAATGGGCTTATTATTATCAAAACTGAGAACATCCTTAATCATGGCTGAGTGATTGGGTTTTGGAAATTCAAGGTCTGTCCCAGGAGGGGTTGGAAAAAAAGCACAACCGTTTTTGTGCAAATAGAGACACCAAGTGGTTCTAAATAGAATTGCACCTTTGCCCATGAGTTATGCAATAATGTGACCTTACTGTGTCATACGGTAAGCCATCCCATTTTTATTAAGGTGTTGATGCAAAATAAAAGCCATAATTTACCATAACACTCTGAACATTTAGGCTTCACGGGCTTTTCTGTCTGTTTCTGAACTCACTGTCCCTCATAAAATATGGTCATGCATCAATATTTTAACATGTATTAATTTTGTACACAATATTTATGTCTAAAAATTTGGTTAACATTGTGTACCATTGGTAATTATCCTTCAAATATGCATATAAATTTATAAAATGCTGGATGTAGCGTTTATGGCTAAAACTATCATCAATCCTATCAATGTCTTTTACTTTAAGGGGAATAATTCAAAACTGCTTGCACACAATAAAAAGGCACATTTTAAATAGGCATTATTAATAATAATAACGATAATTAATTGTGG
>JAODKE010000047.1:10121858-10169442 GCA_026779605.1 Mormyrus hasselquistii | reverse complement strand
CTGATCAAAAGTTTACATACCCTGGAAATTTTGGCATGATAACATAGACACAGGTTGACACACACAGGTGTAAATGGTTACTAAAGGTAACCATCCTCACCTGTGATCTGTGTTATCATTCATATTCTCTGACAAATTGCCAAAACATCACAAATTCTGCCAGGGTATGTAAACTTCTGAGCACAACTGTATAGTACAAAAAGTCACTGGTAAAGGAATTGCTTTTTCTATATTTCCCAGAGTGTCCCCTGTTTCTTGGGATAGGACTCAGGCTCATCACAGCCATAGTCATGACCATAACCAAATATGACACAATGCACATTTTACCACATGCACTGCATCATGCCACTTAGGTTTAATGTACAGTATGAATCAAAATCTGGACACACCTGTTTTTAATGCACTTTTATCTATTTTAGTTGTATTTCTCACCTCAAGAAGTAACACGTATCAAACATTGTAAAAACCATCTTAAATCTTAATATTTTTCAAGTTTTAGATTCTTCAAAATAGTCCCCTTTTGCTTTGATGACAACGTTGCAGACTCTTGGCATTCTTTCAATCAGCTTCCAGATGTAGCCACCTGGAATGCTTCTCCAACAGTCAAGAAGGAGTTTCCAGTTTCTGGGCACAAGATGGATACCTTGCCTCATCCCAAAGCAGCTCTATAGGGTTTAGGATTGTGGGGGCCAGTTCATCCGTCACAGCACACCATCTCTTTGCTTGTTCACAAGATAATACTTACAACATAATAACCTCAAGATGTACTTAGGGTCATCTTATTTGAAAACAAATGATTTTCACTAGGTGTGTCCAGACTTCTGACTGGTACTGGAGGTCAGGTACAATGGAAATGCTCTTACCTCTTCCTTTGTTTTTTTGGACAGCACCCGCAGCCAGTCTCCTATCATGCTGAGTACAGCAGCAAAGTAGGCAAGACCGACCACAATCCAGAACCACACCGCTGGCTTGTAATAGTCCAAGTACTCAATCTCTGATCCTCCTATAGAACAGAAAGGAAGGACTTGCTAAATGGATGAAATAATAACTTTACTGTAGGGCCCCAGTGGGGGATGTCTGGGTAAATATCTCTGATTGGTTAGCATTTACTTAGTCAGGAGGTGGATCAAGCCTGGGCAGGCCAAGCCCACCCTGTCCCCCCCCAATGGAAACAGGCCTTGTAAGATGCAATTAAGGAGTAACCTAAGTTTAGATTTCTTTCAGCTCTTACAATAAAAACGCAGACGTGTGGTAAACTGGTCTCTGACATGGAAAACATGAAATGTGGACTCACTAACAACAAAACCATGGTTCTGTTGAAGGCAATCTCACCATTCCAATCTGCATCCTACTTCTAATCACCTTATTATAACACTTTGCTCCTGTGTTTGTAACATGTGGCTAAGAATAAATTGAAACTAATTACATCCCGATCGGAAGGGTTCTCTGCTCTTTTAGACAGTTAATAAATTATGACTGTTTGGTATTCACTTAAACATTGTAAAAGATAATGGAATCAATACCAGTGTCTTCTTCATCTTTGTTGCAAATGTGATACCATTGTATAGAACAGTATTCATGAGGACTAGCAGGCCTTGTATTATATTGCAAACAAAATTAAGTAAACAAAGAGTTCTGTGATTATACTGGGTGCTACAGCTTTCACTGAACTCATTGAAACCCACCAGCAACAAAATCACCGAATCCGATGGTCGTCAGAGTGATGACCACGAAGTAGATGGCCTCAAGCGCACTCCAACCCTCAATGTGCTTAAAGATGATGGCAGGTATGGTTACGAACAGCAGGCACCCAAACAGGATGAAGAGTACGGTGGACGTCACACGGATTTTGGTTTGACTCACATTCCATTTCTGCACACAAGACCACATGGCATTGCCTTTAGATCATTGTACTTAAAGTCCTACAAAATGACACGTCCTTAACCAGCACATCACTTGATGAATTTCATTCCAGCTGTCATTAGATATTTTTATCCTTTATAATAAATATGATTATCGTAATTACTATCACTCCACAACTCTAAGTACATTCCTGTGGCTAGTCATATACATCATTTCTAACTCTTAAATAATTCTAGTCATAGAGTTATATTAAATCTCAACAGCCTAATAAGCAAATGAAGAAAATCTTTTCATGTAATACACCTATGATTCAAATTAAAGTGATGAATAAAAGCATATTGTATTATTCACATGGGGATCACTAGAGATTTTGGGTCCCAACCCCAGTACACATAAACATATTTTAAAAAAAGGCATAACACATTATGGCCATGTTCAGGGCTGTTTCTAGCTATTGAGGAGATCAGGGGCCTAGTCACATTTACCTGGGGTTTGACGTTTTTTTGAAGGAAGATTGGCATCGGGGCAAAAATGCTTGGGGCTATAGCCCAGAGTGATCAGACCTAACGATGCCCATGGCCATGTTTATTATGCATAATGAGTGCTTCATGAAGCCCTCATATATAATGCGCTATAGATACATTCATAATGCTGTACAAAGTATCCTTAATTCTTATACCAATCATTATACTGTAATGGATTATGAAGGCATTTGTAGTGCATTATAGACACTATTACAGCTTATGAAGTATTATAATCAACACTATAATGCCTTATGACTGTCAATAGAAGATGCTGTAATGCTTTATTAATTCTTAAACTGTCCATTATAATGCATTGTGGAGGTATCTGTACCAGAAACACTTCACTCACCACAAACATCTTCTCGACTTTAGCGATTCCTTTTCCAAAGATGGTGCCCAGCTGGTCTCCAACCCCAGCCAGCAGGAAACCAAAGAGAGGGATCCCCAACAAAGCATAGATAATGCAGAATATCTTTCCCCCTTCAGTGTGTGGAGAGATGTTCCCAAAGCCTATAACAGAGAGCATCAGCTGAAATTAAATGTACACCAAAGTAACATGATCAATATTCAATTCCTTCTTGGAAAAAAAGATCCTTGCATATTCAGACAGAGACCTGGAACTGAAAATGGCAGTGATAGATTATAAAATGTTGTACATTGTCCTCTCTGTGCCCCAATGGCAACTAATGCTGACCAAAACTCTTTTAAAAGCAAAGCAGGCTCACTGAAGACCCCATTAAAGACATTTGCCATTCTGGAAAATGAAATGCACTGTTGTTAAAATATTTCAGGGCAGGACTGCCTGATCCCACTCCTACAGATCTACCACCCTGCAGAGCTGAGGTGCAGCCCTAATTCAACACACCTGACACAGATAACTAAGCCCTTAAGTAGCGTCTCAGTTGAGCTTTGTTGAACCTAAGCTGGCTCTAATACTGAGTTGCTACAGAAGGGCCTGATTATCTGTATCAGGTGTATTAAATTAGTGCTGTGCCACTAAAAACTGAATATGAATAGTGTATATTTGAATCTGCAGTTGTTGCATTTAAAAACTGAATCTGAATTTATTAGTTTGAATCTGAATTCCAATAACTTGAAACTGCATTTGTCCTACCTGGAAAATTTTCAGTTCGCAAATTCAATTTCAATTTATTGAGACGTACATCCGGGTCCTTGAGGAAAAGTAATTGACTGCAGGTTCACAATGCAACTCATTTCCACGTTTACGACAGTTCTGCTGGTTGGGGTAAAGTGGAGGCGTGTGCCGGGGTGTCGCAAGAGCATTACCTTATGATATATATGAAAATAGGCTCTATATACACAAGTGATAGCATAAACCTTAACTGTTGGTCTGGTTAATATATGTGGTTACATTTCTGGCACTGCTAGTTTATGTTAATATGGCAGACTAACTTAAAACTAGCTAGGGATATGAATATTGCTTCTAGTTTAGTTTAAGTTATGGCTTGCCTGTTCATCTCATGTGGATTTCAAGCAGTGTTTATGCTAAATATCAGTATTAATTTCTAGTATGCAAGTATGGAATATTATTTAGCACTTCATAACGCACAGAGAATGTGCATTATGAACCTGATGTAAACTGTGCAGAGAGTGACTTTTTAACCTTCAGAGAATGCAGACTAATTACTGCTGTGTACAATGTGATGAAAAACAAATATGAACTGGCACCTTGTATTGGCTTAAAGGTTTCTGTATCTGTTAGCTATTTTGTTAGCTTTTGATGTATAAATATGTACTTTATTAGTCCTGCCGCTTATCACTATTTTGAAGGACAAATATATTATTAACCACCTAGCCAGACAATGTGCAACAAGCTGAAGTCACCAAGGTTTGCTACTGCAAGAAGGGATTCGCCAGAGTTCATAAAAAGTTCATGGCTGGGTATTTAAAAAAAACCAAGTAGAGATGGTCACACCACCATTATGTTCAGCCGAGGGACCAAACAGTAAAAGAGATGATTGACAAACTTATCCTTTTCCTCAAGGGCCCGAATGTGCATCTCAATAAACTGAAATTGAATTTGCAATCTGAAAATTTTCCAGGTATAATAAATGCAGTTTCAAGTTATTGGAATTCAGATTCAAACTAATAAATTCAGATTCAGTTTTTTAATGCAACTGTAGATTCAAATATACTCTATTTATACTCAGTTTCTAATGGCACAAATATCAGCCCATATGCACCTCATCTCTGCAGGGTGGTAGATCTCCAAGAGCAGAGTAGGGCAGCTCTGCTTTAGGGTGTGAAAATAAAACAGAAAATACACGATCCACACAGCTTGTTAATGTTTAATACACCTGTAGATGCTGTGGTCGGGGGGTCCATGGAAGGTTGAGTTGGATAGAAGCCTTCGAAACTCGAGGGCGACATGAATAAAACATCTATCATAAATTTTGGATTGGAGACTGAACACGCAGTGCTTTCCCTAGGGTTACAGCTTTAGGGGGGGGGATGGTTAGACGTACACTGACAGGATTCATGGTGTTCACGCATTTCTTTTAATGACAGCAGTGCCGATTCGACCCATAATACACTGCGGTCATAGCGAGTGCAATGTCAGTCCGATTGCGGATGTTTTTGTCTTCACCTGCAAGTACATTAACTGTTAGGCTTCAAAAGTGATAGCTTAAAATACTGATAGTTTAAAGCAGAAAACCCCATTGTGAAACGTATTCATTACCCTGTTCATGGTTGAGAAGTCCCTCTCACAGTTTACAGTTTAAAAAATGCAGATATTTTTGACTGCTTTTCAGGTGATTGACGCGACATATTTTCCGGCGCTCGCTCTCTGTCCGCTGGTGGGAGTGTGCTCACCTGTGTGTGCGCATCGGAGCAGAACTCCGCCATGCGTGATACAGAGAGAAGTGCGACCGTGTAGAGACAAAAATGACAAGCTGTTGTATAAATAAGATAAACAACATAAGGCTATTTAGTCTGTTTAATAAAAGGACAATGTACTATATTGACCTGTTCTATAGGAAAAGTAATTAACCTTAAATGACTTCTGTTGTGATCTAGCGTTATATAGAAAATAAAATTAAATAAAATAAACTTGACCATCAAGGGGGGGCGGGAGGCGAGAGAGTTGGTTTGGGATGGAGTCATATTGAAGGATTAGAGCAAGGTAACCAACTTGTGCCCAGAACTTGTGGAAACTCCTTCAGGATTGTTGGAGAAGCATTCAAGTGGGTACATCAGGAAGCTGGTTGAAAGTGTGCCAAGAGTCTGCAATGCAGTCATCGAAGCATTGGAAAAATATAAAACTTGAAGAATTTAAATATGTTGAACTCTTCTATTGGTCATTACATCAATAAAGTTGTGATTATTATTATTATTATTATTATTATTATTACAATGTTTCATATATGTTACTTCATTGCCTCAAGGCCTTTTTACTATAAGGTGAATAACACAGCTAAAATAGATACAAATGTATTAAAAGCAGGTGTATCCATACTTTTGACTGGTGCTATATTTAAACACACATGGGCAGATTATGAAGAGAGAATCAAAACAGTCGCTGTAAATGTTTGGGAAAATTTATCACGACACCAGTGACCCATCATTGAGCAGAGATGTATCCATCCAATCATAACTACTTGCCTAATATAATCAGGCCTCCATATCTTTGGCGGATTCATTCTAGGTCCCCCCATAGACACCAAAATCTGTGAATACTCAAGTCCCTTATATAACATGCAGTAATATTTGCATATAATCTATGCACAGCCTCCTGTTTACTGTATTTAAATTCTTTTCTAGATTACTTATATTACCTAAAAATGCAAATCACAAAGGAAAATACAGCAGCCAAATAAATGACCTGATAATGCAAAATATAATCGGCTTTCCTGCCTTCACTCTAAAGACTATAGGTTGTATACGGACTTTTAACCTTCGTTATCAGCACTATAAAGTAGTGTGGGTAAACGAGAAAGGAGAGTATATATTACTTTCAGCTCCACCAATACGGTCCACCACAATGCTAGAGCAGGAAAAAATGACTGAGGCCACATTACTTTTCAGACACTCCCATGTCTGACTGAAAATTCTGATAGCCTACCGAATGGAACTTTCAGCATAGTGCTTGCCACATGGCAAAATCAAGGTTTGTTTTTCGGACCTTATAGATTACTTTTTTTCCTCAAATATTTATGATCTGCAGCTGGTTAAATCTGCAGGTGAGGACCCTGCAGATACAGAGGGCCGACGATACTGGGTTACTGTGAGCCTGAAACCTAAACCATAATGGGGAAAGCGCGTCCTGCGTGTAAATATGACAAAGGACCAGATTCCATCTGTGGACTCCATAGATTGCAGTAGCACTTGGACATTAAATGTTTAGTTTTTGGGAACAAATATTCCACCCTTAAAATGATAAAATCAGATACATTCCCTACAATCATCTTAAATATTCAGTCCATAGCAATGCGCTGTCAGGTAATTGTTTCCTTACTTCACTTATCGAAAACAACACAGGAAGCTTTATGAACCACTAAACAGAAAATCTACATGGTGCAGAATGTGACTGTTTGCCCACTGCATGATTAATATTCAGAGCACTTAAAGAGCACTTTGAATGCATTTGCAAGGAGATACTCCAGTGTTCATTGCTAAATGGCAGTTCTCAAAAGGCATTTTGACTAATTTCTGTCTCAAATGGCACAATTAAGGATTTTGCCATTTTCTGTGCAAAGAAATTTACCTAATTTGCTACATAAATGTAACAAGTAATTAATGGGTTTTATGCATGAAATAATATGTTAAAGAGTCTTCAAATGAGGAATTCTCCAAATAACTTGTACTGACATGGTTCATTTCCAAAATCTGTCTAATTTTCACCATCCAACCAGCCCAAAACCTTAAGCGTCTAAGTCTAATTATGTGGATGATTGTACGTCATGCTGCCTTGACTGGAATTAAATTGAGTGCTTAAACAAGGAGTCATAAAAATTAATTACTTGCAAACTCAAGTCAGGTTGTATTTATGACCATAAAAAGACAAAAAACCTTGCAACATAAATATAAAATGTCTGCCTTTCTATTTTATAATCACTGTTTTGTAGCACCTGCCATTCTGGAACTTTTAATATAATTAAACTCCTGCAGAGACACTTTAATCTAAATTAACTGCTGGGAAAATTGGTTTTCCACTTCTCACACCTGTAGAACAGTCATAAAATAAAATCAGTTTTCTAAAAAGTATGATTGCATTGCAATGTTTTATACTCCTTTTCTTTTTCATGTTTGTTTTTTTCCCTATATACTGTACTTAGACTTAAATCTGGGATAAATTAAAGACAAAGTCAGTCTACATTCCCCTCATAACTTTACACAGCACTGTGATTGAATAAGAGAACATTTTTATTCACTTCTTTTGATTTTCCATCATTGAAAGAAACAATATTTTGTAAGCAGCAGTTCAGACACTTGATCCACTTTCAACTCCAGTGCTATGACTTTGATTTATCCATAGATCATTAAGAGATGAATGGTTCTTGTACTGCTTTTAATGATTGTAAGGCATGATTCAGCAAGACAGTGAAGAGATCTAAGCGACAGAACTATTACAGCAAGGAAAGGGGGATTTTATTTCTGGAACTGGTTAAGGCTATGAGGGGAAAAATTTAAAAGCAAACCAAGATAGAATCTGCTTGAGGTACTATAAAATCTAGAATAGCAGTATATAAGAGCTGAAAATCTGGCCTGAGGCCTGATGAGACAAAAGTAAATGCATTTTAAAGTATTGTTAACTGATTGTCAGTAAAATGAGCTTGTCGGCTGAGTTTGCCGCAACCCCGTGGATCCATTCCCTGTCTGTACCTTTAAGACTAACACATAATGACATAATTTGCACCCCAAAGCATCAGGTGGATATTAGACTGTCCCTGCCCCAGTGCGAGTGCGAGTGCTGTTTGACACCATATAATTCAAAGGCCTTTTACATAACACGGAGTTACAGGCCCATTATGGTGACCTGTGGGCGCCACAATGACTCATCAGTAGTATCCTTCATCTTGAACAGATGCTCATTATCAATAGCATCATCATTTAATTATGGAGGTAGACGTAAACAATTACCCTGGTTTCCCAAGTCCTATTACAAAAAAAGCTTGACCACATTGTTGTCTTGTTTGCCTCAAACATTCACCGGCAATGCTGTTGCAACACATGAGTAACTGAGTTGTACTTTATAGGTGACAGAAGCAGATCTTGTAAACACACCGCTCAGTTAGCAGCATAGCCCATTCCGACCTTACGGCACAATGCAAAAATAGCTACCCATGAGAGAAATGTCCTAAAACTACTGACAAAAAAGCTGTTTATACCTGCATGTCTGGATGACATTACCTTGCTTAACCTAAAATAAACAGGGGTCAATAAGATATTTTTTAAAGAGTCTTATTAGAATTTAATTCTTAAATAAATAGCTTCTACCAAATCGAACAAAGGCAAGAGTGACTAGCCATAATTCCTTTCATTCTTATTTCAAATGTAGATAAATTCACATGATTGTTAACATTGTTTATATTAAGCTACGCTCCTGTCTTGGAGTTACTTTGTGATTGGTGATTCAGGAGATAAGTTCGATAAATACACTAATTGGATAAGCAGTTATTGAAAATGGTTGAGTGGATGGGCAGACGATTGTTTAAACTAGTCTGAAGCTCTGCTCCCCACAGCATGAGAGAAACTCACACCCTCCAGCTAAAGCATCTAGATCACTTAGTCATAGATGCCTGCAGTGGAATTTAAATCTGTAATGACGTCGTGAATGAATGGAGACATGGCATCTTCTGGCAGCCTAGAGTACATGAGGTCGATGAAAGGTAACGTAAGACAGTACAGTAGAATAAATACTATACGTGTATAGAATATATTTCTGGTAAATAAAATAGCATTTAACTACAGTAAAAATTCTTTCAAATGGTATAGCAGAAATGATGTAATATTTTACCTTTGATTATTTTGGTTATGCTAGGGTGATTCTGTTAGAGGGAATATTACTGATCCCTTTATTCAGCAAACAAATTATCTGGGATATATTACTGATGAATATGCGTTTTTTTTTTGTAATTATTTCATTGTGCGGACCTGATCTCCCCACAGTGTGATAAAAACCTGTACGTTTGTACTTTGTGGGGACATTTTTTGGGAACCGCAATTTCATAAAAATCTGTGAATGCAATCAAAAAACTAAAAATGTCAAAAGCCTTGCATTTTGTATTGTCACTTATGGTTAAGGTTAGGGCTGAGTAGGGGTTAAGATTGTTTTAATTTATACAGGCAGTCCTCAGATCATGCACAAGTTCTGTTACATGAATCTGTCTTTAAGTCGACTACTTAGATACGGTGCTGTACTGTCCCTCAAGCTGACGAAGCACATGATGTTTTCATGTGCATCCCAAAGCAGTGTGCTGTTAAGAACCATTGTATTTAATCTGAATTCTTAATATGACAGGTTTCACGACAGTCTGTTCATAAGTACGAGTTGTCCGTCCGACATTCTTAACCCCAGGGCTGCCTGTTCAGGATAAGTTGCATTAAATGGATTCATAAACACAATGAATGGAACATATATACCATTCCAGGCGATGCAAAATAAAACCCCACTATCAATGGACATCTGTCTATAAGACTGTCTGAAATGCTCTGTTAGCGCTTTAAGCCCCACACCTGATGAGCCCAGCGTCAGCTTGCCCAGTTGATCAGCTAGGCCTACACATTCTGCCCCCGTCTTAGAGTCTGCAGACAGGTCCTTGCAGGTAGGCAGCCAATAAGGGTTGCGTAACAAGGTGACCTCTCCATGTAACGGAAGTATGGACTGAAATTCCAATGAGGTTTTTCAAGCAGATTAGAGAAGAGTGGTTTCTTTGGTGAGAGTTACTCCCTTTGGCATTTATCTGGGGCCTTAAGACTTTGCAGACTGCTTCCACGCACATAAAGCTATATAACGCAATAAAAAAAGGAAAAACTAGAAAAGCATAATAGGGTCCCTTTAAGTGCTTTGAGTGAGTCTTAAATACTGTGAATGCTGTATGACTCTTCATAAACACATAGATACTCACCGATGGTGGTGATGACAGTCCCAGCAAAGAAGAAGGAACTGCTGAGGTCCCAGAGGCTCATCTCATTGGATAAGTTGCCTGACGGATTTACGCCAGTTCTCACCGCGGCCACCACCTGCTGTGGATTAAAGTACGCAGGATTTGGTCATCAAATGCATGCTATTGTATAGCAGGACCACAATAATTCTGGTAGCAGGGCAGCCTATTTCCAAATCACCAAATGGGTATTCCAGCCCAAAGTGAATCTCCATCAGAAATGTTTTGGTCCTGATACTAAAAGATTTCTTTGGGAAATTATGTATGTAGTTATGCGACATAGGTGGTCACCAAGGGTGCCATTTGATTAGGAGGTGCAGAAGTCAAAAGAAATACCTCTGTTTGCATTACATGACATTACAGTTAATTACGCTTTAATATTTCACTACTTTTCTTGTGAAATAGACACTAATTAGCTAGCTAGCAGCCAGATATCCTGTGCTACTGAAATGTCTTTAATATAAATGAACTGACAAAATTTGTTTTATGATGGTCTGGGTGGGGGGTGGCAGGCAGTGGGTGGGGGAATCTCATTTAGGGTATCTAGGCTACCAGAAGGTTGACCCTGAGTATCACTTCATACTCCATGAGATTACATTCTGTGTCGATTTGCAGATTCGGGTCCAACAAATGAGTGTTTATGAAGACTCAGTTCAATTAAATTCAATTCGATTCAATTCGACTCAATTCGATTAGATTCAATTCAATTCAAATAATTTTATTTTTCTGCTTCCTTTTTTCCATTAGATTCTCCTTTCTTATAAGAGCACCTGAACGTCTGACAGAGCATCCACCTGTGTTTGCTGCATCTCTGTTTTTCCCCGGGCAGTGTGTCGCACAGTGGGTGTCGGGGTCTGTATCAATCTCTGCAAGGTCATGAGTTTAAATCCCATGGCCAGAAGAGTAGCCACATCATCGTTGGGTCCTTGAATAAGGCTCTTAATCAGAAATTGCTCCACCCTGCTCTGTGATCCTTACTTGTACCTCACTTTGGACAAAAGCATATTAAATAAATATACATATAAATAAATTATGTCCACAGCAAAGCAAAACTGTACAGAGAGCATCATTCAATTAGGGATGAATTTTGCTTTGAAACAAATCAGCTGCCCATTGATTGTGTTCATATTTCCTTTAGATTCTGCTCTCCTTCCAGAAGTTTCTCAAAGAACACTACATAATGCTATTCAAGAAACACAGAAGATCCCAGAATCTGTAGCCATCCCTTAATTTCCCTGATGTCGATATTCATGACCGTGTGGAAAATGAGATATCTGCCAGGTTCTGCAGACGAAAACCACTGGTCATTAAAAGAACACGAATGCTCATTTTCAGCTTTCCAGCTACTGAAATGATCCTCAAGAGCTCTTAAATATTAAACAGACAGAATAATAGAAGCCACATCATCAGTATATTCATGACCCCTATAGATTTATTTAATGCATGGTCATAGGGAGCCTAGGAAAGAGAGGGGGCATCATGAAAGGGAAATCAAACCATCATCACACACTAAGAACAATTTGAGAGAAATGCATCCACATACAGTACCAGTCAAAAGTTTGGACACTGACAGAAAGGATTATTGCACTATTTTCTACATTTTAGAATCATTATAAAGACACCAAAACTATAAAAGAACATATATGGAATTGTACAGTGACCAAAAAAGTATTAAACAAAAAATACAGTAAAACCCCGAATTGCAAGCATAATTCGTTCTGGAAATGTGATTCAAAGCACTCGTATATCAAATTGAATTTGATGATTTGTTCCAAAACCCAAAAATATTCATATAAAAATGATTAATAAAAAAATGTAAGTAAAAATATATAAAAACAAATTAACCTGCACCTTACCTTTGAAAAGATTTGTGGGTTGTGTGAGGGAGACGAGAGAGAGGAGAGGAGGAGGGTTTTTCTGTAGTATGACCTTTCACTATAATTAACGGAATCACTGCTATCTGTTGGCTCACTGGAATTTTTTTCTTTTTGTGCGACTGTAACAAGGAACCTATCCAGTGACAGCCGCTTTTGCCTCCTTTTCGATTTTGCGGAAATGTGGACATTGCATTGTTGTTAAACAGATTCATCGCTCACACTGCTTTGACTATACGAGTGAGGTACGCCGACTGAGACCGAGCATGGGAGACGATTTTCCACAATTCTTCAACGAGAGAGAGAGAGAAGAACCGTCGGCTCAGTTGTGATTACATGATGTTCGGTAGACAATAACATAATACTCGTATTGCAAGACCTTGCTCGTTTATCAAGTTAAAATTTATTTAAAATTTTTGCTCATCTTGCGAAACACTCACAAACCAAGTTACTCGCAATCCTAGGTTTGATTGTATATATTTTTGGTGGGGAGAGTGGAGCTGCTTCATGAGTTGGGACATAGAAGGTTGCCGGGGCAAATCCCGTGGTCAAGCATAGTAATGTCACACTGGGTCCTTGAGCAAGACTTTTAACACCAATTGCTCTAGGGACTAGACGACCCTACTTTCTCCTCCGTGTCAGTTTCATGACGTGGCCTCCTGTGATGCTTATCCAGCTGTCCTGAAGGAGGTCCCACATACAGTATATGATGAACACTCATTGGCCACTTTTCCTTCACTCTCTGGTCAAACTCCTTCCGAACCAAATCTACTGTGATTAGGTCAGGTGGCCAGGTCATGTGACAGCATCACTCTCCTTTGTAGGCAGCTTGGTGTGTCCAAACGTCTGACTGATACTGTAATTGTAGGCCCACTGCAGGAAAGAGGAGTTACCCAGGGGAAAGCAGCATAGATTCAGACAGATCATGCAAACTCCAACCAAAAAGAAATAAATCCATCATGCAAGAAGGAGACATGAGGCCACAACAGCACCTCCTGCACCTCCTGCACCTCCTGGAGAGCACACATAAATTGTAATCTTTCCCTCTACTGTAACTCACTTTGGATAAAAGTGTCAGATAAATTATGTTACAATTTCCCCCATGTTACAATTTCTGTATAAAGCATAATTTGCCATTGCAACCCAATATTTGTATTCTGCTGAAAGAAGCCAATACATCTTAATCCTGCCTCATTGCGCACTGAAGTGGAGGATGTCTTTTTTTCATCTATTCTCACACTGCCTTAGGATTCTGATTTACCAGAATAAAAGGAGCACATGTGAGAATGGAGACATAATGGTTAGGTAATTATACTCGTTGTTAGACACATTATTTTGCTTCAAAGAAAAGGAGGAAAGTCTGCTAATCGCGTTTTCATAATTGGTGTATGTGTTGTCTAGTTTTTTGCTCATTTAGTAAAAAAAATGTATGTCTTTTCTTTATACTTAAAAAGAGTTCAAATGAGCTGCATTTGGTGGATATGAGGTATTTGAGATCATTTGTGCTACTGCTCGCTGTTGTTTTTTGTACCCATCTGTTGTGATTAACGCATATAAAGTCAGTGAATAGTACTGATGTTCATAACATTACAGCTTCTTTTCATAAAGTAGTCACTACAACAGAGGAAGAGCTGTCCATGGTACTTGGTTCTGGACTTGGTCCTTAGTTCAAAATGACCTGAACGAAACTCAGACTTGAAATCACTTTGTGCTACCACAGAACATTCGGAGCCCACTGCTCAGTTCACTGCTATAGCTTAAAACAGGACAAGCAAGCAGAAATGTGGGGGCCAGTAACTGTTATGTACGCAGTCTCGGATAATTCTATACTTGTTACTATGACTCACCACTGTCTCAGTCTCTGCCATAAGGAGCCATTGCCGTTTGCGATTAAGCATTTCAGGTTAAAGGACCTCCCTACTACAGAAAGCAGCACAGAGCATCAGAGAGCCTAAAAAATACAAATATCAAAAACGATTCATGACCAAAATGGCACTCCTTTGGTATTGCTAAACTATATATTATTATCATTATTATTATTATTAATATTATTATTAGTATTAATAATAATAGTAATCATAATAATAATAATAATTATTATTATTATTATTATTATTGTTATTATTATTATTACTTAGTATCCACAAAATACGGGGAAAATGCTGTAAATAAACACTGGTAAAATAAGCATATTTTTCAGGTAAAACAAAACTTTGAGATATTTTAAACTGTTTTTTTAAACTAAACTGTTTTTATTACTGACAGAAGGGTCACACACACACACACACACACACACACACACCCATAGGTTTGTAATTATACCATTGTGGGGACTCTCCATGTGGGAAAACTCTAAACCCAAACTCACCCTTAACCCCTACCCAGCCCTAACCTTAACTATAAGTAACCAAACAAAATACGGGACTTCTGTCATTTTTTATTGCATTTACAGATCTTTGTGGGGACCTGGAAAAGGGTCCCCATGACATAAAAAAAGTTTTTATTGCATTGTGGGTTGACATTTGGTCCCCACAATGTAACATACACCTAATCCACACACACACACACACACACACGGACACCGACTGGTTTTAGCATTTCTTGCATTTGGAAATCACTTACTTATGAAAAAGCTGGAGTGTGTGCTTCTGTTCTGCGAAGTCGATGTGAGTGACAGTCCCATTCCAGTAACGATCATACTGATACTGGTATAGCGGGGCACCGATACGGAATTTTGCCCGATCCTGATAATCTCTGAGGCACTTACCCGGGGGGGGGCTGCTGGCAGTGAGACCTGCCCATTAAATCAGCAGAGAGACTGCGAGACTCATATGACATCGTTGTTTTCTTCTATGGAAAATGAAAGACTGAGATCCACAAGCCACACTAAATATTTCATTATAAATGTATGTAATAGCAGACGGATACACTGAGACCTCTGATAACCTATGTGGGGAATGAGCTGATGAAATCCCTTGTCCTCCACTACTGAAAATGGCTGATTATCACCCAATGTAATTATCTCCCTGTCTTTAACTCTGGTACTGCTGAATCTGAATACTGATAAAGTTTAAACGTCAGCGGCAATTTCAGTACGTTAGTAGATATTCCGTGCACCTGTACATATTATACGATTTGTAATGCATCATAGTAAAGAGAGAAATATTTTGCCCTGTTTTACATTTGCGACACAGATGTAACGAGGTAACGCAACAAGCAAACAAACAGAAATCACACGCCGTGTTGGCCAAGCGGGCCGAATCGTAGTAACAATGCGGAGGGCATGCACAGGCCATACAGGGGTGCAGCTGCGGGCGCCGCGCCCACCACTCTCAGCGAGGTCCCCTTTAAACACCAATGCATCTCCAACGTCTCGAATAAGTTCAACTCATTTTTTCTCTTTACTGTTGAGGGGAGAAGCATGAGGAAGACGTTACTTTTTGGTTCTTCCATGACTCATTAATATGACTTGAAAGAGATCCATCCATCCATCCATCACTTTTCTATACCGGCTTGTCCTCTGCAGGGACGCGGGAGTTCAGAGTGTATCGCAGGGGCACCTATCTCTCCAGGAGATACGAAATGTAATTCTCTGTCAGCGTAAAGTGTTTTCCCCTCTGCATTTTGATCACTTCAGAGTTTGATAGGCTATTCGTTTCAAAACGTCAACACGAGGACCGCGTAAATGCACATTTCCAGATTGCAATGGGCTAATTATTACCAAAAACTGAGATCATCCTTAAACGTGGCTGAGTGATTTGGTTTCGGAAATTCAAGGTTGGTCCCAGGAGAGGTTGAAAAAAGAGCACAATTGATCTTGTGTAAATGGAGACACCAAGTGGTTTAAATTATAACTACATTAGTTATGCAACAATGCGACCTTACTCTGTCATAGAGTAAGCAAACTCATTTTATTAAGGTGTTGATGTGAGGGAAAAGCCATTATTTACAATAACACTATGTACATTTACTCTTCAGAACAGAAAATGCGTTTTGAATGTTTCTAATAAGTTCTGCTGAAAATTTTCTTCACTGCTGACTGGAGAAAAATGAGCAAGCAGTTATCCTGTGGTATTTCCATGACTCACTGGTAGGACCTCCACGAGAAGGGAAACGCTATTCCCCATCTGCGTAAAGCATGTGGCGCCACCTAGTGGTCATATCAAATAAAACACAATAAAGAACGTCTTCTAGTGACCTTACTGCAGGTCATAAAACTATTTTAAAAGTGTAAATTAAACCCCCCCGGTTTTTAAAGTCTCATACTAAAGTCTCATGACCACTTCAGGCTTTAAATTAACATACATATGGACTCTAGTCAGTATATACATTTTCGTTGCTTAAATAATTTAGAGGGAACAACGTGTCAAATTAATGTATACAATTTTAAATACGCGTTGTGCTATTTTTAGACGTGGAATTAAATGTATTTGCTTTGAAACTTTTTACTGGTACAATTGCACAATTTCAATGACTTATTTCCTGTCCACCCAAAGCGCGTCCTTAGTACTTTTCCTGCGGCAGAAGCACATGGATGCAGAGATCAAGGGGAAAATCCGCTATGCAGGAAAACGAAAACTCCAGAGATTCCCGTTCGAAATTGAGGTGAGATTTTTATCCTTCGGTTTATTTGCTGGTTGTTTTCCCAATTTTATCTATTCGGTTTTTATCTGCTCATCACATATATGTATATATATATAAAATAAACACATCATTGCCGTAAGTTTCATTTACATTTATTCTTCATATAGAAATTCTTCCATCTGATATTATAAGTATCTAGAGGCAGAGAGACGTGGGTGTACAACATTGTTTAAGGAAATTAGTTAGTAGTTGGACGGATTAGTTTTCCAAAACCCACCAATATTAATAGACATGCAGAGAACTATAGGTAAAGTCACTCTTAAAGGTTAAAGAGCACTTAACAACAAAAGCATATTATCTACCTTTAAGATCTGTATTTTAACAATACAGGTTAGTGATTTTATGCAAGATGGTTATTGAGGAAAAGTGTGCAGGTGCTCCAGCCCCTTATTAGTGACCAAATTTAGCGATACATTTGTTATTGGTCTACAAGCAATATTTAACAAAACAGTGATCACAACGTTTATTCACAATTATCGGTGGACGCATGAGAATTGAATAATACTTCACATCCATTCAGAACTGTTTTTTTTTCGCGCACAGTGTTATAATGCATATTCTGGTAATACTCTGCTCACTACTTAGTGTCGTTAAGTTTATCCTGCAAATTGCCATTCAAGGCAATGTTGTCTGGGACAGGGAACAGTGCCATGAGCTCTTACTCAGAAGGTACACGTTGCAGTTTGTTAGCATTACCGGCATCCCCCCCCCCCACATCTCTCTAAAGTATATTTACATGATGTAACAGTCTATAGTGTTGTTTCCACTTACGCGGGACTTCCATGAATCCAAACACGTGCATTGCGATCTTGTAAAATAATACATGTTGTCGCAGTATACGTGCAGAAACTTTCAAGATTATATCGAAGTTGCATCATTCGAAGACGTCAGACAAAAATTGGATAGATAGATGATAGATTAACAAACAAATAGACAAATTGTGTAGTAAATAATAATAATAATAATAATAATAATAATAATAATAATAATAATGATCTTAAAAAGAAGGAGAATCAGCCCATTTCTGGCTATGTTAGCTCAGCCCCCCCAGATACTTTCAGGGAGTCCACCAGCAGGATGGCATTAGCGACACTGCAAGTTTCAGACGAGCTTAACCAAACAGAGGTGGGAGGAGCTCCAGACTGTGAGAATGCCGTAGCGCTTCGCTCTCCCTGCCTACACTGTATGTTTTAATCACTTTTTTTAAGCTTCATAAATATTTCCTTAGTAGAGTACAGAGAGTGGCGGCTTAAATCACCAGAACTATCGCCCTGCATAATAAAGCTTTATTTTGAACAGCAAGAACTGTCCCCCGATTTCTGTCAAAACACACACAGAGTCGTTTTTGCACATGGAAAGTCTTCTGAGGTGGAACATCCCTGACACAGACCTCAGCGGAACTACAGCCACGCGACTGTTAAAACCAGTTAACTGGGAAATGGATTCCATTCAAAGGTGATGTGGCATGGAGACCACACTGACGGCTGGCTCTGAACAGACCCCTGCACACTTCTCACGTTTCAGTGATTAAGATTGTAATTAGTTTTCTCCGGTCTGCGAACGCTGATGTTTGTGTCACACAATAACACATGCAAATAACGGTGGGGTCTTGCAGTGAGGCATTCATAGAATTGATTTCTTGTGGCACCGTGGATGTTGACGTCGCCTAAGGTTTAGAGAGACCAAATGTGGATGGTAACCAGGAGAAAAGAAAGAAATATTCCGTTTTTATTTCTCCGAGAGAAAAATAAAATTCCCGCAACACAAAGATGACACTTTTCTGCTTAGGTTAAAATTTCCAAGGTTTTTCTCTTGGGGAATCACTTTGGAAAATCTTACAGAACACAGTTGGATCTAAAAATACGCGTCTACTGGGACTTGGGGAACACTTTGTCTCCAAGATCCTCTCTTCTGAAGCATCTCTAAAATGCCTTAAAATAGGATTCCTGTCTCCCTTACCCCATTGATCACACGTCCAACACTAAAATCTCCATTGTTTCTCAAAGGCCTCACTCACGGTTTGTTTTATTATGGAATTTTATTACGCTGCCTTTTGTTCAACGGCCATTAGATCCAGATGAAGATTCACAGAGTTAAAGCGAGTTCTTGTGTTTTTCAAAGAGATAAGAAAAGCACATTTATCCCATGTAGGATGTTTCCGTGCCCAAAGCTTACTGAGATACCCTCCAGGCAAGCCATGACCCTGCCCCGGAGAAGTGGTTATGGGAAATAGACGGATGAATGATACAAAGAGAACCTTCAGTGGTAACGTTTTCCTGAGGGGAGGAGGAGACCTTGGCAAAGTCTTGTCAGTTATGAAAGCCTCGGGGTAACACCTGTGTGTGGAGTACTATTCTGCTGGTATGTGTGTGTGTGTGTGTGTGTGTGTGTGTGTGTGTGCGTGTGTGTATTACATTGTGGGGACCTTATGGTTAAGGTTAGGGTTGGGTGGGGTTTAAGGTTGTCATGTTGGGATTAGAGTTTTCCCTATAGAAATGAATAAAGAGTCCCCACAAAGATATTATTACAAACCTGTAAGTGTGTGTGTGTGTGCGTGTCCAAGCATCGCAGCATCATAAGAATAGGAGCGACCCACACTCGATCTCTTGATCTCAGGGTGGGAATATCTAATTCCCAGATTAATTGCCTGTCCTTAAAAGTCACAAACAGTAGGACAGTAGACAAAATGTGGGTCTCAGTGTGTGTACATGACTAGTAGCATGACTGAGAATACTCTGGATATGATTGAAAATCCATTTGGACATGACTAGGTTGGACATGATTTTTTGCAAAAATACAATTTATAAAAGAATAGGGTTTGTCATAAGTTGGTGGTGTTGCCGCAAGTTGTGGTGACACGAAGCAATTCGGACAAATGGCTTCCTTTTGCTCAATACTGTCTCTATGGAATCCAAAATATTTCCATACAGTGGAAGACAAATGGCTACTGGTAACCAGTTGTTATTTGCTTTCCTGCTTCTCATTTTTCAAAATTATCTCACAAGTGTCGCACACTGTCTGTGAGCAAATCCGACTGTCAGGACAAAAAGTCTCATGCGGGCTTGGGGAACCTCCACAGAGCGCATGCAACGACGCGTTTGGTAAACTTTATTAATAACAGCAATATTAGTAATAATAATAGACACTTTATTGATCCCTGTGGAAATATTCTCTTTACACCTTCCCCAACTTGCTAAGAGGACAGAGAGGAACCTCATCCAATGTGGAGTGAAAGGGCACACTCAAATGGGATTCGAACCCACAACCCCGTGGTGTAAGGCAAGGGTACTACACACTGACAAACTCTCAAATGTGTACAGCAAAGGGTATATATCTCATTTTGGAAATCCAAAATGACCATTAAATTGATTTATAGAAACGGCTAAAAAATGTTAATACAGGAATAATAAGCAGACACTGGTGAAAGAAAAACTGCAAAGATTTCATGGAAATTTATTAAAATGAGCCTGAGTTTGCTGAAATTTAAGTAAAAGCAGAAGAAAGATGATGCTCATTCTGAAATAGGCATTTAATATTGAATTTTAGTCTGCAGTGACTTTGCTTGATGCTTTAATTTAGCCAGTATAAAGGCATAAAAAGTTACTTTGAATAAATCTAAAAAAAAAACTAGGCTTCTGCTCAATACGTCGTTTTTGTGGAAAAGAAACTGAGGATGACGTATTGAAAACAATAGCAGGCCAAAGGAATGATAAAAAAATCATAAAATACAGTGTCGGAATATCAGTATTTCCACTGACCAGTAAACACCGAGGATGATTCCAAATGTATGCAAATCCCGTCTATCCCACTGCATTTTATTCAAGAACAGCTGTCTAAGGACTTGTCAAAACCAGCAATTGATATCAGAAAGACAATGGAACTCTCAGGAGTGCCACCAAGTAACAAAGTGACTATTGAGTATCGTATCCTATGTCCTGAGAGTGTTTGTCTGTTGGCAGCGTGGTGCCTTAATCGCTTACACTGATCAGATCGGGGCCCTGGCCTTGAAGCTTAATCAGCTTAATGTCTGGTACATCCTACTTCATTTAAAATTTAAAAGGTCATGCATTTTAAAATAAGCTGAACTCTACAGGCATTCATACGGGATGATTTTTGCCTTGGCTTACAGTACAGCATTTAAGTTTATGAAACAAGTAAATGCGACCACTGTGAATTTTTGTAGGAACTGAGGGGTGACTGTCAGCAAAGTTCTGAATTCATCCAGAGTGTACCCCAGCCTTGGGCCCTGTGTGGCCTGGGGGGGCTAAGCAGTCCCCCGTGACCCTACACGGGATAAACTCTCATATCCTGGGGGGTGAATGTACCGGCCTCAGCTAATGTGCCACCCGAGGCGGGCATCAGTGCCAGCTGGTGCCCCTCAGGAGGCGTCGCAGTAGACAGATGGATGGATGGATGGATGGATGGATGGATGGATGGATGGATGGATGGATGGGTGGATGAATGGATGGATGGATGGAAGAAAAGAACAACTGAATTGTAGAAACGCGATGCATAAGCACTTCACAGTCTAGTAAAAACACATTAACTGAATAAAAAAAAACAGAAATATTGAAGCCAATAGTGCAGAAATAAACGCCAGTTTTAGTTATTCAGATTTTTTTAAGTGTGTGTATTGCTGGCATTGGTGTGAATGGGCTGCATCTTGACGGCCCAGGCTTCAGATAGGGACAGCATAGTCCTTTATTGGCCGTCGTACAGGTACAAGCGCACATAGGGTTTTGTCTCTTTGCCTATCCCATCTTGCTCTTTACAGTTGGGGGTTAGCCATCGTGTGATGCCCTTGGAGCTGGGGGTTAAGGGTCCTTCACTGACTTAAATTATTTTACCATTTTCTAACATAGATCACATGACATTTTGAGGTGGTTTTATGACTGAAACCATAACAACTGTCTAAGACTTTTAATAAGCATTTTTTTTCTAGGAAATGTTTAATGCTCCAGTAACAAAGAATATATTGCACTTTGCTCATAAACTCATTAGTGTATCTGTTGATTGCATGATCACATATTAAAAAAAAAGTTTTGTCTACTATGCATCATAGCTGAAGGAAAAAAACTATTTGAGTCTCTGATGATTTTTTATGATTTATGTTTATATCCACTAAGCCGCGTTGGGCTCCTTGAGCCGGCCTCTGCCTTCCATTGCCAGCTAAAACCTGAGTCATAATCTATATCAAACAACTTTAAAATAACATCGGCGGTGGCTCCACAAGGCTGGCTCTACTCCCCTACACTCCATTAAGTGATAATTGTGTTTTAGCGGCATGTCTGAATGACCTCCTCTTTCATTTACGCTACCCCTCCAAAAAAATGCGTCGTAGATAACCGTGATGGGTCAACGCTGAGGGCTGGCAGCGCGTGAATTTAATACCGGCGCATTTTTTTGTCGAGTACACTCCGTGGAGCATGAGAGCTCGAAGCACATATTAAAATGGAAGATAACGCTGAACTATTTGAAGAGGATGTCTGTTCCTGCAGTACGCAGCTTTTACTTAAAGGTCCTCAGAGCGGTGAAGCGGCTCTTGAAATGACCTGGAACCCTTTTTCACCGGCTACCTCTCATCCCTGGCGCTCAGTCAGCAGATAAAGAAGGACATAGACACTCATAATTATTTCTTGGACGTGCTGGTTAGTGGGAAGCGCGTTGGGCCATTAATAACGGTTACCCCCTCCACCTCTTGCTACTTTGGCCAGGCTGTTCTGGCCCAGTGCAGTAATTAAACCCCAGACCTCTCATTGTCTCCTGATTGGTCACCTCTGCAGTGCGGTAAGGTCACAGTCAAATCAGGACAGTCCTTCCCAAAATGTCCATTAAGGACGACATCTCCGGCCGGCCGGCCTTTCCACGCTCGGCGTCCCCCGGAGCCTGATGGGCCTTTAATAGGTGAGGAGCACGTCCCAGCAGTGGGATTGCAGGACTGGAGCAGGGGAACACTAGAAAGGCTCTCAAGCAGATACGCGGCTCAGATATTAGCCCGCATAGGGACGTAAAGTTTCCACGGAGCAGTTTTTCTTCAGTATTGTTAATTAACGGCTTAAGATGCGTGATTTTGCGGTTTTGGCGCCAAATCGTGCACGCGGTTGCGCTGTCAGTCGCATTTTAGCGGTACAGTGGTTCTTGGGCGTTACTGCTATTGGTGATGAGGTTTAGGACGAAGGTTAGATTACCGATGAGGGAGACAGAGACTCCGACGGCTCCGAAGAGGGCCAGCTGGTGTGGGAACCTCTTTAGGTAAGACGGCCAGGTGTGTTTGTGTTGTTTAAATCCTGCCCAGGAATCGGACAACTTCCTCTCCTCTAAGGGAGTATCATGGCGTTAATTTTGCTTTTATCTAATACAGTGAGATTGGGCATGTGGTCATGTTGCTTGGTAAACTGTGGATATGAGATATGAGGTGTGTGTTTTTGTTTTGTTTCTATTTATTAAAAAACTTGCTTTGTTGTCTGCTCTGAGTCAGACAGTGGTGTGTGTGTGTGTGTGTGTGTGTGTCTGTGTGTGTGTGTGTGTGACAGACGGTCCAGGGTAGGGCAAAGATCCTGGCAGGATGTGCTTCTCTTTACATTGTTTTTACCCTGGACTGACTCCGGATCAGCACAGCCTTGAATGGACCGGCAATTAATGAAGGGATATGGAACGGTGGAGCTTAAGTGGAATCGAAGATTAGATGCGGTCCGCTTGTGCGAATGCGGGCTAACAGCTGGGAATTTCCGACTTGCCGAACGAGGTTTCTAACTCTGGAAGTTTTCTTTATTATTTTTTCATGTTTGTCGTCACTAGGGGCCACGATGCAGCTCTCTGCCCACGGAGTGTGACTGGCTGAATGTGCGCCAAAAAAAAAAGGGGAGATATGCATCTATCTGCCCTTGACTTTCCTGTTACATAATCAACAGGCATCCTCCATTCAGGAAACAGAGCGCCACACAGCCCAGAATTATGGGGTGGCTGCTGACGGGTCCTGAGCGCCGCAGGGTGGTAATTAGCATTCCAGCAAGTAGGTGGCGCCATTTACTTCAATCGAAAATGAAATAGGAGGAATTCAACGCTACTTTGCAGGTTGGGGGCTGCCAGGATTCACCTTTGCTTCAAGTTAGGAGCTGGAGCAGAATGTGGGCAAATCCTCTGTCACATCTTCACTAACACCTCGGAAGAGTTAAAGACGCCGCCGGTACGTAATAAAACTCTAGCTATTTTTGATTAATGTGCTTTAGATAAAGAAACCGAATTTGCAAGAACCTCGTCCTTTAAAGGAAGGAACCTTTTCTTTCCATGCTGTTAAAAGGAGATAAAAGAATGCGACAGTGCAACTTATTTTGTCATTGATATTGCAGAACAAGGTTTGCAGAATATACGGTGTGCTTTCTAGATTTCCTCTTTCTCCGTAATCATATGCCAATTAAACTGCACTGGGTCATCATTCTCATATCAGCAATTCCGGCATTTTAATTTTATTTTTTCTTTGTTGCATGACAGTTAATGTGTCGATGTGTGTGGCGTAGGTATGTCGTCATATGGCCGTTTAAGAACTTAAATCATATTGAGTCGGAATGGGAAGAGTCATAATACTCAAGCCATATGTTTGTTATATTAATATGATCTATGATTGGTAGTAGAATTTCAATAAAATTTATAACGATGGTAATTATACTTTATTTGCCATTTGTACAAATACAGGTACCGGGATGTTTTTAGTTCTCACATATCCCTGCTAGCTCGTGTCGGAGTGTCTTACACTCAACTAACTATCCAAAATGGGAGGTAGATTAAACAGTATGAAGACAAAGCTTACTGATTTACTACCATAATTAATGACACTTTTTTTTTGGCAAACTAAAACTCTGGATGATCGAATGATGACAGTAGAAAGGTATCCGCAACCAGTTTCCTAATAAGTAATAGCTTTACACAGCTTTAACCCGGAAAAGACATGATGCAGTAATCACTAGCTTAGCTTCTTCTGTAGTTTAGATATTTCTGATTTTTGCTTGGCTGTATGGTAAAATTGTCTGGTGGCTTTAATTACGAAGTATAGACCATCTCGAGCAGATTGGAGTGAAATTAGTTTTCTGCCACTGGAAGAACAACAGTTAAAATGATGAAAGGAGAGTTTGCAAGAGCCAGAAATTAATATTGGGCGACACTAGCAGATTACACAGGAAGTGGGACCAAGCAACTAGTGAAGGCGGGACCACCCAATCAGGACCCACCTCCTCTGCAAGCTGATAGGTTCTCTCTGAACCAATCATTTTTCATTCTGCCCTCAGAACATTTTTCTGTAAGTAAAACTCCCACGACTGTATCTCTCAGGAGGGTGTAGCGGTCGACTTTTCCTAAACTAACATCGTCCTTCCTGTCATAATGGAAATACACGGACAACTATACCTATATACACACACTGTTACAGCCTTTTCTGTGTACAGTCTATAGCTACAGAAAGGTGTTTATATAAAGTCAGCAGTGGTAACCACCACTCAAACCACACATTTGTGTGGGGCCACCAAGGATTGGAGGCCCCCTCTGACCACTAAAGGTCACTACACTAACTATGAAATAAACGCGTCCCTCGTTTAGCAAATTCCGAAGCAGCATGTTCTGGTAACCATCTAACCAGCTGCAATCTTCTGACTCGACCTGCTAGCTATTTACAGAGTCTTGAAAACATTTTTTATTTATTTATTGTTTTGGGGGGGGGGGGGGGTAGGCCTCTGTATACAGCGCTATGCGAAACTCTTAGCCAGTCAAATTAAAGGTTTAAATCAGCTAAATGCTTGTGTAAAACTATGCTATTATATCTGTTACATTGTGTTTGTTCAGCTATTTTAGTACCTCTCCTAAACTCACCGCAGCACTTATAGCAACCGTCCAATACAGTCAATACAGTGTTTGTTGACTCTACCACTAGCACACCATGTTTGGCTAATCTATATTTTCCTGAGTTTTTTAGCTATTTAGTTTAATTAATTAAGATACCTGGAGGTGAATAGCTGATGTGCCCCTGAGGAGGGGTTAAGGAACTAAAGCGGTTTTCATCTAGGCATCCAAAAGATACCAGTAATTACTGCGTGATTTTTCTTTTAATGTGTTACTATTAATTTGCATATATTATATACATATATTATGTTAAATTGTCAGCTTTTCTGAGCAAATATATATTTACTTACTCCCAGAAAATAACTTTAAACATTTTCTTTGAGTGCCTATGACTTTTGCATAGCTCCATATCTTGACCAGGATACTGTAAGTAGTTAGAAGATGGATGGATGGATGGATGGATGGATGGATGGATGGATGGATGGATGGATCACAAAGCAAGATTTATTGATTGGCTGGAAAACTTGCACTTAATCTTTGATCCTTACATTTATCTTAAACCCAACAAATTATCTTGCTAACCCCAACATCCAGCTCTGTGATACAGACCTGAGATTGAGAGATGTGGTTATCAGACACATGGATGGTTACTAATAACAGAAACAAACTTCAGGTTAAGATCATCAATAGCAGATCCTGGGTGGGCCCAAAAGTAACAGTACACATTTGTGTTTGGGGCCACCAATCACAGATATTTGGACCAGGCCATTGATAACCTGTGGGCGGGGCCATTGATAACCTGTGGGTGGGGCCATTAGCTGTAAGAAGCAGAGTGCCTGCCCATTAATACTGCATGCAGTATCTGCCATTTCCTGCTGTAGACAGACCCAGCATTATGTAGCCCAATGTTCTGTCACAAAGGGTGCTGTGTTCCTCATACAAACCCCGGAATCTTGTTTTTGTTTAGGGTTCAAAAAGCTTTGACACACTTGGGGAATTTAGTAAAATCTACCCTAAATTTTTAAAGGGCCAAATTTACTAAACAGGGTGAATTAACATGAGAGTGCAATAAAAAAAACGAAAGCGCCAATGGGAGTGGCCACTTCTGTGCAGATTCATGAACAGAGAGGCAACTGGTTCATTTAAAAGCATGACCTGACCTAATCTACCAAGGATAGTGCAAAATAAGACATGCATTTTTTTTAGCGTTAAATATTGGTGCCACTTACAGTAAATCGCCTATCGCAGACCCTAGAAAGTCACGTTGGTGATTCATTTAAATACTCTCTTCCCCCAAATTTTGCATTTTGAAAGGGAACTCCGATGAAACCATATGCAGTATGGCCAGTCATGAAATTAACTGTCAACCCTTGTGTCCTGCCCCGCTCGTCCGCTCCTCCCGTATGTCACGCCCCCTCATCTACCTCGTGTGGAATCCCCGTGTTTACCAGCTGTTCCTGCTTGTTGTCATTAGTTCAGCGTATTTAGTCCGCGTTTCAGTTTGTTACCCCAGTCCGGTCATTGTATTGTCATGGTATTGTCAACCTGCGTTTTGCCTGCTCCTTGCGTTTGCCGCCACTATTAAAACCCCGTGTTTACCCTGACTCCTTGCTCCCTTAGTCTTTGTCTGAGCTCCGTGCACCGTGATTCATGACACCCTGTCCACCGCTAACTTTTGACTGCGCGTCTTTAAATACCAATGGTGCTATTTTAATGGCAAAAGAAGGTTAAAAAGTAAATATGGCCCATTTGTTACAAAAGCACGAACCGACGAACAAAAAAAGTTCTAGTCCAGTATCATTCTAGCTTCTTTTTTCTAGTAGCCGAAATGAAGCCTGGAGGAAAATGGCAGTTTCAAATAAAAACCTTTAACGCGAAGAAGATTGAATGCTGATGCTTTTCTTAAGTCCACATGTTTTCAATAAATAAAAATGAAGGTATTTAATAATGCATGAAAATAACAAACTTGATAAACACTATTGATTTTGAGGGTATTTTCATTCTCATGTTAACTTCCAAGCTTTGATGAACTGTAGAGTAGTTTTCCATAAAAATTCTAGAAAACTCTTCCTCTCAGAAGTGTTTCACTCAGCCAGGAGATTTTCGGCGTATTCTGTTTTCCCACTGAGAACGGCTTTTGCTGTAACTTGTTTGTTTCAACTTAACGAAGATGGGGACCATTGCAAGGTCACTGGAGCCTAAATTAATTTCATGCTTTGCAAAGAGGAACAGGGCAATAATGGAAAACATACTGAAATCAATACAATCAAAAAATACAAAAAAAAAATTAAAATATATATTATTTGCGTACATGAAGGGCACTCCTAAACACACAACTCAAGAGGGTACAAACCTTCATTTTTCTAGGAAATCGACGGTGTAGTAAAGACCAGGAGGTAAGCGAAAGCCTTACTTTAGTGTGCATTACATGTATCAACACCCAGCACGTCTGAGCTACTGCCTGCAAATGAAAACGCTTGCAGTGATTTGACAAAATTAACCTGATATCCGTGACTTGAAGGATGGTGGGGGCAATGAACAGTCCCAGACGGTTTATTAAACAATGTCCTGCTCATGATGTATTTAGTGGGCTGGTTGAACAGGACGCCCCCCCCCCACACCTGGTGACTGGGCCACGGCTTGTAAACATGGGCAGTCGCTGAATCTCAGCCGACAGCGAAGTCGTTAGGATCCCTGAGCTTGTTTACTTAACCCTTCGATGCCCTCACCTCCCTTTGCTCTTATTTCAAATTTTTTTCCCTCTTGCTTAATTAGATTTGCCACTTAATGGGAGTTTTGTATATAGTCGCTGCACTGATGCTGGGGGGTGAGGCAGATGGGGGGGGGGGGGGGGCGGGGCAGAGGCCCTGTTTGGGAGAGAATTAGCGGGCAAACGAAAACTTGTTTTCGCGTGGGGCGCCCCCCACGGGGACCCCCCTTTTCATCTGATTTCTTAAATCACACAAATGGCTTTCTCGTTCACCTGAGTGTCGCCCCCCGCCCCCCCATACCACTTTCCGATGTTATTTTTCGCTCACAGGGTAATTTGCGCTCAGTAAATTATTTATGGGCTACTGAAGGGCTTCTAAACAGCTACCACGATTGTCCACCAGGAGATGTGTGACGGTCGGTAAAGCACTGCTCACAAGGACGCCCCTTAATGGTGGGTGATGTACCCGCTAGCCAGTCAGGGACTTCTGGATCCAGTTACTCCCTACTTAACTCTCAGGAGTCGGCAATGGCGTCCGTGGGGAAAAATAGAAAATTCGGCAAACCGATAAAAAATGTATGTGCGTATATGTGTGTAGAAACTGAATATATTTTTATATATTGAAAATATATAAAATATATTTTTCTAGGAGAATAGAAATAACAAGAGTAACAGACTGATTGCTCACCCATTTCCAAATAATCCTGCAGATGTTACTGGGTCAACAAAACACATGAAAACTCACAAAAACAAAAGCGCATGTCTGAGGTCTGTTTACACTAACTGAGGAGCTTCAACCTTTTACTTTGTGATGTGAGAGAGAGTTTTCACTGTAAAAACTTGTCTTTAAGAAGTTCCTTAGATGCTTGTCGGTGCGACTGCGTTTCTAATATTGGGTCGGGTGTCTGCGACAAAGCCCAGATCGTTCTCAGCTTACAACAGCTGAAAGTTTCCGCTTGGGGCAGCACGGTGGTTCACCGGGTAACGCTAATGCCTCACACCCCCGGGGTAGGATTCTGCATGGTTAAGCGAACGGCTGTCTCTGTAAACTGCCCTTAGGGTTAAAGCTTTCCTGCTCCCAGCTCTGTGTGTGTAGAGCCGTCTTCCCGTCTTCCTGTCGTGTCTGGGTGCATAAGCGCCTAAAATCAGCAGGCAGGCCCCCGCAGCTCCCCGTCGGACATGCTTCAGCTTGTCAGACAGGCCATCTCATTACCGCTTGTTGTATAAAACGAAAATGTCTATTTTTAGAAAATGTAAATCGTATTTGGAAATAATCTTCCATACAGTAAGTGACCGCTCACCGGGGCATTATGTAGCGCAAGCAGGGCTTGAGGATGCTGAGAGGGGAGCTTGCTTTGTGATCAGCGGCTCAGACTTACAAGATCTTTCATTTAATTTCCTGGCTGTTCTGTTGTTGTTTCATTTTTATGAGTGTGCCGTCGCCGGTGTAATTGGCATCGGCATTTCATGCAAGATTAGGCGTGTAATCAGGTGTTAAATAACAGGGTGAGATAGGCCACCAACAGAAGCAGGGCTGCGAGCGACACCGCGATCGACACCACGTGCCCAGTGATGCCACGTGCTGCGTGACTCTGCGAATCAGTGCCCTGTGATCCACCAGCATCCTGCAGAGGGCGCCGCTGGGGGCTGGCATATGGCTCGGAGGGTAAGGCCTCTGCGTCTGTCACCG
The DNA here is from genome assembly GCA_026779605.1 of Mormyrus hasselquistii. Classification (NCBI taxonomy): domain Eukaryota; kingdom Metazoa; phylum Chordata; class Actinopteri; order Osteoglossiformes; family Mormyridae; genus Mormyrus; species Mormyrus hasselquistii. The sequence goes on along the minus strand of JAODKE010000047.1, from coordinate 10,139,182 downwards.
GGAGGTCGCTGCTTTGAGCCTCTGCAAAATAATCTCGCCCCTGTTGGGCCCTTTAGCGTGGGCCCCAGCACCCCTGTATTCAGACCGCAAGCGTTGCTCTGCACTGTGTGTCTCAACAAAGAAAAAGAGGTATTTCAATGTACTTCTACAAATAATCATATCTTTCTTTTTACCAGACCTTGACTATTTATAGTCATATAAAATGTTCTTTGTACAATGTCACGTATGTAGAACCCTTAGACATTTAAATAGCTGCCAAAAACATCTGTCTACTTTAAAATAATAATTTTACACTTTAAAATAATAATAAGGTCATAATAATAATGGCACTTGGAAAATGAAAGAGAAGCAGCAGCGAACGTGCGACGGGAGTGATCTGCGCTCTCACTGGGAGTGCGGGCGACTTCAGCTGGGACAGTGGATTTAAAGCAGGCTAAGTAAGACGTCCAGGACTGGATTCAGTATAGCAAATTTAGGGTGAATGGCCTGGAAAAAAACAAGAATCACAAACTACACTGGGTTCGTCGCCTTGCATTGCCTTTATTTGTTCATCCTGATTTTGCAGCTTATCACGCACCTGCAGAAATGTAACGTGAAATCCAGTCACAAGTGTGACAGAAACTTGAATATCCCTCTGCACACCTGGATGCTCTATGCCACTGATTTTCTTTTTGTTTTGATCAGTAAAGAGCGTTTCCTGCAAGCGTCTGCGCGCAGTCCTGTGTCCTGATGATAGGTTTATAATTAGCTACTCAGAACAGAGCAGACTCATCACACTGATGATGGATGCCACAACCGGTCTAATGGTCCAGATGTTGCCAGTCGCCCGCGGGTGTTACGGCGGGATCACGGCGGTATTTCGCGGCAGGGAGGTGACGCGGCCGCTTGTTCTACGGGGCGATTAGACCAGAGGCTTTCCGCCACCAGTAACCCAAAGACTTGGCCGGTCTCCGCGCTCGCATTCACACTTGAGGTGCTGACGCCACTCCGCATCGATGACAGCCGGTCATTAAGCGTCTCCTGACGTATGCTAGCCAAGATCCGGTCAACGTCAGGCAGCTTGAAGCAGCCTCAGAGACATCTAGGCGTGAACGCGAGGAAGTCCGAGTCTCTGAGGACCAACCCAGACAGGGGTCCAGCCAACTGACAGGTGAGGCATCTTCTCCAATCTGCTGTCATTTCCTGTAGGGATCTTTTTTTAATCATGCGTGCCATTCCAAGAGGACACCAGTTGCAAAACACAGATTACTCATCGGCGCCGACCACCGCCAAACGCTGCAGGGATAAATATGTTCCCGAAGCAGCTCCTCCGTTGGGAGACCATTTCTGGGATCCTTTTTAACAAGCTGGAGTAAAAGATTTCTTCTGTGGCGGTGGAAGCTTCTGATGCAGGAGAACAGAGAAGCACAGAATGTTTACCGGGGTTTGATTCCGGAGCTGGATTCTGTGGCGTCCAATCATGGCTGGGGAGGGCGCCACGTGTTGAAATCGAAACAGGTGCCCGGGTGCAGAAGCTAATCTGCTCTGTTTAGGCATAGCTGGCCTCTGAGGAACTCCGACAAACACCTGTGCACAGCCGTTACTATGAGCCACTCCGGCGAGGCCAATTATCCGTGGGAACTGGGGAAGCTTTTAAACTCGTCTCCTCGCAAACGCCAGAGTCCTTCGGGGAGGATCGACGCCTTTTCTTAGCCTGCCTAATTATCTACGGCTTTTCCCGATGAGTAGTTAGTTGGGGATGAACAGGAAGGGGAGGGATCCGCAAGCAGCCAGGCAGGTACGAGACGGGCTAGAGGTTTGCCTTGTGAAGAGGTGCCATTCCTTGCCTGCAGACGCCGCCGCCGGTGCTCGCCCCACGACTTTCCGCGCTCTTCTGCACTGAAGCGACAAGGGGGGGGGGGGGGGGGGGGATTCCCCCCCCTCCTCGGAAACCCCCGAGGCGCACGCTCCGTCTCCGAGGAAACGCTGCAGGCCGCCCACTCAGTCACTGTCGCCGGTCCGCCTTCTCCTCCCGTGCGACAGGGTTCCCGGCCCGTTCCTGGGCTGGGTCACAGGGTGAGGGGGGTAACATGGCTGTCGGAGCAGAAGGAGAGGAGGGGGTTGCTTAACAGACATCTCCTCCGGCAGGTCGGTCCAGACCACTTCGAAGAGACCGCCTGACGGGGCAGACGGAGACATGTTCCTGTTGACCGGGAGCAAGGGGCCTCAAAGCGGCGGAAGGAGGTAGGGCAGTTAGCCGCCATCGTGGGCGCAGAGCCAGATCAGTACAGTACCACGGACCGGCACCCTGTACCATTCGGAGACTTGTTTAACAGCATGTTCTCATTGTCTTGTATTTGAGGCATATACACATTTGACCCTTATTGTGTTTCTGTCTGTGTGACTGATATCTTCTCATTGAGGCAGTTAGATAGCAATTTATGATGAAAGTAAATTCAAAAGCAAAATACACTGAGCAAATGAACACTTAATCATTTGTCGTGTAACAGAAAAGATTTTGGTTTTTTTTTGTCTGACAGTTACCTTTTGCAAGTGAAAACACTAGTGGAAAATGAAATAACTATGTGTTTTGTATGCAGTTTACGAAAACCTTTTATACACGGCTGAATGCAGCCTGACAATGATGTTTTGTTTAGATTCAGACACACATATAAACTTCACTCAACCTTTTTAAATATAAAAGGAAATAATTGCTGAGAATTATTTTCATTCAGCTATTTTATTCTAGGTAATTAATGCTACTTAGTTGATTACTTACATGTCAGCGAGATTTTTCCTAATTTGCTAACAACTGGAATGGAATGGAATGGAATGGAATGGAGTGGAATGGAGTGGAGTGGAATATCATAGTGATGGATCGGAATCCCAGCCACGACATTCTTCTGCTCCTTGTGCTCCTTAAGATTTTTTGAGAAGGATCTAGGCTCCAGTAGTTGTGGAAGACGGGAGGATGGCTGGGTAATAGATTTAGTTAGAAAACTGCATTGTGTAGTTGCAGTGATCAACAGATTGATCGACTGAAGGGCATCACTTTGGGTTGAACATTGATGGGGTTGAGGTCTCCACCCATTTTGGGCTCTTGGGGCATGCACTGGTCTGTTTTGATTATTGGGGGGTCACAACACCCCCCCTCCCCCCCCCCCCATTGCTCCATAATTTACACCCGTAGATTGACTTGAATCCCTGAGATGAAAAAGCAAAGTCTTAGGTTAAAAAGCAATATACACAAACAATACAGCAGTTGTTTTTGACCATAAAATCCAAGGTAATGAGCCAATGACATTTACAAAATCCATTACAGAACCAAAAGCTCTGCCATATGTAACCCAGCAAAAGAAGCGTTACATCAACATTTTATAGAATTTATACAAGACTAAGTGGGAGCCAAATGTCGTATTTCTTAATAACGTTTTATCTTGAGAGTTATACTGAAAGATTAATATATTTTAAAATTTTGTATGAAATCTTTGCATCAAATGGGTATTTTAAAGTTTTTATGCCTTGTAAGAGGTTCTGGAAAAAATTCACATGCTACAGTACAAGAAGGCAACAGTTATTTCCGAAAATGGGCTTCAAGGGTTTTTGAATGTCCTTTCAGTTAGCAGTTTGCAGAAATTCCAGATGCGTAGATAGATGGATGCTTCATCAATCCCAAAAGTGCCAGAAATTCAGGAAGGACGGGGATGAGGCAGGGGCAGAGCAGGAGGCAGCAGGACAAAAGCCAGATTCCTCTGTGACGCTTCCGGAAGTTCTGGAGTCAAACGATTCAAAGTCACGGCTGATCCAATAACGGAGCCTTTAATCAAATTTCACGCATGTGTGTTTGTTTCGTGCACCAGGAAAATCTACCAGAAAATCCATCAGTATGAGCTGAAGGACAAGAGGAAGGCGGTGAGGGCATATAAGGCTGGAGAAGACCGGGCCATCCTGCTGGGCCTCACTATGGTCATCTGTGCCGCCATGATGTACTTCATCCTCGGGGTCACAGTGGTGCGTCCGTACTTAGACAGGTACCACCTGAACGCTCCTCCCTGACCTCTGACCACTGACAAGCTCCATCACATGCAGAATTCATGCACCCTCAAGTAGATCAGACCTCACCGCCTTTGATTTTGTCCCTGGATTTTAAACATCCAATAGTGATTCAGTTATACATAAAATGCTTTTTAAATAAAAACTCATCTCTAACAATTAAACTGGCAAATGTCACTTACACATTACAGCCATTATAAATAAAATCTGTACTGCTTGTGATATATTGATACATATAATATATGAAAATGCAACATTCGCGGACAACTTACTCTAGAAAGAGGAGGTTGAGGGAGATGTAAAGAATTTCCCCACGGGGATTAATAAAGCATGAATTATTATCATTATTATTATTATTATTATTATTATTAATAAATATTTGAGATATACTGTATGATATCTAAGAAAATCCTAAAAGGACAAAATCTAATCCCATAATACACAATAGACCATGCAGTGTACAACCGCAACTACTACACTGCCGTGTTTACAATGCGAAGGATCTCAGCATCTTCTGTTACTGTAAACTTGCATGAAAAAGCTACATAATGATGTAATGTGGCACAATATTTCCTGAAAGAGTGATTCTATCCCTTAAAGTGATTACTGCCCCGCAGGCTGGAAAGTGCTAATCTCTCCTAACTGCTGCATATAAATGTGTTTGCCTGCAGTTTTGTTTCATAAATAAAGAATTAATAACAGAGTTCATCCCGTTCAATAATTCCATCCATTCAAATAAGAATAGAGTTGCATACAGTAACATAACACTTAGCACACACATGATCTAATCTCCCAAAACAAAGCTAAGTGCTAATCCTTGTCTAGACATGTCATCATTTCGCATGTCGTGATAGAAGAGGCCGGTTTGTGCATGCTGGGATATATTTTTGGTGTTGCCGGCTAAGCCTCTGTCTCTTGCCACAAACTGCGAATTTTCCCTAACAGCACTAAATATGAAATTGAGGATTTATTTATTTTATTTTAAAATATATTATTAAAATCACAGACTGCAACAGTAAAGTTGGGGGAAAAAAATTGGTTCCTCAAGCAAGTCATTTCGGGTATCGCTCACTGTGCAGTCAATTGTCTTTTCCTTAATTTTCTCAGTTTACTTGTGATAAGGTGTCACTTTTACATTCATCACTACAAACTAAGCCATGTTTCATGCGGTTCGATCAAGCAATAGACACGTCGCTCTCATTGGATCCGTAGAATGAAGGATGAGAATCGGCCCTTTGGTCTTCTGAGCAGTAAATGAACACACGTTAGCTACGTGTGTCACATGACGTCGCCCTACCCCTCATCTTCCACCCATATCATAACGTAAGACACATCCAAACTTTATTGAAAGACAAAACAAATAAAATACCCAAAGTGGCCGAGATTTTAGTGCACTGAGAGGTGTAGAGTAGCTGACCTCCTGTTGGCTGTGGACATTATTGACCGGACAAAGTAATCCCACCCAGCAGTGAACACTCGTGTCTACACCCCTGCTATATGGGTGGTCCTCCTATTCTCTTTCTGGAGGGACCCCACTTTGGCCAAGAAGAACCACCGTGCGAGCACGGCTCCATGCGCTCCGCGTTCTGCCCTCCTTGTGTTGACATCGAGTCAGGGCTGATTCGACCCTCCGATGTTGTTTTTCCTCTCACCTCCTCCCCCCTTCCCTCCATCCAAGTGTGTGGACGGAGGAGTCCGTCTGCACCGTCCTCAACTCCACGGTGATAGCGGAGATGAACTGCAGCTACAGCTGTGGTGTTGACTGCCGGGGGGTGGCCAGGTACCCCTGCCTGCAGGTGTTCGTCAGGATCAACGCCTCTGGGAGGATCGCCCGGCTGTCCCAGAGCGAGGATTCACAAGAGCTCAGCTCACAGGTCAGCAGAAATCTTCACCCGGCGCTTACATTTAACTTACTGACTCTATAACACCAGCTCAGTTTCCTACGGAAATATGTTTACCTGCAGCTCTGCTTTTTAACAAAAATCTTATAAACGACAGAATCTCCTTCAAATCAGTCCTTTGCAAAAATACACAATCAATATGCACAGCAGGTAGCACGGCGTGATTGCATTAAGAGAACATGAATCTTAATTATTTCAATTATAAGTATGAATTATAAGTCAGTTGTGACAGAAAAACACTGAATATTATTACTAAGAATTATATGTTTGGAGTTATTAACAGTCAACAACAATAGTTTAATCAGCTTGAATAATTACAGAATTAAGTATGGTAATGATACAACGGAGAGGCACATAATGACATCCTTAAACGATGAATATGAACGACTGTGTTTTCCGACTTGCCCCCCCCTCAGTGTTTCTACATGCCAAAGTGCAACAGGGACCAGACAATGGCGCGGGTGGTGATCAGGAATATCACAGAGCACCTTAGGGTCCTTCAGCGGCTGCCCTGCTTTCACGACCCCAGCGAGCAACAGGAGAACGTCCTGCTTACGCGGCAGCACGGAGACGCCGGCGCGCTACAGTCACTCCTCTGGCCCTCCTGCGTGCTGACCATAGGACTGATCATCGTGCTCATGGTCAAGCTCACGCAGTACCTGTCTACGCTCTGCGACAATATCAGCAGGGACAAGAGGTGAGGGCGCCATCTAGAGGCAGGGAGGATCATAAGGATGGCTTTTAAAGGAATCTCCACTTGCTGTTTTAATCTGTTACCTTCTCCTCCTGTGAATGAGCAATCATCTGCATGGATGACCCAGAGGGTCTCACTCAGCGTCCAGCAGGGGGCATCGAATCACTATGTCAGCCAAATCCGATCTTCACATCTTCACTTGTTTGGAAGCTAAACAGCGATATGTGGGATACAATGAATTAGACAATAGCCTACAGAACTTGTCGGACAGTCACAAATCTATCACAGTTGGGTCAAGAGGGTAAATCACTTTTCCCGAAGATCTAAGCGTCTGTTTGCTAGAAACTGCTGACAGTTTCTAACACCATGTCTGTCTGGAGTAAGGATCAGCTCTCACTGTGTGGCTTGGTAGCGTAAGCTGAGTTTCAGGAGAAGAGCATTTCACGCTAGCTGTGCCGTCAGACACTTCACAAAGCTTCATCGAGCGTTTAGGATGCTGATGTGCAGTGGTGTTGAATGAGGACACTGATTGTGGAGACATAAGGCTGGGAACAGATGGGTGACATTTGATGACCCCTCACAGCTTAATAATCATCAGAAAATGTGGGTTTTCTGGACGCCGCGGCGTGGCCGGAACGGTGCTGATGTTGTCTGTGGTGTTCTTCAGACGCCGTGGCATTGGGACATGGATGGAAAGAAAATGGTAGGAGAACAGAACAAGCTTTCGTGGCAGGAAGACCAGAAGCATAAGCGCGGCTTGTGATGATGAAGAGTATTACGGTTTACGTTTTTGTCGCTGTCTGATGAAAAACACGTATCTCCAAGAATCTAATATTTCAGGAGCGTGAACAAAGGCATTTTCTCAGAAAGTTCTTCACAAAATCAACCTAGAACAAAGTAATAAGACTCCGTTAGCGGCACAAATAGAATCCAATCTTTACGCAGCCGTCAGTGAACGGATTAATGCTTTAAATGTATTACATGGATGACTGTCAGTAAGGCTAATATCTCAGTGTCACCAAGATGGAAACTACTCTTGCTTTATATTCATAATTAACAATGATGTTAGTTAGCTAGCTATCTAGCTGTCAATGTTAAGTTGTTAAAATCAGTCATATAAAGTAATCCATACAAATCGTCTTGGGTACAAGGGGGGCAGCATCTGGCTCGGTGATCGGAGGGCAAAATTGTCACATCTGTGGGCCCTTGAGCAAGGCCCTTAACCCCCAGCTCCTTGGGCGTCCCTATGGGTGGCTGCCCTTCACTGCCAAGCTTACTGTCACCTACACATGTGTCTGTATCACAGAGAGCAAGATGGGGCAGGTGAACAGAGAATTTCCCCACAAGGGATCAATAAAGTGCTATAAATATATATATACATATGCTAACTAGTACAAACATAAATACTAGTCAAATAGATGACTTCATACATCATCATCATACTTCATACAGACAAAACATCAATTTGTTGGTCAATTTCGACGTTAAATGCTCAAATCGGAGGAGAATCGACATATTCCATCCATAACAAATATGTCAAAAAGTGGACACACGTGGTTTTCATCAGATAGCAACACAGTACCAAAATATGAGGAACAGGTTGTTAGCTATAATGCATATCGTCGTTGCCAAGGTAATACCTCATATGTGCACATACGAGGTATTACCTTGGCAACGACGATATATTGATGACATGATTTCTTTGTCCCTGAGGGACATTTTCTGCGGCGGTCTGGGCACAAATGCCAAGCTTAACAACAACACAAAAGTCACAATAAATATACATACAATACAAATACAACTATAGACAAATTTCATATATAAATAATGGCTCAGTGGACAAAGCCTCTGTGCCTGTAATCAGCAGGTTGCTGGTTTGAGTCCAGCCTCGACACGTCTGCGGGTCCTTCAGCGAGGCCCTAACCCCCCACAGTGATCAATAAAGTATCACTTATTATATGTTAGTTCTGAATAGATACAATGAAATACAACTTTATACGTATAATTGTAATCTTCTTAAACACATTAAGATGGTCTAATGTATTAGGATGCTGGAGGAGAGCATTTAAACAATTAGTGTCTCAGGTGGCAACTACATCACTAAAATGCCATTGTATCATTTTATCAAATTTTTACTTTTTCTGTCACTTCAGTTGCTAATACAACCGGTAGAAAATAAAACCAGTGTGAGGTGTTTGCATAGCGTGCTGTTTTTGTGCTCTCTCTCGAAATGGTCAGCTATTTTTTTGTTACTGAAATAAACATAGGGGCTTATAAATCTAATGTGTGCACATTTAAACAACACATTTTAATTTTATACAGGAGAAATTTTATACAGGAGAAATTTGGTATCATATGCTCACGCTCTGCAGATTGATTTGTCAGTCTGCCCCCCAAAAGTCATTACATTGGCTGGGAATCAAAACCAGGTGGCAGGCAAGAATTAAACCACTGAACCACCAATGGCAGTGCAAAACCTGATCTTCTTGAGAGTCCCTCAGTCATATTGTGCCGTACACTTGAGCAGCTGTGAGCATTACAAGCTGCAGAAAACAGATGTTTCCTGGCTGCCCTGTGCGTTTCCCTACAGCCTCGCCTCAGGACATCTGAGGTAACAACGAGGCCCATCAGCTGTGTAAAAACCCACCCACTGCCCGACTACCTACAGGTTTACTGGAGGTGCATTACCTTTCTACCGAAGTGGTGAAGATTATTTAGCAGGATGCTAATCTGTCATTGACGCGTAAGGAGGTTGCATGTTAGCAAGAACTAAACAATGCATCCAGTATTGACAAGAATTCTTAAAGGAGACATTCATGATCTCAGCTGTACCACGAAGCCTGAGCAGGGACAGTGCTGGATCAGGGGAGATGGTCAGGAAGAGCTGCATGTCGTCAACATAGTAGCGGCTAAGCGACTTGATGATCGCGATTACAGAGAGAGTGTAGAGGGAAAAGACGAGGTGACGAGGGACTGGATCATGAGGCACATAGTTACTTACCTGGTGCGACTTGGATGCCTCTGCATTCCAAAACAAAGAATGAATTACCTGACGTCACGTGTAAGAGCCACGCTATCTCAGAGCACGCAGGTGATTTTACCGCGGGTCAGATGAAAATGCTATTTGAACATATTATGTAAAATAAAATTTTAATATATTGCAAAGTTAGATTTCAAAATGTTGTTCGCGTTAGTCATATCAATGTGTGATGATAATTCATTGTAAATGTATTTATTATTTTTTTTTACAAATGTATTTATCTGCATAAAGGACCGGTTGGGCTCAATCATATGGCATTCCCGGGGAGATAGCGCTAGAGTCCCCGTGTCAGAGCAGTTCCTGAATTGCCAAGTTGAAATAACATGAACAGGTGGATCTGGCAGAACACAGTAAGTCCATCAACAAAATTTTACATCCCCACTTCATCAGTTAAATGTCCAGCAAGCTCTGAATCATTCGATTCCATGTTTTGCGGCTTTAGTTTAAAATATATTCCGTTTAGATCGGGCTCTTTGGGAATTAAAAAAACACAAACCAACTGATCTTTGCAAAATGTGTTGAAAATGTATCGGACAAATATTCATTGCCATCTAAATCCGTTCCATGTGATTTCAACATGTACAGGAATACAGAACTGAATATTCATTTTTGCTAATGCGTCTGGCTGAACGTCAACGGAAGACTGTATGAATGTAATGCAGAACGCCGAGTGTTTATACCCAGAGGGCTTTTAAGCACCAGGTCATCCATGATGTCTGAACCCCCAATGAAGGCAGCGGCATGAATGCAGTGAGTTAGGGGTGAGTGCTAATCAAATGGCAAACTCCGACACGAGGCCCGGCTGAACAGGGCTGTTGATAGATGAGCACCTCCTCTCTTTCTCAAGCAGGAAGGAGATGAAGTCCTGGCCAGAGGCCACTGCCAGCCCAACACTTCCTCTTAATTCAAATTACAAAGAAGTGCTTATCTTCCACCTAGCAGCAGGTCCAAAGGCTGTTATCAGGGCCTGAAGTGTTTTTCTTGAAGAAATCAGCGTCGCAGCCTCAAGAGAGTTTCACTCAAAACCAAGCATTTCTCCAGGAAGAAAAATAATTATCGCAATTAACTAACTAATGCAGTTTCATCAGACACTTTTATTATGAAAATCATCTGGCAGCATACGGAATTCCAAGAGTGAAACCCAGGCATGCTCCAAGGAGAGGAATAATAAAGGTACAAACATTATTGAGATAAACAAAGAACAGTCAACACAAAGAATAACCCAAATAAATAAAAACGAGCAAACAAATCAATTCTGCCTTAGAAGTCCTGACTTGAAAAATGCAGTTTTAACCGATCACAGCACTGACATGAGAAGTTGTGCCATATGGATGAGTAATGAGGCAAGGCAGTGTTGATGAAGTCGGGAGAGCACAGATGTGATGGCAGGATGATATCACGGCTTCTTTAATAGCAGGCAGCAGTCTCTCTGTAGATGACCACGACCCGTTCCCATACGAGTCAAACATGGTGGCATGGGGCCCCCTGCTGGCAAAATAAAAAAATGCAACTGCCAACTCAAAACCTGCAACATAACATAGAAATCTGTGACATAGCCCTGCAAGAAAAAAAAAACTTTGTCCCGTGTAAATAATACCCCAGCCCCACCCCCCCAACACAATCCAAATTTGTTCCATGCTCAATGCTGACCCCCCATGATTCCAAGGCCTTAACCCTTATACACCCATACCACTCAATATTCCAAAGGGGGGTAGGGTCCCCATGATGTCAGGGGGGCAAATACGTGGCCACCCACATTAAAATAATAAAAAATAAATGTGCATCATTTTAATTTCTAAGCGGAAACATAGAACAAATATGCACGGTGCTTTGCGGCCACCCCCAAAAACATAACCGCCCCAATCACAGTGTCCTGCTGACACCAGCAGCCGCAGCAGGGAGCATGAGATGCATAAAAAATACAGGACAAAATCACTAAATGGTTTTACAAAGATAATTGTTCAGGGTAGATCAGACAAAAGAAACCTGAAGCCACGCCAAAATATGGCCTAGAATCGGCTACGCTTTATGCAACAGACTGGAACCTGTTCAGCCGTTTACCCAGAGTGTCTATTACTGTTTTTCTGACTCACTTTGTGCTTCCTCAGGTCTGACCAGAAATTTTCAGTATCATTTTGTCACATCTTAATCATTTATTTTTCTGCATATTTACTGGTTCAGGCCTAACCAGACGATCAAGCCATTCTTGAACATTACACTTCTGAGTATTTTGTTGAGCGACACTTTCAGTACTATTTAAAGTTTATTAATTTCTGGGTTGCCCAATAGGATGTCTTTGCTGCTGCATATTTTCAGTGGCGGCAAAGGGGAACAAAGGGAATTAAAGAGAGCAGATGCCAGGATATACCATGTGTCTGATGTGGGGCAGCTGTTCAGATGCGCCTTCGATGCCTGATTAAGCTCAATGTGTCTCTGCTGGGAAACACCCCCAAATCTGACTCATTTCCTCTAACCCGTCGCTGCTCATTCCGGCAGAGGGAAAAACTGGCAAAAGAAAGTTCTGGAAAGCCATTTTGTGGGCTGATCTCTGAAAATACCAAGACTGCTGGACTGAACAGTTTAAAAAAAAAAAAAAAAAAAAAAAACAGAAACTCATTATAGCAAGTGCATTTTCAATCAAATATATTTCTGGATATTTTTAAAACAGATGTGTTTTTAAAACTTATTTCTCAGAACCTTAATTACAGTGAATATGAGGCAAAGAACATAGTATTCTGATGGTTAAATCTTCTTCAGGGTAGCAGCTGAAAACACATTAAAGAGATTCATTGAACCAAAGCATTGCATCCTGGATTGTCACTACATTCTCTCATGTAAGAGAAGAGTCCATGATGGACAACAAAGCCGATTGGCTGTTTCATTCAAAGGATGTAAATGTTCCGCTTGTCACAATAAAACTCGTTAAAAATGGTAACTGATAGTATATCTCACATAGTGCAGCCACAATTAATATGAGGTAAAACCGAATTTGCTAAGAATAAAACAGAAGACAAAAATGATAAAATATGTGCCCCACCTCACGTTTTCACACATTACAGATTAAATAGTGAACACTATCACATTTTAAACATAAGGCCAAAACCTATTTATTGGGTTCAAAGCTGCCTCTGGTTGCAATATATGTGTAATGATGGTGTCCCACTGTAGCGATAAGTCAGGGTAGCATGCAATACTGGGACTTTAATGAGCTTCTTTCTGAAGGATTCCCAGGTGACCTTTCAGCTTCCCATGACAGGAAATCACACTGTGTCCTGGGTCTACCAGGCCTGGAAAGTGCCTCCTGCCCAAAATAGGAGTTCTATGGAACCATGCCCAGAGAAACACTGCAGGACACTTTTAAAGCCCATTTTTAAAACCCAAGAGCACCTGGGCTTACAAAAATAAGACCATAAACCATAAAAGACCATAAAAGTACAGTCAGAACTAAAAGGTAGCTTCACACGACAACACAAGAGACAGGAAATAACTAAAATGTCCTTTTCAAATCCACTAAAGATTTGCCGTAAAATGTTCAGAAACAATTTCCAGATAGATTGTGTAAAAGGTAAATGGACAACAAAAATAAAATAAATAGATACATAAATAATAATAATAATAATAAAATGTTAATTATTGTAACATATATTTACTTAGTAGGTACTTTTATCCAAAGCCACATATATGTTCTTTTTTCCTCAATGGAAACGGGGTCAGAGCAACTGGGCACATTCCACCCAGACCGATTACGATAATATTTGTTATATATTACTTGCAAAAATAAGAAAATGAACGCAGAAAAAAGGATGGTCACGCAAAATCGTTTACAGATCTGCCTAGCGCTCACATCACCTTCCATCCAGGCTAACAGAAGATCACACAATCACAATTCTGCCTCAATTCTTTCAGCCACTTAGACACACAGAGCCGCGTTAATCTGCAATACTGAGACTCATACAACGATGACGGTCGAGTGACTGAAATGCACGGTGGACGGGATATTTTTGTGTAAACTTCTCACATTCGCCTTTTGACCCCTCCCACATTCATTATGGTAGGGAAAGATGGGTGCACGACTTACGCCGTAAACTACGTACTAAAATTTCCATTTCTGCAACATCTGTTTTAGAACTTTCCCCTTCGATAATTGGCATGCACAGAGGCACTTGATTCCATGCTTTGGTGGTGCGAGGCGAGCCTCACGTTTCGTCTGGACAGCGCTGACTCACGGCGACCCGCGGACATCTGCTTACGTCCTTCGGACATTGCGGCTCGAGACAGATTGTGCAAAGGGGAAGCCTGCTCCCACGGTCCCCGACCCAGCGGCAAACAGATGTGCTGCGAATGAGGGACACAACAGGAAATAGCATCCCTACAAATCTGAGAAGAAACTAAATATTAAACAACTCGTTTTGGTCGGACACAAATTCTAATGACGGCATGCACTGTCTAAGGCATGTAATGATGGTATTTCTATAAAACTCCCCAGAATTTGGAGTGTAGTAACATTGAGTAGTTGTCTGTACTCAAACTGGCCCATGTATTTCTGAAGCAATCTGCATAAATAACAAACAATAACTGCGCAACCTGCACTCAGACCCTCACAAGTCTACAGATATCTTTAATAGAAGTCTTACATTGCAATGAATATATTAGCATGTGCACAGAGGTATTTAACATATTTTAATATGAGTTTAATTGCACTAATTGACAAGCTTCTAAAATGAAGTTTTATAATTGTACATGCAGAATTACGTATCAACTGACTTGCAATCTGTGCTGCGAAGTACGATTTAATTGTTTTCTGGAACTGGGTATATAATGCAGAATGTGCCACATATTTACCAGCAGGTGGCGCTTTCTCACAGATCACAATTATTTTCAGCAGATCTTTGGCTATATGGTGCATAAACCACTCTCTTTATGCTAATACGCAAAAAAATCCTGACGCTCAATGAGTAACAAAACGCAAAGGTTCAAAACCCCAAGAACACAAGCATATTGTAGTCCATCAATGCACGTGTACTGTCAGTTGTTTTGGACAGAAGCGGCAAGCAGGTGGCCAATGCATGTGTAGGGACTGACAAGTAAGTTAGTCATACAAGAAAGTGAATGACGGGATGGTGTCATATTAAAAACCAGAAAGAGCCACACCGTTGGGAGAAACAAGGCCATTCAGCCACCTGACGGAACATGTGACATTTGTGGGGCCGTGCCAAGCTTCCTGTGGTTTGGGGCTCGGATGACCCTCACTGCCGCGGCAGCCCGGGGCTGGGCACTGGCTTTTCAGAGCGTGCTCATCTGCCAGACGTCAGCTACAAAATAGGATTCGCCCCGGTCGCTGCGTCCTTCAGCTGTTTCCTGTAGGGGACACATGACTGTCACAAAACAAAAAAAAACACAGTGTTGCACAGCTTCCTGACATGAGATCACTCTAAAACTGAGCGCAGCCACTCCACAAGCATTTATCACGGCCGGAATTTCAGAAATTCACTAACTTTCTACTGAAATAGTTTAGTAGTAGTTTATTATGTTGAATAAAACTGAAACAAGATATGGTAAATGTTTATTTTTAACTTTAGACATTGATGTTATTAATTTGTCATCTTTAGGGCCTGGAATTCCCTCGAAATTTGAACCAAAAAACACATTGTCTATATTTAATATCTGGCGACGAACACAGTTTGCTTTCGCATGCATTGAATGAGCTTTGTGACAGTCAGAGAGAGGTTCAGCACTGCAAGTAGCTTATTTTCCTTCCCTAGAAGGTGATAGAAACATGTTGCCTTGCGAAAGGCTTTACAAAACATGTCTTGAGGGTAACCGTTAAATTTTCTTTAGGAACTGTTTGTCACCCCAAAACCACTTTGCGGTACAGATAGTCTGTAAGCGAGAAGGAAATGAAAAAACTATTATTGCTCTAACTTGCAACTATAGTTAATCAATGTCGGAATATATAAACACACAGATGTGCTCTAATATATATTTCATTTGCACCTAAATACGCTTATGCTATGTCTGAATGAAGAATATTTTGCATGTTGCATATGTACACCCAATGCAATAGACTGGGATCTTGCCTGTGCTTTACTGTATGTTACCTAAAATAGCCTCTTGTTACTACATTTATTTTGGTATCTTATGCATGCTAGTTTACTCTGAGACTTTGCAGTTTGCAACCAAAACCAGGTTTAGGTGAGGAGATGGCGAATGCTTCTTGGAACCACAATGATAGAGAGTCACACAAGAATCACACAGCAGCAAGCAGGGTCCCCACCAATCAGAGTTTGTTCTAATAGAGAAAATAAGCACCATCCAAACTAGTCTTTTCAGAGGTTCAAACTTCAGTATTGATTCAGAGAGAGCAGTTATAAACAACCATTTAACAAGTTTAATCTAGTCTAATCTAAATGCTAAAATTAAAAGCAACTGACATGCTATAAAAATAGCACTGTTTAATGTTGTGCTTGGTGCGTGGGTTTAGCTGCAACGCTAAACATGCCCTAGTCAAAGTGAACAGCCAGTACAGAGGGGGCAGATATAATGAGGTTTAACAACGCGGTTAATGGCCAAACCCCAGAGCGTGCAGGGTTATGCGACCGGAAGAGGATAGTGCAGATTACTCACAGCATGCAGCGATGCAGAATGCCTCTGCGTTTATGAATACAGCTCTGATTATGCTGGCAGCAGAGACTGCAGACAGAGGTGGGATGCAGAGAGACAGCACAGCAGATTAACGCCGATGCCATGAACATCTCTGCTGATTTTAAAGACAGACATGTTCTCTCCGGGCAACATTAGATGACATTTTGACCCAGATATCCTGACATATAATTTCCTCAATGCGATGTTCCCTGGTAGAGTTCCATTACTGAAAATTCAAAAAATAAGTCAAATAAGTAAATAAAGAAATTTCTTGCAAAAATGCTGAACCACCCTTAAATGGCGGGTGGCAAGTCTGTGCTTTTGATCAGAAGGTCGCCGGTTTGAGCCCCAGCCTCAACCGAGCAGTCAGACGTCCTTGAGCCCTCAACCCCCAGCTCCAGGGTCACCATATGATGGTTGACCTTGTACTGCGACCCCCAATTTATGAAGAGCAAAATGGAGTAGGCAAAGACATAAATTCCTATGTATTTATGGTCAGATAAAAAGGATTATTACGATCAGATTTTCCTGGATTACAAATGATACACACATAGATTCTTCCTGCCAATTTTATTGCAGCCCCAACACATTAGTACCTGCCATAGCCACATTTTGCTGCAATAACAGCTCTGTGTAATTGGGGGTAAGTCACTTCCAGCTTTTTAACTGGTTCAGGAGTGATTTTTGCCCATTCTTCATGGCAGACTCGTCCCAGGTCCTTCATGGTTGGCTGGATGCAGTTTTTAAAGAAAGCCAGAACTTCTCAATGGGATTTAGACCTGGACTTTGACTCTTTCCCTTCAGGATGTAAACCTTTTTATCGTATCACTCCTGCACTGCCTCAGCCTTTATGCCGTTGTCCTGCAGGAAGGTTAACTTTTCCCAGACTTCTGCTGTTTTGCAGACCGAAGCAGGTTTTCTTCTAATTTCTCCCTGTAAGTTACTCCATCCATTCTCGCTTCAATTTTGACAAAATGCCCAGTTCCCAAAGATGAAAGGCATCCCCATAGCAAGA
>JAODKE010000047.1:10095788-10115647 GCA_026779605.1 Mormyrus hasselquistii | reverse complement strand
AGTCCGTCACACCATAAGCTTTCACAGGAGTCCGCAGTTACGGGCCGTGCTTCAGTCCGTCACACCATAAGCTTTCACAGGAGTCCGCAGTTACGGGCCGTGCTTCAGTCCGTCACACCATAAGCTTTCAGACTTATCTCCCTCAACATTCATGATCCTTGTTTTCATATATGTGTTTTCACCGCAGTTTCAAACCGTTCCTTAAGACTGTCTTCATTGTTGTAGGCTTTGCCATCGGCATGCCCATCTGTGAGTTCGATCTGGTGAAGGACCCCGAGGTGCAGGACTTCAGGAGAAACATCCTGAACGTCTGTAAAGAATCTGTCGACCTCAGGGATGCCGATGGACCCCACAGTCGGGCGTTATACGTTTACCCTCCCAATGTGGAATCATCGCCGGAACTTCCAAAGCACATATACAACAAACTTGACAAAGGTCGGTTGATCGAACAAGTACGCCAAGTTACATTTCCCGCGAAACAATGATGCCTTTGCAATATGCCTGAAGAAACGTAAATACTCCAGGTGCACAAATTGCACCCATCTGAAGACCGCCTGTCTTAACATATTGCCATGATCAATTTTTCAGGTCAAATAATTGTAGTGATCTGGGTCATTGTGTCACCAAACAACGACAAACAGAAGTACACACTTAAAATCAACCATGACTGCGTCCCTGAGCACGTCATAGCTGAAGCCATCCGTAAGAAGACCAGAAGTATGTTACTGTCACCCGAGCAGCTCAAGATGTGCGTGCAGGAGTACCAGGGGAAGTATATCCTCAAAGTCTGTGGTTGCGATGAATACCTCCTGGAAAAATATCCTCTCAGCCAGTACAAGGTACGTCCCGTAAGCAGTGCTTTTCAGCACATGAGTGTGCTCGTGTGTAACAGAAGTCCGCCAGGTCCTCTTCCCCGACACCATGTGCGTTATTGAGCCGTGGCATCATTAAACGCTCGTTCACACGACTCTGGGAGGTAGTGTCTCATCGCCGTCGACATACCACCTTACAGAGCTTGCTTACATGTTCTGAAGGGGTTTATTCATAATTAAACAGGGCAGTGTCGCCACTGCGGCGGTTGGCTGGTAATCCCTCTCCTAATGCAGCCTTGTGAGACTGCTAAGGTTGCAGTCACCTCCGGGCCCTCAGATATGATGGTTAGACTGAAGTTCAGATTCACCTGTATTTAAGAGCGAGCACCGTGACGGAAATGCACTGCGCTACATGTTTACTGCTCTCCGGTTTGGGGAAGACTGCCAGTGTTTAGCAGCCCTTAAGGGAAAAACAAAGCAAATATGATATTTATAAGGACACTGCGGGTCAGTTATAGAGTAAAGTTGGGCCGGTTCTCAGCACTTTTCACTGTGGTTGGTAAGTAGTCTGAAGTGCAGAGAAATAGGGTTTCCTAAATCAAACTGGAGGGGCTTCAGGTTTGTAAAGCCTTAGTGTGGCCTTTTCAGCAATCTTAAAAACGCAGTAAAAGCTTCTGTGTCCCTCATCCAAGTAACCAATGCGCTTAAGTATTTGGTACAATTGTAACATACCAGTATAAAAAATGTGTCAGTAATGTGTCACAATTCATTTTGATATCAGGAGTCTTCGACCATAAGATCTTGCAGTTATTGTTTTACAATATTTACCATAATTACTGCGATGATTATGTAGCTCCTTAGCATCTCTTGATGTCATACTTATTTATTCTTATACAGAAATCGTTGTTTATGGTTCTGTATGCTGTCTAGTTCTGTCTTGTTGCATGGTTGTGTAGCGTCCAGTCTAACAAACACCTTACCTGTGAAATAACAAAAAAAAAAAAATCTGATTTTAATTTGTCTTCAAGAGTAATATTCTACTATCTGGCAACCTGCACTATCCGGCTTTGCCTTGTTCCAGACGTTGCTGGATTCAATACCTTTTACTGTATGTCCCTAACATCACTGTAATGAAGCTCGTGACTCTTTAGGCATGTGATCCTCGTGATCTGGGATGTGTCCCACCCTGCACGTGGCGGCCATGTAGATCTATTCCTGAGTCCACCATGTGCCCCTTCAGTATATTAGGAGCTGCATCATGCTGGGGCGGATGCCGAACCTGATGCTGATGGCCAAGGAGAGCCTGTACACTCAGCTGCCCATGGACACCTTCACCATGCCGTCGTACGCCCGCCGCATCTCTACCGCCACGGGCTACATGAACGGCGAGGCCTCCGCCAAGTGCCTGTGGACCATCAACAGCACGTTGAGGATAAGGGTGCTGTGTGCCACATACGTCAATGTGAACATTCGGGACATCGATAAGGTACCCAACTCTACCAGTAACGAAGCAGAACCCTTTTTAAAGGCCGGTGTGTACGAATCATGAATAAAAAAAACAAGTAGTGATTTTTAGAAAATGGCAGTTCTTCAGAGTGTGGGGTGTGACTTCTTCTTTTCTGTTTTGCTCTAGATCTATGTTCGGACAGGGATATACCACGGAGGAGAGCAGCTGTGCGACAATGTGAACACCCAGCGAGTACCGTGCTCCAATCCCAGGTACTGTGTTATGAAAGCTGTAGCTAAGATGAAGAATAAATTTCTATGCTAAGGGAATCAAGGGCTGGTGACAGTCCTCCCCCTGTATTTCTTACTCAGTATTTCTTATCTCAAAATGTGCCTGTGCATTGTTGGTGTATAGGAACATTTTACATAGACATCTTGAGGCATTATTCTAACAGAGGGGTGATTACAAGGTGCTGGCAGCAGATAGCGTGGTCTTCGTGCCACTATCTGTGTGCAGCCATCCGCATTGGCGCAGAAACATTTCACACCGCCTTCCCGCCGAGCGCAAGACGGGCACCGTCGCATTCTTAGGAAAGCCGTGACGCGGTCGTGTTCCTTCGCAGGTGGAACGAGTGGCTTAACTACGATATTTACATCTGCGACATTCCGCGGGCGGCCCGCCTCTGTCTGTCCATCTGCTCCGTGAAAGGCCGGAAGGGGGCAAAGGAGGTGAGGCTTTCGCTGACCGCCAGGGTCCGGCGGGCAGCGCAGGGGCAGCTTGGGGTCTGTCCTTCACCGCCTGCCCGTTTTCCAAAGCCCCCCATATGCGTGCAGATAACACGTGGCGATAACCCGCAGCGGGATCTCCAAGCCGATAGCGTGGACATGGGTCTGTTTTGGCTTCATTTCTCTGTTGTGGTCACGGGCGTGTAAAGCATCCAAGTGTAATTCTGCTGACTCCGAGGTGACCTTGGAAGCAGAATTTAGGGGTGAGACTTTTTTTTTTTTGTATGAAAATACAATTAAAGACATGGCTGGGAATACGGTTTTGTAATTCAGTTTAAAAATACAAATTTTTGAAGCTATATTTTTTTTTCCCAAGTTCAGTAAGGCTTTCATGTGTCCTGTTGTGTTTGGCTTTTTGTTCTATGCACTTATGCTAATGTTGTGAAGGCTTTGGTCTCCATTGGACTCTGAAAACAACACCTTAGAATGTAAAATTAATCAATTAGTTGAGCAGCAGGCAGGCTCAGCTGTAAATTGAGCTCACCTTTGGTGTGATTTTTTTTTTTTTTTGTCAGGAACACTGTCCACTGGCTTGGGGCAATGTGAACCTTTTTGATTATACCCACACTCTCGTCTCGGGGAAAATGGCACTCAATCTGTGGCCTGTGCCCCATGGACTGGAAGACCTGCTCAACCCCATCGGGGTGACTGGCTCCAACCCCAACAAGGTCAGAATAACCTTGCGAGAAGTTCCCCTGTTGTTCAGCTGAAGCTTCGCTCGCTAAACGGCCTGTTGCTAACTCTGCTTTCAGGAAACGCCCTGCTTGGAGCTGGAGTTTGATTACTTCAGCAGTCCGGTGAAGTTCCCAGACATGGCCACAGTTGAGGAGCACGCAAACTGGACCATATCCAGAGAGCTGGGCTTTAATTACTGCCACGCTGGCTTGGTAAAGTCATGCATTTTTTTTTTCTTTTCACTCTGAGTATCTCATGTTCCCGCTTTGTAGCTAAGGATGCATATAATCAGTTTTGCATTTCCCAGTGGAAGAAAGATTTGAATTGTTTCATAATAGCAACTTTGAAGACTGGACTTTATGGAATTAGCGGTCATATTTAATTAAATTGAATTTCCGTTCTTGGCTGGTGATGAGATTCACTTGAGGAAATGCGTATTTTCTCTGTGTATCTGTACTGCATCAGAGGTTGTAAGTTGTGTTTTATGGGGACATCAGCTGGCGGTGATGTAACATTGTTAAGAAATTAGAATAATCTACCTGAATGCAGGTGGGGATTTCTGTTGTAGAGAAAACATAGTCTGCAGTTTGGTTACCTTTGGTATGGTGACACTCGTGTCGGTATTCAGGCTGTCCGGTGGAATGTGAAAACATACACCCTACTGGAGTGGGCTTGTAAATATTTTGTTTGCGATGTTGTTTTAGACAAAAAAAAAAAAAAAAAGCTACAAGACTCTACCAGTAAACAGCCACTGAGTCTGAACTGTGCTTGTGTATCTGGAGATGCATGAAACGAAATCCCAGTAGAGCATTTTGCGCCGTTCAGCCATTTATCTCTCCCAGTGCAGCTGACAGCTCCTACCTCTAATTGCATCTCGGGTCTCGTACAGCGAGGTGAACGAGTTCGAATCTGATCAATGATAAGCTGAAGCCAATAGCTCTCTCTGGGCTCTTCAGTCGCATCCTCTGTAGTCAGCCGTTGTCTGCTAGCTAATGTGCGCTGGGTTTTAAAAATGATAATAATAATAATGCGTTTTATTTACGTGGCGCTTTTACAAGATATCAGACGTTTACATAGAATGAAGTAAACGGGTGAAACAAAAATGACAAAACATATTATGGATTGGGAAGGTTATACGCTCGAGCAAAGAGCGCGGTTTTTAGCTAGATTTTGAAAGATGAAGTAAAGCTTTCTCTCAGCACGGCTTCTCATGTGTTTTGGCCACCCAAAACGCTAAGTCCTTCCTACGCAAATCCCTTTTCTGCCCCCTCCCCCCGGTAAACAGCCCACTCCGAATCAGTATGGCTTCAGTTACAAGCTCAAGGGCCCGAAAGCGCGTTAGCCTCAGCACATTGCACTTTAATGAAAATAGTCAGGGACAGGCTCGTATAAGGGCCCCTTTGTTCCGAGGAAGGTCTGCTTTGTATTATGGGGTGTTTCTGGCCTGGAACCTGTCAGTGGCGAGCGCCGTAGCGTAGCGGTGTAACACGCAGCTGTGTGTGACCATGTGTCCTGTTGGGCCCGCAGAGCAACCGACTCGTCCGGGACAACGCCCTGACCGAGAGCGACAATGAGCAGCTCCGCCTGGTCTGCAACAGAGATCCCCTGTCTGAGATCACTGAGCAGGAGAAGGACTTCCTGTGGAGGCACAGGTAGAACATGCTCGCGGTGGGGAGACGGAGAGGGAGACGGTGGAGGGAGGATGAGAGATCACCCGGCCAAACCTTTGAGAATTAGACATTCACTTTAGTTTTTTTTTTTCCATCTCCAGACACTATTGTGTAAATATACCTGAAATTTTGCCCAAGATTCTCCTTGCAGTGAAGTGGAACTCCAGAGATGAAGTGGCTCAGGTATTCAGAAGCTGTAGCTTAGCCTGCTCTCTCACATCGCTCTCCTGTGGTCCTCAGAATCTGCCCAAATTTTATGTTCCTCCTCCCCCCCCCTTTTTTTCGAAGATGTACTGCCTTCTGAAGGACTGGCCGGCAATAAAACCGGAACAAGCCATGGAACTGCTGGACTGCAACTTCCCCGACCCGATGATCCGTGACTTCGCAGTCCGGTGCCTTGAGAAATATCTGACAGATGACAAACTCTCTCAGTACCTCATTCAGTTGGTGCAGGTACAGTAGGTCTGAGGGTGTGTTTGTGATGCCCTGTGTACTCCCATTGAATCGTAAATCGTAACGATGCTGCTTTTTCTCCTTCGTCAAACGTGACGCTGATCTCAATGTCAGGTCCTGAAGTACGAGCAGTACCTTGATAATCCTTTGGTGCGATTTCTGCTGAAAAAAGCTTTAACGAACCAGAGGATCGGACACTTCTTCTTCTGGCACCTGAAGTAAGTTGATTTTTATTTTTTCTGGGAGTATAATAAAAAGGCCGTCGCCCACTGAATTCAGGCTGCCGGTGTGATCGATGACTTTTGCTTCCCGACGCCGGCCTGCCTGCGGAAGCCGGATTGCCGTCCGGAAAGGGGAGCCTGTGACAGCAGGATTTTGCGTAATCCGAGCGTCTGACTTCCTCATTCCAGATCCGAGATGCACAACAAGACGGTGAGCCAGCGCTTCGGGCTGCTGCTGGAGTCTTATTGCCGGGCCTGTGGGATGTACCTGAAGCACCTGAGCAGACAGGTAGAGGCCATGGAGAAACTCATCAACCTGACGGACATCCTGAAGCAGGAGAAGAAAGACGAGACACAGAAGGTAACTCGCCAGCGTCCGTTTACCGTCACACGAACCATGCATCTGCTTGGGGCCCCAGAGGTTTGGGAGCCCCCTGTTGACCACAAACGATCACTACAATGGCGGGTCCTAAAGTTTTTTTTTTTTTGAGCTCCCCTTACCACTCTGACTAAAAACATACTGCACCCATGTTTTGAGTCTATTTCATGAACTCTTTTGTAGATGGTGTGATTTATTCTTTTCCCAAGAAGAGTCGTCATTCTACTTGAGTTTAAATAGTTTTGCTGAAAGACTGAACCAGAAGAAGCTGGTGTCTGTAATCTGTCCATTTTTAATAGCTGGTTGTCTAGTTGTGGATGATGCATAGCCTATCCCAGGAAGCACGGGGTGTAAGCAAGGCACGCCCTCGACCGTATGCTGGTACATTTTAGGATATTAACACATAGATTGAATTAGCTTTAGGGAGTGAACTAGTCACCAGTGAGCCATAAGCCTGTGGACTGTGGGAGGAAGCTTGTTTGAATACAGTGAGAGCCAGGGTCTGGCCGAGATCCCTAATCCTGCTGGGGGAGCTGCGATGCAGTGTGGGCTGTTGAAAAGGAGTTTCTGCAGAGAACATGACATATTTCTTAGTTTCAATGCACAAATATTGTTTCTTTGCTGAAAATAACTGGGAAAGTAATTTAACAAAACGTGGCATGTGCAAAAATTCTCTAGTGCTATTTCTTGTGAGGTCTCTGAATTTAATTCATGCACCCTGCAGAAGTGTTAAATTTATCTCACTTAGAAAACTAAGAAAATATGTAAGTTCACCAGAGCCCCAGACTTTTGCTTAAGTCATAATACCAGTGAAGTCGACACTCTTTTCCCATGTTAATAAGACGGCACGTGATATAAGCCTCACGGTTTTTCTAGCTTCAGACCAGAGCGGCCTTCTCTAAGTTGGACTCTCGCGGCTGTTCCTCCCCAGGTGCAGATGAAGTTCCTGGTGGAACAGATGAGAAGGCCAGACTACATGGACGCCTTGCAGAACTTCACATCACCTCTAAATCCCGCACACCAGCTGGGCAACCTCCGGTGTGTGGACACGCCCTTGTCGACCGTCTGATTTTCAGATAAACAACAAATATGGATCAGGCTCCGAATAATAAATGTCAGATTGTTCTGACAAATTCTAGCTGCATCCTGGTATTCTTGGGAAATGTTTAGTAGCATGCCCTGAAATCTTTTACTGCTTCAAAACATTTAAGCAAAAGTATAGATCTACGGTTTTTATTAGACTTTTTGCTGTGTACTCTGGTTTACTTGGTTGATTTTTTTTTCCAGTGGAAAGATGTAGTTTTCATTGAGATAAATTGATATAGATTGAAATGAAAAGTCATAAATTATAACCGAACAATTTGTGTTTTTCTAAAGGCTGAGGAAAAGGTTATTCTATTCATTGAATTCACTTAGAAATTAGGAGAAATACAGAATGAATGGGAAGGGATATTTAACAGAATCTCAGTTGCACTTCCGTTATGCTCAGAGTTGCGCTTTTACTTTCTCCAGACTTGAGGAGTGCAGGATAATGTCTTCCGCCAAGCGACCGCTTTGGCTAAACTGGGAAAATCCGGATATCATGTCGGAGCTCCTCTTCCAGAACAATGAGATCATCTTCAAGAACGGCGACGGTGAGTTTCCCATCGAATGGCGGCGTAGTGACGCGTTACGCCATCGTCGGCCAGGCGCGCAGCCTCAGAGGACCCCGCCACACCTGTCTCCATCGCTTAGTCCACTCTCAACTGTCCTATAGATTTACGGCAAGACATGCTGACCCTGCAGATCATTCGGATTATGGAGAACATATGGCAGAACCAAGGCCTCGATCTCAGGTACTCTTTATATCTCCATCACTAATCTGTCCCCGACTGTCCATCTTCAAACCGATGATAAAGTGCAGGGTCACCGGGACGTACCTGAAGAGTGTCCAAGGTGATACAGGACACAAGGCCTCATACGGACACTATGGGCAAATTCAGAGGCACTGGTGAACCAATCGGCTGATCTTTAGACCGTAGGAAGAATCCCAAACTTCATGGAGACAAGACGCAAACCCAGGTGGTGTGAGACTACAAGCTGCAGCACCATACTGTCATATTTGTCCCAGCTAATTAATAATTAAAATGAATTAAGATAACATATGTGCAAAAACTTGCTTTAAAGGAATCCTTTTGCAATCAGTGCAGTTTACGCTGTAATCCTGAGAACCTGATTTCCTTTTGCCCGATTGAATCCTGGTTCCTTAGCAGGCATGTTCTAAAAACCATCCAGCTTCCGCCAGCAGAGTGCAGTTGTGACCCTGCGTCACTGGACCGAGCGATTTGGGTCCTCCATCTGCAGCCCTTCACCCGTTACATCTCCCTTTGTTTTCCTTGGCTTGATTTTTTTTTTTTTTTATTATTATTTTTTTCTTTCCATCTCTCCGCTCTGTTTTGGGGAAGAATGTTACCCTATGGCTGCCTGTCCATCGGCGACTGTGTGGGTCTCATAGAGGCCGTGAGAAACTCCCACACCATCATGCAGATCCAGTGCAAGGGTGGCCTGAAGGGGGCGCTGCAGTTTAATAGTCACACTCTTCACCAGTGGCTCAAGGACAAGAACAAAGGAGAAATGTGAGTCAAGATATTAATGAGTAGATTTCACTAGTGAAGGTATTAATTTTACGTATCCGAATATCAGCGACATATTTTATCATTTTTTAATTCTGTGTTTCACTTCGTTTTGTGTTAAATGTGTTGGGAAACAACTTTTTATATACTGGAAACTCCGGGGTGTTTGAATCAGACTGAAGTATATCAGTGATTGCTGCGCATTCATTGGCTGAATGCACACAGGTATGACTTGGCCATCGATTTGTTCACGCGTTCGTGTGCTGGCTACTGCGTGGCTACGTTCATCTTGGGAATCGGGGACAGACACAACAGTAACATCATGGTCAAGGACGACGGGCAGGTAGGACGTGTGTCACTCGCCAAATGACCGGTTTATCAACACTGCGCACACCGTGGTGTGACTCTCTCTCTTCCTCTCTCTTTGAAGCTGTTCCATATAGATTTTGGCCATTTCCTTGATCACAAGAAAAAGAAATTCGGCTACAAGAGAGAGCGGGTGCCGTTCGTGTTGACGCAGGACTTTTTAATAGTGATAAGTAAAGGAACACAGGAGTGCACGAAGACCAGAGAGTTTGAGAGGTATCTACCCCCTCTTCTCCTTCTCCCTTCCAGTACAGCCCGTCCTTCTCACTTTATGAGCATCTTGTGGGGTTTCAATATTATGATTATTTGCAGCAACTTGTAGTACAGAATGAACAAATCCTTCCCTGGTCCCATAACTACGGATTTGCAGTGCTAATTCCAGGAAGCATCCCACCTCTTTTCTGTACTGCTTAGGTAGAGATAAGAACCCAATGGACAGTATCCTGCCTGTCAGCACTTAGAGGTTTTTAAAAGGCTACTGATTTCCTCTCAGTACATAGATTACAATATAATATGTAACATATCTACCTTGCCTCACACCCTGATTTTCCTGTGATTGATCCCCGGGTCACCAGTCTAATTGGATTAGTGGTTATTGAGGTTATAAAGAAGCATGGATGGATTTGCAGGTGATACGATACACACAAAAGGGTATAGGCTGTTTCTCAGGCCACGGCGCTTGCCCTCACGCCTCCATGCTTCCGGCAGGTTCCAGGAGATGTGTTACAAAGCCTACCTGGCAATCCGGCAGCACGCCAACCTGTTCATCAACCTGTTCTCTATGATGCTGGGCTCCGGCATGCCGGAACTGCAGTCCTTCGACGACATCGCCTACATCCGTAAGACGCTGGCGCTGGACAAGACTGAGCAAGAGGCGCTGGACTACTTCATGAAGCAGATGAACGACGCCCACCATGGCGGCTGGACCACCAAGATGGACTGGATATTCCACACCATCCGACAGCACGCCTTGAACTGAGGGGGCCGTGGCCACGAGCGGCAGACTCGAGCCTCGTGGGACGGCGGATGATGAGCAAGACATCCATGTAGCCTTCTAAACATCCCAGGAAGATTTTGGGTCGACCTCAGCATCGCTCCCAACCTGCTGTCGTCTCCACACTCAATTCTTGCCCCTAGGAAACATTTGCTGGGCTGGCCGATGTTTTCATTTCCCTCTTCCGTATCTCCTTGTACCCTCGTGTGTCATTATGTGTGACAGAAAAAAGTGTTCTTTATGGCCTTCGTATAAAAACGTACCTCTTTCCCTCCCCTTCGTTTTTTATTTGTTTTCCCCCAGGGGCTTGCGGAGGTATACGTCTTCCTCTAACTTCTATGCCTTTATATATGCAGAGAATGTGTCGAGAGTCCTGAGCAAAACAGGGTATTTCCTTTGCGTAAATGAAGTTATCTCAACTTTTTCTTTAAACAGCTTGTTTTCATGTCACGGAAGAGAATCGAAAGCAGCGTATGGATGACACGGTGTCGTATATGAGAAATCATAGAAATCATACCCCCCCCGCCCCACCCCTCCTGAGAGGATGTTGGGTAGCTATCGATTTCAGTCGCTTGTGCATGAGAGCGCAATGCGGGGAAAAAATAAACGTGATGTTCCGTGGTGAATGCAGAGCAGAGGCTCACGGAAAGCTAACGTGCAATAGGAGACGACCGGTTCCGTGCGGCGCCGGTTCTGGAGGGGAGCTGAGCGGGCGACCACGGCTCACGAGGTCGCCAGCAGTCCTCCATCTCCTCCGACTGTGGGATGTCGGATGCGTGAGATGCGTGCGATGCGATCAGGACGCCGACCCGAACAGACAGGACCAGTCCCTTCCGTCGCTGAGTGTGGTCCATTTCTCAAAGTCCGGGATCGTCATTCTTTTAAAAGATTTGGCTAAACCAAATCAAGACTTCAATATGCTGTAAAAGACGGTAAAATGGGCCTAAATACATTTGCAAATATGCCGTATGTTTGTTTACTTTTCATTTTGCTAATACGATTCATGGTTTATATAATTGAGTAGACCTAATCCCCCCCACAAATAGCTTATACTGCCTTGTGACTCCCCCCATTCGTTTAGAATCTAGTCTAGTATTATATAAATGGTTGTGGGTGGTGTGCAGGGCCGATGTGCTGTGAATCATGGCTACAGGAAGTGGAATGAGTGCTGACCTAACCTGAAAGCTCATCTCCTCAAACAGGACTCCCCTAAATAAAGTATCTGCACTCAGCTTTGAAAGTCCCAGCCATTTACCTCACACTGCACTTACGATGTAGTGGCATGTGGCTATCAGCAAACTCTGAGAAGTTACTTGGCTGGACGTCCACATGTTCCGTTCAGCAGAAGTTCAGAAATGTTTAGGCTATTCGCAAAAAGATACATTTCAGTTCAGTTTTGTCGACCGGCGCAAAGTATAACTGGACAGTGACTCCCAGGTGGATCGGTGGGGGACGTTTTTTCGCTGGAGAAGGACCAACTCAGCAGCCCTGTGCTAACCGACTCTGTCCTGTGATTATGCTTGTAATTGGTCGTGTTACTTTTGGATGGTTCTTGAAAGTCAGGAGTGACCGTTTGAAGCCAAGTTAAGAAGAATTGACATTGTTATTATTATCGGCTCCTAGGCCTCTACATCAGAAGCATGTTATGAATGGGCAACACCTGCTGTTTCCTTGGTTACCAGTAGACTACCTTCTATGTCTCTGAGAAGACTTTTATTGTATTTGTCATACGTAATTAAAAACATGAAGTACTTACTCTGTACATAAATCTCGTTTGAATTTACCTGTGTTTACTGAGCCAAAGTTTAATGATGGATTATCCATATCAAATGTTTTACCATATCCTAACTTGCACAAGGTACAACTGTTCTATCTCTGAAAAACCCCTTGTGAAGCAAACACATTATTTATATTTAGTGAGATTGTGTTTTGTTGTTTTTAACAAGAAATTGACTTCATGGAGGGTAACCGTTCACTTGCAGTATTTAAAAGTGCAGTTTTCGTCATAATGGGTTTGTACAGAAATGTTGTTTGGTATGTAGTGTCTTGCAGAAGGTGCATGTTAATTTGATGTGGAGTGCAGTTACATTTAGGCATTTTTTTAAATGAAGTTAAACTTAAGACCAACTGCAATATAGTCAAAGGGAATGAGACCATAGATTTTTTTTAGAATGCCATTACACTCGCACACACACACACACACACACACACACAGGCTCTGGGGCAATCCGTGTATAAATGCAGTGCTTGTGTCGATGCGTGATGCTGATGTCAGCATTGTTTTCGTGCTCTGCTATGATGAAATTAAGTGTCTTTACTCAGCCAGGACAGACCAGCCTTTGCCTGGATTTGCCAATATTCATAAGTGTAGGGCAACTAATCAATTCCAGAAGATGTATTTCAATGAACTAATGAGAGAAAAAAATCATGCAAAATTGCATTATAAATGCGTCAGAAAATAAGAAGGCCCGGAACTATCTGAACTGTGAATTTCTTTCCCAACAGTACTAGTCATGTGGTTAAAATATACAATTATTCCCTACTTCTTATGCATTCATGCGAGATTCTTGCGATTTTTGCATTTTTTTAAAAATACAAATGTGCTCTTATTTAGTAAAACCATTTAATAGTTATTCAGTTGAAACTGAAGTGTATAGGTGTTTTTCCACTTTCTAACTTTCCCCCCGTCTTTTCTATCTAAAGGGATCCTGTAGCTAGTTATTTGCATGTTTGCTTAAGCGACATCAATCGTCATACGCCGTGGCAAGAGGTCATTGTACTCTCATTGTTCCCCAGTCTATAAGTCAAAGCAGTGGGTGTCCATTTGTTTGGGTCGCAGCACTGGACTGAACTTGTTTCAAAGGTCCAGACTGCCCCAAACTATCAGACCCCTAAGATCCCAAGGCAACTCACTGAAGAGAAAACAGTAAAATACCCTGCTAGTTCTAAGAAGATACTTTTACTTGAATTTTACTGTAAACCACCTTTTCCCGCTTGTCACAAGAATAAATGTTGTAACCTTGTGGTGACATATTGAACGTTTGTTTAAAATGCTATTTCATACCGATTGTGAATGTTTCAGGAAAAAAGAAATCAATGAGTAGTCAATTGTCCCAAAGCAGATGGGCAGCGTAAGAACTTTTACTCCTTTAATGCCAAACTTAGGCCGGGCTCTGTAAGTGGAAGAGGCAAAGTCTCCCATGAACAATTTCAGGAAATCTTAACCAGAGACACAGGGCATCGTTTGAAGAAAATCGTTTGAACAGGCTTTATGAATTGTTTACAGCAGATGTCCAGAATGCCCCTAAGTAATGTTAATCATTTTTTAACATGATTGTACTGCTAATAACAGGCCAGAAACAAACAAAAAAAACCCCTTTGCATGAAAGATATAGCAGCACAATCTCAGTCTATTCTAATATAGAGCTGTGGATGATATTTGGCCTAAGGCAGCATTATGTAGTAAAACATTAACTACTACCTTAAACAGCTTTTTCATTCCTGTCTGTTATTCATTGCTATTTAATAAAAACGATTGCTTTGTACCCAGTCTCTCAAATATTGTATGTTATATAAATGTACAAATAAATTTTATTTCAAATGCAGAGCATTTCCTAAGTATCCCTTCCTGGCAAAGCGTGAATGAGGCTACACTGGTTGAGTTTGGGTAAAAACTACTAAAATTGAGTGTCATAAATAGATTAAGACCCAGCAGCCTGCCGCAGCCACTTATAGTATAAACAGTTTGATGGTTTTTTTTCCCAAGGAGATTTACAGTATTGTTCTAAATGGCTACAGTGACTTTCAGGGCCGCGCTCAAAGCTACACGCTCGCAGCTAGGCCTCTCCTGGAACCTACAACCTTGAGGGTCACTACTCCGTGTCATTAACCAGCGCGCCAGCCGCAAGCCTCCCCCATCGTTCCTCGCTCTCTGTTGGCGCCGGCCGCTACCCGCCTGGACCCTCCATGGCCTCGAGCCTTAGACACGTGTGTGCCAAACTCTGAGTCACTTTCACCAGGCACACGATGCTGACCCCACCTAACAGCATCAGCGTGGACCAGCACATGCACAGCAGCACCAGCCAGCCGTCGTACTTCCTGGTCAAGACGGCCTCCTCGGGGTGGTCCTCCGAGCGAGAGTAGCAGCTGAGAAGGCCGTCCTCTTGCTTCCACAGCCAGCTCTGAATCCTCTGAGTCTCCTCAAACACGTCTTTTTTATTTCTCTGGCATCTAGGCACAAAGAAACACTAAACAAAAAACAGGAGGCGTCACTGATATAGAACAAGTGAGAACATCAGATAAAATGTGGGTGTAGTTTGCGTGTTGTTCCCATGCTTGCATATGCGATTTTTGATAATTGGTATATCTAAATTGCCCATAATCTGTGAGCATCTGCCCTGTGATGCACTGCCATTTCATCCAGGGTTCCTGACTCGTGTTCTATCCTGGAGAAATGGTAATAGATGGATGTCGCACATCAATTCACAGTATATGAAGATGTATGCCGTATCGCACCTTGTGGACGAGGTCAAAAGCTGCTTCCTTGTAGCGTAGCACAACCTCACGTGCAGAGTGAGAGACGTTCACCAGCACCTTCAGGCATGGGTAACTGCACTGGTCTCTGCAGTCCACCTGATCACTCAGGAGATCCACCTGGATCAGCTTGCATGAGGACTCCTTGATCCAGGGGCTGAACCATCACAGGGTGAGAGATGGTTCTCAGAAGCAGTTTAGTTTCATCATCCTCCATTTTCTGTTGTTGGTGTGCAAATCTGTGTCCTGTAGACAGGGACTTCAGAGGGGCTTGGATACTCTGGCAGATTCAGGGGGGCAGGAACTTTATAGGGGCCCCTGAACACAAAAATAATACGCGAACAGTACAAGCCCCCCTCCCACCGCCGCCTCTAAATATTACATTTTGTCAGGGCGTTGTATTTTGTTGTTAGCTACGACCCCTGTCTGTAGAAATACATTAGAACTTCAGAATGGGTGGATTCATAAGGACATGAACAATGGTTCCCTCAAAGTAAGCTGTTCTTCTAATTCAGTCATTTTTCCAATGAGGAAAACAAAAGGCCTTTCGGAAGGTAATTGCGAACTGCCTTTTGGTTCTGGGTTTGCCCTACGAAGGAAGATTAAAACCAGCTCTACTGAGAGCTCCTTTGTGACTCTGAGAGTCCATCTTCCTTCTTGCGCTTAGATGAAAATGCACAGATGCACGCAGGCTGGCCTTACAAAATTCATCATAAACAGACAGATTCCTGCGGCGTATTTCAGCTGACCGGAGCTCGACCTGTTCAGGTAGGGTCTCACGATGGTGAATCCGAATAAGAAGTACATGAGCACGGAGAAGCCAATCATGCCGAAGCCCAGGATGACGGCCCTGTCCTCGCCCACGCTCGACGTGGGTGTCTGTGACGTCCACTCCCGTCGCCTGCTCAGGACATTGCTCTCTGCCATCGAGTAGATGCTCTGTCTGCGCGAGTAGTGTACTGGTTAAGAGAGTCTACATACAACCAGAAGATTGGTGAAGAGGCACCTGCTGTTTGACTCAAGAAATGCACTTTAAGTGAATTTATTCTGAAGATGTCCAGCTTCAAAAATGGGAAATTGTAAATCCTTAAGCTATGCGAGTTACCTTGCAATTATTTTAAATGCAAAAAATAACCATTAAAAACAATCGCATTTAGAGTCATTGTCCCCAATGGGCATAAAGGTCAGCCACAGATTCTGATTCACAAAGATAGAGCACAGACAAAGAAAGCTAGATATGGATAGATGCAGGCTTATACTTCTGATCCCCAGTTAAATTGCGTGGTTTGGGAAGGGCTACTCTAGATAGCCTTGAAAAGTAACAATATCTAGTTGCAGACATACACAAAGCATACACAAGGAAGGAAAATGTAGCTTACTTCAGTTAAAAGCAGTGAGATCATACGGAGTAAAGTTAGAGGCCCCGTCTTACCTAGCCTTGTGTCGGCGAGCGTTCAGGAGGTTGATATAAACAGGAACGCTGAAAGATCCACGGTGAGATACAGAGTCCTGCACCATTCCGTGCCGCTCTCCCAGCTTAGCCCTACTCCTTCTAATAGACACGACCCAACAGGCAACTGTCAGACGGGTCCAGTGATCCCAGCACTACCTTAACAGGTAGGGTGTTCTGGTGTGACCCTGTCTATAGGGAGTGGCACTGCTACCATCGCCTAGGCAACGATGCCGCCACAGGAAAGAAAGATGAACTCCCAAAGGATCTCCCTCGATCCCTGGAACTCCCTCTTGTGCGCGACGCCTTAAGAAGTCTGTTTTCGTAACACTTCATTGCCCTTACACATATTCACAAACATAATGAGTGAAACGGAAAATTTAACCCAATGATCTCTTTCCACACAAACCACGTCAATAACTTTTAATTAAATCCTTCAGAATATTAACTCAGGGTCAAGAGAATAATTGAAAAGGACTGAAATAAATGTTACCGCAAAGGATGCAAGGCCACAGGCCACATGCCTCTGCATGATCTTACTGGTCACTGAAGTTCTTCTGCTTACCATAAGCTCCAGTGACACCATCTGAGATGTACATTGCAGCTACATCAACATATCAATTATGCATAACTCTCCAATCAAAACATCCCTTTCATTTTCTGTTTTCTCTGCACAGACAGAAAAGCCAGAAAGTAAAAAATGAGGCTTGGTGCTTTATAAATGATTATACATATTTTATGGCATCATAAACATGCAGGCAAATTACAAGCAAAACACAGCTTCCATGACTCAAATAATAATAATAATAATAATAATAATAATAATAATCACAACTTTATTGATCCCCGTGGGGAAATTCTTTTTTACGCCTCCCTCTACTTGCTCATTGTAGAGCAAGCTGTCCGCGAAGGGCTGCCACCTGTTGGGGCGCCCAGGGAGCTGGGGGTAATTGTTCCAAATGCTTGTGAAAGTTCATAGTTTTGGTATTTCAATTATCGATAAATGTTGACATTAAACATACATTATATGCTCCGTCTCCTTGCTTCAGAAATCCATCCATCCATGCAAATTCTGTAACCACTTATTGTGTTCAGAGTTCAGCCTGTGGGTGCGCATATATAAATAAATATAATAATAATAATAATTATTATTATTATTCAGTCAGGAGGGTGGGCCTCACAATATTGGGGTACACCCTGGACAGGATGCCAGTCCATCCCAGATACACACAAGCAGTACAACCCCCCACCCCCTCCGAAGACAGCGTACAGAGATATAGAAAAAAACAGAAACAGTGCCGTCTATTGGGGAAACATTGCATACACATTGGCATAATATTTTAATTGAACATAAGAATATAATTGCATACACAGTTGAGCACGAAGCAGTATTAAGGCTTCCTAAAAAGACGATGGATCAAAAACATAATTTACATTGGTCAGCCAGACTGCCAGTATAACTGCGAAAAACTAAATCAAGCGGATGAATGTCATGAAACAGCATAAATGTACTTTTCGATTATCAATAGCACTCGTAAAAACACAAAAAAATAAACACATTTCAATAGCACGACGAAAATTAAACGACATATGATTTTCGAAGAAAAATCTTATTCCATTTTAGTTAGTGTCAAAATAAATATTCGCTATAAGAAAAAAAAAACCTTCTTCCGGTAGTGAAGGTTCCGAAGTTGTTCCGGTTCAAAGTTCAGGGGTCAAACACATGTCGGCGCGCTAGCAATGAATGGTGTTGCTGTACACATGTAATCTCATTTTGGAATACATTTAAAGTGTATACAACATTTTAAAGGAACGCAAAACTAGCATAAAGAAGGAAAATAGCCACTGGACAGTTATTCAGCGAAAGCGTAAGTCAGCTTAATCATTGTATTGTACAAATTGTGTGATGGGAATGATTGAATGGTATTTCATTTGGAAAATTATGTTTTGCATTCTTCTATGCGTATTTTAATTTGGATTAATACAAAGTAATTTCGTATAGCACAAACTTTGGTAGTAATTTTCGTTTGCTATCCATTCTTTGCTTTATGTGTCGTTTGATTGATACCATTTTTATTTCGTTGATCGAAATTGATGTAGAGGTAGTCTGATGAATGATTCGACATTCTGACGTGCTCATGATAATATCTGCATAGTACGTATTTTCGAAAAGTACTGGACGATAAATATCTGTTTGTTTTTCCCCTCAGGCAATATCATAAGTGTCGAACGGAACGCGTATCTTGTCCTGGTTGTGAAGTTCAGGATTGAAACGAAATGGCAGGGATTTTGTTTGAAGACATATTCGATGTGAAGGACATTGACCCTGATGGAAAGAAATTTGACAGAGGTAGGGAATTCGAGAGTTTAATTGAATTACAGAAATGTCATGGAAACGCCTGGCCACTGATGTGTTTCTTCAGCGGTCGTCAGCTTGTACGCATGCAGCCAAACCTGTCCGTGGCAATGTTTTGATTACGTTTTTAAATGCTATGTCCATGGTAAACATCAGAGTTCGCCATGGTATTGACCACTGATGTTTTCTTTGTAGTGTCTCGTCTACATTGTGAGAGTGAGTCTTTCAAAATGGACCTCATTCTTGATGTCAACATTCAGATATATCCTGTGGACCTTGGTAAGACCTAATACACATAAGAGGTAGTACATACATTATATGGACAAAAGTATTGGACCCCTGGCCATTACACCTACAGGAACTTTGATATCACATTCTAAACCCTTAGGCATCAAAGTGGAGTTTGTCCTCCCAGCTGCCACTCTTCTTGAAAGGCTTTCTACAAGATTTTTGCAGTGTGTCTGTGGGAACTTTTGCCCATTCATCTAAAAGAGCATTTGAGAGGTCAGGCACTGAGTTGGACGTGAAGGCCTGGCTCACAATATCTGTTCCGGTTCATCCCAAAGGTGTTCGCTAGGGTTGAGGTCAGGGCTTTGTGCAGGCCAGTCAAACTCACCCAGCCATGTCTTTATGGACCTTGCTTTGTGCACTGGGGCACAGTCATGCTGGAACAGAGAAGGGCCTTCCCCAAACTGTTCCCACAAAGTTGGAAGCATAGAATTTTCTGAAGTATCTTGGCATGCTTTAGCATTAAGAGTTCCCTTCACTAGAACGAAGGAGCCTAGCCCAACCCCTGAATAACAACCTCATACCATTATCCCTCCTCCGACAAACTTTACAGTTGGCCCAATGCAGTCGGGCAGGTAACGTTCTCCTGGCATCTGCCAAATTCATCCATCAGACTGACAGACAGTTGTGTGCTCCATCACTCAACAGAACATGTTTCCACTGCTCCAGTGTCCAGTGGCGGGCTTTACATCACTCAACAGAACATGTTTCCACTGCTCCAGTGTCCAGTGGTGTGCTTTACATCACTCAACAGAACATGTTTCCACTGCTCCAGTGTCCAGTGGCGGGCTTTACATCACTCAACAGAACATGTTTCC
>JAODKE010000047.1:10050322-10064412 GCA_026779605.1 Mormyrus hasselquistii | reverse complement strand
AACAGAGTGGAATATGCACTGTCAAGGAAACATCAAACGCTCAAAAACACTCTGGATTCTCAGCCTCATCTCTTTGCCTTCAACTGTCCTCTAGAGTATGTTTACAGAAGAGTGCTTTTTATTTTTTTTAAAGTGCTAGCTTTTACAGTAAACAGGCCAACCCCATCTATCTCCAACGCCGAGCTCTCAAGAACACCCTTCTGGAACGTTCCAAGGAAGTTAGGAATACAAATGGCCATTTGGAAGACAGTGCTCTCTGCCTGTGGCTTCTCGCGTCGCTGTTTTCCCAAGACTGCTTTCAACATTCCAATCTCGTTTGCACATTATCTCTACTGTAGACATCAGGTGGGTGGGCTTAGTTTTTTTTTTTCGCCTCCGCGGGCAGAAGAGTAGAAAAGAAATTAACGAAAAACCCAGTATGCTTCCGCTCCAGCGCCGTGCTGAAGTGCTCGCCTTCCCACAAGCCCCGTCAGATCACACTCAGGCCCGGAGCGAATCCCACGGCCAATCTGCTGCACATGTTCAGCCGTGGTATTACAGGTCCCTCTGAACCCGGCCCCCGATCCAGAAGGTCTATAAGCTCTGTCTCGTGGCCCGGCGTGCGGGGATTGTTCCACTTAGCCATGTCGTTGTCCGTGTGGTTGTTGTACGAGACCTTTGAGGTTAAAACGGACATAGATATGCTGTGCTGGGGGGGGGGGAACAATAAAGGAAACCAACTAGAACTTTCTATGACCTTCTGTATGATTGTTCATCACTTCGGTTTGGCCAGTTGTTCATCCCTGCAATTTCTCCAATTGTCAGTTTTTTCCTTTTGGCCAGTCTCACACAGCTGTATCAGTAAAGTTGGCGGAAAACACTGTGTAGCTCCAAGTAGCTAGTAGGCCTGGTGGGCTTCTCAGTGTCTCAGTGCCCTTTGGACAGAAGGACGAACTATCAGTGCCTCAGCCATGTGTAAAACGCCATTGGACTGACATGGGGGTGGGAACTGGGCTGAAACCGAAGGCTTCAAGCCATATAAACTGAAAATACTCACAATTTAAAATCACCCCCCATTTAATGTGGACAGGTTAGGCTCTGATTATTGTTCTTTCCTTTGTTCTCTCATACAAAAATCAAAAACCGTGGAGATTTCTTCAAGAACACTATTAAACCATGGTAGATCAATTACACCTTTATTGTGCTTTAAATAGGTCTGACATTTGCGGTGTCTAGCAGTGATAAACCAGAGTGAGTGTTTCTCAGTCACTTCCTGAACCAGGCTCCTTGTCTCTTCTTACTGTAAATCTTTTATCTTTACGGACCAAAGTGTTCATCCTAAAACAAGCTGATCTCCTGCGGGGGCGTGGATACAGACTGACTGCATACCCGTCACTGGCTGCATACCTATCAACAACTTTTATCCTGGCCTGGGGCAGGGCTGTATATCAAATTTTTACACTATACTGATGTATTTTCAAAACGAGGTATAGTATGACACAGTATCGTGTATTTCAGTGTACCTTTTATCATGTGTTAAAATTTGGGCTCTATTAAAGATGCTTAATTGAAACCGGTAGTATTACATCCTGCTTGTAAACAACAAGATGCCTTCCTACAGTATCATAATGTTGCACAGAATCCCAGAATTCACAGCCAAAATCGAATCGCTCCGTAAGAGTCGCACGGGGACGTTGATGGAGGTGAGGAATCACTGTTACTTGGTTCGTTTCTTTTAATTCCAGTTATTAAGCTAAATTTTGATGCCTGCCAGGCTTTTAGAGCCATTTCAGAAATAGGTTTTAGATTTTTTTTTGTTCATAAACATTAACCTTCTGTTTTAAGAGCAGTGTCATAAACTTAAGAAAAAAAGAGTCCGTTGATAGACAGTGGAGCGAAACGGTTTTACGTTGAGGCTGCTTTATTGGACCCATGCAGCATAAGCATAATTTATTTTTGTCGTTATTCTGACACTTCCGTTTGCACAAATGAAAACGTCTGTACCGAACTGCCAGTGTTGTCATTCGCAAACAGGGACAGAAACCGAAATCTGACCTCATTGTTTAATAAAAGTGTTCATGACATCATACATGCGGTTTTGTCTTAAAACTGAACATTCATCCACTTCACAGAAAATACCGGAATATATATCGCATATCGCTATTCTTCTTAGAAATATTGAGGTATGGTTTTTGACCCATATCGCCCAGCCTTTCTGCCGCCACCCCAGGTGCCCCACCCATGAAAATCTAGATGACGCTGCCGTCAACTCAAGGAAGGGCGTAAGGCGCGGCGAGTCCGAACACACACAGCGGTCACAGATCTTTGCAGGCTGACGTTGGTGATAAAATACGTGCAGTGATTTCACTGCTTCCATTCTGACAGTTGCACTGGTTCAGGGCTGATTGTAATTTTTTTTAACGTGGGTGAAGAGGGGGCTATGATTCATACAAAGGGCCCAACGTTATCATTAGCCAATGAAATGTTTTGAAATGTGAGTGACAGGGCTAAGGGTACTCTGGCAGCCAATCAGATTTCAGCTGGGGCCAGTGCTCCTGTGGTTCCACCCCTGTACTGATTCTGCGCTCCAAGCACCTATCAAACATAAGATCCTTTCTTATCTCTACAGCATCTACAGGGTGTATCAAGCAAAACACGTCCAATTAAGTTCTATGAAATATTTATGAATGTCAAGTATATAAGTGTTTCACTAGTATTATCGACAGGGAATGCATTAAACCTGT
Organism: Mormyrus hasselquistii; assembly: GCA_026779605.1. Classification (NCBI taxonomy): domain Eukaryota; kingdom Metazoa; phylum Chordata; class Actinopteri; order Osteoglossiformes; family Mormyridae; genus Mormyrus; species Mormyrus hasselquistii. The sequence goes on along the minus strand of JAODKE010000047.1, from coordinate 10,061,689 downwards.
TAAACTAATGGACTGCATTTAAAAACAATCTACACTGCATCTAACTACATCGGTTGAAAAACTATTGCTACTTTTTGAAATAAAATTATTGAAGCATGCAACCTGCAGTATAGCTGAAAAGGCATGACTGCAGGCAAATTAAAGACCCCAGGATGTAGAATAATTGGAACAATTCATTAACCCAAAACCAAAACTAGATTGTGTTTATCTTAAACTGAATTAATGAAACATATTGTAACTTTCAAATGATGTCCAAGGTCTTCATTTTTTTTTCAACCAGAAAAAAAACCTCCCAATTAACAGCAATGGGTTCAGTCCTTCCAGCGAGTATATTCCAGAAGACGGCTGAATTCATCACCTGAAGCAAAAATATGGCAATTTGGAAAAAAAAAAAAAGAAAAAAAACATCCCAAGGAGGATTGATTCTCTCCAGCTGTCTGACTGACATGACTTTACAACTTGGGTTTTTTTAAAAAAAAAAAGGCAGAAAGGAAAAACAGAGAAAGAACGAACATTTGACAGAGTGCGTTACGCCCGCGGTGTGACGTAGCGGTAAGACAGTCTGCCAGATCCCAGACAGCGGACCCAAAGTAAACAGCCACCTTAGCGATTTTTCTCCGAAAGAGAGAGTATTAACTATCAACCATGAAGAAGACACGCACTACACATCTCTATTTATTGATCTGCCCTAGTGGTTTAAAATGTCTTTAACAGAGAAACGTTACTATGCTACTTTTAAAAAAAATAAAAAGTAAAAAAATTGGCAGATCCAAGCCTACGACTTGCTCACCCTGTAAAGAGTTTAAAGCGGAGCTTGTTAAACGCAACGATGAAACTTTGATAACATATTTAAAGAATCTGTGCCTCAGTAAATATAGAGATGTCCGATATTTAAAGTTAAGCTGCGAACTTCATGAATTCTTAATAATACGATGAGCTAATTGGAATTATTTTCTTTAATAATGAACAATTCTATTCAGAATATGTCACACTGATAATTGTCCTTTAGTTATCATTAATCTATTGATTATGTTTTGTTTTATATTACGCAACATAATGATGTAGCTTCACAAGTATTTTTAGGTTCTGTCTAACAAATAATGCTATTTATGGTTATACAATTGGAGTTTAGGTATCTAGTTAAATAAGTAGCTGATGTTACGGTGCAATGGACTAAACAGAAGATCGGAGGGATAGAACTCACATCCCGCAGTATGTATAAAATTCATGAATTGATCTAGTGCCTTTTCCATGGCAGCTTACAGTAGAATGAAAGGATACAATTTCTGTGTGCTCCTTGGGATTCAAATTCACAACCTTTGTCTGCATCGTTGGTGCAAATGCTCTATTTGTTGAGTTACGGGGGGAGAAAAAAGATGGCAAACTGCCTTAGTCCGCTGCAAGGCTTGTGAGCATCTGTTGAGGAAATACGTAAAAATAAACAGAAAAACAGAGACACATGGTGACCCCTTTGGGCTGGATGATGGGTGGAGATGGTGGCTGGTGACAAACGCAATGAGGCTCTCAGAAGCCAACCCACCTGGGGAGAAAAGTCAGGCCGTGGTGTTGGTGACTCCCAAATCCCACAAAGCCACCCATGTCCTCTGTTTCTCCGGAACCCCCCCCCCCCTCCCAAAACCACGCACACTATACCCTTTTAGTCTGATTTTCAACCAGTGGAATTGATCTGACCTTCTTCCGTTATATGTCTGAGCCAGCGAAATCTTTGTTAACCCTTTTCCAGACCCAAGATTGCCTCTGAATAATTTACTACCTCACAGTGTGGTTAAAATCCCCTTCAATAATGGATCAGCTGTGCTTCTCTTAAGGTGGAAGCACCTGGTAAATAATTCAAGGTAAAAATCCTTGTAGAGACACCTGTTACACGGAGGTAACGTGTTTAGCACTGACTCCTAGACACCTCTTCCATGGAGTGGTGTAATCTTTTCACGTGTCTGTGCCGTGTTACCGAACCCATCTGAAAAATACAATTGGGGTTGAGTCATCAAATTACAGTATAGAAGCGTATACTCAGCTAAAATGGTGTAGAGTGTTTGGCTTCAAGCGGCACGAAGGAAAAAAACATTCTTTTTTTAGAGCCACGAAGAATCATAATTTGAACAGAAAAACTCAATGGCTTTTATTTTAACTTCTCACACGTACGAAATATTGAATTATTACTTGGTCTGGCTGGTAAGAAAAACAAAATAAATCAATGGTTCCTGCTTTCCATTCAAGCTTTATGCTGTTATGCTGTATATTAAACAGGAATGTATAACATTTTAACAGCTTAATACACAAACATTTTCGACAGGTATAAGCTGAAGGTAAGATGAGAGTGATTTCTAACATTAATGCATCCTGTCCCTGACATCAGGATATCATGAAAACAAAGGTCAGGATTTTTATGCTACTGGGGACACAGCTTTACCCCCCACCTTCCCCCCCCCCCGACCCTGACCAGGGTAAGCAGATGATGGATGGATGGAACGGTGGAAAGAAAATGGGTCGTTGATTCAAAACTACGCATGAATGCATGATAACGCATTTTATGTCATATCAACAGTTACTATCATTGATTATTATGTCACATTATATAGCGTTGATGTAGCGTAAAAGTAAGGTTAACTGGAAAACAAATGCGTATACAGTACATGGGTGAATGTTACGACTTTGGGTAAGCAATAAATAAAGCAATAAGCTGGTGCTGAGTCCTCTCACTCACCATCCATGTCTGTAGGTAGGTAGGTAGATAGGTAGATAGATAGATAGATAGATAGATAGATAGATAGATAGATAGATAGATAGATAGATAGATAGATAGGGTAACACGTTCCTTAAAACCATGTTTTTAGTAAGTTATAAACACATGCATAACAAATAATAATGCACTCATAAAGCATCATAAGCATGGCTATAAATATTTTTAAAAAGGCATAACACATCATAGCCATGGTTATAATGTATTATGAATGCTTTATGAAGCTGTCATGTATCATGCACTATAGATACCTTCATAAAAACATGGGCTTAAGTGACGTGTTACCATAGATAGATTCAAGATTTATCATCATACGTATTAAGTACAGGATGTACTGAAATAGACAGATACTTCATTAATCCTTGAGGAAACTGCAGGTTTGTAGTACTGTAGTACCATGACACACATAGTTAGACAGTAATAAACAGTAGCTGAAGAGAATGTTACAAAGAGTAGCAGTGCAGAGAGTGTGGCAGATGCCTTGCATGGTATATAGGGGCCTGTGGTTGGGCAGGCTGGTTGGGGGTGGGGGGGTGCGGTTATGCAAGCATTCTCATTTGTAATTGATTAGGGCTCTGGGATCTGGGGTTTACAGGCTGACACATTAAGCAATTTGACGTATGGAATGTGAATCCCCACCATCGTTTGGCTTAATTGCATAGACGATTCAGTAGTATTACTGCCAGCTGTAAAAGCATATACCATCATTTTGACAAAGTTATGACTTGCTATCATTATTAATATTGGATTAACGGCGTCGTAATATTGAGTAAATCGATAGTACTGCAGGGTCTGGCAAATGTACTCTGCATTACTTGTTTCCAAATTCCCAGTACTTTCGGTTCAAGTGCTGGGTGTGAATCATTTCATCCAGTACATCTGTTTGTCTTGTAATAGCGATGTTAACACGGACATCTTCACGGACACCTGGGAGAGATGAGCCAAAGACGCCAAAGGCCGAAGCGGGAGAACATCAGGAGGTGGGCGTGGCTAAATATCCTGACTGTAGAGTAGCGAGCTCACATCACCAGCTAGAGAGACAACATTGTTTACTTTATCGAGGTACTGACTTATTTATTCAATAGGGGTTTTTATTTTGTGGCCTCCCCAGCTATTAAGGTAATGGGACAGTAAGTGGATAAGAGGATCATACTCGGTGTGTGACCAGTCGGGGAAAACATGCTTCATTCTCAAACCAAATTGATTTCCTTTGAAAAATATCCAGCGTAAAATAGACAAACTCTTTGACTTCGGTTTTAAATCACTAGAAGCTGAGCCAAATAGTGCATTTAAAGTATCAGCAAGATTTAATGAGTCTATTACCAAGAACGTAACCTCTTTATACCTAAAAGGGGAATATATCTTGCACAGACAGCTTTGCACCTTCAGGAACATGGACTATATCAGCACGATTGCTTCAGATGTGTCTCTACATAGAAGATTCTTTCAGAGAAATATAAAAACACCAGCTTGGTGACAGCTGAGATTTAAACGAGACACATTAATACTGTAAAGTCAAAACAGACTACATCAAGGACAGTTAAATATCCAGTGAGGATTTTCTAATATATACAGCAAGAAAACATGAAGGCAAATTTAAGGGACTGAGCAGAAGTAGCTATAAAATCATTTTGAACATCCATTTGCATAATGACTGCCTTAAATGTTCAATTACGTCAGTTTTTACTGCCACGTTAAAGCCCAGGCATTAGCTAACGCTTTAAGTAGAAAATTACTTATGTCGCCTTAGATGCAGTTGACCTCCTCCTGGTCCTCACGTTTCTCCAGCTCTGAGGCCACAACAATTAAGCAAATTTATGGATAATTTATGGATCACCTACCCTTGAAACTTTAATATTTAATGAAAGTTGTGTCAACACGAGTCCAGCTGATTTGTCTTGCCCGATTATTCAAAAAATCTGCAAAGGGTAATGGTTGGCAAATCGGATAGCTAATTTTCAGTTTAACCATGAATAAATTACTCAACAGATGTGACCAAAAAAGAGGAGAAAAAAAATCGCACATACAGTAGGACCATCACCTCCATTCACTTTCAGTCAATGTTGAACTCATAAAAACAAACATCTACTCCATAATGTGTCTTATAACACCAACCTTGCTATCTAGTTTTGCCTTCACAGATAACTGAAATAATTCAGGGCCGGGGTTTGACAGTCGATGGCGTGGCCTGAAGCTGGGGTGATGGCTATCGCTGAACCTCAGCTCTTAATTGCTTTACCGAAGTCCTTATTCGGACAGTGTGAGGCCTCACACGCAGCTCCGCGTGTCAGCGAGGTGCTAATTAAAACGTACCCTCTAAATCGGCAGGAGTCCTCTCCTTAAGGAGCAGGACTGGACGCTTTCGTAAAAATGCTTATTAAAGCTGAGGAAGTGGGACCCACAGCTCAGGGAAAGTGTGACTGGGTGTACTGGTGAGGCACGGTTGTGTGAATGGGGCATTTCGGGGCCTGGAATGAGAGCCCTGGGCTTATCTTTAAGGGTAATTCACAAGCAAAAAGGTAGCTAGTGAAGATGCAGCTTCCTGCCTCTGACTGGCAGTATCCAAAGGCGTCTTCATCTGCATTCTCTGTCAGGAACCTCTTCGCCGTTGTTGCCACCACCTCCTTTCACTCATCTCTCCCCGGCTTCATCCCCCTCTCCCTCCCTCCTCTGCGTCCTCTTCTCCCCATGGCCCTTTCTTCTCCTCTCCATCTCTCATCCTCCATCAAGGTGCGTGACGGACCTCGCGTTCCACTCCACCGTTCACCTGCCTCTTCTTCTGTCATCACCTTCATCTCCATATGCTCCTCACTCGCTGCAAGAAGACATATGCGATGGACCCAAAAGATCCAGGCATCTGACATTTCAAATTGCATGGGGGGGGTGGGGGGTGGATTTCGAGTACTCACCCAGGGCAAGGTTTTGGTCAGCCTTAACCAAATTATAGGAAACTCAGGGCACAAATTAGGGACATTAACAAGGCTATTCAACAATACCAGAGCCAGCAAGGGGAAAACATGCAAACCAGTGCGGGAAATCACCATGTAAAACAACCCTTTGCATTACTACGTGTTTTAAACATACATTCTTATCATTTAGTGCGCTTCTATGTAGAGTAAAGCTATATATTTCATTATGACTAATATATAAAATCAAGGTAGTATTTTTCATTTCAAAGTCACAAAAGCATGTTTTAGTGCTGTAATTGTTTTATCACACAAAGCGACGAGAAATGGTTATTTGTTCGTTAACACGTCGAATGAAAGCTAAGCTGAGATTTTAAAGTGGTTTTAAATCATAGCCAATGGGCTATTAACTCACAGGCATAAAATGCACATGTTACAAGAAAAAAAAAAAACAATGCTTCTAGTTCCATTTTTACCGCTTATTGATTAAAAGACATTAAACAGGAAAGGACGCTGCTCGTGTCAATAAGTGATCTGGGTTTCTCGGATAGAGAGAGAGAGAGAGAGAGAGAGAGAGAGAATCAGAGCAGAACAACTGATAAAATATAGACTTGTACTTCAGGGCCTGACAAGAAAATAGATCTCATTTTGCACGACAAGGTCATTTCTAGCCCTTATGACTTGCAGCTGCCTTAGAGAATAAGAAAACAAATAGGAAGGACATTTATCTTCTTTCGTTTGGCTCTAGTTCTTCTTGTTCAGTGGCAACAAAATGGATGCGTTAAATCGATAGCTGTTCACACCTTCCATCGCGACCAAAGTGCGTTCCGGTAGCCAACAGAAGTCTGCTTCTGTCTCTCCCGTCTGAAACGACGACGATGTCCGCTTCGGCCCATGGAGGGTAAATGGAGGGGGTTCTGGCTTTCCTGTGCTCTAAAAGTAACGCAAACAGTTTAGTTTTAATTTTCTGAATTTGATATATTTTCAGAAGCAATATAACATTCAAAACAAGTGTTTGTCTACGTTACGTTTTTATTCATATGCTTGCTTGTACGGTTGTTTTATTATCAAAATTTTTCAAATTTTATCGAAAATATTTTATTTCGGTAAAAGAAATCTACACTGTAGCAGCTGGCTCAAAGCAGGGCCTATTAATTCATCTTAGAAACGTCCATAAACAGCACTGAACTATATGTTTACCCATACACACCCCAAATGGTCTTGTGTTTATCCATAAAGAGATCTCAAGAGCAAGGAAAAGAGGAGCATGTTGCTAACTCTGTATGCTAACAGCCCCTGGGTAACACATACATCGCCATTTCCTCCACTTAATGGTTGATGCTGTCTTTCACAATGTATATCAGGATATGGAAATCAAGACCGTATAGCACTACCCAATCTCTAAAGTCTTCCATGCATGTGATTGCAAAATAATAAGGACAAGAATTGCTCGGAAAGAACTCTGGGCTCTAAAACTCCTTTTATAATTAAAACAGAACATTTTAATATAGCTTGTCATATTCTATTAGGTCATTATAAAGGCAATATTTGCTATAAACCTATGTTTATTCAGTAGCTAATCATGTTTCTAAGTTTAAACACTCACGTCATGATCAGGGTTTAATTCAATGTAATTATTGAATTCCTTACTAATTAAATAATTAAAATGATTTTTCCTGTCAAAACAAAGACGTAGGCTGAAAACGTGGATGTGCTGAGAAGGGATGGGCCATTGCAAAATCTTTAAATAAACACTTGAGGGTAGAACTGGAAATGGAAGTTTTCCAGCGGGTCGTTAATCAGAATTCAGCTCCAAAGATGCCTTTCTTCCCCGGGAGGAATTTTTGCACTTTAGCGGCTGCTTGACTAGTGTGCGCAAATGAATTGCGCCATTGTGGCCAGGAAATCATCGCTCCATTATACCCGGCTCCCATTAAAGCGACAGTTATTTATGGTGATGCCGTTTGCGAACTCTCCCTGTGATTCTCCCCCAGATTATAGACGGTGTTTTTTTTTTTTTTTTTAATTTTATTTTCACCAAGCTGCACGGAAGCTTGTGAGATGTACAATGACAGATCTAAAGTTGAAATGCCATGCACCGTGAAAAGAAGCATCGTCTCAGCTCGTGGTGTTTTTCGCTGCCACCTATGCTGTTTTCTGTCTGCGTTTTCTCCTCAGCCCTTTGATAAGTTTCTGGGAACTAGTGGAAGACTGAAAGTTATTAAAAGAAAAGTTAAAAACACTTGCTGGCATTGTATCCCCATTGCCTGAACATTCATGGGAAGCGAAATCAATACACAATCACAAATCCGTTAATTGTAGCCAGAGCAAGCAAACCTAATTTTTATGTGTTTTATTGCTGATTATTATTGTCATTAAAAACGCACGTGGTACCCTTTGGGTTAAAACCGAGCACAGTGCGTGGCAAATGTAACAAATAACAAAATCGGTTCCTGCTGGATGCTGCTCTGCAAGCGATTCCAGCCGCAACAGAGGAAAAGTCATTTCTGACTTTAATTAAATTCCTATGGCTGATTAAGGCGCCCGATGGTCGGAATCAGGTCAGGTGTGGCTGCACCTACAGAGGGAAAAGCGGGATTTCTGCTCCACCAAGCCGGCTCGCTCCATTGAATTTAAAGTGCGATTGATTTGGCCCCAATGAGAGTAAAGGTTTCTGGAGCCGTTTAGTTACGTAGGACTGTAAAAGCGAAAGATTTCCTCCCGAAAAGCTATTTACTTCGGTGACATGGATAGTGTACTGGCATTCTGTTAACTACTAAAATCCGGTGTGGTCCTGACATGAGTAGCAGACAGCTGTGGCAGGACACTCATAAATATATTGGCGTTTATTTAACATAATAGAGGAGCATAACAATCCGGTTTTAGTATGGGTTTAATTATGTTCTATTACATCTTTTTTTTGTTCTGTAGTTCTCCTATTCATTTATTTTTCCTGTCACCTCCGTTTAACATGATAAAAACAGCACAGAACGAAAGTACTTTTATTATATTTAACTTAAAACATGTTTAAACTCAAAAGACGTTAATCTGGATAAATCGACCTGTTCCTGTAATATATCCTCTCAGACTCTTCATCCTCTGCTCTATCCTGCATCACATTTTAACCATACAATTCCCAGAATATTTTACATCCAGTCCCTGTGACTGCTTCTCTAGTTCAGGATTGCAGTTTGCCTGGAGCGTATATGGGCAAAAAGAAGATGTCCGTGCAGAGTTGAGTATCTGGAGGAAACCCACGTAAACGCAGGGAGAATGTGGGGCAGAACACGAACCCACAGCTACTGGGGTGAGGGGCTTCAGTACGATTCAGTAAAGCCACTATGCCATCCTGCCTCACTCATCCATTTATCTTATACAAGGTGCCAGTGATTCTGGGGCCCTATTCCCTGAGACAGAGGGCGCGAGGCAGGGGTAGCCTGCATCGGATGCCAGTCCGCTGCGGCATGTAGATATGCACAGTGCGGGCAATCCGAAGACACCACAGATGGACGGATGAATGGACGGATGAATAGTGTGTTACACGTAGATAGGCAGCAAAGGGCCGTGCCGAAATCTGGCATAGCTGGATTGATTGTCTTACTGAGCTGTGTATCTGATCGCATTACGAGGTCAGAAACTACAACGCAGGCTGGCCTCTGTCTGGCTGGGCGTTTTATGTGCGGCGACTCCCACCATGTGAAAAGGTGTTTAGACAGGACATCTGTGCGAGAGGCACATACACTTCAAGCCAGGGGCGGTAAAGCTTGCAGTGTGGCACGTCAAAGTCTGGGTCGCGTAAGGACACTCATGCGGCGTCTCTGTTTACCTTCTCCTGCCCTTTCTTCCGGCCAGACTCACGAGTCGTGGAGGCCAAAGTACCTGTTCCACCATAACGATATAGCCTTATCCGAGAGGGTTCATCTTAATGTTTGGGAATTGGAGCACTGAGGTAGGCGGGAATGTGAAGAATGAGAGGAAAGACCATTTTTGGCATGTTTTCGGGGGGGGGGGGGGGGGTTCTGGGTGGTTGAAAGCATATTGGGTCAGAGAACCATAAAATAAAGACCCCACTCTTCGCTTTTCCACGTTAGCCATGCTGTGGTGCAGCCAATTAAAGCTCGCTATGGATGTTTTGGTTTTATGTCCAACATATCAGGTCTTCCATCGGCATTTGGCCTTTAAATATTAAGCTTCAGATCTAGACAGCCCTGCTCGACGTTCCCTTAAAAGCATCGACTGTGTCTACAGCATGTCTGTCCACCGCTCCAGCGATAATGGTCAGACAGAGTGGCGTGGCATCTGACCTGCAGGTAGGTATGCATGATGAATTATATCTCACGCCTGTCAGAGCACCAGATTCCAGTGGCTGTAATGAAGCTTCGTATTTCCATTCCAGAACCTTCTAATATTCACTTCACCCTAATGACAGAACATCCAGAGTACAGTACTATAAAGAGTATACCATGGAGAGTATACTATAAAGAGTGTAATATGGAGTGTATAATATAAAGAGTGTAATATGGAGAATATACTATAAAGAGTATACCATGGAGAGTATACTATAATGAGTAACAAAAAAAAGGAGTATACTAGGCAGAGTATACTATTGAGAGTATAGTGTCAGAGTGGTGAAGGGCATTGTCATTAACCAGAGTTATCAAGCTACTAAGCTTGCATAAAAGTTTTCATTCAGTTAAATGATTGTTAGCACCCTTCCTCACATATGAAGCACGTAAAGAACTTAAATACTTAAGCACATTCGTACACACAATTCAAAATATGCACTTAAGAATAAAGTTTTTGCTACCATTCAGAGCACTGCATATTTGACATTCTCTTGTTCCTTCCATCAGCTCCCTACCTGTCCATCTCCGCTCCCCACCTGGACCTGCCCCCATCCCCCTTAAGGGGGCTGTCAGATCCACTTGAGCCAGTGCAGACAGCTTAAGCCCCCCCATCCCCCCAACCTGCATGCCGGCACAGCTTGACTAAAACCCGGCCGACCAGCAGCAGGCCGAGTGTGGAGCAGTCGGCCCCAGGGACAGACAGCCGTGAGCTGGGTTTCTCATCACCGATAACTCCTACCCCTCCCATCCTGTAACACACGCTGGCCCAAATTAATTCGGTTAAAGCAGAGTCGTTACCTCAGTCAGGGGCATCGGAGGGGCATGGGTACCCTGGCAGATTCAGGGGTCCAGCACTTGACTTTTACACTTGAATATATAAAATCATATGTAAAATTGGGCACGGAGCCGAAGGTGATGTTTTGTCAAGGGCCCCGGAATATCTAGGTGCACATCTCGCCTTAGTTATGACCGCCTCAAATGCTTCTGGGATAACCTTCAGGTTAGCTGTTCAAACCCAGGTGTGAGGACTCTTCAGCCAATCACGTAGGGAGTTGTGACAAAAAATCCACATCACAGGCCCTTCTGGATAAGACTGGCTACCGCTGAGCTAAAGAGTTAATCAGTTCTGATTCACACCAGACTGTCCTTTGTAACGAGTCGCTCATCGGAACACACTGGTGCAGTAAAGTAACCTGCAAACATTTAGGGCTCCGATGTCTTTAAAGTCCTGTAGATCCCCACTAAAAGCGCCCCCCCGCCCCCCCCCCCCCCCCCCCCACCCACACCGAAGAATTTATATCACGCTAGCACAATGAGACAGCGCAAAGACAAAGCAGACACAGGCGTCGCAGCC
>JAODKE010000047.1:10038579-10050222 GCA_026779605.1 Mormyrus hasselquistii | reverse complement strand
GCTCCCATTTTTTTTAAGCCTGTTAAACCCCCACAAAAGGCGCCCCCCCCCCCCCCCAGTATAAGCATTAGCAGTAATGGCATGTTTGAAAGACGATTCAGTAGGAGCCAGCACTATTTACAATGGGACCGTCGCCCTGACAAACTTCCTGCGAGGTGACAAATCGGAGGGAAGTGGAAGGTCAGCTCACGGCTTCGATTTGAACTTCCTCTTGCCTTTTAGGAAGAGCCCAGGAACGGCTCCGAAAGGCCGAACCTTGAAATGAGTCAAACCACATGCTCAGAGCGCAGATAAGCAGCTACACATATTTCCATTAAGTTATTGTGGACCTACTTGGGTCATGCAAAGTCAACACAGTGAAAGGAGGCTCAGATGTCTTTAGTCCACTACAAACCAAACAGCCAAAGACCACCCTTGTTCTCTAGCCTTCCCCTCACAGACTGCATTGCCGCTCTGATGGTTTTGGCTCAGGGAGTTGAGGTATGTCTGCATAAACCACCCCAGTCTGTCCCTTCTTGTCTCCTTGTCTCCTGCCGCCTGGCCAGTACCTCTGCCGGCTCTTACTTGCCATTTGTGTCTCGTCGGGCCGCCGCGTTAGAAAAACATTGACCTTTACCGTAGCCGTGTGAAAGGTTCTCCAGCCCTGGATGGAATTCTAATAAGGCTCCTGCCTTGGTGCTTAAGGGAGGTCTGCTCTGAATGTCTGTCTGTTAACCGGCTCCCTTCTCACATCTGGGAATATCGCGGTACGTGAACGATCAGGGCCGACCGCTCTGAGGAACTGAGTCCGGACGGGACCCTCTGCTCTCCGCCCTGTAAACAACGCCGGCGATCGCCAGATTAGCAGAGGAATGAGATGACCCGCGTACCAGGGTCTGAAGAACCGTAGAACCGGCTGAGAAGCCAACACCCGTGTTGTGGCGCTCAGATATTTGATCTTATTTGACATCCCCTGGCAAACGTTCCCATGCCCAAGGCGGTAAAGAGGCATGCGGGGAATTTTGTGTCTCAATGTAATGCACAGTGAAGCATAGCCAGGTATTGCGATAGGATCTCCAAGTCCTGGTAGGTAATTGGGCTTTGGAGGCAAGTGCATATATGTGTGTGTGTGTGTGTGTGTGTGTGTGTGTGTGTGAGGGCAGCTGACTGAAACTAGGCCCACCTCCAGACTAACGAGCAGTGGATCAGCCTCCCTGCTCTCGGCTCCGGGGCGCCAGCGGCACACAGAGCAGCCGCCGTCTTTTTCCAACTCCCCAGTGAGTACGGGGGTGGTAGCGATAGAGGTCGGGCTGTGGATGTTCACAATAATGGATCCCGCCCCTGCAGATATATCCCGAAAGTACCTGTGCCCACTCTCTTCACTGAGGCGCCCGCCAGACAGAGACCGTACCCAGGGGAGCAATTGTGGAGTTAAGGAGGAAAATACCACTATCCCTGCCTTGTTCACTACTCCCCTCTGAGATGAGACTGCAGTATGTTCTCAGCCGAACACCATGTGGGCCCTTTAATCACATGACCTGACATGTGACTGCCACTCATTTCCTTATTGGTCAGTCCATCTACCCACTCCTACTGCAGCATGCTGCCAATATCACCCTTGTTAGAATTCCTATCTGTCCCGATGTTGCAGAGTATGTCAGTGCCAGGAACAGGATACAACAGGGCTGATGGTGCCGGGAGCTGGTCATGTGACCAGGGAACGTTGGTGAGCACACAAACACTGAGGCCCTGAAAGATCCTCAGCGATATGAGTGTTGTTGGAGCCAATTCAAAGCTCTGTTTATAAACTTCTTTACAAAGATCCGCTTTGATCAACAGCCCAGCATTGATTAAATCTGTAAGATCATCATATGCTGGTCAATATTTGGACTGCTCTTTTAATCCATCGCTTGAGTGATGGTTTTAACTAAAGCAAAGTTCAGCTTTACTTATTTATACAGCTGGTTTTTTTCCAAGTGAGCAAGGATACAACATCAAAACCTTACGGCTATTCGGTCCTCATCCTTCAGGTTTTACAATCCCATAACCTTAACTACATGCCTATTGCAGGTGCTCTGCATCTCCAGATTGCTTGCAGATTGTTCCTCACGGCAGCCGTGATCTCAGCTGATGGGTTTCCAAACCGCTGCCTTTGATGGGAGTGGCTCTGACCTGCAGGTTGAGGCGCAAAATCTTGGGATTCGCATTGGCGTCTAATGGCTGAGCTGTAATTGTCCTTGTCCAGAGAGGAGATCCAGCAAAGTCAGATCGAAGCGCTTCAGAACGTGAGAAAGGATGGAGATGTCTGCTGTTGTATGCTTTAAGTTCGACCCACTACTTGCCCCTTATTCTGGTCCATCTTCTCTTTTGTTTGTCTCATTCCATCAGACCAAGTCTGGATTAGCAGCTCTATCCCAGTGCAAGTTGTGGTCTGTTTTATCTCCTCTAACTGCAATTAGAGCCTTTCTGCGCCATCTCTGTGACGGCCAGCTGTAGTTTTAAGCTCTGACATTCTTGAACCATTGGCTTAACATTATATTATCTGGGGATTGAGATGACACTTCTAGATCTATATCATAAGTGGCTATTTTCATGTAGACAGAAACAAGACCAGTTGTAGCCATTTTTAAGCAAGAATATTTTTCTATATATGTCTCTTTCCGCCAGGGCCTCTGTTCCTTTACACCTGTTTCACGGTATTGAAGGATTTCAAATTCATAATCCATTGAGGCAATGCGATTGGTTGAGCTGTCAAATGATCCAAAATACCACAACAAACAAAAACTTGGTTTTATGAGAGAAACAGGGAGTGTGTTATCATTTTATGCTGAATTGGCAAGTGCCCTCAGGGCAAAGATACGCTTATTTTCATTTGGCGTTCCTGAGTAGCAGCGCATGGGGTTGGAATTAATCACCACTCTACAAATTTCATGAAACCAGGTCTTGTGCATTGACTGTGAGCCCAGGATCCGCTGCAGAATTTAAACAGAGGGTCGTAGACTTCAGGGTCTCTGCTCAAGTGTGTGAAAAATGCAGGTAAATTACGGTTAAAAAAGAAAAAAAAGAAACTTGAAAACAGCTTAAAGGTAAGGCTTGTTAGTAAACACACACGCTGCACACACATTAACACATGGAGGGACATGTTTCTAGCCGGGGGCTCCGTACATACCGGAGCGATCAGCTCCGCATGTGGTGGTCTGAGGGGGAGGGGGGGTGTTCTTGTGACTTTCAGCACTCTGGACGAGAGGACAATATGTAAGCTGCTTAATTGCAGGGAAAAAAAAATAATTACGTACAGCCGGGTCGCTCTGTGCTCCCAACACCCTCTGGGCGTACATGTGGCGGTGGGTGGGCTGGGGGGGGGGTTGGTGTCTATAGGTGAACATGCACCCTGGGGCAAGAGGATCTGGGTGTTGTTGGATCTGCGCATTTGTTGATTTGCTTAAGGAGCGGAGCTGCGGATGACCAGCTGCGCAGACGCTTTGCCAGGCGAGGCATCATACCTGGAATGTAGCCTGAACTGGCCACAAAATTTGTTCAGCCTACTTGCTGGCAGAATCCATGAATAGGGACCCCCGTCAGCATGCTGTTGGACCTTACAGGAGGTGTATTTCTGGCCACGGACCTGGATTGTGCCCGCAAAAATGTAACAAATTTGCAGGGTTCGATGCCACGACACACCATGAGTTTTAACTGGTAGCTCCGTAATAGTTAAACAGTTTGATGCAAGAAGGCTGCTGGTGTGAAACAACTGGAGCAGATGAAGGCCTGGTCCCCACTCCAAAGGAGCAGAGGGACATCAGAGCGCTCCTCCTCTGCAGCCCCCCCCACCCCCGCTGCCACTGCAAAGCGGCGTTCAAATCGGCCTGCAAGAGCAGCGTTCCCAGCAGTACTTTGCAAGGATGCCATTCTCTTTCTCTCTCTCTCTCAAAGTCGGCCTATTACCCGACACCAGATCCGACGTGGCTTGGGTGACAAGAGCCGCAACCCCTCCGCTCCCTCCGTCGCTTGGCTGCGCCGCAGCCCATCGCATTAAAATGCCTGTAAACCACTGTCTGTGTCGCCTGGCGATGCCACCTGTAAGATATGCCACACGCCCCCGGATCCTGACTTGCGAAAACATCATCCATGCTTTCTTTTATGCAGACATTTATCATCTGCACCAGGCTTAATCTTAAATCCTTTACACACGCACACACACACACACACACACACACACACACACATATAATATATATACACACACATACATAGTCGCCTCATTTGTTAGCAATATTTTATTACGGCAGACCCATTGGCCCCAGAGGCATCTTCTGGGGGTCTCTTTGGGAGCGGCCAGTCCGGACCAGCCGACTGCGGGGTCATGCCCAGAGATTGAGAACCATGCAGTAGATCCACAGAACCTCAGTACGATCACGTTTGCAGAAAAACCTTATTTGTGGGCATTAGAGTGTGACTGTAACACAAAGCCAGTGAGACACAGAACTCATAAATCGGCATTACTGACTCGAAACCTACTTATTCCCCTGTAAATCCACCAAGTGCACCCCCCCCCCCAAATGCAATAAGTTTGAGGGGTGTAACCTGTGGTCCCTGCCCCCCCCCCCCCTTTGTCATACCTGCTTCTCTCACCCAACATCCGTTTGACTCAGCTGTGACCTCATTAGTCCAGCCGCTGTCCGCTGCCATCAATCGATCCAATCAACACATAGATAAGGGCATTTGGGGGCGGGGTCCTGGGTTTCGGGTGTCAGGGAGGTGTCTGGAGCAGTTTGGATAACAACCAGGATGTGTTTAGACTCTTTTAGCAGCAACGGAGCGTGACTCCAATCCCGACTCCTTTCAAACACGTGCTGAGTGACCAGGCAGGAGGTTAAACCCAGTTTGCAATCCTTGCTCGATTTCAATGTGCTTCCTATTGACAGAACTGGCGGACCAGAATACCAAACGCAGCCAGACGTCTCTAGGAATCCGAGCTATTCCAATATATTAAAGATTCTCCTTTCTGGTCAATTCCATTTATTCCAGGTGCCGGTGTCGATCGGCGCTGGGTCTCAGCTAGGGATGGCAGACAGAGATAACAGGATGGATTCACAAGGCATGAACCTGGTGCAGGCTTAGAATTGATGGTCCCATGTCCTTTCACGTTAAAAGTGCCCCACCGTTGTCATGTCGACCAAATGCATCGATACAACTGAAATCTGATGTCGCTGGTAGTATTCTTAATATGAGTCTTTTGATTGAAAACAACTGCAAGGATTCTATAAAATGCTCATCACCTTGCAGGTTCACCCCCTGTCGCTTCTGCATTCCATGTAAAATTCACTTTCCTTAGTGAAGTTTCTTTATAAAAGAGATCAGAGACACTGTAGGGCCATACCAGGGGAACGATTTGCAGAGTGAGCGCCAGATTCGACACAGCTACCCTGGGTCCATGTGAGGACCGCAAGGGTCCAGATCTGAAAGTTTAATCAGGTGGAACCAGTCGAATGGGATGTGGACATTCTGGAAAAGCTGTTGTTCCCCGGGGCTCCTGTCCGGGAATCGCCGAACCATCCAGCTGTCTGGTCAGCTGACCCAGGGCGATGCAGCCAAGGGGCCCGTCGGGGCAGAGCAGAGGAGGGGCCTCGGGCTATGAGAGTCCCCCAGGCTACATAAGATCACCTGGGTTGGGCGGCATGGGGGGAGGAATTATGTCATTAAGCACTAGAGCACATGTAGGTGGGAGACTGGGGGGGGGGCAGGGGGGGTTGTATCACTGGGGACCACTAATGTGAGCCGAAATGGAGAAGCAGACAAAAACTTTAATAGGAGAAAGAGATTTATGATTTCTATAAAAAGGAAGGAAGGATCGTACTGTTTATTTTGGGATGGCCCAGGGATATGTGAAGACATAAGGGCCCCCAAATGGCATAAGCAGTGCAGCGAACAGTGTCAGCTTGTCAGTATTTTAATTTGAATAACACGGAGGGGACTGGCAGCACATTTAAATGCTTTAATGACTTAAAAGGGGAAGAGCCCCCCATGTGGAAGGTGTGCCGAGTCTATTCTGTTCATTTCCGAAAGGTTAGTACATTATTATTTCTAACTAGATAAATATTACGCTGGGTGACATGGTGGAGTAGAGCTGTTAGGTCAGACCTCTTTGGTTTGTAACCTGTTTTTGCTCTCTGTGTGTGCAGTTTGCATGTTCTCTCCATATGGGGGGTCTCCAGTCTCCCCAGGCAGTCCAGGAACATGCAGTGAAGTGCATCTCTAAGCAGCCTGTAGGGTGTGGGCATGTGTCCTGCAGTGGACTGGTGTGCCCTGCAGTGAACTGGTGTGCCCTGTACTGGACTGGGGATCCTGTGCACTTTGGGATAGGCTCCCTGGCCAGGATAAATGGATGGATGGAAAATCTCCTGTCCTGATTTACCTCTTTGAAATTCGGTAATTGAATAATGTGTTTATAAAATGTCTGTATGCTGCTTTTTAGCACTGTGAAGCCTTTCAGCACCGACTGCAAATCCCAGACCTGCACTTCGGAAAGGCTTCACGTAAATGTCAGCCACATGGAATCGAGGGATGGGGGGGCGTGAAATCCGTTTGCCTGTGAATCTGTCCGAAAGCTGCAAACCCCAGTACAATGGCCTTCTACATTCCGCCGACGTCGCCGTAATCCACAGGGGATCGGGGGAGCTGCTTTTATTCCAGAGCGGGACATAGCTCAGAGATTAGCATCGAGGTGTCCGCCAAGCGCGGGCAGCGCTATGCGGAAAGAGGCTGCAAAAAGGAACGTTGACAATCCCGAAAGAGCGGCAGCCACTTATTGTGTGATTTCCCTCAGCGCAGGAATTACCTGCAAGTCCAGAGATGCAGTCCAGTACTATCCCCGCTTTAGGGAATTAAGGCCGTCATATCATTCTTTGCAAAGGCTTCTGGGATATGCTTCTTGTCTGCCACTTTCTGGCTGCTTTTTTTGCTTGAAGTGGCGCTTGATGATTTAGAGCAGCTGGGTATACAGTCTGCCGGTTCATCTTTGAGCACAGCAAGACCTGTAAAACAAGTATGAAATTTGCAGAAACTCATTCATTACCCAGTCTGTTATGGGAGTTATCTCTCACCAGGCACCAGTCTCGGACGTAATGGACCTTTTGATGGCAGAGATCTATTACTGCCACACCTGCGTACTGTTGGATTAAAGGCATTGGCTTTGGCAGCTCATTTGCCCCACCCACTTCAGGGTGCGGGGTGGGTCCGCCGCCGGTGATGATGTCGTCATTGTAGTAGTCACATGAGATAAGCTGGTAGCTCTTCTTTTCAGTCTTTCTGACTATCCAATGCCATATTTCATGAGTGGTGTGTGGCTTAGTGGTTTAGGCTGCTGTGAACTGCAGGTTGCCGGTTCAAATCCCAAGCTCGGCAGAAAGATTTCACTGTTGGGCCCTTGACTGAGGCCCTTAGCCCTCAATCACTACAGAGACTATCTGATAAAAGTCTTTGCTAAATAAATAAAAGCCCAAAACTGGCCTGATCCTCATCTGGACAGATGCTTTGTCGAAGACCCCGAAACAGCAGGTGACGGCCGAACATGACTTTCCTCCAAGCCCAAGTGCTCAACCGGCCATTAAAAGCTCAGTAGCATGGAGGATGTGCAGTCGTCTTGCGGCAAATGCTTTGATGTGGTTCCGCCGTCGCTGGCACTGCCGGACCACTAGAGGTCGCTGCAGAGTCTACTCTTTGCTAACGGTTTTGACGTTCTGCCAAGCTTGTGTGACGGTGCTTGATGGGTGCCGGCTGCACGACCGCTTCCGTGCATGTGCACGCACTCGGAAAGCCACCACGTTTCTGGTCCATCGGTCCCAGGTCGTAAAACCCTGTCATACAAGACTATACGACACGGTCGGATCCGCGCTTTCTGTCACGTCGAGTCACGGCGTTCGAAGCCGGCGAGGATGTCTGTGTTTCATGCGGCCCTCTGAGAGCCGAAAAATCTCCAAAGTTGGACAAAGATTTACGAAAGGAAGTCACCCGGGCAGCTGCAAACTATGTCTTAAAAGGTAACAGCACTGTAAAACTAGAGTCTAGTCAATGACATGGTACATATGTTGATAGAAACTGGTTTGGAGCGTTTTGCATATATATATGTCTATGGGATGAGTGAGGTAAATGACGGAGAGGCATTCGGGGGGATCGAGAAGCACTGTCATTGTTTAACGAGCCTTAACGAGCATCCCAGGGCATTGGATGGCACCAGAGTCTCGCTGGGCCACGGGAACTTGGAGATCAGGGCTGGGGTTTCTTTCAGCATGTGAGTAGCAGGACTCTCCTGCGCCTTTCCAGCAACATGGAGCACAGGAGAGGTGTCACGTGTAGCCGGCCACCGGGCCGAGCCGACGGAGCAGACGGGGGGTGTCACCTCACACATCGCCTCACTTCAGCTTTTCACGTCCCCGGCTGTTTTGCACCATGATACATCTCAAAAAGCCTCAACATTCCCATTTCGAGTCTCATTCCATCGCTGTGTTTTTTTGTTAAAGGACTGCAATAAAGAAACACCATGAGGACGGAACGGAACAGTTGGAAAAGATGCTGCTTAGTCCAGGTCAGGCCTCCTTGGGAAAGCAGAGTGAAACAGTCCCTGGAGCAATTATGCCTTAAGAGCCGAATGGTGACATCATTCTTTCAACTCTGGGATGCAAAGCCACAAATTTCTGACCACAGTCATGGTAGCCTAACCTACTGAGAACTAGTATTTGGCCAATATTCCTCCTGTTTCATAAAGCTTGGTGTAGCCTCTTGAAGCCATATTCACTCACTGGCATGGAAAAGTTCTCATCCTGCATGAATTCACCTAGAGACCCATGCAGCGTGCTCTGTTTGGACAGTGTAGCAGGTCTGGAGACCCAAGCGGCCTGCCTGCCCTGTATGGACAGTGTAGCAGGTTTGGAGACTCGGGCGGCCTGCCTACTCTGTATGGATTGTGTAGCAGGTCAGCATTCCCAGGTGGCCTGCCTACTCTGTATGGACTGTGTAGCCGGTCAGGATTCCAGGGCGGCCTGCCTGCTGTGTATGGACAACGTAGCAGATCTAGAGACCCGGGCAGCCTTCCTGCTCTGTATGGACTGTGTAGCAGGTTTGGAGACCCGGGTGGCCTTCCTGCTCTGTATGGACAGTGCAGCAGGTTTGGAGACCTGGGCGGCCTGCCTGCTCTGTATGGACAATGCAGCAGGTTTGGAGACCTGGGCGGCCTGCCTGCTCTGTATGGACAGCGTAGCAGGCATGGGCAAAATCGGCATCAAAACATCTTTGTTGAATTCATTAAAATACTGTGACGCTATGTGGCCAGTTGACTGATGGCGAATGCCTCCACAACCAGCATGCTTTGCAGCATCGAGAAGGGTGAAGGACTGTTCTAAGTGTTAAGTCATTAATTAATTCATGTAATTGCTGTACCGTGAGTTTAAAGGAACAATTGTTTTATAGCATTGTGTGTTACAGTGGTGTGTGTATTGTAAATGTTCCCCCTGAATGTTGTCGTTACTGTTCTGTTGACCACCCCTGTTATCTCTCAGCAACCCCCCCCCACCTCCCCATCGCAAAAAATTGACCTCAGCAGACCTATTTGCATAATACATACTTGTGCTGCCTGCTCTCAGCCTCCTGTTAGGAAAACCCTTCCAGGGAAGAGCACCAGTGTCGTAGCAGTCCGCAAGGGGAGGTGTCAGGGCGTCCTGCTTACCACTGCCTGGCACATCTGGGTTCCGGGTCGCCAGGGAAAAAAAGTACACATCCAGGTGCAGGAACACTTACCCCACGTAAATATTTTACTTACATTCCATTAGACAGTAACACTCTCGATTAGAGTGCATGTGACATGAAAAATGGCGGGATAAAGCCTCTATATCACCATCACCATCGAGCCTCTGTGTCTCATGGGATGCAGCCTCTGTCAGCTATGTGATATTTTTAGCTCACTAAATTGTGTGCTTACCAGATGTCGTTACCCAAAGCCATTAATATTGAATTTTAGCCATTTTTTAAATCTAAATTGCTTCATTTGTTTCATAAAAACACTAAAATGCTAATGAGTCCCGTCTGAAGAATCCGACCGCCGACATCCATCCCTAAAAGCCAAAGCTGCATCCAATCAGAAATAGATGTCCTGCTCGACTTCTGAAAATCTGAAAAATCACACGCGACATAAACATTGCACAACTTCAGTTAGACATGACGTGACAACTTGCATGCAGCCAACCCCGGTTTCTGGAATGTTCCAGTTAAGTTGGCTCATGGCACAAGACTTTCTTGCTGCTGACCTCGCAGCTGGATTTGGTCAGCACCATTCTTCACTATGAGCGGAGAAACTGGCTATGGAAGCCTGCCGTCCTCCTAGGTTGTGCTTTTCTCATGACTCTTGCACCAGCAAAGGTTACTGTACAACCCTTTGAAATTGTACAATATATTCGCTTACTGATAGAGTAGGGTTGAAACGAAAGGTCCCTGCTGGAATGGTAAACAAATGTTTAGCGAACCCCTTCCCAGACACAGATCTAAGGTATCCATCCAGACTGGAAACATCTCTGTCACTCTCCCATGCGACGCAGCTCTGCTGGAAATCTTTCAACCAGAGGGAGAACTTTGGAAAAAGAAAAAAAAAACAAACGTGTTTTGTTTGCAGCTCAGGATGATACAGTGAGATCCTCCGAGCAGCTAAACGCTTGTTGTGGCAGTGTTGATATAATTAGGGCACCGACACAAAGGCGTGAATTAAGACATCGGCGTACTGTGAGGAAGCAGAGGCTCAGCGCCACACTTACTGAATAATTGTCAGAGATGATTATTTGATTAACGGGAGAAGAGCTGGTGTGAGGCTCACGAAACCTGAGGCAGGGGAAAATAATTACTGTTGTCAGTACGCACAATGAAAATGTTCTCCGTCTGCATCATCGCAGCGAAGAAAATGCTAACTAAAGAAACAAACCTTTTCTCAGCAAACCCAAAACCTGTAGTTTTTGCAAATACATATTCATGATCGTCAATTAAAACAATATAATCTCATGCTTGCTCTTCTGTATTGCGATATTAAATATATGCCTGCATTAGCTCTTAAATTGAGCAGTTGAGATTTTATTCTACACACTGGAATTAAAGCGGGCAGGAGCTTCACCTACACAGAACATTTTATTTTACTATTCAGTGCTGCTTTAGCATTCCGTATTTGACTGGGATAGACACATACAAAAAAAAAAAAAAAAACAGATTTCTGTGATTAAAATGGAACAACAGATGTGTCGACAGGAAGTTAAATACAGAAGGAGCTTTGGAGGTTAAGTATTGACAGCTGCTTTGTGTCTCAGTGGGCGGGACCAGTCTTCCTTTTGTCTGGAGTCACGTGATTTATGCCCCAACTTTCATTGGCCTGCCAAGCCAAGGTCGACCTAAGCGAGCAGATCTTATTATGTGCCGCCATCCGTGTAACAGCGCGAGAAGCCGGCCGTGTCCATGCTGACGGATGCACCTCCTGCAGAAAAGGCTCGGGGAGGTTTCCCGGTGGTTATAATCTGGATATGACCCCCCCCCCCCCCCCCCCCCCCCTCTCTTCTATCCCTCCTTTCCTTCATTGTCGCTCATCTAAGTTTATTATAAAATGTTTTGTATAAGAAACAAGTCAGTATTCTGTAC
>JAODKE010000047.1:10025686-10038479 GCA_026779605.1 Mormyrus hasselquistii | reverse complement strand
CACCCCGGCCCTC
Organism: Mormyrus hasselquistii; assembly: GCA_026779605.1. NCBI lineage: Eukaryota > Metazoa > Chordata > Actinopteri > Osteoglossiformes > Mormyridae > Mormyrus > Mormyrus hasselquistii. The sequence continues at coordinate 10,038,466 of JAODKE010000047.1, read as the reverse complement.
CTCCCCATGTCATGGAGACTCCAAAGACCTCCTACCTGATCAAGATCCCAGGGCTAAAAAAATGGGAGCACTGTTTTGATTAACTACCAAATGGCAGACAGTGTATCGGAAGAAATCTAATATTCATACAAATAGTTTATAAACCTTGTCAGAAATGTCCCCTCAGAGATTTTTGAAAGTATTTTTCCATCCACTGCGAGTAGGAACATTGTCTCCTTTCTGTTTCGTGAAACATCGTGGGAGATCCGATGCTGTCCGAAAAAAAAAAGAGAGAGAGACAAAAACAAGGAGATATTTGCACGATCACAAATCGCCCGGATTCTTTTCGGGCTGATTTTCTACCGTTTGGCACAAGATCCAGCGACGTAACAGAACTCGGCCCCCTTCTGCTTAACCCCGGAGATGAAAAAACTGCGAACAATCGATAGCTTTAATTTTTCCGTAAGCGAGATGGCATGCCTCATATTTAAAGATTAGGCGCCATGAATTCCCATTTCACATTCCTAGTGATTATTAGTATTCCTGTGCCTGGCATGCATTCTAATGCGGCTCAAAAAGTGGAAATTATTCCACTATTTTAGGCACGGCTCTGACTGAATGCACAGGCTGATTAAAACAGAGAGATTCTCTCGATGCTGAGCTTAACCCGACATGCTGATAAAACGTCAAGCCCGACGTTCACGAAGGCAGACTAACCCCGCACATTAGCTGAGCCCTTCAAACACACGCCAGGTTCCTTTCCATCCCAGCTGCTAAATTGCTCCCCATCAACCTGCCTCTTTCGGGATCTCGCAGAACTTGGAGAATAAGAACTGCTCTGCGGATCTTAATTGGACGTGCGTTTAACTAGAGGTGGGCTCACATCTCATGTCTGCGTCGAGCTAATAGGAGCTGCCACAGCTTCTCGACATATTTAAATGCCTCCGCTCAAGCAGGATATACAACATTTAGGTGTGAGGCCAGATCGCTGATCGTCTATGCGAAATATTATTGTACAATACAGTCTATCTATCTATCTATCTATCTATCTATCTATCTATCTATCTATCTATCTATCATGACCCTCCTATTTGTAGTGTTTGTTTCAGGCTTGTATTCTCATCAAAGTCCCTCTCTAGCAACATCTTAAACATGATTCATCACACAGACGTTGGATCACATTGATTTTGAAGACTTGTAGTACTGCAGTCCAATACTGCTGAATAGTACACGATTTCTTGTAGCCAATGATGTCATTTTCTTTAAACATGATGTCATTCTTTATATACATGTATGATGTCATTCTCTTTTTATATATATATATATATATTTATAATAAAAAGTCATTAAGCTCTTAGTGTTTCTGTAGATCCAAATTTTATTATTGACTTTTAGGAAGTCTAACCACAGCACAGACCCCACGCTGGATACTCAGGTTGACGCTAATCCACTTCAGCAGCGAGAGAGGCGATCCATTTGCGGCGATGGAATAACAATGCGTACTGCGGCCGGCATAATTGCCCATCTGCAAGCATCGCGTCTCAGACATGGCCAGCAAGCCTGTACATGTTAGGGTGACAGGGATGGCCTCGGAAGAAAACAGAATGATAATAATGTCCCTTCGCTCCATCACTCAAACATCACCTTGCATTTCAGAATAACGGGCATCTTCATTTTCAGACTTTTGTTTTTTTTTTTAATCTGCTTCTCCTTCAATAAGGAGCAAACATTCCATGCTAATTAAGTCCAAGGTGGCTTGACGATTGTTGTTTGTGCAAATCTCTTTCTCTGTGACTTGCAAATAATCACCTGTGAAAAGAGTGCTATTTCCAACAAAGCCGCTCTTAGTTTGACTTGGCGTTAACTTGGTTCCTAATGACGTGTTGTGGCGGAAGCCGTTGGAAATCTCAAAGGCTTCGTACACAGAGACAGTGCTCCTTGAGGAATATGTGGATGAGGGGAGATTCTGTAAAAGGTCCTTCGGTAAAGCAGATGGGTGATAGCAGCTACATCCTAGGGAGAGAACCTGTCGTTACTTACTCTCAATCAACATTTTTTAGTGAACAATGTCTACATTTTTTTTTTTTTTAAATATATGAAATCAACAAGAAGTCTGTGGGTAAAGACTAGTGACACGTGTAGATCCTGCATTTTTTTTTTCTCCCAATAAATTCCCAAGAAATAGGAACGAACGCAATACTGTGGCGTGGGATGAAAAAACAGCCGGGTTCCTTTTGGACGACGAGCGCCCCGGAGGCGACGGCTTTATCAAAAGCTGGCGGCTTCAAAGTGCCGACACTCGGCTCCCGGTGGGGCGGCCGCCCGTGGATTTTTCTCTTCGCAGAGTGTTGAAGCAGGACCCCGCGTCGAAATATGGAGCATCCTGAGCGGGAAATATGGAGCCGGCCACCCTCTTCGCTGACAGCATTGTATATCGTATGGTGGAAGTGATGTGTTATGTGATTACATCTCCTTAATTGATTTTTGGGTGGTGCTCAAACCTCAGCTAGTATTTCCTCCATGCATTTCGTACTTCTAAGTCTAATCAGAAAACATGAATCTTTGGCTTTCCTGCCTCCAAGTGCTGAAAAAAAAAATTGATAGAAATCGCTTCTATAAACAAAGTCAAGGACCCAAATCTGTAGAAAAGGCCTTGAGAATAAATATCTGATGTCCAGAACTGCAACAGCAGGTGCGATTTGTGGCTGAATATTTTTGCCGGTACCCGATCCCGTACGGGTGGGCTTGAATGGCAATCGGGTGACGTGTGATTCTGTCATCGTAAGAAATTCCAAGAGCTGAAGGCTACAATTACCACTGGCCCCCTAGAACGTTCCCGTTAATACAAAACCCTCCCCCCCACATCAATTCCTAGAGATCAAACTCTTGCCGCAAATCCACAAAACTATAACACACAAAAGCTCTTGAAGTGACAAGTTGTGTTTTTTATACCCCCCCCCCCCCCGAAAAAAAGAAAAAAACGGTGACCCATTTATTCATGGCCCCCTTACTTCCCCAGGTGTCCTTTTCACGGCTAATGAGAGCTGCTGATAAATGGACAAATGGCAGGCGGGCGGGACGATGGCTGCGTAAACTTTGTGCTGGCAGACAGCTTCCTGTGTTTTGTGTACCTGCTGTCCTACCTCCCAAAAAAAACACCTACAGGGTGATCGCCTCCCCCAACGAGCCTTGCTCTACCTGTGTGCAGTCACACCTCCATCCACCCGACCTCCCACGCCACTGGGGAGACACGACTGACAACAGGGTGGAATGTTCCACCTGTCTGGCTGGGAGGGGTGGAAAGGGACCCCTGTAAATACACACAGAGCAAATCTTTAATTAAAAAAGCTTGGGAGATGAAAGGCTTTTTACCAGGGAACCGCTTTCGCCTTGGGGAGAAGAGAAAAAAAAAACAAATCCCACCTGGTGTGCGATGAATATCACAGGTTGTTGGCATATCTGATGCAAACATGACAAGGGAGCCCCTCTCTTCCCCGTGCCCCCCCGCTCGGTATGTACGTGTCATCTCCTCGAGTGCGTTTAATCTTAGCTATCACTCACCTCCTTGGAATGCATGCTAGAGAGCCTGCAGGATAAGGATGATCTGCAGGATAAGGTGACCGCCTGCTCCGGCCGCGATCTGCTCCGGATGCTTCCCCGACCCACTCCAGCGTGGCTCAGGCGTTGAATCTCTTTCTTGAAATTTGACGTTACAGTTGTGTTTCACTCTTCTTTCCTCATGCTTTGTAACTCTCTATAATCTTTTTTTACATGCACAATTTATATACCCCAGGATGCACCTTACAAGCCAGCCGTTTCGTCTTAACACAGTGTTTCCCACTCTGATCATTGAGACCCACAGACTGTCCACGGCTTAAGATCAGACGTCACCGAAGTTATAATGAACCATAAGACTCAGGCGTGTTGACTTCACTTTAAGATCAGTCCGCACAGTTAAGATCAGTCCGCACAGTTAAGATCAGTGACACAAATGGATCAGCGGAGGAGTACATTTGTTTTAGTAATTAATATGGGACTAACTGAATTTTGCAGTATTATTTTCTTATTAATTGACCAACTCCTAAGCTGCACATGACAAAGGCATCCTGGCGAACGGTAGCTTGCTCATATAAGCAAACACTCGTGTAAAAAGGTTTTCCGCCATTATGATAAAAGGAATCCATTGTAAATCAATAACTGCATGTCAATCTGCACAAGGATTAAAGTACAAAGCTAGACAGTGGAGGCCCTGGGGCTTATGAACTGTGGTGTGTTTGTATTTGCAGGGCTGTTTTTTGATCGCATCGACCTTGAGTGAATGTTTCTTTAATACTATCTGCGCCTGCCTCCCGGACACAAGCATTGGACTCTCTATAACACCCCACGTCATCCCGCACCGTGTCTCGACGACTGACATCACCCGGACTATGGGTTCACCGTCCCATGCGTAGGCTGCCGTTAACGCCAGCGCAGAGACGGCTGAGTTTGGCGCGGTATAGTAACCGGGAGGCATGGACTGATGACGAGTGGCGTCGTACCATACTCAGTGATGAATCTCGGTTCAGCTTTACCGCGGATGACCATCGTGGGCACGGGTGGCAGCGCCAAGGGGAGATGACCGATCCTGCCAATGTCGTAGAGCGATACACTGACTCCTAGCATCACGGTGTGGGCAGCCACTAGAATAAATAAATAAATATAATTGCCAGCAAGTACAAGCGTCTATTTAAAAGAGCTGATGAGAGGAACCAGTAAAGCACCGTGACAAACCAAAAGCCAAAGAGGGGGAAGAACATAGAAAAGAGCAGAGAAGGAGAAAAGTCTTTGAGACCAAACACTCTGAAATAAAGAGCTGCAGAGGGACCCCATCAATAAGGCGGCACAACAGGTGAGGCTCGGTCTCCGGGGGCGACGGTCCGAATCACTCCGCCTCGCTCTCTCCGTCCATGTTTATTTGCACCCTACTTTTATTTTGGGCCTCGCTGCACTTATTATCACAGTGCTGAGCCTCAATCAGCCCCCCCCCCACCACCCCTTAGCCATAGACATGCTTTTGCCAATTGCCAGGAATTTCTACTCTAAATGTAAATGGGGGGGTTTGGTCATTTTTATCTTCGCGGAGAACGGCTTTCTTATTCTGCAGCTTTTTAACTAATTCAAATTGAATATGAAACAGTACAGGTAGATTAAAATACACTGACCTTTTTTTTCTTTTCTATTATTTCACTGAAATATGGAGAATATGCAATTTGGACTGAAAAGTGAAAAAAGGTATATGCGATATTTAATTTTTGCTCTGCCTAGCCATAAAATGTTCAGCTAATTGGAACTAATTCAACCGACTGGATTTTGCCATTACGCGTTTACGTAAAATGTACATTTCCCGCTTTTATGTTAGTTCTCCGGTGTTGGGTCTATAGGTTTGACGGTGGGCGATGGGGGGGATAGACAGAAAAAAGGTGCTGTCCTGGTTTGAACATCTTCTGAGGAGAGATGGACCAGGAATATTGTCCGTGGGTCACTAGCAGGGAAGACAGGAGTCATGGCTGCAGTAGCAGCTAACGGACCCTACCTCCGGTACCACAGCTCCCGCTGCACAGCTGGCCTGAACCAAACAGTAGCAGACTTCAGGCCCTCTGACGTTCGCGGATCTGCTACATCCAGGCAGGGCTCTGTCGACTTATTCCCCTGCAAAAGGCCAACCTGCCCGCAGGCCAGACAGCGATGGGAAGAGGAGCTCATAGCTGCTTCTTGCTCGAGGGAGTCCGCTGATGAGGTCAGAAGTTTTTTAAAAAAAAAAACCCTGAAAATCCTCCTCTGTCACTCTCGAACACGCACACGGGACCAGCACTGATGCAATCAGCTCAGAAACCTGACTTCGTTTGATCTCTCTGAGATTGGCTGCTCTGTGATATACAGTAACGCGTGTCATAGCCGGTGACGGCAAATAGCATCGGTAAGCATCAGGTGGAGACACAGGCTCCATAATGGTGAGCGTAGCATCGCTGCGTGTGTGGTCGGCGTGGGAAGGGGGCAGGGGTTCCACGCCATGAGACGGTGCAATGGGGAAAAGTCCAACAAGATCCATGCTTACAGCGGCGATTCGTTTCCAATCTGAAATCAAAGATGCCTTTAATCCTGGTCTCGCTTTCTCTCACTTGTACCGCGCACATGTGACATCATTAAGACTAGTGGGATCTGAAGTGTGTCTGGAATTTTAGCCAACCCAATATCTCATTTTTGGTCACGGTCAATAGATTGGATTCTTGACCGACTTGATTGATTAATAGATCTTGCCCAATGTCTACCTTCGCTCAAAGCAAGTCACGTAGGTTGCCGTTTAACAGCCGGTACGATGCTGCGCCGTTTTACCGCAACGTGATTCACTAGAAGGTAACAGAAGGTCCCTCCTGGAACTCAGGCCCATCAAGTCACAAGCCTCCTGCAGCTCCTCAACCACGGCGAGAATTGCTGCCCAGGGTGATCTTGATTACAAATAACAGGGAGGAACTAAAAATATGATGCACAGCTACAAGAGGAAGGTACGCATATATGCTCGTGTTTTTTTTTTTTTTCCTGTATCGCAAAAATGCTAAATAACCTTTGCCTATGTCTGCTCAAGAAAAAAAAATAAAATTGCATACTGCATACCGTTTAATAATGCGCAATTTCCCCTTCAACGTGTTCCCAAAATCGATTATGTTCCCAGAGGGAAGGTATATTTTAAATGAAAGAAAACTATTTTTAGAACATCAAATTAATGGAATAAACAGCTTAGCTTTCATAAGGCATTGTGCTGGTGGCGACGATGAAACTCAGAATGCATCCCCTTCTAAAAGACGACACTTTGCAACAACTTTCCCCACTCCTACAGATACCGTTGCATCAAAAGGCTTCGTTTCATAGCTCCCTAGGGACTGCTTAGCCAGGTAGGGGGAAATAGTTACTGATCAGTTACAGATTATTGACTAACGCTGTTTAACAGCCTTTTCCATCATCCTAAAGCGACGTCTGTATTGTTCATAAATATCCCCTTCATAGATACATAAACCGCAGCCAATCAAAGTCTCTGAACCGCTTACCATAATAAGGTCTCATTCATAAAACGATGGTTGATTAGCAGACCCTTATGAAATATGTCTGTTCACAAAGACACAAACACACCCCCCCCACCACCACCACCACCCACACCTAGCCTGGACAGCGACTCTGCCAGTGTTTTGACTCTGCCAGTTCCAGTCGCTTGTCATTCCAGGATGATCTCAGTCGAAAACTTTGCACGTCTGTCCATTATTTTTCATATTTCTACCCGCCCCCCCAACCCTCACTGTCTGCCTCTGAGCCTTCATTATGCACCAGAGACCAGTCAAACCAGACCGTGCATTAAAAGAGCGTGCGTTCCTGTCTGCTCTATCTTGTTCTTGGTCCAGCGCAAACCCTACCGTCATGTCAAAGCGTCTTATAAATATCACATATTGCGTTCATAAAACTAGCTTTTTACTCTCTCTCTACCCTGCTTTTTTCTCTGCTTTGCCTTTTCCAGCAGCTAGGTTTAATTTTTTTAAAGGGGGAAAACAATTTATGCGGTATGTTTGCTTCGGCTATTCGGCTACCGGGAGCTCACCGTAAAAAGGAAAAAAAAAATCTGAGGTTTGCTAACTGCTTGGAGGCTACGGCCCAAACTGGCATGTAAGAGAGAGCAAAGCAGCAACAAGCCTGTTTCATATGTATCAAGCCCCTCTGGGGGGGGGGGAGAGGAACGCTACCCCCCGCTCCCGGACTTGAATAACACGCACTCTAGCGAGCGCTGTGTTAATTAGCTTATTAGTTGCTTTTATCGAAAGTAGCTTTTATGTTTTTCCCGTTAGCACAGTTGGGTGTTTTTGCCGGACGGGTTCTGCATAAGTATCCCGCCCAGGGGAACCAAAGCAGGGCTATCCTGCTATCTGAACCAACAACTCTCTGGCTACAAGGCAATTTCCTTCATCGTCACACTACCTTCTTCTCCATAAATTCAAACAAAGACTCGAGCAAATCTCGCTGTAAGACTTACACTAAGAGAATTAAGTGATATAAAACTATACATCTTCAAACAAACTGACTTCTTGCTTGTTATTAGTTCATTATTGTACCTTTTGCAGAGAATTAGTAGAGTGTGTTTGGAATCAAAAAGGGGACACTTTCATCTTTTAATGCCGCAGAGAAATTCATTTCATTTCTCGCCCTTAATCCAAATGTAAACACCGCAGTGTTTAAATGCTACACAGCTTACTGTTCTCTTTGCTTTTCGACTTAACTTTGTATCCCATAGTCGCTCGCTTGTGTAAGTGCATCGCATGTGATGTCGAGAGGAATCGACAGGCGCACACACACGGTGTTTGCGTACTTAATATGACAAGCATATGGCAGCTCCTTACTTTTCAGGTTAAGGAAAGCACATTAACCCGGAACATTCTTTAGTTCTGTGATTAACGGCAGGATACACCGGAGCCCTGATGTTCTGGAACCTTCCTGGAGGAGTATGACGGGTGTCTCGCACTAACATTTCCAAAAGAGTGTCTCTTCTGGGCGCAGGTGCCCAATAAATCAATCAGTAGAATTTTGGGAGAGCGTTTTACAGGTATCTGCTGTCACTTTCCAGAGAGGAGCCAAGAGCAGAAAAAACCCAACTGGGCCGGTTCTAGGAGAGCTGAGATGCAATCTTGAGCCCCCGCAAAGACATTAGTGGAGGAGCACTGCTAGAAAACAGTGGGTGTACACTGTCCAGATAACAAATGTGACTGCATGTGGTTTCCATGACGGAAGGAAGCACTGGGGGGGTCACAGGCCGCCGCTGCTGCTGCTGCTGGAATCAGGTGCCAGAAGCTGCATTCACACCTGCGTCACAATGCTGGGTCGCGTCAACACCTGCACCCGCTCATTAGATCGTGCTACAGGACGGCCTTTAAGGCCTGGATGACGGTGCCCTAGATCAAAGCCAGATGGTCCAGTGTAGGATGCACAATACTGAAGTCTCAGAAGGGATGAATATAGTGTCGATGAATAGTTAGCTATGCGGGGGCAGGGATGCAATACAGACTAGCCTCAATGAACTTGACTAAGGTAGCGCAACAAAAACACCAGAAACACGCATTACATATGGTGAATGTAGTGCCTGGAAGGGGAATCAGATGAAAATTCGGACTGTCTGGGGCTCCCTGAAGACTGGCCAGAGAAGTGCTGCTGCATATTGTATTATTGTAAATTAGCAATCCCACGCAGCGACCTCAGCCACATATCACGCAATCATTATCTCACATGGCACTTTCTTGTCAGGTATTGCATCGCCGTTTGTCCTAACCCCACCCCAGCACACGAAGCATAAAGAAAGACCAGACAGAAAATACCTTTATTGGCATGAAATAGCTAACAGGCAGTGCCGTGTCATGGTAACACTCTGTGTGGAGTTTGCCTAGTCCCCCTTATTCCATATCAGTTTGATAAGGTAAGACTCTGTGTGTGGAATTTGTATACGCACCCTTATTTCACATCAAATTTGTAAAGTTAGACACTGTGTGTGGAGTTTGCATACTCTCCCTTACTTCTCGTTCGTTTCCTCTTGGTATTTTGTCTTAGAGTCCCAAGACAGGCAGTTAGGTGAATTTGCGTCTCTAAATTGCCTATATTATGTGCTTATGTGTCCCCTGCCTCCCACTTCCTGGGATGGCTGCCAAGCCTGCAGTGACCCCTACACTGGATAAGCAGTTATGGACGACAGAAGATGGATGGACTGATGATGTGTTTAAGTGACAAAGCTAACTGCTCAGCGCACAAACAGCTCTGCGCACATACTGTCCAGCACTTTTAACTGTAATGTAATGTAACTGTAATGTAATGTAGATTTTAGCCTTAGCAGACTTGCGGTCTTAATCACGTGAACTTTTGGGCCTATTATTGAGAGAAAGTCGGTGAGGGCTGAGAAGAATATGCATGCATACGGCTCCCTTTAACATTTCATCTCTTCCCAGATGGGACTAAGCTGAAGAAATAGCAGGGAAAGGGAACGAATCGGTTTGGTTAACAGACGATGCCATTTTCACGGGTCCCCCGGGCCTAACTGCTGGGTCGAGCTTGAGGGACCCTCGGCGACAGCATTCCAGATCGATAAATCCCCCGGGAAAACGCTTATCTGCTGGCCCGTTCACATCCGTACCCTTTTCTTTTGTGCCTGCGCTGTAAATACAGACCGCTCAGGGATCTGCTCTCAATCTTCCCTCCCGTGAAGAAAAACGTGATGTGGAGGCCATATTGTTTGTCACTCCTAGGCCCCACCTGTGACATCACACCCGTGACTTCAACAAACGTGCTTATGATGTCAGCATTTATTTTGCAAAAAAAAATAACAATGAGCGACAGGAAATCAAAAGCTCAGGCTAGAGCGTCGCATTTTCTTCTCCCCCAGAAGCTCGTTCAGCTTTGGGTTGCATATTGAGGCGTGTAAGGTTTCGCTGATTGAGAGATTGCACCGTCCAACATGCCATTACGAAAGGCAGGCCCTGACATTTTGGGTGAAACTCAAGACGGACTGCAGGTTAATTACCAAGATTAAGAGAACGGTTGTTTTCTTTTTCCATCCGGAGACAATACAGAGTTAGACAAAATGCTTTCGAAATGCCTTTTAGTATTTGTTATATAGGCAGTGCTAGGAGACTCCAGAAGAGATGTGGGGGTGTACTGGAATGGCTGAGGGGGGGAGGGGGTTGATTTATAGGTTTCTATTTATCTCCAGATTCTTAGGATCAACAAAGAGGATCTGGCCAGGCTGTGACCAACAGTGCAAAAAAAGGTCTGACAATTTAGTGCATCTTGAGAAATCCCACAGGGAGAGCACATGAACTGCAATATCGCATTTTATCACTGCATGTCCAGCTGCTATCGAACAGCACTCATGAATCCTGAACTTCTGTCATCAAGCTGTAATCGGTTGTGGACATGGAACAACATAAAAATAGGATTAGATTAGAGAGAGAGCGAGAGATGATAGATAGATGGATAGATAGATAGCTTGCAATGGGTATCTATCTATCTATCTATCTATCTATCTATCTATCTATCTATCTATCTATCTATCTATCTATCTATCTAACTCCCTTAGAATTTCTTTGCATTAGTTTTTTATAGCAGATATTGAGGTATTCATTATGCAGATTAGACCTTTACTTTTACTCTGTTTTGCATGTGTAGCACAGTTCTAGGTATATTAGTGCAGGACCTCTGCTAGTCATTTTGTATAATGACTCAGAATCCAGTCGATACGGTTGTTGTCATCGTTGTGCCGTGAGGACAAAGAGGCGCTCAGAGAGATGTGAGAAATCACAGCCAGCCTGACACATGTGCACACACACACACACACACACACACACACTTACACACACACATGCGCGCGCATTGGGGATTTTGTCATCATTCCAGTGAGCCCACCCCTCTTTCCAAAAATGCACCTTTAATCCACATCTGACGCCCCAAAAGCAGAAGCGGCATGAGAGACTTCAGTAGTTTCTGATATGCTACTTGACACTCTGCCCCCCCTCCCCCCCGCCAAACCATGTGCCCCCACTGCTGTTTTTCTAAAGGACATTTAAGCAGAACAGCTGCCAATCCCACTGACTTCCCTCCCTTTTCCTCGCCAGCCTTCCGTGACTCTCTCCTCTTCTCCTCCTCCTCTCTCTCCTCCCCTCACCTGCTCTTGTTTTCCCAGTGGACAGATAATGATTACGACGTCTTCATGAAGTCTGCCGGACTGGTGTCCCGTTGGCTGGGGCGATGAACACACCCCCCCCCCCCCCAGGTCTGGGGTCTTGAGGGTTTTAGGGACCTGACTGACAGCCGAGACGCCGGTTGAGCTAAGCCCCTGTCCAAACAATGATGACAGTAATGTAATTAAGAAGGAGGCTACAGCGAAAACACGGCCGCTGTCTGCTGTAGGCGTCTAAGCCACACTGTAAGTTACCCCCTCTGCCTGCCATCCCGCTCACTGTCACGAATAAATATCCCAGGTGACCTTTTCTGGTCTGTGATCAGTTACATTGTGAGTCTGGCCCCAGCACATTCTGACAGGGGCTAGAGAGTTAGAAAGAGAGGCAAAGATTGAGAGAGACAAAGCAGGGAACAGTGAGTGCCGCTTTTCTCCAAAACAGCCATCTCATAGTCATTCTTCGCAATATTTATTTATAATATATACTTATGTTCTCATTACAGTATATGCTACATCACACCATGTCCATGCATTTATAGTTATAATTGTAAAAAAAAAAATTATAATTATAATTTCTTGTATTTCTTGTCATATGGTAACCATGTATTTGGTCTGTCTTGTGATGTGTCTGCGATGAGCTGACATGAAATATTCCCTGCCTTGCGCCCGTACCTGCTGAGATAGACTCTGTATGCCCTTGACCCTACATAGAACAAGCACTATAGAAAATGGATGGATGGATGGATGGTCTATGTTTACCAGTGGCAGGAAGGACATGCAGAGTAAGATTTTCACCACATAGTGGCTGTGACTGTTTACTGTTAATATAACAATAGACTTTTGAAACTTTGAAGGACCGCATATCCCTTCTCCTCTTACACTCCTCTTTTACTCTCTTGCTCCCCCCTTGGCCTGCAGATGCAGACCCCAGACCAGAAGACGCTATCTCCCCCCTCCCGCCCCCCCCCCCCCCCCCCCGGCCCCCCCCGGCGTCCCCCGCGCCCGCCCCCGTACCCCGGCCACGCCTCGCTTGGTTGCCGCCCCTCGTCCGCCCCCGCACCCCCGCC
>JAODKE010000047.1:9981694-10001862 GCA_026779605.1 Mormyrus hasselquistii | reverse complement strand
TACCTTTGGGGACTCCCCTCTTTCGCCTTTTTTTCCCCCCCTTACCTTCGCTGTCTTTCCCAACAGGGCAAAATAGGGGGGGGGCCTTTTCCCCCCGGGGCCCCCCCCCCCCCCCCCCCACACACACACACACACACACATTGAGGGCATACGAAGACAGTGAGGTCATCCTCACTGAGCTCCCGTTTGGCCTATGAGAACACCATGCCTTTTGTCCAAAGTCAGATCAGAGGAGTGCGGGTGGGGGTGGCATGGGAGAGGAGGGTTGGTTGGGGGGGTTAGGGTTGGGACAGTGCGTCTAAAAGCAGACATGGCTGGCTCCATCTTTTTCACACCCCCGATGCATGCTCTCACTTGCGTGCGCATGAAATCAGCCACACTCCCGGAGCAAATGTCATGCAGTCGCTGCTCCACAGGAGCGGCGGCTCTGATAACGAGGGCCGCTGGTCTGCCTCGCGGTCTGGGGGGGAGGGTGGAGGGTGGCACAGGGGGGCCATGGCCCCAAAAGACAGCCCATCTACCCACTTGGAATTCCTCCCGCGCTCAGAGATAGATGCTGCGCCTGGCTGGAATAGACTCGACAAGCGGCACCCAGCGTCACAGAAAAAAACAGGCAGCAGAAAATTCCCAGCAAAAAACAGAGACTGGGAGAATGGACAGCCTGTCAAAGGAGGAGGCCAGAAACCCGGAGGTCAAAGCCTGAGCGGAGAAGGACACAGAGGAATGAGGACAGGAAAGGTTCAAAACAATCAGCAGGGGAAAATCTCTCGGAATGAAAGCTGATTGAACTCTGGGACTGACGGGTGTCTCCTTGTTATTGCAAATACAATACGCCGCTCGCCCCTGACAGTGGAGATAGGTCACGCACCGCGGAGAGACCGTGGTTACGGTCTGCTGAGCGGCGCTTCTATTAAGGAGCAGGGACAACACATGCCCACCAAACAAACCGAATCTTCATCAGTTCTCCCTCACAACCTCCCTGACATGAAAATAATCAAATAAGAGGAGTAACTAAAATAAGACGCCGGCCGTCATTAACCCTTTTGGGATCCTGCCGGTATTTCCTTTGCTGTCTGAGTTCGGTTCTCCTTCTGGCACAGCTGCACCTGTTCCCTGGCTCTCCGTCGCCGTCTCCAGCCCCTACTGGGAGTAATGACAGACCTGTTATCAGCGGGACAGATGGGCTAGCCTCGATTACCTGACCTCACCCCAGTGGAGCTCTGTAGCTCAATGAACCCTGTCTGCTTGGCTATAGACTCATCTCACACCACGCAGCTCTTGCATTCCGCATCCAGGAAGCTTTCATTTATACATATTTATATTGATTTGCTAAAGTAGCCCTTACCATTACCCTAAGCGTTAGGTCAACAAGTGCGATAAGTGCATATAAATCCCATTTGATGGCCCAACTCCAGCACTCAGGACGTTTGACTAAATTGTTGACAGTTATATCTCTGATTCGTACATGCTGTACATAGAAAAATATTTCTGGAGTGTTGCTCAATCACCTTCAGGAAACATTGGGATATTTATTTTGTACATTTCCCACCACGCTCTCCTATAAGACATGCACACTTATACAGGTGAAACTGAAGCATGGAGTCAGAGTGCAGGGTCAGCTATTTATTTCGTGTACCCAAAGTAATTTTTCTGAAGGGCCTAATTAGTGTCTTGCTCAAGGGCCCAATAGCAATGCCACTATCTGGTGACCTTCTGATCACACATTGCTACACCCCTGGTACTGGCAAATATTTCCATGCCTCACAAACTCCTGGAAATAAAGATCAGTCTCTCCATCTATCATCAATAATTTTCCCCCTGGACCAATAAAGTGTATCTGCTAAAAGTGTTGCCCTTCTGAAATTGAGAATATTGGAATCTCTGTTTCGTAAGGTGGACGTGATCGGCCGACTCCACTGCAAATTCTGATGTACATTTTCATCAAAATAAAATTTTCAGCATCGATATGGAGAGCTTACAGACATAGCCTACATAGTTTATTTTTTTTTTTACTACGAACACACACGAGTCTTGCTGTAGACACGTTAGTTGACGGTCCCTGATAAGGTGAGGAAGCATCAGCTGCATGTTCCATGAACATATGTGGGGTTTAACCAGTAATCATGGCCTGCCTGCCCGTGTTGAACCTTCTGACATGTATCACATGGTATACTGGGCTCGAATCCTGCTATTTAGGCAAGATTTCGTCTAGTTGACAGCTCGACTCCCTGCAATACACAAACCCTGTTTAGGCAGAACAGGATCTCGTCGGCAAGCTGTAGGATTACACTGAACACTGCATATTCACACACACATTGCTTTGGGGGATTGCCGGGGATTAAACGCTGTATGTACTGATACACATATCCTAACATCTTCAGTATGGTCCAGTAGCCTGCATGGATGCAATCCATTAGGGGTTGATGTTATGGAGACATTCAAGCATGAATATTTAAATTGGTCCCAAGGGGGCATGGCCTGCCGGGCTTAGAGTCCACGTCGGGGACTTTGGGGTTGGGTGTAGGTGCGTGTGCTGTTTGAAGCCCTGGAGCTCAGAGAGAGCCGGCTGCAGGGGGTCTGATTCCCACAGCTAATTCCGACCCTCTTAATCCCTTCTAACACGCATGCAAATCTCAGCTTGGTCTCTTCACAATGGCCGGCCTGTGTGTGCAGTGTGGAGCACAAGGCAGGCCGTCAAAAGTGACTGGCAATCTCTATATACTTCTATTCCCCCAACCCCTAACTTGTTACACTTCTTCCATTTTTAAATGCGTGGAAGGCAACAGAATCCCCTACTGTTAGCACCAATATACTGCTTCAGTGATCAGTGGTATTATCTTCCAGTTGCAAAGAAGGTCTCATTGTCTGATGTCGCGAGAGCTGAACCATGGAAAACCGTCCTTTTCATTTGTTCCGTACAACTGCATCTCAGCTGCGGAGTGGTAAAGAAGCAAAGCCCAACTTTGCCTAAGTCGCTGGCGGCGCCTAAAATGCTAGATGTTTTACACCCTCTGAATAGACGGCAGACCCCTCTCCCAAATTGAATTTCAAGATTTCCTCGAGACAACTCCTACTGTGAGAGCAAACACTTTCCGGTATCGCGACTGGCCAGAATTCCACTGATAGCAGAGGCCCGGCTACTTTATGTGCGTGCCAGAGCTGAAAAATACCCAGAACCTTATCAGAAAGGTTATCAAAACATTATCCGACAGGAGAAGTCGTGAAGCTGAAAAAGCTTATTCACACTGACAGCTAATCTTTCCACTTTCGCACAACAGGAGACAGGCTGTTGTTACAATCGTATTACATATCGTACAAGAAACGCTTCCTGCTGTTTCGTGGAAAAACCAGTCCTCAGAGAGGTGCCCGTGAACTTCTGCCAGTAACTGAGGGAAGGATGAACAGGCCTGCTGAATGGTGGGTATGCATGCCACAGCCCATGGGCTGACATCGAGCCCTGGATGTCTTGGACTCACCTTGAGATGAACTGTCAATGACAGATGGGTAGAAGCCATTACTGACTATTCCGACACGATGGACCAATCCGGAACAAAGCGACGCGCTATACCGCGGGATTCTTATCTCGCAGAAGGGACACAATTGCTACTTTAAGCATCAGTCAAATGTAATGTGCTTCCCTTTAGCCTTTCTATAGCCCCCGCATAGCTCGCTGATAGCATCCCGACACAAGATCACGGAGGCTTTCAAGGCTAGCTTGGATAATGACTTCCTAATCATCAAGTGCTCAGATAAAGTCCCGAATATTCTACTGAACCTCATAATTTTCACTTCTAACCCAGAGCGTTCGTAGCAATATGAATTACTACAATAAACAGCACTGCATATATCCTATTGTATCTTTATTATGAGCCATTGGTATTTCTCTTGCTTTTAGGATAACCAGTAAGAAACAATTCTCGAATCACAAATGCAGAATATTGAGTTATACCTTAGAAAACTGAGGTTTTAGAGGACTAATTTATTTGATAAAATAAACGCTTAAGTTTATGGGGAGACATTATTGTTGAGGTGTCATAATAAAATTGCTCATCTTGTCAATACTCCAACAATAACTTGAGCCTACATGAGGAAAGAGGCAACAATATGAGAACATAAATGCTTCTGTTGTAAAACGGCCTGCTACAGCCCGACCAGGGTAAGTGGTTAGAAGACGGATGGATGGATGGATGAGTGGGTGGACGGATGGATGTTTTAATAGGGAACATCTTAAGGCAGTTAGAAAACGTGAGTTTTGCGGAAAGACATCTTAGAAGTATTTTTCAGAGAAAAGCAAAACAAAAAAAAACAAAAAAAAAACGTAAAAGTCCTTTCAAGCATTTTTGCACGGCATCCAGTGTATAGTGTACAGTGAAAAGCTAATGGCTTTCCTGCTCTGTGAGGACCATGGATATCATTAGCTCATATCATATCTCAGCACTGCCAATAAAATGTCCCTACATCTAGAGAGGCCATGAGGAGCTACAGATGGATCCGTAATTTATGTTTTTTTTTTGGAGAGAGACAGTAATTAGTTTGTACAAAATACACAAACTGCGTATGGGGTCTCGGCCTGTGTGAGATCTGCTGATGTTCATATTCTCGCCTTCTGGGACTCCTGAGCCTGTAGCTCAGGCATGATGTCAGAGGTTTCTCATGGTGCTGGCTGTCATTGTGATTCAGGCTGTTGTCTCCTTTGTCTGTCAATCCCAAAGGTGGATGGGAAACTTTTTTTTTTTGCGATCTTGGTCTTAGAGGCTCTGCTCATGTAGCAAGAATGAGACTTTTGTCAACTATGAGAACTTCTAGTAAACTAGTTTCAATTAGTTGGAATCTTCCCGCAACAGGAATAAATAATAAGAATTATATACATTATACATTGGGAATTTAAGGATCCTGGCATTGATGAAGCGCTAGGCGTGTGTCTATGTGTGGAATTGAATTCTTGGTATGTGCGTAAATTCGTACCATTTTCGGGGGACTGAAAACAATAGAACAAAAATCACTATGGGAACACTGCCACCAGACTAAAGCCGCAAAAATGTGTATATTTTAATGCCTTTTTTGAGCTCTTTTGGGATGAAGGTACAAGACATTAGTGAAATGCAAATTACTTAAAATGGGAATCAATGGAAACTCAAAATAAAAAAAACCCAAATGTTTGTGCTGCTTTCATTTGTTCCTTCTCTTCTTCTCAAACAGACCAAAAGCCCTCAATTGTCCAGGATTCAAGGGTCTGAAACACTTCTCAATAATGATTTGAGTGCAGCAAATAACCTGTAATAAACATTTAGGGCCATAACAGTTTTTTAGATATGTAAAAACTGTCATTTTAACACATTTCATTTGTGAGTCAAACTGCGGCATAAAATTCAGATAATTAAAAAATCAGCCTAATTGCACAAAAAGTTTCATGTATACTGATGTGATCCACTGACTCTGAATGCAAATAGACTGTTAAAACTTCAAATTAAAAAAAGAAAATTATGTACATATAAAGTTTTTTTGTACATATACAATTTATTCCATTTATAATTCTATCATTCGCTATTCTGACCTGCACCGTCCATACGAGTCACACGACGCGTCTTATTATATGTGTACTTCTGTATACTATAATGACAATAGAGTTGCTTTGATTTAAAATATTCTTCATTGAAAATTCTCTTCTGAAACCTCAGTACATTAAAAAACATTGAACAAATAAAATCTGCATTTAAAAAGTGATTTTTCACCATGTGGGGAGGACTTATTTGTTTCAGTATAATAATATTGGAGCGCTTGAGCCAGGACTGAAGCTCTGAGCGAGAATATGTCGTGCGGTTAATGCAGAACAGAGTTTGGGCCTTTCAGACGATCTGGGGCGGTTTGGCCTCTTCTACACTGGGACATATGCCCGCCTGACAGCTGGCACGCACCGGAGTGGCGCAACGGGCCGCCGGGCAGGACGGCGGGCAGAGCAGCTCACGGGCCATCTGGACCTCGCAGGGCCGCTGCTCGAGCCGTTGCCAGGCGAGGGCCTGGGACGCGCGCGAGTCAATCAGCGGTGCCCCCTTCGCCTATCGTGCTCAGCGTGTGCCCGCCTCCCCATATCACCAAGTCCAAGGTGCCCTCCCCTAACCACCCCACCCCCCCAGTGATCACCCTTGGCTCCTGATCCCGCTTTTTCTGGAATGCAGACTGCAAGACGCAGCTGTTTATCGGCACAATATGGGCATAACAATGGAATGAATTCCTTGACTAAATGAAATAGTCTGAATCCAGGGGGGGGGCGTTCAAATCTGGGCCGGAATCAGAACCAGCGGTCTGTCGGCAGCTGGGAAGAGCCGGGTGCGAAGAGCAAGGAGTTTCCACCTGGAACCCATCATAGCCAATCACGTGGGGCAATTAAATAATTACACCCAATCGCTGCTGACTGCCTCTCGGCCGGGAAAACAGGAGGCCGCTACCCACTCGAATCCCTTGGTCTTTGCCTCGTCACACGCTAGTGCGATGATTAACCCGGATCATTTGCGATAATCGAACCCCAGGTCACTCACCACCGAGTCATTTGTAGTTCACGCGGCCGGTTAATCAAACGATCTCATTAAGACAGGGGGGCCCGCGCTTAATTTCTTGGATGCATTCGGGATCCGCTGCGTGTGACAAATGACGACGCGCTAGTGAATGTTAACAAGCGTGGCGTTCCCGGGACTGAAACAGGGATGCTTGCGATCATGCGGCTTTCCCGGTCATCTGAAAACTGCCAAGGTATAAACACAGCATGCTGTGTCCGGGAATATCCAACCTGACTGGACTGGAACCCCAGTCAGAGAGGACCCCCTTAGGTCTAGGACAGACTGCAATGTGTGTGTTCCAGCAGACAGCGGATAATTCTATACACAATGGCTGATGTAGAACTGAGTAGGTCGTGCGATTGGCTAGTCTGTGAGCGTGTCGGGTGGGGGCGCAGAGCTATTGTTATTTGTGAAACCCCCCCCTGACACTAGGGGGAGAGTCTTCTGGGGTATTTCTCGACTTTTCATTATAAACCACTTAAAACTGAGAAGCTGAAATTTCTAAGTATGTCGCTGTTACTGTCACTCTTTATTCTAATTAAAATAAGCATTTTTTTGTCAATGTTAATTATTTAATATTTAATTTAATTTGTTTTTTTTTTTTTAATTATTATTATTTTGGGTTCGCAAGACATTAATAGCATCAAAATGAAACCCAATCCCAGTACAGAGAAGCGAATGTATCTGCTGGAGTGTCAAACATCATTGTGTCAAGTTTCTTTTTTTTGCTATTTAACTGATTTAAATTCTGTTTGGAAGCCTCTAGACTGGGGACATAGATGTCGCTTGCATTATCAGTGATGACCACATTTTGTTTTTGTTTTTTTAAATAATCTGCATTGGGAAAAGACCACTGAAGATACTTCTGATGGTCCCGTATTTCCTATAACGTCCATTGATGTACTTTGTTTTTGATTCATTTAAAATGGGCTGATATGGAGCGGACAGATTTTCAGAATTTGGAGCAACTCCAAACTAAAGGAATCATCATTACTTAAATAGAAAGAACCATCTTCAGATGGCCGCGCACTATTGATCTAGGTTATTTGAAAGAAAAAAAAAACACACCTTGTTTCCCAGGAAAATTTCCAACCTCAAACAACAAATAATCTTGTATTAAACTGCCTTGCGTGTACAGAGCAGCCTCACAGAACAATTCCTCTTAATCTAATCCCAAGAACCACTCAGAAGATACAAGAGAAACCAAATTAATTTGTAAAATCCCAGTGTTTTCTAGGTATACCCAGGAGAGATTTTATTTCCTCCACAAATGACCAGATTGAACAGCAAAGGAAAATGTTAACCCTGTCAGTTTCCTGCAGTTTACCGTGTCCTGCATATCCAGATGGATCCAACCTACACCCAACCTCCATAAGACAGAACTCACTGAGTTTAAATATGAGGGACAAGGAACAGCTTCATCAGTTATAAAAATCCACACACGATGTCAATTTCAAAAGCAGACCACCCTCAAAATTCACCGCAACGCCCTGACTCTGTGTATGAGGTGCAGTGTGGACTAGTGGTAAATCTGTTGCTTCGCTATTCCGTGGTGGTAGAATTAGCTTGTAAGAAATTTTACCACTGCAAAATACCGCATTATACGGTATTAACGTAATATCGCCCCAAGTCTAGCCGGCACCCCAAACCGAGAGCAGCGGTTCTCAGCTCCGGTCCTGGGGACCCACTGTTATTGGGATCCCAAAAATCTGCACCTACACCGACCCCCCAGGGAACAGGTTCCTCGCCCCTGCTCTACCCCATGGCCACCACCCCCCAGACCATTTTCTAACCCATATGATTGAAAGCTGACAAAGTACCTGAAGTATCCATGGAGCCACAGTATGACCCTGCTGATCACCTGCGTGGTGAAATGGACTGAACAGTGGTGACCGGACAGTGGTGTCCACACGCATTCACTGCGTGGGAATACTGTCTGCGGACACATGGGGTACAACCTCAGCTACACTAATGTGCCCTTAAGTGGGCTGTCTGGCAGACTCTTCACTCATATCTGGAAACATTTCTTGTATTGCGGCATAAATTAAATCTGCGCTCGGTTCGGAATGAAATGCGGGCAAATAAATGTGAATATGAATTAGAAGAACAATCATTTTGAATACCGCACAACTGTGGGGGGGGGGGGGGGGCTTCTTTGATTTTCCTGTCTCGTTGTGTGTTTTCAGTAGTAAACTGGCAAACGGAGCAAAGGGCTTGCATCACAAAGCTGGATTTTTGGTTTAGCAAGATAACTTCAGATCCAGACTCAAGGCAACAGCAGAGACAGAAATCATAGTTTGAGCCAGCAGAAGAACAGGTGACCTGTGGCTTTACAAAAGACCAAATGAACAGAGAAAAAGAAAAGTCTGTTTGCCTCTCAATAACAGTTTTCCTCTGACTGACCTGTATCATACTGTATTATAGTAACTACCAAAATACATCATTCCATTCAGTCTATCTATCTATCTATCTATCTATCTATCTATCTATCTAATCGATTTTACTCCCAAAGTTGTACATGACGACATCACCGTTGTTACAGTTATATCACAAGACACCACAGCACAGTGCTACATGTAACAATAGAAATAGCTCTCCAGACATTTCAATCTAACCATATTTCCTCCCCTTTATTTCCCCTCCCAAGCCGACCCCATTCATTTTCTTAAATCAGCTGCGATTCTTTAAATCACCAATTATTGTCTCGTATACACAATCCACAGTGACACCGGTTTCCTGGTTTCCTTAACCCCAATCTCCAGCACCCCCCCCCCCCCAAACTGCTTATCAGAGATGCTGCTACATCCATTGTTCTTTGAGATGGAGCCTGTGCACCAGGCCTGACCTAAGTGTGTGCAATTAGCGCTATTATCAATGCAATTATGGGTCACAGGTATCATTCCGTCTCTTCTTCCATCGTTTAGGGAGTATCTGTTTCTAAAAAGCCCACAGAATAGCTATTTAGAACCCCGTGACAAAGTACAACTTGACCTCTGAGGGCAAACCCCTTTAAGAACATCTGAAAAGCATAAATTCTGATATTTGTCCTTTTATAGTGGCTCTCTGTCCAAAACAGTGTTGAATTGGACACTAGGTCACCTTGGGGATATAAACTAAAAAGCCAGAAACCTGAGAGAACTACAGTACACTCCCTGCCCAAACCTTTGTTTTTCTTTAGTTATTTTTAAGTAAGAACATTTGCCAAAGCTTAAAGACAGCAAGGACAACACCAGGCCTCAAATCATTATTATAAAAACTCCCATGTGAAGCAGCCAGTAAAGTCCCAGTTAAATAGCTATGACTGCATATTCAGCCTAAATTACACAATTTGTAGCCCGTGAATGAAAGAACCATAAATGTCGGACTTGGTTGCCATAATTCTGCCCAGAATTGAAAACATTCCCCCAGACATGTTGTCTAAGGGGCAGCAAATTACAAAAAAGTGCAATTATAGTGTTATGGTTGTCAAACCCAATATTTAACACAATAAAGCTTGCTCATCTCCACAAAAGACAGCACCAGGAACTTATCAACACTTGTGAACTGCAAGTACCGAGATACACATGCAGGTTGATGGGATCAGTAATCCCACGGGAAGATGAAACATCAACTTTGGAG
The DNA here is from genome assembly GCA_026779605.1 of Mormyrus hasselquistii. NCBI lineage: Eukaryota > Metazoa > Chordata > Actinopteri > Osteoglossiformes > Mormyridae > Mormyrus > Mormyrus hasselquistii. The sequence goes on along the minus strand of JAODKE010000047.1, from coordinate 9,991,690 downwards.
CTGCAGAAACATTTTTTACTAAACTGTTTCACCACAGAAATTCAGGCGGAAGGAGGACGGGGGAAGGAACGGGGTAAGAAAGGTAAAACACAGAGGCTGCTGGGAACAACTGATTTATTTTTTTTTGTTCTGGAAGAAAGAGAATCTGAACACCAAGAGGAACATAAATCTGAGAGGAGCACTGGAACGGCTTACTCTGTAATCTGCTCAAGGCCAACTCTGGAAGTTCTGCAGTTTGCAGCAAACAACTCAACATGACTTATTATGGGTGAAGAATGCAGATCTCACGCAGCTATTGGGTATGCCGGTCATGTGACGCTAGTTTGTGGCTGTCACATTAAAAAGTTTGCTTTTTCTTTGGCACCGTGAAATCTTCATTAAAACAATTACATCAGAAATAAAAATAAATTATGGTTGATTTGACCGCTTGTCCTGTCCAGCGATGAGCGATTTGTGCCGCTTAATACTCAACTTCAAGAAAAAAAAGACTTGCAGAAAATACGCGCTGCATGAAATATAGCGCCGCTTGAAATGCTTTTATGCTTTACGTCCTTGTTTCGAAACTTCCCCCGATTCATATTGGGATCTACTAGCATTATAGCATTTAGCGTGACAAGCTTGTGAGAAGAGACAGATCACAGTGACAGCTAAAGCTACATCTACAGCGTAGGGTTAGCATCAGGTCAGGTTTTGCTCAGATTCATCTGGTAAGACTGGGGATCCTTTTGTCCCCCACCGGTATTTTTCTTAGGAATCGTACAGATACACCTGGAGCAGTCTACAGCATTGAGTTGGCATCGGCTGAGCTATCGAAAATTTCAGGAGAACATAATGGAAACCATTAGCATAACATTAGGCTGTCCAATGGAGATTGAATCAATGAATTACATGATAATTAAATGTTAGCTTCTGCTCTTGATTGCAATCGTCATACTAAAGAGTCGTGTAGGTCCTGATTTAATGGATCTCTAATCTACAATCAATTTAATTGCAGTGCGCCGTCTAAAACATCTCAGAAACGTTGGCCCTTTTGCCAGTTATTTATTCAATAAACCCCCTCCAGTGACACGACAGAATCATTTCAGCAGTCCTGGGTAGTGTATTGAAGAACAAAAGCCTGGAGGAGATCGATTGGCTGTCTTCCCCTGAGCAGGCCAAGGAGAGAAAGGGTTCATCTACAGTATCTATGTATGTTTGCTCACACATGTACTGTACATACAATCATGCAGGCCTTCTGGAATATTCCGCTGGACTGAACTCAAGACCCACCAGTAGTAACAGTGGAAGCTTTTCAGCAAAATGTAGCAATTTTTTATAATAATCATCTTGCATAACGTTGTGCAAAACATTTGTCATTGCAGGGTTGGGCTTTTGCATGTCAAAATACATTCAAAGCATTTTATATCATAAATTTTAAAGAATATACTGTGGAATATACACATACATTGCATTGCAAGTAGATTTCCAAAAATTATGGGCTGAGTCCCTAGGGCTTAACTGTAAAACCCATGGCCAAGAGATAAATTCTGTTTGGCACCCAAGTGTACAGATGAGTGAAGGATAAGGTACACAAGTCACTTTGGATACCCAAGAGATGTTTCGCGTTATAGGTCACGTCTGAAAGAGATCGCACATTCAGAAGAGCGCACAAATGCCACGGATCCTGTGACTAATCAGCCACAAATGCAGAGTCCGCCGTGGTGGTCAGGCTGATGGTTCTGTGGACAAAGAGCCATTCACATGCGATGGATGCTATTCGAAATGCCATCCTGCAGAAGGCGTCGTTGCCGTTGTTTGTTTGTTATTATTATTCATTCGGGATAAATTGCGTTGAAAGACTTGACAGGGCGTTAAGTCAACTGCACAGCATGCTAACATGCTCCATTACACAGTACGATAACTTTTGAATAAATTTGTTTTCCTTAGAAATGGACCAAGTTTGATAAATCACCACAATAATCTGCAGCTTCTTACAGCCCCGTCAATATTCCAAGGTCAGTTCTGACTGCATCGGAGTTTCCAGGGAAAATTTCACAGTGACATGAGAATGATTCGATACATAAATATGAACAGGCTGAATAGTAACAATCGCAGAACCTCTGCAAACTTTCTGTCAAGCAGTATGTTGGCATTACTGAAAATAATCTACATCCAGTGTAATAGACTCCCTCCGAGAAGTTAAAAATGGTTAAGGATTTTAATAATTATGTCATGACTGCCTTTGTGAATTAATACATATCCAGCTAATTAGCATTATTAATTTACAACCAGGCTGCTCAGATCCCCAGTTCTAAGTAGACTGAAACTTTTTAATAAGACTGGAATATAGCACTTCATTTATGTAGCTGGGCAGCTTTGGGGACTTGATTCCTCAGCGCAGATTACATTCCAACAGAATCGTCTATAAATGTTTAAGTCTAAGTCACCAGCCACCCTGTTCCAGAAGTGCTTGGCTAAGGTCCACCGAGAGCAACGTGACTCTCCGTTAGAAAGAGGGATCTGTTGCTTTCTGATTAGCACTGCTTGGCTCCCCATGTCGGTATTGATGTCTGTGATGATGCACCATCTCCCATTGACACTTTTTTTGAGTCTCTGATGCTCACAAGGCAGAATCGACGCTGGAAACTAAGAGGCAGACTGGTGATGAGAAGCAGGGGGGAATCCTGTCTTATTCCCCAGTCACGGTTCCTTTTGGGGGGGGGGGGGGGGTCACCACACTCCATAGGGGGACACGACCTGGCTCAATCAATCCAATTTTCCCCTCGATTTTAAAATCCCTGAGAGATAAATAGGCCGAATAATTGCAGTCTTGCAAAGGAGTGTAAGTGCTCCATGTATGTGAGATGGAGAATGTTAGATTAAATGGTTATGAAAAATGTGTTTATTTTCTCTGCAGCACCGTAAGCTCATAGCTCGCAGCAGAGAACCTGATAAATGATTAAACCTGAAAAAGCCGCTGGCTTTCTCATCCTCACCATGAAAAGGCTCGATGTATTTGTAGACCGGGACAAAAGTCTTTTCAGAGCTCTAGTATGTTAGAGGGCCGTCTGCATAGCATAAGCCTCCAGGTCATGGAGTCACTCTCAGCGCTGAATGAAAGGCAGGTTAAATTGCATGTTTCTGTAGCAATTAATACTCTGTGTTTTGTGTTCTCTCTTAGTCTGACATCGCTGTGAATGCATTAAGATTGTCAAAAGAGCCCATCCTCATGTAGAACATGGGGAAAAATAAGTTGTCTACCGGCGAGAAATTGAAAGGGTACGCAATCAATATCAGCATGGCAGACGTCCAGCACGAAGACGTCTAGAGACTACGGGAAGCAGACACACCTGCCTGCAGCCTGTCTGGGGTCAAGCCGGCTTAGGTGCCACTTATTTAAAAGTATCTCTGCAGAGCTGCAGGGGAGAAAGAAAACCAAATCAACAGGGCTAATACGAGAAGAAAAAAAACATTTCTAGGCTGAATCTGAAATTGTGTTTTTTCTTTTGTTTTATTTTTTTTTTAATTATGCTTCTTTACTGCTGATAGGATCAACTAAATCCTTCAAAGGGATGAAGTTTCTAAGGTTACCGAATCCTAATCCAAGCCAAAATCCTGTGCATCACAGCCGTCTATCTATCCATCTATCTATCTATCTATGTTATTCTGGAACCGAAAGTTCTCGTCATTTGATCTTAACGTGGAGTCTTGGTGACTTGCTCCCGTCCCAACCTTGATCAACATGACCAAACAACGAGCAGAAGAAACAGTCAGAGTGTGGTACTGGCGACGTGGGCCAGAAGACATTTTCCGTAGCTCAAATATGAGATGATACAGCACTTCTCATCTGGGAAGTCAGATTAGTTTCTCATGAAAGTATTTATGACCTCTGTTATTAGGCGAGCGAGGGAAATTAATTGCTGGGGCGAGCTTACCGCAAAGCTCCGTTATGTGCACCGTTTGCTCTGTGTGAAAAGGGAATATTTAATGAATTGTAAGAACCACAAACCTCATAGTCAACAGCGTAATGGATGTCGGGCGGGGGGGATAAGCAGTGCGTGACCAGAGATTTGGAGAATGCAAGGCCAGATTCTGACTCCAAGAACTGCCAAAAACTAAAAAAAAAAAACAAGGACAGTAAGCATACAGGCCCAACATAACTTAATCCCACTAAAAAGAGAGACTGCCAGATCTGTGACATAATTGCATAGAAAAACATATTACAAGCCATAGCAGTTTTCTATCAGGGTTAAGGCTGTTCTAGATGCAAAACAACTGGTGTGCAAAATGGAGCCTTTAAGGCAGATTCATTAAGCCTGGTGTCAAAATATATAAATGATTAAATTTCCCAGGTTTCCAAATCAACACTGAGAAAAATCTGTAGCGCTGTGGCTTTTACAAAACACAGCCGATTTACAACATCTATTAGTAATTGTGCAAATGGATAACAGAGCCTGAAAAGGGATGTGTCTATGAGTTCTGGAATGTCTTTCTGGCACTCTGGACTTGTAGCATAACTGTTGATTTGCTTATTTCACTGAGAGCACAATACCACAGTATGAATGTGTTAGAGGCTGGGCCTGCATTAAATCAAAACCGAAATCAAAACAGAAAAGATTCCTGTTTGTTTAGCTGTAGAACCGTAAATCTTTGGCGGAATGAGGTTTCAGGCAGACGTAAACCTAGACGGTGCTTGTTGTGTTGATTGTATATGTCACGTTGGACCAAGATCTAGAAGCAGCAGGGTTGTCGACTTCTTGCGTAAGAACCTGTAATATCCCGTAATATCTCCGGGCAATAGGTTGCTTCTCTTGATTTGGTTGCAAAAAAAAAACACCTACTGGAATACATCCAGCTGAGAAATAAAAAAATTGTCATGCTGTCTGAATTTTGATTAAAATCTGACAGCACTATTGACTCATCGGCCATTTAACTGAAGCGAGCTTTTCTTACAGGACGAAGAAGTTTATCATGATTTCTTCTTGTTATGCCAGCAAAGGTTTCTGCCTGGCAGTGAGTGTTTTAAGCATGCTGACACCCACATCAGAACTTAGTGCTTCTAATTCTGACTAATGAAACAAAGCTTACGCATCTCTGTAATTATTGTCCCTTAGCAAGCGTCTCTGACGGTGGGGCTCATGGTCCACCCTCTGCAGTCCTGCTCTCTGCGGGAGGGTAAAGACATTAGATTGGTAGATCGTTTGACTCTAATCTTCTATCATAGTATTTTCTCTACTGCACCGGTAATATTTTCTTGTTTTTTTATTTTAATCTATTTGCAGTCTGAGGTAAATTTTAGTAAAATTGAAAGCACAGATGACTAACCTTTTTCAACTTGGGGGGAAAAAAACACAGAGGCAGTATAAAAGATATGTATATAAAAAAAAACTGTCAAAGTCCAAACTCATTGTTTAGATATTTCAGACCTTGGATGTTGAAAATGTACTGGGTCTCTCAGCAGGAGTTCAGGGGGTTGGCTTCTGCGTCAGCGTGGGAGAGATGGAGAAGGTAGGTTAGCTACAGAGCACTTGGGTGTGAGGGACATGAAGGGAGATTCTGACATGGAGAGAAACACGAACCCGCTCCTCCTTCGACTCTCGAAGCCGCATCCCGCGTGCCCCGGGTCAGAGTTTAGGGCAGGAGAGATATAGTTCCTGCCTGCCTACGCTGGGGCACTTTTAATAAGTGTGAAGTTTCCCACAAATCCTATAAATCATAATAAATGCATTTCATCAACAGCAACAGGGAAACGGGTGGTGTGCTGTCCTTATTAGTTTCGGAGAGGCGAGGAAGCGAAAGACGGAGCTCAGAAGTAATTATTTCAACCTGGTCTCGGCTTGATTATTTCATAGTTCAAAGCGCCGATGAGGTGTGAGCAGATGTTGTTCACTACAGCATCTTGTGCCAGCCGCTTACTTGGCCCCGGAGGCAGAATTGGACGTGCTGCTGGAGGACATTTCCCCCCCCCCCCCACACACACTGAACCATCACATACCTGAAACGTAATGATTCAATAAAACTTGCTGGAAAATTCCAAAAGAAGCAGAAAGTAGAACCCTAATTGTCATTGAGCCAGCATTTCATTTGCCTTCTTCAGTTTACAGTGGGACGTACTCTGCAAGCTAACTGGACCTGCTCTGCAAGTTAACTGGACAAACACTGTAAGCTAATGAGACATACACTGCAAGCTAACTGGACCTACACTGCAAGCTACCTGGACCTACACTGCAAGCTACCTGGACATACTTTACAAGCTAATGGGACCTACTCTCCAAGCCTGATACTAGTTTGGCAAAGTAAATCTGACCTCAGGACAAACCTTAGTCTCAGATTCTGCCGTTTCCTGTTTCCTCCTTTGAAACTGTCAAGATCAAGAAACATGACAGTTCTGTCAGACAAATTTAAACCGATTTGGAAGGTGCCCAACAGAAGTTTACAGGTTTAAAATTAAGCTGTCATTGGACACAGCTGCAAGTTGTTTTAAAATCGCAAATCACCGCTCCCGGCCAAAAGTCAAAGAATTGTTACATGAAAAAAGATACTTATTTTCACTGCTCAATTAGAATTTCAGAGTGAGTTTTCATATAAGTCTACCCCAATCAAAATTCATTGCAAATATCAGAAAATATGTTTTTCTTGTTGGATTGCAAGTTATTCCTTGTGGTTTACAGTTGTAGCCTGAATTTCGGAACCCTTTGATAAATACATCAACACATTAAAATCAATTAGCTAAACTCCCCTGGATGACCCAGTCTTGCTCATGCTGTATACAAAATGATTGAAGTGCACAAAATACTCATTGTTAGTAAAACCACATTTACACTATTTCAGGCCTAAACAGGAGGACCCCCCCCAGGAGACAAACGGAGCTGTTGATGGTCTATCGATCAAAGCTCAGTGCTGTTTCTTCAAAAAATCTCCATTTTGGGTGGTGTAAAACTGGACCACGACTGCAGCACAATGTGAAGTAGACCATACATATGTATGTATCAGGGTTGGGGTCATTCCGGAATGGAATCAATTCCAATCCAAATCAGGAAACGGAACTAGAGTCGGAATTTAAATATCCCTGAAATTCACATTCAATTTCAATTCTGTTCCCCATAGTTTGTTTTTTTTCTTCCAGTCTGAACTCCAGTTCCGTTTCCTGATTTGGATTGGAATTGATGAGTTCATTCCGGAATGGCCCCAACCCTGGTATGTATGTATATAGACATGCATATATTTATATAGACAGTGTGTGTATTTGTGTGTGTGTGTGTGTATACACACAATATATATATATGTATGCTATACACACACACATAAAGCTTGGACAACATAAACACGCAAAAGGGTTTTAACTTTGACGTAGTTTAATCGCAATTACAAACGAACCTACAAACAGGTGTCATGTTAAGCTGAATGCCAATGAGCTTTGGAAAGACCCGAAGAGTCGTGTTTGAATTTCCGGTGTATCTGTCACAAAAACTGCTAAATCATTTAATGTGTCAGTCACAAAGATTGTAGTGGCATATCCAATTTTAATGGCGAAGAGGAACAGTGGTCACAGGTCAAAGCACACTAACATAGACAGACACTTGCTAAACACCACAGAGATGACGCTTCGAAACTGAAATGAATCAGCACTTCTGTGAAACAGTCTCAACAAAAGCTGTACGTCGTAAAGCGTCATAAAGCTGCGATTTATGACTCAGCTGCAATTTCGATCCCTCTTATAGTCAAAGCCAGGGCACAAAGATGCATAACCTAGTCATACAAAACTATTACCTTTGAGTAATGGAAAGAGCAATATGGTAATATAGGTCACCTTCACTCTTTTTCTGAATTTGGGTGGCTTTACTTTTGAGGAAACCCAGTGGATGCTTTCAAACCGCGATGCGTTTTTCGATCCCGTTTTGTACGAATCATCAGGAACAATTTATTGCTCTGTGTGGTCGTATAACAGCCAAGGAACATGAGCTCATTTTACAAGACCAGGTGTACCTTACTATACTAGCACTGTTTTCTTTTCCCAAAATGATAATAGCCCCCCACCCCCCGTGACCAGAGGACCAGGAGTGAATTCCGGGGAATTAGAGGAAGATGTATCAAAGCCACACACAGAGCCAGATTAAAATCCTTACGATTCTTCTCAGGGGATTCAACATAATAAAATATGAAACACAACATAAACATAATCGTGGAGGTGAAAAATGTAACCGTCTCGAGCAAATGACAAAGTCATGTCGAGCGTTTCAGCTATCCATTATTTCTTCAGATTACCAGCACATTTCTTCGTGTTTGCAGCGGGAACAAACACATCTGCTTCTTAATTAACGTGTGATCGCTTGATTACACTAATTTACAGCTATATGAAAACAGGCTGATGAACACAAATGCGAAATCCCCCTCAAATTTTATTTTTTCTGAAACTCGATATCTATTCAAATGAAGGTACGATTTTGAATAACATCCACAGGAAGTTAACGGGAGATTAAATATTGACGTGCATCCTCAAATTAGTGTGACAAAGGATGAACATACTTACAAGAGATACATTTGACTTTGCGATATGTGTTTACTTGAACGTAGTCATCAACAGGACATGAGCCTTAATTCATACGTGACCTTATTAAATTGTGATCACACACTGCATTGATCAAAATAAGCTGGGTCAATCGTTAGATGTTTAGTAAGTCATCCTTCCTAGGGTCAGCCATCAGGCTCCCAGAATCCTTTTTGTTCGGTAAGCCATTCCCTGCAGTAAAACCCCAAGCGGCCTTTGGGAGGATGCGACAGCGGAAATTCACAGTCAGACGTCATTTCCCACCAGACAATTTCACGACCGGTATTGCGTTAACAGAACATCGACCCCACGTCACATGACTTGAGAATTATTCGGCACTCTCATGGTTGCTGCTGCTGTTACTGTAGAAACGATCGCGAATAGCGAACTGGCACCTCGAAATTGCTGTTAGCGTGTGACTGCGCGTGGGAATCTGTGCCCCATGCCTGCCTGCCTGGCGGGCCATCCTGACTCTCCATCTTCCTTCTGCCGTATGATATAAACTCTAGGCCCACATCCCACGACAAGCCATTAGGAGACTGATGTACGGTTGGATGGATGGAAATAATAATGGAATCTATTATGAAATGTGTGTGTAGTCTCTAGGCGCGGTGTCTGTGCACGTTACCGCAGAGATACATGCTTAAGGTTTCTTTCAGTTCATATTCTGCTAGTGTACTGTCAGTGTTACGGTAGGCAGTGTTGTGGCCCCAAGCAAGTGTTGCGAGGCTGGTGTTGGCTTCGTGCCAGAGCTCAGGAGCTCCCACCACCCCAATCTGAGTAGGTTTCCTCAAGCTACTCTGGTTTCCTTCCATAGTCTGAGGCAGGTCAGGTGAATTGCCTTCGATGTGTGACTCTGTGTGTGTCTGTGTGTGTGAGTGTCTGTGTGTTTGTGGATTATGTTTATATTACATTGTGGGGACCAAATGTTCCCCACAATGTGATAAAAACCTGTTATTTCGACGTTGTGGGGACCATTTTCAGGTCCCAAGAAAGATCTGTGAATGCAGTGAAAAAACTAAAAATGCCAGAAGTCTTTTGCCTGGATACTTACGGCTAAGGTTAGAGCTGGGTAGAAGTTAAGGTCATCATGTTTTGTGTGTGTGTGTGTGTCTATATGTGTGTCTGTTTGAATTAACCATAATGAGCTGGCATTCTGTCCTGAACCTATCCTGCTCTCCATGCATTCTCCCTGTGACCAAACTGAATGTCACTGGTGGGTATGTGTACACACACAGACATACACGCACACACACATACACACACATGCACACACACAGTGTTTCATTATTATAGAAATCATATGTTTTTGTTTTTGGGCAGGGGATAACCATGTAGTCAACTTAGTCCCTCTGGTGGGATATATGAAGGTACTGCAGTTTCTGTGGGGTTATGCCCGGGATGCTGACTTCCAGCCCTGACACATCAGCAGCTATATTCCTCTGAGGTCAGACTCTGGCTTAGCGAGA
>JAODKE010000047.1:9966847-9981082 GCA_026779605.1 Mormyrus hasselquistii | reverse complement strand
CCTTGACATTCCCAGCCCACCAGCCCCCCCGACTCTCCTGATCTTTGACCCTGATACCACCACTTTTCCAGATTTAGTGCCTGTCTGCATTCAGCTTTAATGGCTGGATTTGGAGTAAAAAGCTATTTTATAGGTGATATTTACGATACCCGGCACTAAAACAAACAAAAAAAAAAAGTGCACGATTCAAGATTAGGTTAAAAGATATGTGTTCAGTGTCCACTTTGAAAGTAACTTTTAAAGGACAATTAAATTTTATGCATCTAAAAGAAGATCAATATCCAGGTATAAACAAGGTGCAATGAATCTTTAACTGCCACTAATATCAATTCAAAGGTTGACCTCAGCTGGGACAGAGACAGGGATTATATATGGCAGTCGTTAAAATTTTAAAGTCTTAATGAATTAATTACATATATGGTGTTACTTAAATAGTTTCAGTGGCGTTATCTGCTCCCAGTGACATGTCCCCTGGTGTTCAGGCAGACTAAGCCGATCGATAGTATACAACTCGCAGTAAGATGCAATGCAGAATTAACGCAGAGTAAGCGGCAGATCGGGGAAAGTAAGTCTGTATTTTAGAAAGATACCTGCCTCTTACTACAGTTCTGTCCAAGGGACATAATTGGAATGCATCACTTTTATACATGGCACCGATTCTGAAAACCGCATCCATCTCTCTGTGCATTATCTCGGCATATCGGGCCTTTGGCATTTTCTGCTCTGACAGGCTTAAAGTCATCCACAACCTCGACCCTGAAGGACACTAAAATAGGGCAGCCTTTTTCCCCCAAATGAAAGGTAGGCATTACGGGTCTCAAATGCTCCCTGAAGTACTTCTAACAAGAATCTGCCATTTAATTAAAAAAAAAAAAAAAAGAAATTGTCAGTTACCATTGTTTCCCGCAGTATGGATGCCATCACAAAACCGCAGTTTTCCTTCTCTGGAGATATCAAAAGCTTCTCTTTTTTGCCATTTTTAGTTTTAGCTGCGTGTCTTTTCAGCTACCATCATCCTTTCATCTGTGCAGTCAGGAATGAATGATAGGATCAGAATGGACAAAAGATCTCTGTCCAGCTGCAAGCTACACCTAGCCAGTCACGACAACATGGCAGCGTTTGCAGATTTTCCTGCTTTGTCTAGGTTGTGTCAATCATTCACTTACTTTTAGGCTATATTTGTACAATTCCTTGTCTCCTTCTTGTTCTAAGAATTTTTCAACGGCTTTGTAGTATTTCCAAAGTGCTGTCAAAAAATTACCACTGCAAAGATGTTTTTAGTGTTTTGCCTAATGTAATTAAGGATTACCCATGCTGAATAATATCTAGAAAAACATGGGAAGACTTTAAACCATGCTGCGTGCTCAGCATAGCATGTCAAACAGAGCCGCCAAGTCAACACTGTGACTAACTGACAGTGTGATAACATCGGTGAAAAAAAAAAATGTTTTATGTTTAACGGCACAGAAAAAGGGAATTCCAAAACAATACCGTTGCGATTTTAGGAACCAGTTGTCAAAGGCCTTTTAAGTGCCGCACATGGCCAGAGTTTCGCAGCAGATTGACCCAATCAGGACTAACTATATCACGGGATATTAGTGGAAATTAGTCTCCTGTTGTAAAAACGAGGAACACCCAGGAGAGACATCTGTGTCATTCTGCCTTCAACATCATTTTTGGTTTTGACTTTGAAAACATGTTTATTCGCGGTATCATTTACGTTTCTTCTTCTTCTTTTTCCCAGAATGCAACTGGAATTCTTTTTCTTTCTTTTAGCTAAGCCTTTAGACGCAAAGGATCAGTAGGGAAATTTGATAGAACACGGGCCCCGGAGCAAGGGCCTCAGTGCTGAGAGTGGCTCCCAGAGGGGCCCGGTAATTGGGCCTGGCGAATAGGTCGGCAGCCGGACACAGCGGGTCCCTTGTTCCCGTCGCAACGTGGCCCATTGTCTTCGCAACAGAGAGGGACGATTTTATTCAGGAAGTGGGGCCGGGGTGGAGGGGGGGGGCTGAGGGCGACAGGCCTTTAATTGTGGCCAGGGTAATTGAATATAATGCAGAGTAATTGCAGGTATGCCCTTGTTGGGGATGGAGGTGGGCCCACAACACAATGGCTAAGTGTCCTGCTGAAGGAATCGCATTTGTCCAATTGAGAAAACGGCCTTTCAGGATATCAGTGCCAATGAGAACAATATATATCCCCTAATTCAACGTATACCTATGGGACAGCTATTAATGATTGTACCTTTAGAGACATAGGTAAAGCTGAGATGACTTTCTAAATATCAGGAAACCGAAGGGGCAAATCTCCATAACGCGCTCAGTATGCAAGACACATTTTCCGAAAAAAAAAAAAAAAAACTGATGTGGACAGTTGAATATCTGTAAGATTTGCAAGTTTACTAAAAGTGCTTCGTCAGACTACATGAAGAATGGGTTAGTTCTGGTTACTGATACAGCGACATCTGATGAGGGAACCTGACTTTAGGTGTCATCTCAGAAACGACAAAAATGGACTGAGAGTTTTGAATATTTGTGAAGTAAGCTTCTTGAACTCAACACCAACATCAATTTCCCCCAAATTGTCACCGAAAACCTGAATTAACTATAACTATAATGTTAACTAAATGGGTCATTGTGACAACAGCCAACACATTTCTAAACAGAGGATAATAGTACCGTTATAGATTGTTTGTATATGTCTGTCTCTTTGTTCTCATTCACCATCCTCCAACGCAGAAGAGTGATTGACTTGCTTGCTGTAGAATAAAGAATGAATTCTTCACCAAGGCATATTCCAGCATTCATGGGCGCAGTGGGCGGGGTCAGCGATAAGGGGCTGGTGGGTGTTTTGTAACTGGAGGGCATTTTTATATGTCATTTATTTTTCTGGCCTTAAAAGAACCGCAGAGGAATTTGGCATGGAACAAAAGCCGAAATGTCTTGCCACAAGCACGCCAGTGATGAAGTGTCATGCAGGTAGGCCGGGGCGCAGAGGGACGGAGCAGAAACTGCAGAGACCACGCGCTCGCTCTGAAATGTCACACCATATGTTTGTACCCTTAGCTCTGTCTCACAGCTAATAATAATAAGTTCCATTTCAGAAAGCATGCAACTCTTGACCACACGACGCAAGTAAACTGGTACAAGCCTGTTTCTTTGACTTTTACCGTATTACACACCATATTTCAGGTAACATGGCTGAATAAATAAGTGTTTACGCGGCATTTGACAGATTGCCATATACTGTGCTAGATTACATTCAATCACACCTGACCCTTTGCAGTGTAATACATAAGCGAGGCCAACTGCTACAAATCACCAAATAAAATAAAGGCTGCTGCATTATCCGTACAGTGCAGAAAAATCACCTGCCTCTTGTTTGATTTTCAGCATTTTTATGCTGGATTTGGTCAGATGTTTTGTGGATTGCAGTATCTCAAAAGTAGCTGAGAAAAAAAAAAGCGTACACTCAATATACATTGCTTTTGGCCTTGTTTTTGGTATTCAGCATGAACGTACAAAAGGTATGACCTTCTGCAAGTAACTCCACTCAATTAAAGGGATGATCAACTGCTTTAATAGTTAACAATCAGGCCTGGTTTTGGCCACCCCTTTAAAATATCGGTGGGAAGGTGCCAGTACCAACTGGATCTAAAACTGCATCATGCTTCAGTTAAATAAACAAACAAATAACAAACATTGGGTAGAAAGTTTGTTGATGTTGATCCATCTGGGAAGCGTTACCAAGCCATCTCTAAGGTTCTGAGGGCAGCGGTAAATCTGTCCAGGAGTGGCAGAGCATGGGGTTTTGAACCATCCAGGAGGCTAGAAATCTGGGAACAAACCAGGAGCCTGCAGGCTTCCGTGCCTCTACTGAGGTCAGTATTTATGACTCACACGTCAGAAAACCCTGAGCTAGAACAAATTACTCAGCAGAGTAATAAAACCAAAACCCACTGCTTTCTAAGAATATAAATGCTGGCCATCTGTAATGTCCTCCAGAACAATATTCTATACACAGATTCACCAGAAGTGGGACTTCTGGACTGAGCTACACCCTGTTATGTCTGATGAAAACCAAAGTCACGTCAAGCAGTATGAATATACCATGGTCGCTTAGGTCGGGGTGGTGGTTTGTGATGCTTAAATCCTGCAGGACTTGGATGTCTCCACAATCGCTGCTGGGGCAATGAATCCGATTCCGCAGCAGAGCATTCCGCAGTCGGGTATCAGGCGTCCTGTCTACCGAAGCGACACTAAGCTACGCGCCAGGAAATAATCCAGGCCCAAGCTGAGTCTGCATCAGAAATGCAGAGGAACAAAGGAAACTCAAGTCCGGGACTGGCTTAGTCTTCTTGTAGCGCTGAGCGAGGTGTTGGAGATCTAGAGCAAGTCGTTCATAGTCACAAACCCACAAGTGCCAATCAGTTCTGCATGAAGAACTGTGAGAAAATTCCTCCACCAAGCTCTGACAGAATAATCTATAACTACAGGATGCGTCGGTGTCAGCGATTGGCAGGGAAGGGGGCTACGCGATTCACTTTGGCAGGGACGGATCGGGACACGGGGAGGGGGGAGGATGTGCCAGGGAATGAGGAGCTTTTAATTATCAGGGAGTTCCACAAATTCAGGGTTGAGAAATGAACAAAGGATTCTGCTTTAGGGTTTGGGAAAGACACAAAATGGAGGGGGTGGGTTTTGAGGAAAGTGTAACTTGTCCTGGACTATTGGATTGTGGGAGACTGTTTTATATCACTATATAGATATATAGATATTCTCAAAGGAAATTGCAGGTTTATAGTTGCACAATATACACATTTAGACGTGAATATGCAGTAAGAATAAGTAATAGATAACAGTAATATTACAAAGCAAGGGTGTCAAACTCCACGACCTAGGGAGGCGGAGCCCTGCACAGTTTTGGGTTTCCCCTCATTTATGACACGTGATCGAATCCCTTGTGCTAATTATCACACAGCTCTTCAGCTGAATCATTTGTGGTGGAACAGGGAAAGAACTAAGATATAGAGGGCTCTACCCCCCCCCCCCCTCCCCAGGACTGCATTTTGACACGCCTGTTGTAAAGAATTCAGGTAAAATGGAATATTATTAAAGACAATACCGGTCAAAGACCATGTGGCACCCACGGCAGGCTTGACCAAATCTTCACCGAATACCAAATTTCATGTTACTTGAATATCAAATTTCTTCTTTCCCTGTCTGATATTCGGATCTGATAACATACGGAATCAAAAAGACATAACACACCATCAGATACAGGGTGATTCATTTTCTCCCCATGGTTACTTCCTGCTGTATGTGAAACAGCTCATTGCTCCTGGTATTTCAAAATTTTGAACGTAACTTGTTCTGAGGAATGATAAAGTAAAAATAGCTGCCAGTTTTTTTCCCATGCAAGAATTTTTGAGTGTTAAACATTTGACACGGTGAAGCAGATAAAAGACCATCGCGTTTCATGAAAACTGAACACATTTTTGGGATTAGAATGCATTCTAAAGAGTCATCGCAGAGTCCTTTATACCATTACTGCGAAAATGCGTAGCCTTTGTTGAACCAGCAACTCCACAGCACTCATGTGCTTCTGCTTAAATCTTCTCGCCAGGTTGGTGCTTTAAAGGACTATGCAAATGATATTCTTCTGTTGCCAAATTGCGCCTATTATACTTTACAATTCAGGACGCAAAAAAAAAAACTAAGTACTTGGAAGGGCTCTTGTGTCAAAACCGGTACTGGAATTAGCATTTGGCTCGAGAGCTAGACAATACCTTCATGGCTCCTGTAAATATTCTAAGTGTTGCATTTAAAACACACTACATTGGCCAAAGACAGCAGAGATATGCACCTTGGTAGGTTCTATATATAGATCTGGACCTTTGTAGATGTACGTTTTGAAACAAATTGCTGTCCAGTGAACTGCTCCTCGTGACACAGGCATTAAAAAGATTGAAGTGGGATATTATTAAAGGTTGGTTTTTGACAAGGGGGAGGAGACCAAACACCTCAGAATCATCTCTCTAAAGACTCTGTTTTATACCTTTCACACATCCTGAATGATCACAGGTCAGTGCTAAGTACCCATAATTCAATTAACGGTCAATGGATTGCTTACGGCTTTGCCCCGGTCTGGGACTCCCCCCTCCCCACCGCCTTTAACCCTTCACCCCGTGTCAGTGGTTCTGCGGCATGACGTTGCCAATTGGTACTTTTGTACAATCAAAGGTCACCCCAGTAGCCCGATTGGTTTCTGTGAGAGTCACCCTGTGATGAATGAGATGATTGACGGCATCTGTGAATGCCGTAGCGGCCAGCTGGCAGAGCGCAGGAAGCCGTTTTAAGAGTGCGGTGCTTTTTTCCGAGCGCCGGCGGAGTTGGAACCATCCGGCCCTCGAGCTACGTGACACATCGGTCACAGGTGTCCGCAGGTGTTTTTTTAAATTTTTTTTTTTTAAACTCGTTACCCCTGGAGCTTTCCATTTTGCAGAGGAGGGTGGAGGGGCTGTGAGAGAGAGCCCTCTGGGGAACTACTTTAGGAGAGTATTTAGGGAGAGGTTGCACACTGTGTTGAGTAAGAACTGGCCTTTTCACGATGTCATCCCAGGAAGTACTTACCTGCACCTGTACACTATCACCGGCACTAACAGCAACGGTGGCACAAACGTGCAATTTTGGTACTGAGAATCTAGTTACCGAGCTTAGCTTAATCAGGTGGATATTTAGGACTGTAAAAACTGTAACACTTAAAGCAGTCATTATAATGCATTATAGATGCATTCATAATGCATTACAATGCATTCATAAGGTACTGCATAGGGCTATAACTATCTATAAAAAGGCATAACACATTGTAGCTATGTTTATTATACATTATAAATAGTTTATGAAGCTCTCATCTATAATGTGCTATAAATACCTTCATAATGCAGTATAATGGCTTACACTGACCATTTTAATGTATCATGGAAGTACTTATAGTGCATCATAGTTGAGAGCTTCATAATGTATAATTTGTTAAGCCTTTTTATAAATAGTTATAGCTGTTTTTGTAATACTATACGAATGCATTTCAGTGCATTTTAACGACTGCTTTAAGTAAAGTTTTCCCATTAAAACACTGTATTCTGTTGTGCAACATCAGGTCCCATTTCTGGATTTACCTCCAGGTAAACTCTTTGGTTACTAGTTAAGGTTTTTCCTTAACTAGCGAAGTGGAGATTCTTCTATCAGCTGGGGCTCAGAAACCCATAGTGGCTCAGGAAGAAAATACCTCAGATCTTTGAACCTAGAGCTGGAGCGGGACTTGCCTCATTAGTGAGTGTGGCTCTGTGCCGTGGAGACTCTGCGCGTAAGCATAATACTTTAAAATGGCAAGATATCACTGTTGTTGTTTATGGTGCTGGACAGCTGCCTCTATCCTAATCAGCATGTTGGGAAGGGCAGCTATAAAAGTCAATCGAGTCGAACCCACTGATCATACTTTATGCGAACGGTCTTACACAGCCGACATGCTTTGTTAGGCAACGATAATGATGCACTTTGCTAGAACAGCAAAGAATCTTCTAGAACTGGAACCTACAACTTTTATAATTGCTGCTGAGGGTTTACAGTCAGAGCAGTGGGGTTTGGGCATGCCGTCTGGAGTGAGGGTATAAGGAGAACTTTATTTTATGTGGCTAGTAATTATGAACAGATGACTGAATAGGTCCGTCACATGACTTCACCTTGCCAATAAATAACACATCCACTTCCTCCCATGTGTTAAATTATAATTTACAGTTAAAAGGACCCCCCTCTCTTTTGCTATTCTTTTATGTGCCACTCATTCCCTTCACTTCATAATCGTGACTGGCATGCGCATTTCCAAAACTCAATCAGTCCAGTTTTTCTGGTTTTTAAGAGCAGACCCACCAATGAGCTCAAGTCAGGCTTCCTCATCATATGTTACAGCGCTGGGAACCAGAGCTCACTCAGTCCACATGCAATCTAGTGAAGAACTCCTGTTAAATTCGCCAGAACCATAGAAATGGTACCTACTTACAAACCATACTGAGTGAGATTTGTGAAATTCGCTCTTTAGTTTTCATGATCAGACATCGTGTACTGTATAACAATTAAGACATGATTATAGTACAACCTGATATTCTCCCGGCAAGGCAGAGTCCTATGACTTGCCAAAGTGAGCCAATATAATGATCACAAAACACAGTAAATGGCAAAAGGCGCTAATCTAGAACTCGGGGATTTCTGCTGACACTGCTTGGACTGTGCACTACATCTTGTCACACCTGTAAGTGCTTCACCTCCATGCTGGGTCGAGTCCGGTGCATCCGAGAACCATTTGTCATCGTTCAAGTGGCCTGGGAAAGCCGGAGCGCAACGAGACGACGGTAATGGAGAACATGTGGGTCGTAAGCGAAAATAACGAGAAAAAGACTGTAAGAATAAATAGAGAGAAAAATAAATCACGGAAAGCGCTGAACACTGAACAGCAGATAGCCCAAAGAATGTTCGATGTTTATTTCCATAAACTCCGAAACAGACGGTTTACCGGATTCGTAAACAGGTTTCGGCTGTTCGGCTCCATGATTTCGCCGCACCGCTGCCAAGAATTAACTCCTCAGTAAAGGTAACATTTCAAACAAGCTTCTCTAGCGCTTTGTTGGTTCCCGTCTGCCTTGCAAACAAAAAGCCTCACAAATGCATGTCTGTTTATTTACAGAAAAGCAGCTTTTAAAGGGCGGCATTCTTTTAATTTTGCCAGATAAACTCAATGTGGTGGAGAATGGAACGCGAGAGCCTGTGTTTTTGAGTGATAGTTTACGTTCCACATCCTTTAAGCTGCCAGGTTTTTAAAAATAACCTCTCTATTCTCTCTTACTAATTGCAGAATAATTACCATCGTGGGAACGGAGTCCCACTTATACAAAGCCTTATGTTACAGCTGACAGGAAGGATATACACCGACGGACTCTGCATAATTCTGTTATCATAAAGTATTTATACTCTTGTTGTGATTTTTGTTGGTCTGTTTGCATAAAGGAGTGTGCCAAATGAATAATTTAAACATCACAGCCCACTGCAGCGCTAATCTTTAGGGGGAAAAAATAATGTAAGTTTAATTAAATATGGCCAAGTCATTATATATGAGGTGCTTCGTAAATTCAAAAAAAATTGCTAGCATTTGAAGTCATTTTTTCACTAAGTTTGTAAGTTTAAAGAAAAAAATTCACAACAAAGTTGACTTAAAAAAATGTATGAAGGAAATTTAAATTAAACTTAAATTGCAAACTAAAAATAAAAAACAGGTCACACTATTTTCAGCAGGGTGACACTAGAATTAAACTGAAGGGGTTAAGGACTGATTTTATTTGAGTCATTTTAATCGGGGCAATCTGTTATAAAAGGTAAATTCTGAAGGCTTTAATGGAAGCTTCAATATTAGCTTGAAGGTAGTTGGCAAAGGCTGTCACTTTATCACTCATCGCATTACTTATATTCTCGTCCTGCGTCGCTTTCTGGCAGTCAAGGGGAGGCAGTGGTCGCATGTTCCCTGACTCTAGTTACAAATAACAGATAAAAACTGTTTTTTCTTTGTTTGTTTTTTTTTCCAGTCTCCCTGTCAGCGATGATGAGAAAACAGGGCACTGACGTTTCAGCAGTCCACTGAAGAATTGAGTCCATCTGGAATATCTCTGCGGGTACCTCTTCTCGCCTCCTGTCGTTACCATGCCCGGCAAAGAGTAGACCTGTGGCCCCACAACCGGACATCAATCCCCTGCGTTCACTTGGCTCGAGGCTAAAACCATTGCGCCTCCTATAGGCAGCCCCAAGCATCACATGCCCACGAACGGCCGTGAGTGAGAAGCAAGTCAAGCCATCCTGTCAATCAGACTTGTCGCCAAACTCGAAACCTTAACCGCAGATGTAGAACTCCCAATAAGAGGATGGGGTGCGGACTCCCCGCGGAAGGGTCGCGATTTCTGTTCCTCGGCGTCGCCTGCATTGGTAAGCCGTCAAGAACGATGGCGCCACATTTGCCGCCGTTTAAGAATCTTCAGCTGCGAGTGATTAATCTCACGCATTCCATGCCGTTCCGAGGCAGCCGTCCAACAAACGTCACCCCCCCCCCCCCATCCTCCCCAACACGCCTCGTTCTTATCTCCGTCATTACGGAAGCAGGACCCAAAGTCGCACAAAGAGCTTATTGAACACAAAATGACACGGCAGAAGAAAAGCAAGCACAGACTGTCCCCCCGCTCATTAGGAGAGGAGATAAAGGAAGAAAAAAGTGCCAAATTAATCCCTTATCTCTACAAGTTTAATGTAGCAGGAGGATTATTGATGTTTGAATGTGCAACTGTAACTCATTCCTGGGAAGCCTAGGCTTTTATTTCTGGCAAGATCTCCTTTTTGATCATTTTTAATTAATTATCCACTTATATTCGTATTGCTGCAAAAATATCTTACAGGTAAATTCTGATGCCCTTCAGAAAAAGTCTAGATAACACCATCCATCTGGTGTCCAATCACTCATCCAGTACAAGGTTGCAGAGTAGATCAGCTGAAATGATGACTCTTTTGTGATACATTTGACATAAATTCGCTTTATATCACCGTGACACTTGGTGAGAAAAACTGAAAAACCAGATTCCTGGTTTCACTTATGGTAGCGCTGAGCTGGTAGATTATCAGTGATGTTGTGACGCGTTGTGACACTCCTGTCACCCAAGTGAATCTGTCACTCTCAAGTGCCCCTCAAAGGTGACACTGTGCACAAGCTAGTGCATACAGGCTCAGTAATGTCACAAAATTAAATATCAGACAGCATCTGGTTGTGTGGAATGTCCACCTAGAGACGGATTCCAGTTTAACAGGAGCCTTAATTATTGAAAATATGCAGGTCTGAAATATCTAGGAATTTATTTTCTATGCACAGTTGTTTCAAAAGCAGTGCATGAAGGTTTATCAATGTGATCATCAGCTGATGCGTGACGTATATGTGTTTTTTTACTGTGTGTAGGGGTGCGTTGGTTAAACAGATTGTTATAGACACATGCAGAGCAATGTAAGGCAAAGTACAAGTTTGTCAGTACTTGAAAGAGACCAGAGCTGCAGAGCGAGTACTTGTCGAGGCTTAGACATCCGATATGTAAATTAACATCAGGTTTTATTACTCAAGGTAGAAAAAGCCAGAAAATTAATGCAACTGTTTTTTTTTTTCTTCATTCTTCATTCATTACGTACATTTTTTTTTCTCTCAGAAAGCCATTGCATGAACATTTTAAATATTCTGATTGTTTACAATTTTAATGGTTAATATTCTTAACTATTTATCTCAGAAAAAGTATTTGCTAAAAGAATAGAACTGGTGCCTCGTTTTATGCCTTAAACAGGTTTACATTTATCCATTTTGTATGCTTTGTGGCCTTAATTACTGATATTTCCAGAAAATTTACTCAGAATTTTATGCACATAGCACCTCATATATGTCTACAACTTTCCCTGAATCTGTGTAAAGCTCTTTTTGCCTTCTGGATTTAATTATTGTCCAATCTGGCTTATACTGTTAGATATCGACTCAGACTCTAATCTACCATTATGCAAGCTGTATTTTTTATTAACCTATTTTCAATTTGTTCACGCGAGGATGGTGTTTTATATGCTATTTTATGAATATATAAATGGTCCCAGAGCAGAATGTACTGTATTTTGTTCTTTTTTGTCTTTTTCGTGATGTCTGTTTTCCATGTTCATCTCTGTCCGCTTCGTCTTGCTTATAAGCTGGGAAAGTTCTGGATGATTAAGTTAGACACACGTATTATACATATGGCGACTGACAAAATCTAGCAACGGAACACGTTTGTGTTCCACTGGAAAGGGAAACAAACAAATTTCCTTCGTACACGCCCAGACTCCGACTGACTGACAGGTGAGTTGACATCAAAGATCTAGGTGTGTCATCTCTCTTTTGTCTTCACTATTCTGTCTTCTTTCATTCTTTTTGCCATAAAAAGTACAG
Source organism: Mormyrus hasselquistii (assembly GCA_026779605.1). Taxonomy (NCBI): domain Eukaryota; kingdom Metazoa; phylum Chordata; class Actinopteri; order Osteoglossiformes; family Mormyridae; genus Mormyrus; species Mormyrus hasselquistii. The sequence continues at coordinate 9,969,043 of JAODKE010000047.1, read as the reverse complement.
TGTGAACAGTTGCAATAAAAAGGCTAAAGAGTCATGAAGCAAGTAGGCCGCTCCACACACCAGTATATCCACAAAAGCATAATCAACTTACGGTTTTAGGATTATTATGACAATGTGTTGGCTTATGGTCAACTTTCACAAAACAAGGCGGCTTCACGAAGCACGGTAATTTGTAAAATTCTAGATGGGAATCAGGCTGTAACCAAGTTTCTCGCAAAATCTCAGTCAGTTTCCTAAAGGAATGTCGCAGCTCCTCTGGGAACCGAAAGAAACATCCTGTGAAATTACTTCAAGATAGTAGAATCTCGGCCTAGGAAGAAGTTGATGATGACAAACTGGTAGCTATTAGCATCAGCGGAGAACGCTCAGGGGCGAATGCCTGCCAAGTCTGGAGGAAAACCTTCCGGAAGCCATAGTAGGTTAGGGAGAGTAACCTTGGCCACATGGGTACCCTTTAGCTCTCTGCTAACCCCACCAATGACGGCTGGCTTTGGTGATTGATTACCGAGGAAACTTTTCTCAGCTTACAGATGCGTGACAACATCGGAGCCTGGATAAAAAAAATAAAATAAAAAAAAAAAACGTGAACAAAACAAGTGTTCTCACTAATCCTTAACACGCTAGTCTTGAGCTTAAGAAAGGGTGCGGGTTGAATGTTGTGTCGTTTGCTCAGAGCTCAAATTACAACATGCGATCATGCGAGCAAAATGTCTACATCTTCCGTTTGAAAATACAGCTTAATACAAGTCAGAAAAAATAGACCGACACACACACACACACACACGCGATTGAAGCATGTGTGCCAAACCCAGCCCCAAAAAATGTTCAAAACAGCCCCTTGCAAAGCCCCTTGTCTGTCAGACCCCCATCACGATCTCCTCAGCTCTTTGAAGACTATATTGACGCTAAATGAGGTGAATCCACTTGCCCGAAAATGCGAGAAAGCACCCAGGCGACGTCTCCACCGGCCTCAGCGTCGGCACGAAAGCGAAGGGGCGGAGGGCACATCGTGCCCAACGGGCGGTGTGCGGTTTCTGTGGGGGCACAGCAGAGTGCAAAAACAAACAAACAAAGAGCTGGCCCTCCTGCGACTCCTCACGGACGCTTGCCGGATTTCTTTCGGATGACGAGACGGCTCCCAGTGCGAGGGCCCTGTCATCACCTGTGTTACAAAAGGCAAAACATGCTTATGCAATGATGAGATTTTAATTCTCCGAAAGAAAGAAAAAAAGGGAGAAAACACGTGGATCTGAAGTTAACTATTAATAAGAAATGATGGACGCATTAGCTGTGCCATTTGAAACGTTAGCATGATCATTATCGGGGCAATTCTTGGATGCGACCACGAGGGGAGGTCAGCTAGAAATATGGGATTCAGCCCCCCCCCCCACCTTAGGTGTATGAAAATATAGGATTTGGAAAAATAACTTTCCATGGGGGCCAGGACAATAAAAAAGTGTAGCTGAAAGATCCTAAATAAGGTCTTGATTCACCTATGACCATTATTCTAATTCTCATTACCTTTCCTCCATTACTTTCATCCAAACGCTCAACGCTCCAGTATGTTGAGCAGCATATTTTCTCTTCAGGCGTGGGGACTGATTACTCACCATTGGCCTCGCAGAGTTAGCCTTGGCTAGCTCCAATGCTAGCACACTCCTTTGGCAGCCTGTCTGCCAGAGCGCTGCTAAATTGGGCCGGTGTGCTGCCAAGACTGGGGGCCACGTCCAAGAGAAACACCACTGTTCTGATTGACTCCTTTGGACTGTCCCATAAGCCGGTGCTGGCCCTGATTAACTCAAGGTGTGCTATGACTTAATTAAGGCACACAATACATCTCAATAATCATATATAGTATAATTTTCCTAGGTTAATTATGTGAACGTTGTATAATTTATGCACTTCCGCAGTCTGTCTTGATTCATTTAAAAGATCCTTTTGAAAACATTAGTTCCCTCCAGTAAATCTCAGCAAAGTATTTCAGTTCAGAGTCTGTGCATGTCTGGTGTCCAGAGCAAATGAGAGGGAGGGATGAGAATGACAAGCTTGAAGCTACTTTTCTTTATATAGCAGAGAGTTCCTTCGTACCATTTGGACTGAAAGGTTGGAGACATCCAAGAGGACCTAGTTTGTGGGGGGGGGGCGGGGGCGGGGGGGGGGGGGGGGCCTCGGTGTTGCAACGATTCTCCTTAGGGG
>JAODKE010000047.1:9927772-9956204 GCA_026779605.1 Mormyrus hasselquistii | reverse complement strand
TATCTGCTTGTTTATTTATGTGTTTGCTTGTTTATTTGTTTGTTTATTATGGGGGAATAGAAAAGAGGGAAGAGAACTTGTTTCACAAACATGCATTGTGTAAAACTCTTAGGCAGATTATAAAATTATATTTCAATGATTTTCATGTTGCTGGGAAACATATTATTTCGGCGAAAGTCATTTCAAAGCATCTCCCAAAGTCACCTCAGTTTTTGCAATAAGCATCTGATACAGCCGTATATTTGTTTGACCAGTAGCCCACCATGTTCGGCTAACCAGCACATCATCAAATGATTTAATTACGCTGAGAAATTATCTGATCTGGTAGCGAAATGTAACAAATGCACGGAACGGCTGGGGTTCCCCTGAAGAAATGTTTGGGAACCGCAGTGCGTTCTTCTAGCCATCCAACAACAGATCAGTAACATTTTGGAGAACAGATGAAATCCTTGTATTTTTTCTATTGTGTCACTATTCATTTGCATATATTCTAGTGTTAAATTCCATTTTTTTTCTAAGCAAATATACACGGACTACCAGAAAAATAGCTTTAAACATTTTCCGTGACTGTTGGGAAACTCAGACTTTACCAGCAACTCAATCGGTGTAATCAATATTCAGGGCGAGTTTCTTGCCCACCTAAGTATGTATATCCTCCGAAATCCTTGAAAAACATCATTATTTATATTTATTGCATTTTATCTACCTTGTCTTTTTTTATTTCACCTACAGCCGATTTTATCTCTCCATAGGAGGCTACTGCAAATGTTATGGGTACTCCTGGTATTCATACTCTTAGTTTTTATGTGTAAGAACAGCAGTGGGGGGGGAGCATCTGCTCACCAGGTTTACAGTCACGCAATTGATGGTTCGGGGAACAAGCTAAATAGACAAAGATTCGATTGAATTTAGCAACCAATGGAGAATGTGTAGGACTGCAGCTTCATGAATATTTTAATATTGACTGGAATATTTATAGCAATGACTAATATATGATCAGGTCTGAAATTATGTCCCGTGGGGGGGGGAGCGGGGGATTGAGAGGTCACTTCAGGTCGAAGATCACAGTCTGCTAACCCAGCGGTAGCACAAGACCCTGCTAGAGCGAGTCACTGCTTCCCACAGTCACCAAAAACCCCTTAAATACTTCCAGGCCCGCGGCGAATGGGGCGCCGGCCCTACATGACCGTGCTTGAAGATGGATTGACCATCGCCATCTCTGCCACGTCTGATCAATCTGTGCTGCCCACCCGTGTTTGGACAGGTGCGCGTGGCTTCGAAGGCAACCCATAGGGAGGAGATTGAGGCCACGGGGAGTGTCCGTGCTGCCTGAGAGGACACGCGTTCTTTTATTTCAGCTGCAGTACGCTTCAGTCCAGTTTCTTCTTACATTGATATAGTGTGGATTAAAACTGCTGGAAGAATTCAGGGCCATCGCCTGAGAAATTACGTATCTTGCCTTGTGATACGTATTAGCTTTCCTCACAAGTCCGGTTATCAAATAGAGGAGAGCGTTGCTCTTCAGTGGTCCTACAGGAGGCGTCTGGCGAGCGCGGCCGATGTGACACCCCCCCCACCCCGCGGTCCTGACAGACGGTAGGCAGGTGCGCGCGGATTCACGGCTGTTAAGTAGAGAAACCGCAGTCTGGCGGGTCACCCCCTCCCCCCGACCGCGGGCTACGCTCCGTTAGCATTTGTGGGTCTGCTAGGGTGTTACACCCCTACAAACCCACCCCCCAACCTACCACCTCAGCGACGTGTTAACCACCAAACAACATTTGTTCATCAGCCCAGGCGAAGCAGGACACCAAGTCCGGTACCCAAAAGGAGAGCATGACTCGGACACACACCTCTGCCGGAGTCGGTCCATTTGACACCTCTCCACTACAATGTTCTGCACTTTACCAGACACGGCACCCCCCGCCTCAAACCCCCACCTCCTCCACAGGCTTTCTCCCTCTCCGCCGGCTGACTCACATCCACGTGTTAATGGATGGGAGCTCGATGCCTCTGAGGCTACAGGGAGTCATCTGTCTCGGAGAAGACACCCTCAGACCAATCGCAGACAGGCGCAGGGGAAAACACGGGCCCTAAAAATAACGACCGTGTGCCTGGGAAAAGACCAGAAACATCTAGAACCTTCTCCAAACCGAGACAGTCGGACAAATTCCTTGACAACCTAATTTTCTTTTGTTTTTTTTTTTATAGATCTGACTCCCCACTAAGCAAACCCATCCTCTGTTCTGCTCTGTTTTACAGACGTGGAGAATTCACAGTAAAAAAGACTTCCTGCTCGCTTCTCAGAAATCCTCCTCATTGTCTTGAAGGCAAATAGCCAGAGGCTGATACAGCTGAGGGCTAATGGAAGCTTTCTGGCAGATGTTTCTGAGCTCATTCATTCAGGCATGACGGTTGCTGAGCTTCTCTCCCCAACACGGCGTCTGCCACTCCCTCGAACTGGTTCCTTAAGATTTCCCCCTACCTTCCAGAAAGACTGGGCCACGTGTGCGTGTGTGTGTGTGTGTGTGTGTGTGTGTGTGTGTGAGTGAAGGGGCGAAGGGGGGCAGGGAGAGAGGGAGAGGTCCTCTATTTCCACCTGACCTCTCTCAGCTTAGCTGTGCTTCCCCAGCGAGAGGCACAGGAGAACAGTGTTGCAAGACCGTCGCCCGCCGTGTTAAAAATCCCCCTGGAATTTTAATCCCCTCGCTACCCCACTGCACACTTTAATAATACAAATAATAATCTTTCCCTTTAGGGGATTGTGTTACCTCACTCTGGGCAAAACACACACGGCAGAGAGGAGGGAAACGCGACTCTGCTCGGCCTGTGCTGATGTCACTTCGGTCGCCGCGGTGACGACCCATCGCTCCCGGCGACGGGAGCTCGGAAAAGCTGAACGCCGCCGCACCTCGAAATACTCAGCCGTGTCCAAAAAAAGGAAGAAGGAATGCATGGCTTTCTTATGTCAAAGCGTAGACAGAAAATCAGGATGCGTCCGGACAGATTTATGACTCCTGATCGATAACATGGATTATTATGGTGGTTCTCAACTGGATCGACCTCAGGTAAGAAATCACAAGCCAGATTCACAATAAGAATTTGAAAGTCGTTGAATATTTTCTACATTGAACTGATACTTTTATCCAAAAGCATGTACTTTATAGGGAAGAATTACAGTTTATATGTATTCCTTGGGATTGGAATCCCATGATCACTTATGAAAGTACAGAAGCTTTTCTGAACCACACTCTCAGCGATCCCAATGAAATCGGACTCTCCAGCTGAGAAATGTCACGACTATAAGAAAGCGGGCCGATGTCTCGGCCTTCAGACTGTTCTAGCCTGGTATTCACCAGGAATCATGGCCTTGCAGTCCCGCCTAGACCGGTGCAAGCTGAATCGAAATTCCCAAGTCACACGGAGCTTAACAAAAAGCAGTACAGCCGGGGGCCTGTTTCGGAATCGGCGGCAAGTCTTTCTCACTCGGCCTGCTCCGCTGACCTCCATCACAAAAGCAGGAAGTTCTTTCTTGCTATCTTCCCGACGGCAGCAAAGTCACCGCAGTCCTGAGCGAGGACATCGACTACCTGGTTATTAGTTTCCTGAGGGGTGGGGCTATTGGCCTATAGCTCCTGGTACATGAGGAGGTGGCAGGATGACAGAAATGCGAGGTGGGGAAAAAATAAAGGTGCCTATTTATGATGGAAGATGACGGGGCATTGAAAGCACTAACAGCTAAGAGACTGAAGTGAACAGCTCGACCCGCACAAACAGACACATAGAACTTTATCTTTAAATCGTGGTCACTCGAGCGGGAGGCCCGACCAGCAAAGTTGCTCGGATTTTCCTGTCTGAAGCTTCCGATGTGAAAAAATAAAAAACAGGTTTCAGCACCCAGCGCTCGCCTAAAGTTTTCCAGATTGATGCTCTCGATATCCTTCCAGAAGGAGCATTGTTTGTGTAGTGTGTGTAGTACTCATTCACAGGATCAGGATCCTTACCCACAGCCTGCCAGACATGGAAATCTTATCCAGTGGTTTCATGCCTATTATTTATTGCACTAAGACACATGTATTCACTTCATGGGCAAAATCAAACACGAGGTTTCAAACTTTTTCTTTTCTTTTTGCAAGTCTATCCCGTATCCTCTCCGCGCCTACGGCAGAACGTCAGAGGACCTCTACTAGCTTATTAACGTGCAGCGACGGAGGAGCAGATGGTCGAGGAGACCTGGAGGGCTGCTCAGCAGATGTTTACCTCTGCTTGGGCGTGTGGTGGCTGACGCCGGCCTTCCCCCTTGTCTTTGGATGTGCCAGTTAAGGAGGAGAGGTTGAGTCATGTCGGAGTATCGCCGGGCTCACCGGCCGCTCCCTGAACTGTCTGAGGCCTTCTCAGCTTCTCACATCATGGCTGCCTTTCATTCACCCTGATTTACCTTCTCATTATCGAGTTAAAGATTTTTTTCAAGCACAGAGCTGCCAAACTTGCCCATACGTGGGAATGGTGTGTGTGTCCTGCGATGGCTTAGCACCCCATCCTGGGTCATTCTTTGTGCCTATAGCTTCCAACAAAGGCTCCAGACCTCCTGTAACCCTGCACAGGACAAGTGGGCATGGAAGATGAATAGAATACAAGTTTTCCTTTAAGTCAAACATGGTGAAATACATGGAAAATAGTGGCATTGCTTTTAACTTGATCTAAGAGAAACAGACATTTGAATAAACACATTTTCATGCCTATTTATTCCCTGTAAGCAGTTAACTGGTTAGTTAATGGTTATCTGTGATTATTTAGGATGTGTGAATGGTATGAACCAGGCTTCCTGTTCCTTGAGAGAGATTTAGACTTGTGCTGGTCCTTCTTCCCTAATTTCAATAAAACCATCACGCAGATCTATTCCTTGTGCATAAAAAAGTGATTTATTGCATTGTATAGATGTGAAGGGCTTTGTTTGTTTTAAGACCTGATCGCGGCTCCCCTGTCGGGCCCACCAGTCTGTGTGTATGTGTGTGTGTGTGTGTGTGTGTGTCTGTGTGGTTTTTTTTTCCAAGGTGAAATGTAAACATTGTGAGTCCCATTCACGCGCATCTCCTGACTGACGCACTTCGTGTCGCGGTGCCACGGGGAGTGCAAATGAGCCGAGGTTCTCAGAGCAACGTTGCGCTCGCTTTGGAGATGGGGAAAAAGATTAAGCGGGTGGCGACCTCCGAACATATACGCCTCGCTCAGCCGAAATCCAGGCACAGGAAATCCATCCAGAAGCCTTTGAGCTTTTCAAATGACTTATTACGTTTAACCGGCTCTCCTCGTTTTGTGCAAAGGTCAAACTCTGCAGCGACGAACACCGACCGCAGAAGCTACCGTAACTTTCACATTAACCGTAACCTGAGTGCAGCGGTATGCGGCTCTTGATCTAAGCAGCTCATCACTGCCGCACCCTCCCTGCCGAAGACACATTATAATTTGACTCAAACCTTTCTCACTTTCCAGTTAGGCAAGATTTATTTGCAAAACGTCTGACAAAGCCGGCAATAACAGAAAGTCTGGCGCTGAGCAAGCTTTAGAGAAAAACAACAGGCAGAAGTGGACCGACAGACCCTTCCCCTGAGCTCTATGTTATTAGATGACTTGTACGCACATGCAGACAAACTCCATCCTCGTGCCTCACTGCAAGCCTCATGCATAGTTAGATAATTGACCCTAATAAGCTCAAATTAGGCATTTATACGGTAACAGGGAGGATTTCTTGGCCTGCTGTCCAAACTCAGATTCCAGGGCTGATGGGATGGGCAAAAGGAGCATTTGATGCAATGAAAGCCATTGGCATTGTGGGACGGTTCCTATGACATTTTGGGAGTGGGCGGGGCATAATCCACACCCCACACTTTTGAGAACAGCCCACGAGGCGCAGCCTCCATTCCTAAAGGTCCGACCCGGTGTCCTTTTAAAAGTTATCGGGTGGAAGATCGAGGTGTGGTTCCGGGAAATTCCGTCAAGGCCACGCCACGCCACAGAGACCATGGGAAACAAATGCAGCTTCCTCAAAGATGCAAGAACTAAAGGAGAGAAGCTGTCTCTAGCAACCATGTCATTCCCACACCAGATTGAATACCGCTGTAAAAATATTAAGTTCAGCAGTCTGCTCATTCAACGTCCCAATGACAAGTTCAGGAGATCATCTGAATCTGCTGCAAAGGATCATGTGACAGTTTGCTTGGTGAAGTGCGGCATTGAATGCGCCTTGTTTGACCGACCTAATGTTTTTATTCAGAGCTACAGCTTTACCCATTTACACTGTAGAAATGCTCTGTGTTTAGTGCGTTACACAACGATATGACTTCCTGGAGCTTGAACTGGCAACCCTGAAGCTTTAGTGAACTGGAATTTTCCCAGCATTTGGGAAGGTGCATGGGGCCTGTTAGAAAGGTGTCATGTGACTGTCCTGGCAGGGGGGGGGGGGTGAATGAACATCCCCTCAGGGCAGCAGTAGGTAGATAACGGGTCGTGGACATGTTTGCCCCGCAACAACGGAATTCTCCTCTGTAAACACGGCTTGATGGATCAGTCGATAATGAAGAGGTGATGGATTCCGCTTGGTGGGTGCGTCCCGAGCCAAGGCGGTGAGGGTGGAGCTGGGGGGGGGGGGTTGTCTCCTGTGAGTGTCAGAGGCCCACCCACTCTGCCAGTGAGTACAGAGACACCTTAATCACGGTCTGATGGGCACAAGCAATTATGGGCCCTTCCACAATCTTCAATGGGGTCTGAGATAAAACCTCAAGAGAAAAATTAGCTCTGTTTTATCAGATTCTTCACTTAAAATCATAGCCAAGCTAAAGATTCCAGCCTAGTCCCTGAGCACAACCGCAGCCTGAAATTAATGAATAAATACTTCCATAGAGCCATATAAATCATTTCCGTGCATTTTCAGTACAACTTAGGTCCACACTTCAAATGAAAATAATAAATAAGTAGGATTTGTGATATAAACAGATGTTTAAAGATGTTTAAATATCCAACCTGAAAACAGATGGTTTGAGACTGGACTACACTGGGATAACTATATGGGGTAATAGTAATTACGGTAATTAAACGTACCTGCATACTAAAGGGACTAATTAATCGGGCTTCTCGAGTGCACCAACTCAATTTCATTTCATAATTTTATATATATATATATATATATATATATATATATACATATATATATACACACACACACACACACACTCAGATTGACAGCTCGGTTAAATCACTCAGCTGATTCACTCAGTGTTCAGGGCATATTTGCGGGTAGCGCCATCACTGCGCCTTCCTGATTGGTTGATGGACAGATACAGACAGTCCATTTATCCCGAAGGCACAATGTGCCAGTATAGCCGGCATGTTTAACTAGACTAAAATTTGGGATTTAATCGGCAGAGGGAGGCTTGAAAGAAAATGGAGTTCCTTTATTTGTTGGCATATTTATTTGTTACTTGCTGATTCAGTGTGGAATCTCTCATTTGGCAGGAGGAAGACAGCCAGCAGAATTCTGCTGCTGGGAGAGGGATTCCTTTCCGAGCACAGGTTCCCAGACGGGAGGCTGGAGCAGGGTGAGCCGCTGTGAAGTAACGGTGATCTCCACCTCTCCTGCCCTCCAATGCTGTACATCCGTCTCACGTGTATGGGTGTGTGTGTGTGAGAGTCTGCGCATGTGTGTCCTTTCCGAACAGCGGCTCGCCTAATTAAACGCTGGCTCCGCCCACAGACGCACGCCTCCTGAACTTCCGCCGTGACCCCATCTCTTCTTCAGGCTTTCGATTAAAGAAACAAATTGCCGGATTAGCGGTTTGGGAAGGAGCCGATATTCCGGGATGGAACTTTCGCCGTGGTGTCCTAGCAACATGAGCGTGGAGCTGTTGCCGGGAGGTTGGGGCTTTGCTACAGTTTGGGCTTTCGCCGCGTTACCCGGCGTCGCTTGAAGAAGAGCCCAAGCTCAGACAGAAAACCCAGCGTGTGCAAATCAGCGTCGATTCAGCGTGGCCCAGAATGCACTTCAGCTTCAAGCCTGAGCCTCCTTAATTCTCGACGAGGGTCGTAAGGTCCTTCGCTTCTGCAACTACCTCCCAATGACGGCCTCACTGCTTTAAAACAGTTTCGATGATTATATATGCCCCCCTGGCTGTATATGTCAGGATTCTGCATACTTTCCCAGTGGTCACACGGGCCCTGCCCTGCGCCATCCTGGGATGGACTCCAGGCATTAAATGAGTGTTTTTTATCTGTATGTAATTAACCTATGGATCTTAAAGGACTGTGGGATTCTGGGTAAATTCATGGTTGGGTGGTGGGGACGGAGGGGGGTTCGTGGAGGGGTGTGATGTGTGGGAGCGTGACATTTGTTCTGTCAGGCAGGAGTCACATGACCCCAAAGGGAACGGATGAGGTCACCAGCCCCAGTGCACCTGGCTACCCCCCCCTGCTCCTTTGGTTTCTGCAAGCTTCAGTGGCTGGGGACCGGTGTCGTCATCGTGGGCCGCTTCGGTCACACGGCCTCCTAGTCCACTTTTCCAATAAAAGCGAAAAACCAATGGCAGAAATGTGACCTTTGTCCGTATCTTGTAATGAAATGCGTCGCATAATTTTAGCGGTCTGTCCTGGGCCCGTGCCCCCTCCTCAGCCAGAGCGCCTCGCCGTCGGCCTTTCAGCTGCAGCTTGGCATTAAGAGAATGGATCTTGGAATGGCATCAAAAGAATCTCTATTCGAGCGACGTACCGCTGGCACCGATTCACATACAAACTGTCGTAATCAGATGTCCACGGCCGTCTGGCGAACGCATTAGCCAGCCGCAAGATGGAAGTGCTACTAATCGCGTTTAGATACGCTTACAGTCCCATACATTACGCCTGGCGGGGGGAGGGGGGTGACGGAAACGGCATTGAGCTCATTAGCTATTACCATTATTACTGAGCGAATTTTTTTTCGTTTTTGCGCCGGATGACATATGAAGTAATGCGGATCTCATTAAAGCGAAATAATGCGATGTCGGATGGAATGGCGAAACGTTTAAGTTCAGCAGCGTTCCGAGCGGTAGCACGGCCACGGAACGTCAAGCACGGGCAGAGAGTTCCCCGCAAGGCGCGAGCGGTGTGAGATGCGCCCCGGCGTAGCGTTACCGGCAGTGACGGGGGATTGAGCGCTCGCAGGAAATACCCCAAGCTTCCCTGCGGGTTTGAGTTCTATTTATTTAGATGGCTGCCAGATCGAGGTGACACTGTGGCTTTAGTGAGAAACAGACACCCACGCTTCGTACACCCGGGAGAGCAGCTGCCGCTGCGAGATCTGCTCAGCCTCAGCTCACTCCTCCAGGACGGCGACTGTTGCCACGTCCTCCTGACTTTCTAGCACCTTCTCCCCACCACAGGTAAACGCGCCGTGATCTGGCCCCGCGCGATGGCAGTGACGCACCGGCTCGTGTCTCGCGCCTCATGGGATTTCTGCTCTTCCCAGAGTGGTGACACGGTCTCTTGGAGCGAGACCCACCCCACAGCTGGGGGGGCGGGCGGGAGAACATTCCGGAAGGCTCCTTATTAGTTAACCCAACCGTGGTAAAAGAGCGGGAGGCAGCATGGTAAAAGGTTAACAAGAGGGGGAAGTGGGTGAGGAGGAGGAATGGAGGGAAGGCTTGGTAGATGCAGGCGCCAAAATGAAACCTCAGCACCGAGAGAGAAGTCAGAGTCTCCTCAAGTTCCCCATCATTATTGGAGTTTGGGGGATGGAGGTGTCCTGTCATGGGTGATACATACCAGCGGAGGTCGCAGCCTGACACGACTGACTCATAACACCCAGTTCTACTCTGGCGACTCAGTCGGACGCTGTTGTCTGCTGGCGGCCGTTTGACTCACTTTCGCTTACACCCCCGAGATCCAGCTCACGCCGGCCGTCTACCTGCTTCTCGGTGGCGCCCGTCGAACTCCCCGTGAGATGGTCGCAGCTGGGCTGCGGGGCGGAGGGGAGGGAGGTCACCGAACGCTCTCCGTCACTCGCTTGTCAGCCTCCTACCGCTGCACAAGCTCCACGCGGCTTATTGTGACCCCGTGACCATTGTTACCTCCCCGCTTCTGACAGACTCAGACAAAACAATTCTCATTTTTTCCCCCTGACAGTCAGTTCTCAGACAGCACAGTCCACTTCCGCATGCTTTTAATACCCTCATCCTCATAGAGATTTATGTTACTTACACTTATTTGTTTAGTGCATCATTCAAGGCGTTCACGTGTCGAACATTTAAACGGCTGCATATTTTCTTAAGAAAAGTCCCTTGTTCTGGGGATCAGTTCTTTAATCGCCTCAGAATACTCTCAATTTCCAACACAGCTGATGAAGATTCTGTCTGCGTTTGTTAAACTAAACCTGACATAATATGAGACACAGGATATAGGATTTACAGGAATCTTTTTACATCGATTCATTTCTTTCCGACTTTGCTCTAACTGTGAAATACAGTTTTTTTTTCTCCCCCTGCATCACATTGAGCCAATCATATTACTGCTCACCTTTAAAGTTATTTATTTTTTTAAGTGCAGCAGAGTCTCATGCACTCCTACCCAAAATGCCAGAGAAACAAACCTGCTGCATGTTCTGGAAAATATTCACCAGGACTGGCGTGCACCTTCCTTGTGCGGCCAGGCCGAATCGCTCAGGTGTCGCCTCCCATCATCGTCAGGGCGACAACTAAGACAGCCAAATTACCAGAGTTAGCAATGTGCCGCGTGTTCCATTCCTCCTTCTATCTCCTTCTCTCCCCCATTTTCCAGATCAGGCCTTCCCCTCCGCCTCTGCGTCTTTCCCCGTTTCGAATCTGTCTGCAGCACTAGGAAAGATTACTTTCTCTCAACACGCACACACAAAAGAAAAAACAAGTTGACAGTAAAGAAGCAGGAGGAAAATGAGGACAAAAACGGTAACAGCGGACTCCGGGGCTTGTGGGTACTTTATCAATAAGAGACAGGCACTGAAAGAGAAACCGTATGGACTTTTTAATCTGTTTGTGGGTGCGTGTGTGTGGTCGTTCACACAGAACCTCAAGTACTTACAAGGGGGTTTGGGGAGGTAATTATTTTTCTTCTCTGTCCCACAAGGCAAAGTTATCATTGGAATTCAAATTCTGGAAGTATTTGGTTTGACTTCCAGTTAGTTACTGATTGACTGTGCGAATTCCCCAGGTTTAAAATTCTGCCTTAATTATCGAGGAAGTCTGCACAGTTAAGCCAGACACGTACGGGCGTTAAGATGAAGCTTGAAAATAAAATAACTTAGGTAAGGCCAGATCAAGCTGTGTTTGGACTACAGATCAGCTATTTTTAATGCTTGGGGAAACACTTGTCTGATTTCAGAAGATGTTGAATGAATGTGAACCATTTGCTGAGCTCTGGCGTAACGAACGCCGGCGGGTCTTTGTTAAACCATCCCGTCATTTCTGTGCTCATCAGAAAAGTGGTCAGGTTTGGAAAAGATTCGATTATCAGCTTTGCTCGATATCATCAATTGGCTTAAAAGAAATACATCCGGATTTAAACCAAGAAGGGGAAATAAAGAAGTAATTTCAAACTGTGAGCTGGGTTTGCACTCTATACTAAACCAAGCCCCAAGCGCTTTGAATCTTGAACCGGGCTATTTTTATCCCTGTGCATTGAAGTTGTCTAACTGAAACACAGCATTTCCCGCTAGATCCGGAGGGTTATTGTTGAAAACATGCTTGACAGCGTCGGTAGGCTTACAAAAAGGACAAATTGTACACCTGCTATTTCAGGAGAAGCTTAAATGAATTGATTTGTTAAGGATGTTTGTGGGGGTGTTGAGCACAGGCCACAAGGCTTTCTCCCCTGACGTCAATCAGCAGCTCGGTTATTTATGTATGTCCATGCCCGCTCAGTGCTGCTCTTTGTGTTTTTTAATCTCCTTCTCTAATAATATGAACTATACAATATTTTCAGATTTTTGTGCAGTCGACACTGGCAAGATCTGAGGCTGCTCTCTTCTGCGGCCTTTATGCACGCGGGCAAACGCGGAGTTTGTCTCCCCCGGTGCTGCTCTCAGCCCGACAGGAAGCATTTGCTAGCGAACACCCCCCCTCCAATGTGATGCATCATTCTGTCACTGCTGTCGGAGGTGCATCCCTGCTCCACCCTTTCCCTCTCCACTCCATCTCTCGTCGGTGACCCCCCCCGCCCCCCCACCCTGCTTTGTCGTCCCTTCCCCTTCCAAACAAATAATGTGCGCTTCCGCTTTCCTCTTTCAGATCCAAAGTGCTGATTGCAATGTGAAGCTTTCCGTTATGCTTTATGTCAGTCACACAATAAAAGGGGCCGCGATTGCACTATGGAATTACGTTAAATACTCACTGAATCATTATACGAATGGTCTTTTGTTCGAAATAAACAATGGAATGCCTGGGAGTTTAATGTATTTACATATGCTGGTGAATTACTCTTTACACTACGCATTAAGCTAATCCTAAACCGTCTGACCTTTGCTAAGGTCATTAATGCTACAATTCAATTAAATTAATACAATAGTTTTACCAAGTCCTTTGTGTTGCTTGTACAGGAATAATGCACTCAATTGTACTGTGTGGATTTTAAAAACTGAAAGCTGCTAAATTGCTCACAAATGTCATATATGTTTGAACCTTTGTCTTACTCCTTATCTTCCAATTGCTTATTAAGAGGCGTGAGGGGGGGGGGGGGTCTCTGAGGCATCATCAGACGGCATTTCTCGTCCCCAAGAACTGGGTTGGGAAACAGGGTCGTGGATGATATGCCAGTCTGTCGGAGGGCAAACACACTATGGGCAATTTATAGAGCCTAAATCAGGGGTCACCAACCTTTTTGAAACTGAGAGCTACTTCACGGATACTGAGCCATATGAAGGGCTACCAGTTTGATACTTTCAAATTTGCTCAGTTTACTTTTAGTTATATATTACTGTTAATGATTAATGATACTATATAAATGCAAATGTGATTAAAGAAAAATATCAACAGGATAAAATTAAATTTTAGACGCTGCTCACTGGTGAGTTGTGCTAATCTTGAAACAGGTTTGCGGGCGACTCCTGTGGACCCTGGGGGCATCCTGGTGCCTGCGGGCACTATGTTGGTGACCCCTGCCCTAAATCAACTGACTGCAGGGAGAGACCCATGCGGACTCAACACACATAACAGGGATAAAATTCAAATACAAGGTGTGTGTCTGTGTGTGTGTGTGTGTGTGTGTGGCACAGCATGTTACCCTGCTATTTGCATGAGCTAAAGGCTGGTGATTGAAATCCCAAGGCTAGCAGAGAGATCTTACTGTTGGGCCGTTGAGCAAGGCCTTTAACCCCCAGTCGCTTCAAGGACTGTCTGACCCTGTCTTGTCAATTGTACGTCGCTTTGGACAAAAGTCCCTGCTACATGTGTCAAAATGTGATGCAAAGTAACCCTGAAGTAGGCAGTCGATCTACTCAATAAGCTACCGCGCTGCCATTTCATATAATCATGTGCATCTTAACTTCAGATGTTTGGACTTTCCGTGTGTTTTTGCTTATTAAACACAAATTAGAAGGGTGTGCAGAAGAAACATCTATTTCCAAAAGAAAATTCCAAAATCTGACATAGTTGAATGTGTGCACCTAAACACTATTAAACTACCTCAAGTTATGTACTTAATTTACTTAGTGAGCTGCAAATGTACTTACTAAAACAAGAGAATACGACTTAACATACTAAGTGTAGCTTTAACACCATAACAATTACAACAATCTGACTCCAACGCAAGTTCATAACTCTGATTTCCGTAATTTTAAGCTCATGAGAGTTTTACTTTCACAAAAATGTTCCAAGGGCCGAAGTACCAATGATTGGTTCAGAGAGTTAACCAGTCAGATTGAAGAGGAGGCAGGACTAAGACATCTGATTGGTTGGGCCCAACTGCTCTAGTTGCTTGAACCTACCTCCTCTACAGTTTAGTTGGTTATCTCTCTAAAGCAATCATTGTTCCTTCTGCCCTGAGAACATTTCTGTGTAAGTCAAACTCTGAGCTGATTTTAAGCCAACAGGAACCTCCTTAATTCGCTGAATGGATGGTGATGGAAGGGAGATGACGAAGGAAATGATAGCTAATCGACTGCACCCCACATTTCTTGTACTTTTAGTGCGTTTTTATGTCCATCTTTTTTGAGTTTTTTTATTGACAACCACATACTGGAGTATAGCTTAGTAAGGCTCCTCAAAATTGTGAGGTTTATATGCTTAAAATCCTTGGCATTGCTGAGATGTTCTAATGATAAACAAATGTCACCGTAGTAGCTCGTTTTCCGTCATCCACATAATAAGCTGTCAAAATTTCACACCCTGTTTACAATTATTACTGTTGTTTGCATCGTGGTGGATATTAAACACTATAGGCCTGCGTTGTAATTCAGTTAAAATTTGAAACCATAATTATTTTACCGTATTTTATGAGATATTCTTACTTTTTAATGCGTCATGCATATTTTTTTTTCCTTTCTATTATTTTTAAGAGCTAGCAGTTTGAGCCAGAAAAGAAGCCTTCCATCTGACCTCTATTAAATCCAAATTTTTGGCAGGCGGTTACCTCGGGCTATCGACAAGTGGCAGAAAGCATTTAAATCACCAGATCTGCGCTATTAAAATGCGCTATTTATGTAACGTGTGAGCATAGGCCTGACTTATAGATTAATAATGGGAGGACACCAAGGATATGGGAGACATTTAGCCTCAAAAATCAAGGTACTCGGTGCTGGGTAATTGGAAGGACGGAACTTAAAATGAAATGGAATGTGACAATGCCAAAGGAAAGCAGCAATGAACAGCAGACAATAGACTCACAAACATAAATCTGTAGCAAAAGCTTTATAAGGATACGATGGTCCCACACCCTGGCCTGCCTTCTCACGCAAGTAAAAAATTAAACTTCAAAGTCAAAAGTGGGGTTACAGTTCACTGGAACAAACATACAGAACCCTTAATCATTCCCCACCTCTGTATCATTTTGATGTCATAATTATTGTTTTTGATTCATCATTTGTCATGACCTCATCGCCGGAGTGGCAGCGCATGGCGCTACAAGAAAATCCAGTCTCACTCCTCACCTAATGTTC
Organism: Mormyrus hasselquistii; assembly: GCA_026779605.1. Lineage (NCBI taxonomy): Eukaryota > Metazoa > Chordata > Actinopteri > Osteoglossiformes > Mormyridae > Mormyrus > Mormyrus hasselquistii. The sequence continues at coordinate 9,941,059 of JAODKE010000047.1, read as the reverse complement.
TCGTGATGCTAATGATTTCCAGTGGCTATCTGCAGCTGGCCCAACAGAACTGACACCGACTTCACTGCTGTCTGCACTGTAAACAAGGCTTTCTGCAAGGCGATCTTCAAAAGACCCCTACCTGACATGAGTCAGTGCTGCTACAGACCAGCTGGCAGTCAAAACGAGCCGAAACAAATCATTATCTAATTTCATGTTGTTACACTTTTCTGTCGGCTGCTTTACAAAAGATATTAATAATAATAATAATAACAATAATAAAATCCGAAGCCAAAATGTGCCTGTAGCCGGCTCTCTGTGTCTGCTTGGTGAATCGGCATGTTTTTCAAATTTTGCAAATGTTTATCGTTGCCCTGACAGAAGAGAAAGACAAATGTAAATTGTTTGACCAGTTGAAAGGTAAAAAAAGGACTTAATGAGATTTCATATATCGCCCCTTTGGAGAACAGACTCTCTGATTAACCAAGCGTTTCTTTGTTTTGATAAACACAGACTTAACAACCTCTGGGTCGCGAGATGAGCCCAAGGCGATGTGACTCGTAATTGACATACTAGGGAGAAAAAAAAATAGCTTCACAACACATCGCAAGTTCAAGGTTATTTATGAATTACCAGGCAAAAACAGAATCATATGTTTCTAATTAATTTTTTTAGATTCAAGCTCCAGCATAATAAAACAGTTATTTAAAAACAATTTCCCTTGATTTTGAAGATCTTTAAAATGACAAATTTAAAAAGTAAAGCGGTGTCAAAAATTTCTGTGACACGTTTAACAAATAACACTCTTTGTGGAGCAAACCAAAGGACAACGCCCATTCCTGTGACATATGTGTATTGTGAAAAAGCTATTTGTTATGCAAAATGGAATTTTACCATTCAAGGAAGCCCCGGAAGAGTCGAGAGAGTGCGTTGAAACTGTCGTGCAATTATTTCATGTTTGCCGGAAGAAAAAAGACCAGATGTGTGACTTCACTCTGCAGGTATTTCTGCAAAAGACACCCCCCTGGTATACATAAGGATTATCAGATTTTGATTTATTTAAAAAGAAAAATTTGTGGGACGAATGAAAACTCAGTTGACCTGAAGAGTCAAAAGGAGCAGAGGAATGTAGTTAGTGTCGACGTGCGGTCCATTTTGAACACCACCATTCTCCCCTCCTCAATTAACCTTCTGGCTGATCTTTTATTCCGCTTATTTTTTAAAAAGCAGTTCCAGCCACAGATGTCTTTATTCTGGCACACTGTGATAGATTCTCACCCCAGCAGTTTGGGTGAGACAGGTCAGGTGGGTGTCCATCTCTGTGAAGAAGCTGAGAAATAAAGACCCACCTCTCTATTTTTTTACTTTTTTTTATGTCCGTTGTGCTTTGAAAACGCGGTCATTGTACCACTGTATTGATCACTTTATACTGAGTGGAGAAAAGACTCTGGAGTTATGTAACCGGAATGCAAACAAATACACATAAAGCAAGCTGTTAAATGTCAAAATACTGGTGTGTTTATCCCAGGCAGCACTGGACATAAGGCAGGAGTAACACAGTCAATGGCATGCCAGTTTGTCACATGGCATACAGTCACGTATATACACACACAGTCTAGGATTTTTTATAAGGTAGAGGAATAGAAGAGGGGCGATAATCCAGAGGATCCTATCATATCATTAGCCAATAATATATTAATTGGTGAGTTAATGGGGAGGGGACCAATCAGCTTTCAGCTGGGGCCAGTGTCCCTGTAGCCCCACCCCTTTATATACCTCTACACACAATACAGGCTATTACAATCTTTGGACTGTGGGAGAAAACGTGTGTCCAAATACAACCTGTCCATGGAGAAAATACACACATCTCCAAGCCCAGAGCTACCCCCGGGAGCCCCCATGCTGGGCGACATTCAGCATATACTTCATTATTACCCTTTTCCTTACATTTTCACGTCACAAGAAATGCCACAAAACGGCGGCAAAAGATAAAAAGGTGAGTTATCATCAATGTGATTCTTATTATCGAAGTTGTGGGAGAAGGTTTGACGGTGTTTGAAGTGCGTCCCTTAGTCTCCCGACGAGCGTGCCATCCCCCAGTCTGCCTGTCTGTACTCCGCAGTTCGAAAATGCAAATCAAACAGGCCTCAAAAATGAAAAACGTTCCATTGATAGACTGCAATTTCTCTCCCCGCCTTTGAGGGGGCGCTGTTTATTAGAGGGGCTTTTTTCTTACCTTGTCTGCATCCCATAATGGTCTGCACCTTGTCAAAACAACATATCCATCTCCAGGTCCCTTCCATCCAATCCCAGAAAATCCCCCACCCACCCTCCGATTCTGACAGCCTTCCCGTTAAAGGCATGACCCACTGCCGTTGCTTCTGACAGGAAAAGGAAGGAGGGCACCGGGAGTAAGAAAGAGACAGTGATTCGCTCTCCTTTTAACAACCTCCTCTCTCTGTTCGTCTCCTTCCCCTCCTGTCTCGCGAGCTGTTTCACTAACACTAAGACAATGGTGCCAATAGAGACGATGACCGTCAGCTGCTCAAATTGACACGTAATAGAGAAAGTAAATCCTGCGCGATATCGCGGCGAGGCCAAAGGGATAAAACCCGACGTTAAACTGACAGCATCATCGAGGACACGTTACCCTCGACCCAGGGCCGAGATGGTCGTGTGTACGAACGTGTGGCAGAAAATGAGAATACGTGAGGTGGGGGGGGGGGGGGGGTGGGGGGGCAGATTTAATAACATCCTTTGGCCTATGAAGGCTTGTGTGGCCTTTGCAGTGACACCGAGGACGTTAAATGCAGAGATGCTAACAACTCCATCCAAGTGCTGGGCCTAAGCGAAATAAAATAATGGAAATAAAACTCAAGACCAGTTAGCGCACCGTTAGCAGTGGCTGCTTAAAAGCCACGCGCCCGTCATGAATATAAGTACAAAGTCTTTGGAGAAGATTCTCACCCTGCCGCACGTGTAACCCTATCCAAACAGAGGTTCAAAACAGCTCAGAGGTACATGCTTTTTGCTGTAATAATATCATGTGGTTACAAATTTAACATAAATAAATGTTTATACAGCATGGTATTAAACCATGTGCTGTATATTTAATAGGCAACAGGCCCCACAGATGCTGTGTGTCTGTCAGATTGCCGCCTCACTGTTTCCTGATCCTCAGCTTTGAAGAAGTACATCCAACTATACTGTAGTTTTAAACTTTCCTTTTGAGGAAATACTCACATTCTGTCTGCAAATCTTCAAAGAGCGAAATTAATTGATAAAATTAGAAAATTAATATGTAAAATTAGAATGCTAGGAACGATTGATCTCTTTAAAGGGAAAGCACCTGTCACAACCGTAGCTGATTAATCTACCCTGTTCATGTACTAATTGCTATAGCGTTAATAAGAATAATTTGGCTTTAGGGTTGGCGTAAGTCTACAATTAATTAATGTATCTAATTTAAATGTATGAGTTATTCCCTGTTTGTCTGTGAGTCCATGTGCAAGTGTCTTGTGTATTTCCGTTTAAGTGGAGGCAAACTATGGTATATATATATATATATATATATATATATAATATTTCATTGAAAGGGAAGAAAAGGAGTAGCTTAAAATCTGAAAGGATTCGGAGACTGGTTTCCTGTGTTAAATGCCTGGCACACCTTCTGAGGAGGAAAGAGCACACTCCCCTCTCTGGAAAGTGTTATTGTAATGAGTCGGGCCAATGTAGTGCCTTGGGGGGTGGAGGCGGAGAGGAGCTCGGAATTTTCTTATGTGGGTGGCTTTTTAGACGCCCCTATTCGTCATTCTCTCACCTTCCCAGACGGGTGAGGAAGCGCAGGCGGTCAGGTGACCGGCTCCGCTTAGTGACGGCCCGGTCCCGGCCGCAAACGTCGGCCTGCGTGACACGGAGCACCTTGCCTAAACCCCACCCCCACCGCTCTTTCACTGCACACTCACTCACCACCTTTCACCAACCTGGGACATGAGAATGAGGCTTCTCAGCTGGGTAGTTCCACGACAAAAAAACTCCCCCTGTGTTTCACACGAAGCCAGAAACCTGAGGTCAGAGACGGGGCTCGGTCATGATTAATTAGGGGTGCAAAGATATGTCCCAAAATTAAATTAATGATATGCATTTGCTGAACGACATATGTTACAAACACTGTCAGTGTGCTGTCACTGTCTTTTCAGAATCAGGAGCCCTGCGCTCACCCCTGTGCACACGCTGTGCACGAGCCGCACCGATGCACAGACTGTTGATTCAGAAGGCTTCACGTGAATGCGACCACTTTGGAGCCACGGAGAGCCCCGGGCAGCCAGAACCCCCCAAACGTGTGAAATAAACACCCCCCCCCCACACACACACTACAAACACGCAGAGTGAGGCGACATATTCTCAGACCTTAATATGTTAAATCTTTTTTTTTTCCACATTGCCAATGAAACATCTCCCCTCCTGCCCGCAAAACGCTGCCCAGAATGTTACAGCCACCCCTGCCCCCCCCCCAAAAAAACCTCCCCAGAATGTTTAAGCCTTGTCGACCCCACCCATCACTTTGCTTAATCCATCCATCCAAGCATTTCTGTTTAAACCTAAACTATCTTCCTGCGATATCAGTGTTCCTGGGAACTGCCAGGTGTCCCTGACACCCACGTGAGAAAACAAAGGCTGCCATTCTGGGGCGTGCTCCACAATGCCAAAGGTGTCTGTCTCTGCCCGTAAGGCAAAGTTACAGTTTTTTTTCTGAATATTTAATATCACCATTTGGAATTTCCTACACCAAAAGAAAAACCATCTACGTGGTAGATGTCTCACTTCCCTGCTCCAGACATGCAGACAAACGTAATACTTTTTGAGTTATAATTTACAGACATCATTTGGTGCCAAAACTTTTTTGTTTTTTTTAGATATGAACTCTTGCTACAACCTTTGTGGCTTTTTGTTTGTTTGTTTTTAGTTGCAGTAAAGTCACACTGGTGTTTCTTCCTTTTTCTGGAAAGCTAAAAAAATAATACAGTTAAAAAAACAAAACTTTTTTTATAGCCAAGGCCAACAAACCGTCTCTGATATCCAGTTGTGTTTTTATAGAAAATACGCCCAAAATGTGATTCATAAGCCGATGGAAACTACTTCCCACTGTACCAAGGGGACCAAGCTCATTAAACGTGCGGTCAGGATCATGCACAGCATTCCCCGGATCTCAGGGTCCATCTCGGTGCTAGTGGTCGTTAGCAGACGGCAATGCTCTCCGGTATATGACGTGTGACGCGCAGCTGGTCCAGCCTGGAGATTAGGATGGGTCGCCGTGTAGGGAGATAATTCCGCACGTTTTTAAAATAACGAGCGAAGAATAGCGTCCTAAGCGGCCAGTGAAGGGCAGGGCTGCTGAGTATTTTAACGAAACTCTGCGTGGCTAATTCGAAAGCCTTTTGGATATCCTGACCAAACATGAACCGCAGAGAGAAAGACGTTTCCGGAAGTGTGCTGATGACTTCTTGCAGTGTCCTGTCAGAGATAGACTTTTAAAGGGGATGCGTATGGTCTTGTTTACCCTGAAGAAAAGACAGAAACAGCCTTGATTTGAACCAGGAAGGACAAGCAAAGATTAAGAAGGCAGAAAGGTAGTGTGTGATCGACAGTCCGGTATGGGGCTGACGTCTGCACCTGCCCCCCCCACCCAACGCCAGGGCAGATCTGTCTGGTTTCCCGCCGTCCTGAATCTTTCCCGTCAGACTTAAACCCAGCCTGATGCCAGCATCGTAGATGCCAATTACCGACCGACAAGGTGCGTGGTGGCGAGGAGCTGGCAGGGTATAGCCGCAGCGTAGGCGTGTAGACATGTCGCTGCTGTCGACCACGCCCACTGAGCCCAGGACTGCGATGGCCTCCATCGTCATGGACCCACGGATGCGACATCAGCCTCTCGTGTGACTGCCTTCACCCTGATCGAAACTGAAACTGCTGTATAGTGTAGTTGGGAAATCTTTTCTTGAGATAAATATCAGCATATTACATTTCAGATACTGAGATGAAGTGGTTATAAACTTGGCAGTTTCTCTTCACACCTAAATTGGCTCATTGACAAAATATACTTCTTAAGATGAAATAGAGTGAAAACCGTCAACCTTATGGTGGCCGGTACCTGTTTTAAGTTAAATTAGATTTTTTCTTTATTTTCTATTCCTACGTGCCTGTAACTGTCTTCAGATGTTTATAAAGTCTTGCTTATTCTCATTATTACGGATTACCATTTCTGCTAGTTGCCTGAGACCTCCCAGGAATATTTCCTGATAATCAAGGGGGAGTGTTCTGGGGTATCTGCATGCGTGTGTGTCTTGGGGGGGGGCGGGGGGGGAGGTGTGCACACTGTCCACACTTGCCTCTGGGACTGAGGATTGATTTTCGGCAAACCTGCTCATCCAGGCTTGTTTCTCACCCAGACTAATATAACGGTGCAATAACAAATGGCCGAAAACAGCTCCGCGTCTCGCTGATTACATGCGGGTAAATGGCCGCAAAGCTCCATTTGCCTTCAGTCAGACGTCCGGTTGTCCTTGAAGCTCGGGAAGGAATGTCCTTCATTTCATTACTGCAGCGTTAATAGTGGGAATGGTGACATGTCACTGCACCCATATAGCTGTGCATTAAGTGCACTGCATAATATCATAACTACTTACTAAACGTGCATTTAAATGCCAGCAGTGCCTTTTAATGATTATCGAGTGTTGAGTGCTGAGCCACAATAAAAATGTCACCCAATTTTTATCCATTTAAATTACAAAATGTATTTCATACTCCTTATTTAAATATTTTCAGTGTCCATTTTGCCTTTCGCTGTACCATTTTGTCTGATGAGATCTTATGTGGTCAATCCATCTTGAATTTGTAGACCAGGTTTCGTAAATCGTTTAGGGATTATAAGTAAATTCCCATCATGGGACAGAGCACGGAAGCTTCCGGAAGATGCACTTTGACATGGTTGACACTGGATGGCCTCTAGACTTGTTTTTGCGACTGTGCTGATACATGCATTTCAGAATCACAAGCGTCAAGTCTGGCCCACAACCTCTGGCCTTTTTCCTCCAATAAATATTGACATTCTGAGAAGAAAGAAGCAGTTAAATGCATTATCTGTGCAATTTTATTTTAAAGACTGTACACTCAGCCAGTGAGCAGTGATCACTTCAGTGATGTCAGACCTGGTTATGTAGGTCCTTGCTTGCAGCCTTTGTATTCCGATATTACAAATGATGCCACTACTGCCAGCATATGGGGACCTCGACAGAAATAAATAGCCGCTTCAACACAAACAGCTCATCCACTTTATTTCTGGGTTAATTATCGCTCACCAAACATGCGCTCTGCGGGTATTCAAGGCAAAAGAGCAAATAGACCTAGTTTTTCATTAGACAGCCAGTCTTTTACAGCGGTAAGTTCCTGAAGGCTGATGGAAACTGGCACATGTTACTCATACCATATGTGGCCAGTACGAGGTCCACTTAAGATGAACAAAAAAGATTATTGGGGGGTATTTTTGTTCGGTTTCGCTTAGCAGCAAAGAAGGGAGCTTCCTGGTATCAGGACATCACTGGCATTTAAAGGATGTATACAGGGGGCGGAGCCACAGTGGCTAGCTGAAAGCTGATTGGCTGTCAGCAAGCGCCTTTCCCTGTCAATCACCAGCTTCAAACACGCAACTGGCTAATGATAAGGTTGGCCCCTGAATAGGAAGTATGGCCTCTGTTATGCCTTCCACCTTTAAAAATCCTAAAATTGCCCCTGAATTAAAGTGATCAATTGTATTACATCACCACATCATGTTAGGTATGTTTATGTATATGTTTGTACATGTCGGACATACTCCTGTGGAATGGGGGAGGCCGGGAGAGTGGGTCCAGACCTAGAGGGGCAGGGGGTGCAACTTTGTTGTCTTCTTTTCACACTACGGCCATGATCGCTATAATCAGCGGTGCAGGGTCAGTCAATCGGTACGGTGATGCCAAGACGAGGGGGTTGAAGCTGCGGCCCACAGCACTATTAAAGATAGAGAGAAACACGTGCTGCCCCAATCATCTGTATTCACGGGGCCTCCTGTGTACGACGGCCCGCTAAATTACACCCAAGGCCCTCCTTTGTGGCTGAAGGATGGCTGCTATGATGACCAGTGACAGTGAGTAATGGACAGAGAGCCGACAATCTCCAAAGCAGCACGTATCAGCAGAGAGAACGCCTCGTCCCCAAACCTTCAACCTTGTCTACATCGCGCTGTCCTTCCCGCTTATCTAGATTAATGTGCGGAAATGACGTTACCGGGACATTATTTTACAAACGTTCGGCAAATCTTCACAAAATCTTGCCACAGATTTTGTTCACCTGCCAATGCATTAGGCAGGATGGCCTGTGAATCTTTACAGATGGTTCTGTGTACATACAGCCTCACGCAAAGCCTTGCTGTCACTGGCAGGTTGTCACTGGTAATAAGTCACCAACCAGTGCTGACAAATATACTTCTGTATAAGAAGACTCCCAATATATGTTATAGGTTAGAGATGGTAAATTGCAGGTGGGGGTTTGGTAAGCCCCCATGCTAAGCCATACAAGCAGCCCCACGTATAAAAACGCACGCAGTCCCTCACAGACCAGGCAAGAACACCCCGATTATGTTAGTTCCCAAAACAAAGCTGGAAGATGATGACTGAAAAGTGCTGGCCCAATTCGTTAGGGTCTTATGACAAGTTGTTATCTACACTCACTCACACTCTCCAGCCCTTGTTTCAATAAATGTCCTCGTTATGTCATAATTACCCGATTTCACTGCAAGAATTAGCTTCACTTAGGAAAAATAAGGTTGACGGTACATTTCAGCACACGCGGGGGCGCTGCCACAAGCCCCACATATTATCCGAGGCAATTGCAGTTTTATTTTTCTCATTTGGGGCAAAACAATTATCTGCCCAATAAAGTGTAATTGATTCCTTGATGAGGGCTGGCGCAGAGCGATGTGGATGACGGGGGCCCACAGGGACGGCGAAGCAGAGACGCTTTCGTTGCCGTGGTGCCCGCTGCAGAGATCTGGCACCAGCGCATGCGATCACTCAAATATCACTTTTAATGTAGCTTCCAGACTGGACCACCACGCCGGACGGCGACGGACAGGCTCCGCCCACGCCCCCCCCCTCTCCCTCGCATGAATCGCCAAAGCCCCCAAAAGCCGTGTGCCGTTAAGGAGCTCTAGACACCTAGCGAAGCCACCGCAATGGAAAGCGTTACGCGAGCCGGCATGCTTGCTGGGATTGCGAAGCCTCTGCTATCCTCTGTGGATTCTTCTAGAGTCGATGGGTTTTCCTGGGCCCACACTAGAGTGCTGGATTGATAAACCTTTGTGGTGGCCGGTGATTAAATAATATTTGCCAGCTATTCTCCCAGGAACGCCCTTGCTGTTGTACCCTTGAACAAAGATATCGGCCATCCCTAGGTTGCCCCCCCACTCCCCACTGCACTATTGAATGCCACTGGTTCACTAAACTGTACCACATTATACCTACAGTCTGTCCCATGTGTATTGTATTGTATTGTATTGTATTCTAAAGCAACATTTATGCGTCGGTAGAGTTGTATATTGTTGGACAGTTGTTTTATGTACAGTCTTTATGTCCAGTACACTGTTGCACAGATGTTTTTTCATACAGTTCTGATTTATTTAATATCCTGCACTGCAAATAGGATCTTGTGACCTGAGGCTTTCACTCACTAGTTCACCCGTTGTAGTGATGTGACAATAAAAGTGACTCGATTCGATTTAAGGTAGTCACGTGATGTGTCTATTTGCACCCGCCATCCTGTGACAGTGGCACATCACCGCAGATGTCACCCGGCTGGCCCTTCATGCCTAATCTCCGCCCTGAACAGCAGCAGACCCTCTGACAGATGGCTGGGTGGTTAGTTGGGTTTATTCGTGTTTTATACAGCTTCATCAAACCGCTTCGCAGAGATGGGGAAGGGGACGCTTGATAGGAACCAGAAAGTGTCCGAATATGCATTAAAAAACAGAGGCGGGAAAAAACTAATCCCATGAGTGAAAAGCGAAATTATGGTTTTAGTTCTACCCAGAAAATCTAAAGAAATCAATGTTTAACTTCACCAATGAAAAGCTTAAACCATGCACTAATTACTGAGTGCTTTAATTAAATCAGTGACTTAAATCAAATTTATTTTACCCAGGTTTACTATTCTAACTTGGCACAGACTCTGTTCCTCCCCACTGTTCCTGGCTATGGCACTGGAATGGATTGCTGCGTTTTCCATTCATTAATATCTGCAATCACTTTTAACGTCAAAATGCTTTTATTCATTTGTTTGTTTTATTTATTTATTTATTTGATCGACCATAAATATAGCAGCACCACAATTATGGCCGTTATGGTTTTAGTTCCCATGATGCTGTGCGGGATAATCACCCGGAATATAGGTGGATGATTTTCAAAATAAATGTTTTAGCGTTTCTATTATTTTTTTGTCCAAAATTCCATCACTATGTCTGTATCGTTTTTACTGGAGCAGATCAATTATACTAATTACAAGCCACGGAACGAGGGGAACTATGGAGACAGCATTATTTCTTCGCGGTGTGGGGAAGAAAAGAAAGCAGCTAAAGCAGGTTACTTTCAGAAATTTCAGCTCAGCTAGTCTGGAATTACTTTTATAATGTCTTAAAATGTGGAAACTGGTGAGATAATCTATCACCCTCGCATAGCTAGGTACTCTGACTCCATATGTTCTAAGCAAGCGTAACCGAGAGCGCAGCTGACAAAAGCGAGGCTTATCACTTTGGAATAAATGCGCAAAGTCGCAGCTTCTGTATGGACGCACAGCTTGCGTGAAATCACTGTGCCCTGGCCTGCTCCCGCGAACGCCCCCCGTTCTTGGTGGGTGACGTGTCCCAGCTCAACAGGCGAGGACCTGGCTTTTAGCAAGGGGTCAGTCCTCCGCGGGACGGCCAGACGCCTGACCTCTGTGTCCCTCAGTCCTCCCTCCCCCCTATGACCCTGTCCCCAGCCATCCACACGCCGCCATGGCAACAGCACAGCAAGCACAAAATGCTGTCGGGGAAAAAAAATGGCTGGAACTATGGGGATCCGCTCCATCCCTGTCACCCTCGCTCTTCCCCCGATTTCCAGCTTTCCAACAGAAACTAACGTCTTCTCACTTCCTATCCTCGTTAATAGGGATCTATAAATGCCGTTAATGTTGGGGGTCCTGCCAAAAAGAAATTAGAATCCTTGGGGAGGGATTAATATAGTAACTGTGAATATTTATTTGCAGTTGAGGGTTATTAATTATAGCGCAGTTACATTAGATTGGATTCAAATTTATCGTCACTGTGCTGAGTACAAGTACAGAAACGCAGCTAGAATTTACCCAGGTGGAATAAATGCTACTAATAATAATACTTATTAAGTATTATGATTATATTATTATAATATATATATATATATATATATATATATATATATATATATATATATATATATATAATAAGTACATATTATTCAATTATTATGATAAATTACAATCGTGCACAAACTTATACTAGAGGTCGTCTGGAATATAAGGCGCAGAAACGTATTTGTATGTAGTCAGTGTTTGTACTAAGAAATAATGATACGTGATGCTATCAGAATGCTGCTGTCATCACAGTGAGAGATACAGTCCTAACCGCGTCCCATTCACATTCAGGAAACCCATTTGGCTTCCTAATTCGGCCAAATTGGGCAAATATGCCCTCTATTGAACGTCAGTATTAAAATCGGATCAGACGGTCGGCCGGATGTATAAAGAGGAGGAAATCGCAAGGAGAGGAGCAAAGCAGGATGCGTCCACATCGCGTGGGACTGGTGGTGGTGATCAAAGCCGGGAGGAGAGGAAGAGGCAGAGGGGAACGGCAGGGAGGCGGACGGGGCGGAACACGGGCGCTCTGGTGGGGGGGATCAAAGGGAGGATGAGAAGGAGAGAGAGGTGTGGAGAGAGAAGAGGTGTGAGGTCTTCTGGGAGTCCACCAGCTCCGACTCGGAGACTTCCCGCAAACTTTCCCTGGCTGCCTTCTGCAGTCTTTCTAATTGCTTTCCAGGAATGAACCTAAATTAATTTGGAACGTTTTTCTTTAAGAAGACAGGGACGCGATGAGAGGGGTACCGGCGTGACTTTGCAGTCACGTGCCAGGTCAAAGGTCAGCCAGGGAGGCCGAAGCACGCGGATGAACGTTTGTGGTTTGAAAGCGATACGGGGAGACGGGAAAGGGGGGGAACGAAGCTTAGGTGCGACAGAGCTGGGCGAAGATGATGCATGAGGGCCGGAATTGGACTGGCAGGGGACGAAAAATAAAAATACGAGATGAAAGATAAGGAAAGTGATATGGCAAAGAAGAAAGGATAAAAAAGATGAAATGAAAGGAATGCGATTAGCATAGCCCCAGATGGAGCGTTATGAAAAACTTCATAATCACTCCAAGCTCAGACTTCAGAAATCCCCTAAAATGGTTATCTTTAAATTAATTTGTTCCATTTTGTTCTGTATAGAAACATATGTCTGGAGCCAATTTTGCAGCAAAAAGAATAAAATAAAATAAAAAAAAACGTCCCTTGCAATCTCTCCGCAACACAGTGCTGTTTACACAACAAGTGGGGAATGTACCCATCTGTTTCGTGTCATTATTTACGGTGTTATAAACAGGGACGCGCAAGCTGGGACTGCGTAAACACAGGGGGGGCACGGCGCGGGCTAGTGCCAGCCGGGCCTGCGTGCTTTCCTAACATTTGCCTGGGCGAAAATATAATCGTGAGGTGTATCGTTTGCGTTTCCCAGAGAATGGGTTTGCAAAACATGTGCTTTGTGATAATTTTTTGCAGGGTTGAAAAGAGCTACAGTGCTGAGGGTGAACGGCGTAGAAGAGAGTTCTTTACTGGGGGCACAACGTAACCATTTAAATAGAGAGGTATATTTATTCGGAGGATGACTGAAGCCAAATTAAATATTGTCCCACCCGGTTTCTGTGCCCTTGCTGAGTGTGTTATTGGATTTAACTGGTGTTTGAACTGGCATGATTTCTCTCAGGTAACTATCTTTCACTGCTGTCTGTGTAACTGTGACTGTAGCCAGAGCGGAGACACAAAGCACACATTTTCCGACTTTTGTTACATGTTTTTTTCAGGATGCACCTTGATTATGTTTTTTCACTTTTCCTCAACAGTTGTCCAGTCTGACTTTTCCACTCCTTTTTTTATTATTGTCATTATTATTATT
>JAODKE010000047.1:9910455-9927672 GCA_026779605.1 Mormyrus hasselquistii | reverse complement strand
TGTTTTTTCACTTTTCCTCAACAGTTGTCCAGTCTGACTTTTCCACTCCTTTTTTTATTATTGTCATTATTATTATTATTATTATTATTATTATTATTATTATAACTAGCAGTGTCTTTTCTGCCCATTTGCAATGCTGATTCTCACGCTATTTGTGGTGCATGCATTATTCCACGCACCTCTGAGACGACCGCGCTGGGAGAGAGGCACTTAACAGAAACAAACCAAATTAAAATGACATAAAAGCACGTCGCTTTCTATTATAAACAGTCAGGCGAACAGTTAAGAAGTGAGAGGTATTCTGGGAACTGAAAGTGCCAAAATTAAAAATACTTGATTTGAGCATGAAACCTCAAGGGTGTAGCGTATGCGAGGTTAAGCATCGGACTATATTTTAGCGCTGTCAGTGGTGATGAGGATGCTGCTTGCGGGAAACCTGCCACAAGTAAGCGCAGACGATCACAGCTGTTACATTACTGTGTTTGTTACTACTGTAACTGCAACAAATTTCATTCATAGATTTACCTAAAACACATGTACTGCAGGTTATTAAACAGCCACTTTCTCGGTGTGCAGGCAGGACTCTGTTATAAATTTGCTCAAATTTTTAGCGAGAGCCTGGCACCTTGCAATTCAACATGCATTTTACTGCAGGACATAAACACCAAATAATAAAAAAGCATATAACAAAAAAATATTCTGTCCTTAACTTATGACCTTCGTGCATGCTATGATGCATATTTTTTAAAAAATAAATTTTGTATTTATTCTGCAACTTTTGATCATTTGACAAGACAAATTGATGTAACTAAACCAAAATCACCGTTGATTGTTTGACTGACTGATTTTAAGGGAAATGTGCTTGCTTGCCTCATCAAGCAATGTGTTTGGGCTGCTTTGGCAATAAACGCAAGAAAAGAAAAAAAAGCATCTCCAAATGTCACATGACTTCCTGGTACTACTCGGTTCTGCAGAAAGTTGTGCACCATGGGTTCATAAGCACTGTTGCTAGGATACAGTCCCTTGGCAATGATAGAGCATAAAGTTTAAGAAAAAAAAATCAACGAATGAATCAGCAGCGTAACTGAAAATGTTACCTACAGTAATGTCAAAGTCAGACTGATATGCATGTGTGCATGTTACAGTCAGATTGCTGTATAATTATAGAAGTTTTCAAACAGATACAAAGCGATATCAGCTTTGGACATGATTTCCATGGAAACCTCCTTTCCTGCTGGCGCATGGAGGGTAAGGATATTTCTCATTATGCATATCTATACACATGAAGTCAGATATTCTGATTTTATGACTTTAACTGAGACAGTTGGACACTATTCCCTCAACTTAAGAAAAGTTTATTTGGAACAAAACACTTTACTTCATAAACATGAACAGAAATATCAAAAAAAAAAATTAACACTGTACTTAAAGACCATGTTTTTAGTCATTTACAAATGCATTCATAATACATTATAATGTATCCATAAAGCACTGTAAACATGCCTATAAATATTTATTAAAAGGCATAACACATTATAGCTGTTTATTATGCATTATGAATGCTTTTCAAGTGTTTATAAATACTAAAAACATGGGCTTAAGTAAAGTGTTACCAAAAGTTTTAATAGTTTATTATGTGTCTTTGCACCCCAGCATCGAAGCTAACGTTCGTTAGACAGGTTCAGACTATAATTGCCACCCAAAACAGTTAAACGAAGATCGTCATGCTGAGGTGGTCTGGAGAGGTGTGGAACAGACCGTCTGCTGGTCAGTCTGCTGAAGGGAGACGGGAACATGGAGGGAACAGACGCGACTCATCTATCAGCCAGAAACCATTAAGCTAAGGCAGGGGCAGGGCTGGGTTACGGCAGAAGCGGCTGCCAATGAATGCGGGGATGAGTTCCCACACTGGCTACATATTTAATATGTCCTTTCTGGGGGGGGGGTGTAATTAGGATTACAAGTCAGCTAGACATCATGTGGAACAGGCTAAACAGAGCCACCAACTAGGGGTGAATCCTCTGCTCTCTGTCAGCTTGTATAACCGGTGCCCCAAAGCTTTATTCAGTATGTTTACATGCACACTAAGAAAATCGTATTATTGTGTTAGTCCCACTAAACCTGGACTTTTAAAGTACATGTAAACATGTTAGTCTGACTGAAATCGTACTAAATCACATTTCCCTTAGTCTGACTAGGACACTCAGGTAATGCAATTGGGAGTCGATCTGCTCCTGCATGTCTACGTTCAATTGGACTCAAATTGGCCTAAGTGCTCTGCGCATGCTCCACAGTTACCCACCCCCCCCCCCCCCCCGACCTTTGACCCGGAAGTAGCAGAAGCTTGGAGCACAGCAGAGGATGTATGGCACGTACGAAATCTACTTAGATTTCTAGAAGGCCTTTGATGTTGTCCCCCACAAACAGTTCTTGCTTAAGCTCAAAGCTGCAGGGATTTTAGGAACTGTAGCAGCTTGGATCCAAAACTGGTTAACAGACAGGAAGCAGTGAGTAGTTATTAGAGGCACAATGTCACAGTGGGCCTGTGTTCATAGTGGGGTACCGCAGGGCTCAATTTTAGGACCATTACTGTTCTTAATTTACATTAATGATATTGACACCAATACATACAATAAAGTGGTTAAATTTTCAGACGACACCAAGGTGGATGGTGTAGCAGATACTGATCAAGCAGCAGAGCGGCTACAGAGGGATCTGGATTTAATTAGCGACTGAGCTGATACCTAGCAGATGAAATTTAACATAGATAAATGTAAGGTAATCCATGCAGGGAGCAGAATATATAGTACAGATACTTTATGGGTTCCACTGAAATAAAGGTAGCTGATTACGAGAAAGACCTCGGTGTGTGTGTTGATGCTTCCATGTCCCACTATCGCCAGTGTGGGGAAGCAAAAAAAAGGCTTCCTTTTTTCCTTTAACTCGGAGCTAGATAAGATTTTAACACCTCTGAGCTATTAGGTAAATTCTCTCCAAACGAGCTTGATGAGCCGAATGGCCTCCTCCCGCTTGTAGATTTCTTATTTTTTTTTGTTCTTTTGTTCTTAATTCACCGCTCGACCAAAGGGCACTTGTCCACCGCACTGCCCTTCAAGGTGTTGGTTTTCCACAGACGTAAAAACTGTTACCGGCGCTGAATGACATCACAACACGATGCAGGGTATTTTGTATTGAATTCAAAATGGCAGCAGTATATTAAAGGGTTGGATAATGTGTGATATTAATACTAAAATCGCATGTTATGCATGTAATTCTCACTTCGCCAGTCAGCTAGATTAAGATCAGGTTTTCTATATACGGACATTATATGGCAGGGAGTTTAAGTTTTGCTAAAACATTTTTACTCTACAAATTTTACAATTCTAATGATTATTCATATTCAAGTATATGTTTTATATTCAAGTATTATGTAGTATATGGTTAAAAATAAGTTTATCCCTGCTGCTGTGTGTTAGATGCTGTTCCAAATGATAATGGTCGTTAGCTCAATATGAGAAGTGCATGAAGTCTCAGTTGTGGTAGTTAATTTATCTAGCAGACCCTTTATCCGAGGCAATATCTACTTTTTTGGTGTAAGACCCTGAGTCCACATTGTTGGGCATTCAGGACTTGCTCTGGAGCCCAGCTGTGAAATCACTCTGCCAGAGCTGGGTTTTGAACCAGTGACCTTCTGATCACATATACAGCCTCTTAACCCACGACGCACAGGTGGAAATTTCCAGTCCAGAAAGTAAAAATCCAGACCAAGATTTTATTTCAACCAACCAATTAAGAACTCTGTAAATGTGACTCAACTGGTAGGTTGAAGCAAATTATTGGTCTGGATTTTTACTTTCTGGACCGGAAATTTTTGCCTCTGCCCCGGAGCCACACCTACATCCTGCATAGTGTTTTGTGATTAGTGGCCATTGGTAACTTCCAGTTTAATGGCAAAAAAGTGGGGGTCTTTTTACTGGAGGAGGGAGAAAAATTGGAAGGTGGAGGGTTTTACCTTCGACAATCACAATGAGAACATTGTTACTCCCTCGTGTATAAAAGGACATAATAAGCAGCTTCTACAAATAGTGGAATATTACATTAAAGTAGGTATGACATCAAAGCATGTTTCACTGAGGATGTTTCCTGTCACACAAACGGCTTCAAAGGAGCAGCTTTCTCCCCTGAATACTGTGTTTCTTAAACACCTTCCTCGCTGGCGACGCAGTAATGTAATTCCGTCTCTTCTCGGCGTCAGAGCGGCCACTCTTACGCAAAGCGATTGTATTTTTTTACCCCTCTTCTGCCAAGTGTAAATTGGATCTCAGTTTAGCCTGGGCCTGGTGATGCAGGGCATCCACAGGAATGGCATTTTACAAGCCGCCTGTTCCACATCACCCCACCCTGGGCATGTTTTCTAATCTCCCACACGGAGCAAGGTCAGGTGAGAATTTTCTGGGCACGTTGGCTGCGAGTCATCTCTGATTGGCCAGCTGGCCTGGGAGGGAAAGGGACAGCCAATCACCATATCCCATATGGGATTGTGGGAGGGGTAAGATGGCATGATCTGACACAAGCCTCACATCAAATACAACATCAATAAACACTTCAAGGAAATATTGTTGCGATATATAAAACAACTTTTAAAATTGTCTGATGAAAAAAAAGCATTTCCCAGGCTAAAAATTCCCCATGCTAGCTGAGCGGTAATTCATTCCTGTTTCTGGCGAGAGAACTCACAAGTGATTGTATTCTCACGCCGCTCTCGGGAGTGAATTAGACACAAAATGCGAAGGGCTCCACTGGCACATATTGTCTCTCTGAGCGGCACATAATTTGTGTCCCCCCCCCACCTCTTGGCACGCCACTGTGTCCAGGGAGGAGAGTGCCGGAAGAAACCCGTTTGACACGGTAATGCAGACGCTCATGAAAGTTAAGGTCTGTGACTCAGTGGGTTAGACCTCTGTGACTCTGTTTTGAAGGTTGTTGGTTCGAATCCCATCATCAACAGTGGAGTCACATGTATGTTGGGCTCTTGAGCACGACCCATACCTCATCTCCAAAATGCTGATCCTGCAGTCAGAGAGGCACAGAAAACCTGCCCCCATTCAGGGGGGGGCAGCACTTACCAGGGGGCCTTGGGTGGGGGGCCCGAGGTAACCTTTTTTTGCGGGGCCCAAAATTTCTAAGTACACCCCTGCTTTGAAATGTATATATAAGTCTTTATTTGTGTCGAAGAAAAGAAGATCCATGACATCGAAGAAAAGAAGAATACCAACGTACTTGTAGTCATACTTGTACAAATGGCAAATAAAGAAGTATTTAATCTCAAATACGAAGCATCTAATAGCTGTTAGCGCTGGTCAATGTCACACACTCTCCAGACAGCCCTGTGGCTTTAAGGACCGAACCCCTCCTTTGTGGCCGCGTGTTTAGCGTGTTCGTAGCTAGCTGGTTCGCTATACTGGGCTGACTGTACGTTGTGACCTTCCTGTGCATTTTTTTTTTGTGTGTCTCAGTCATGGCATAGAGGTAAGCATTCTAGCAAGGATCCAGAACACAGCATGAAGTACATTCAATGTCCTTGAGTCTAAAAATGAATATCATGATTTTACACATGAAGCACCAGGTTGATTCATTTACAGTTGATTAAGCCACTTGTCTTCCAAGTGCTTATTCAGCAGAGGGTCGAATGATCCTAGACCTTTACGTTTACGAGGCACCAGGCAGAACAACACCCTAGATAAAAAGCCATACTGCTGCAGGACACACACTCACGCACTAATTAAACACTAAGGGTGATTCAGAGACTCCAGTTCACCTATACTAGTGTTTTCTATTTATAACCTGTTAGAACATGCCGCACACCAGCTGTACACAAACAGCCAGTGGTGGGAAAAAAAAAACAAATCAAGTCTATCCACTGAACTCAAAAACAGACAATAACTAATGAACAGAACACAACATGGTCATATTTTATGATGAGTAATTGCCAGATCCGTATTCAGATTTGCAAGGAATGGGGCCGTTTCACAGAACGCAAACCGGAAAGGAGAGTTTTCTGCTCTGAAACGTACGCAGCAGCTCGGGAGCTGAGCACCACGTTCACGACCATCAACCATCCAGAGGTGACACTCATCTGATTATGGGAGATCAGAAGGACACAGTGTCAAGGAGTGTATGGCTGTCACCGGGCGACATTTTCCAAGGTGCGGGACCGATCATAACATTTTGAATGTCACTTGCATTCCCCTTTAATCGGCGTGAATCCCTGAATCGTGTCCCTGTGTAATCCTATCACAGTTTGCAGGCCCAGTCTGTACACACTCTGGCACTTACTCACGGGGAGTGTTTTTTTTTTTTTATCTGTGTCGGAGGCAGATGCGTGATTCTCCTGTGGAAAGGCTGGGAAAACGGGATCAGACCCCTCTCCGCTTGTGTACCGGGCCCCATCCTCTCCTCCCTGCCTTGTCTCCGTATGCTGTGGGGCCCAAGCATGTTAATTGCTCCGGCAGAGAAAACACACAGATGGCTAATCTGGCCTTTGTTCTCCCACCCCTCTCCCTCTCCCACTCCCCCCCCCCACAAACAGAGCCCATTTCAGGTCGGTGTTAATTACCTCATTCTGAAAATTTTAATCCTGTTTAGCGACATTCTCGGATCCTGAATAGCCTTTTTTTTTTTAAATCTCCTTTGTTTTTGGGGCTGGTGTGGGGGGTGGGGTACCATGGAAGAGTTGGGGGAGTAAGGGCCGCAGAGAAGAGGCTCTCTGTCCAGCGGCGATCGGGGAGGGGGCACCGTTAAGGGCTGATTTTCCAGTTAATGAAGTTCCCGGACAAGGGAAGTCCGGCGCACCGTGGATGAGACAAACTCCACCAGCGACCCCTCGCCCTTCACTCCCAGCACTTTTCGGGCTCGGACTGGCATCCTGCGTCGCCTTCCCACTCTATCAGTTACAGCACGCGAGGCAGACCGGGCCAAACGGCTCTTTGTGCCCCCCCCTCCCTCCCTCTCTCTCACTCGCTGCTGGAGCAGCTTAACAGCGTCAAAGCACCCAAAATCCACAGTCCCGCTTTATCCTCTCTTATCACACCGGCTGAAGCTGGCCTGGCTTCTCTTGTATCCTCCTGTCATACCTCTAGTGTTTTTTTTTCTTGTCCCCCCCCCCCCAGAGGAGGAACACCTGTCTGTAAGGCTATAAGAAGACCCACATGGGGCAGGACAGCCTGGGAGATGACGGGGAATGGAGAATGGATTTTGAGGCGAAACAATGCCGACTGGTCGGGCACCTCACGCTCGTCTATTCACGGTAAAGTTTTAAGCTTGACAAATGAATCCACTTACCAGTCCCCCCCCCCCCACCCTTCTGCCTTTTCTTTTCTCATAATATTGCTGGGCTCCTTCTTCTGTTGTGGCAAACTGAGGATCAAATAGGATCGCGAGTCCGTGTGCTTCAGATACCGACACACCGAACATCAAACGTGACCACGATGCTTTGAAGGCGAATCCCCTAAAAGGGGAAGCGGCCCGTCTGTCCTCGGGGTGGCGACGCAAGCTTCGTTTGGGAGGAAGAAGTTCAGGAACCACACTGCTGGCCAAACCATTTCTCGTACAGCAAAAATGGTTCCGATGAATGCCTGACAGCCTAGGCAAACAAAACCTGCTTTTCGTTTTTCGCTGGTAGACATTTGAACTCTTTTACCCATTTATACATCTGAATGACACCAAAGGAATTCAAGTGCCCTGCCTATGGCGCCCATCGACATTCTAGAACTTTCAGCTTTTTATTGTCATGGATACATAGCGCCAGGAAATCCTGACTTACGCGCCTCTTTCAGTCTATAGTGCCAAAATACAAGACAATAATAAAGCACAATAAACAAGCAACAATGCGTAACAGCACCGCAGACAAAGGCACAAGTGCAGATCTTATTACTGCATCACAAGTGGGCCAGGCAGTGCTTAAGAACGCCTCGGATAACAATGCAGTGAGGCACAATGAAATGACATTCTACACAACGGTCACACCGGGACATCTCTGAAGTCACACGGTGCTTTACGGAAAGTTCCGAACATACAATTATGTGGAAGAAATAGGTGACAGCAGATGCACAGAGTTTTAACTTATGTCATGGGTATTTTGTGAAAAATTTGGTTTTAACGACGTGGAGGAGGAAGAAACCTCAAAATTCTCTGTAAGAAACATTAAGTGTCTGTTTCACACTCTTTACACGTTTGAAATGATCGCCGGTCTATGACAATTAACCATTAATCAATTAAGAGTTAATTAACGACAAAGCTCTTATAGGTGAAACATGAGCTTGGGATTTGACCCTACACCCTCCGCCCTTTCAGATTCTTACAGTGTGCATCAGGTTATTTTTAAATACCCGAACATTTAATATTAGAAACAAGTTTCGGAACGGGTTTGTCAGCTCACAAACAGATTTTAGGTTTCGTGTCGCAATAGTGTGCTCTCCGCTGAAATATTTCCCATGGTACCCCGGAAGCTGTAGGTGGTACTGAGGGCCAATCCGATGAGGCGGTCTCGCGGAGACAAGCCTGTGCCAATGACACACGACCCCCCCTGCCCATCTTTCGGACCACATGGGCAGAGACACCTGGAAATCAATAGGTCACAGCAGTCTTCTCAGGCAGATGGAGTCTGGCGGCCACCATAGATGCTTATCTGCCAAGAACGCTTTGCAGGGGTGGCTTCTCGGTTGGGAAATTAAAAAGAGGTTGGAAAAAGAATGTAATTGGGATAAATACCATTAGAGGGATGACATAAAATATAATTCTGTTATGCACACGTGCACTGCTGCGTTTCTAAATCTGGAGTGTGTTTAAGCCTGCATGCCCATGAACAGAAGGTCACTGGTTCAGATCCCAGGGCCGGCAGAATGATGCTGCTGTTTGGCCCTTGAGCAAGGCCCTTAAGCCCCAGCTCCGGGGGCGCTGCACGCTGTCCTGTGACCCCCGATCTTACTCACTCTGATCTGAGTGTGTCACAGGGAGCAAGATGGGCTACGGGAAAAGACAACCCTCCCCCAACCGCAATGAATAAAGAATTCTGTTCTATTTTACAGCCGTGGCCCATAGAATGCTGGGAGTTTGTCATGACGGTGAGAACTGGGCTTGGCAGCTGAGTTTTTTTTCCGAGGCAGAGATTATAAATAAACTCTGACCTGTGACGTTGCCATAAAGGGCAATCCCTGTTTTTTTAGACTTCCCTTTGTTTGTCTTAGAACGTAAATCAGCAGTTAAGGCATGATGAAAGGCACATTTCGGGGGAGAGGAGGGGTCACGACCCAAGTCATTCACAGCACATCTGTTTCGGCTGGCCGACCTTAAACTGTCGCATTCTCTGCATCTCTCACCACCAGGAATCACCCGACCTCGTAAAACTGAGGCTGCAGGTGCATGTGGATGGTTTAAGGTCCGGTCCATCCGGATGTGATTTAAAGCATCGGTTTTAATTCGGGCCGCGCCGGGAAGAGCGTGGCCGACGGTCGTCAGGCGTGAATCACCCATCCTGTAATGGCACCTGACGACAAATGCACTCTGCTGATGAGCCACGACCCAAAACAGCAGGGGCCCGTGCAGTGCGGCTTCTGTAATTGAAAGCATTAATCGTGTTTTATGTACCCCGCTACAGTCCCGCTAAGTGCTCCGGTCTCTGTCGGGGGAAGGGCGAGACCCTCCATCATTGCGTCGCGTAGACAAAACTCGGGTGTTCAGCTTCATTCGCGAGGCGTAACGAGATTCCCGTAATGTTCTTACGCGTCGGAGCCCCACTGTTTATCCCCCGGCGACGTGACTAATGCGGAGTTTACGAGAATCGTAGCGCCGGTGCCGTCCACTGAAAGTAGATCCGGTTTAAGAACGCTGGGGCTCGGTGGCAAGTCTCCCTGTCTTTATCGAACACCGCAGGGAGTCTCGTAGAGTCTTATAATGTTTACGTTTCGATTATGTGGATTAGCTATGAGAATTCACTGAAATTCAAACGCTAAACGATGAACGTTACGGATGCTATGAATTCATCTAAGTGCTGCTGGGACATTGGTGTCGATCGTACTATTTTTGCCTAAAGAATGTGTATAATGTATTTAAAATCAAGATCTAATCTTTCAAATAATGTTTACAAATACCACAGGAAAGTGCATTTTAACAAGCATTTCTTGCATTAAGAAACTAGAGACCGGAGTGATTTTATTTGTCTCATTAAGAAATCTGTTTAACCTGATTAACTAAACTGATTAGTTAACCTGATTAACTAAAGCAACCTCAGGCATCAAGCTTCTTAGCTAGCTGTGCTGATTAACGTAATTCTCAAGCGCAAAAAAAAACAAAAAAACGTGCACGATCCATAATCCCGAAACCAGCAACGTTTGCGACATTGGCGTTCCGAAGGCGCTGTGAGGTAACAATCCCATAAACCTTTCTGGACCCTGGAGGTCCCTATAAACATCAGCCGGACTTAGATGTACAACCGGCGTATCGTTGTTTTTTGGGAACAATGAAGATCGAGTTTGCCGGACCTCTAATTCGGTCCAGCTGCATCCTTCCTCACAAATGTTCATTAAGTTACTAATGAAGTTACAGTACATATCTCCCTTTAAATTTCTGGTTTCATTTCAGACATGAAGGACAGAAAAGGAATGGAAATGGCCATGGCAGTTTGTGTCATGGTTCTTATCTGAATGCCTATGTTACATCTATGATGCATTGTTGTAAATTTGTGATGTCAGTGTGATCTCCATTTGAATCAGAGGCACTGAATCTACTTTAGACTGAATATTGCTGACTCTCTTTTTTGTTCTCTGAGTGTAAGGCTTGGTCCTCACTTTGGTTTGGAGTTTAGCCCCTGGAATTTGCTGGGTTTATTTTGTTTATGTCTTATTTTGGGTTTTTTGGTCATGCTACCCTGGCGTCTTCACTGACCCTGTGGTTCTGCGCCCACATTTTGTTTCCGTGTTCATGGTCTCGGGCAGCCAGAGAGTCATAGCTAGCGTGCCAAGCGAAAGGCGTTGTATTTTAGGTTTGTTGCGGTTGTCCTGTTTTTGTGTTTCAGACCTATCTCCTGGTTCCTGGCTTTTCAGGCATTGCGTACTGAGCTTGTTTTTCATGCAGCTCATCCTGGAGTCACCCATCCAACCAGTAGCCCCAGGTTCTATCAGGTACCTGATTCCTGCAGTGTGGTGTCCAATCAGCAGCCCTAAATCTCATCAGATCCCTTTGTCCTGCAATGTGCTGATTAATCAGTGGCTCCAAGTCCTGTCAGGTACCTGTTTCCCGCAGAGTGCTGACCAATCAGCATCTCCGAGTCCTGTCAGGTACCTGTTACCCACAATGTGCTGACAAATCAGCAGCCCCGAGGCTTGTCAGATACCTGTTTCCCACAGGGTACTGACAAATCAGTAGCCCTGAGGTGTGACAGGTACCTTTTTCTTGTAGTGTGCTGTACAATCAGCAGCCCAGAGTCCTGTCAAGTACCTGTTTCCCACAGTGTGCTGACCAATCAGCAGCTCAAAGTCCTGTCAGTTACCTGTTTCCCACAGTGTGCTGACCAATCAGTAGCCCCGAGTCCTGTCAGGTAGCTGTTTCATGCAGTGTGCTGACCAATGGCCTCAGGTCCCATTGGGCAGAGAATGGGGTATAGTGGGTGGGCCGCCCAGTCTGGGATGCTCTGTCTTGGACGCTGCAAAATCCCAATAAACATATTATAACTGAGCGCTCTGAATCCTGGTTGTGACAGATGACTGTAATATATTCAGTCCCATGGGGTATTCTGCTTCCCTAGGAAGGCTGTTGCTGTGAATCATGCCATTAGACTTAAAAAAAGAATCCTCATACGTCTATGATGAACAGTAACAACAACAGTCATTTAGTAATAATTTAGTAATAAAAGCAATTAGCTATGTTTGAATCACCTCAGAAAGTATGTTAGCATGATGCAACGCTCACTAAACATCTTTATAAAAAGCCATGAGTGTGCTTTTGTAAAAGATGCTGTCCTTTCTTTAGAACAACCTGGATATCGTCACAAGAACATTAGTCACCCATAGAGCCATGCAGTCATCCAGTGAATGTCTCTTAAATCATGCTTTCCTGGTGATGGGGAGGTGCTGACGTGAGCGTGGGGGACAAGGGTCAGTCGTCCTGCTTATGGACCTCCGCGGTGGGGGCTTAGAAGGGCATGACACCCTGCGGGGCATTGATCAAGCCGACATGGTCCTGCTGTGGGTTTTAACAAGTCTCCTCTGTATCTGGCTGTCTCCCGTCTTCAACTCCGACCCCCTGCGATCCCCACCTGCTGCGGGGCCAGCAGTCATTGCCGCCTTAGGTGAGGGAGATATTCTCAAACGTGGTTCTTCCACAATTTCCCACAATACCCTTCTGTAAACAGTCATGCCTGAGAAATCTGTGACAGGGAAGGTGTACAGGTCAGCAATATCCCCGTGTTCCTGTTCCAAATTTGGATCGATGTTTTAGATCATCGACGGACCGCATTCTCATTTGCAACCTAACTGAAGCGAAAGTGAAAGTTTTAACAAAAGGCCTTTTAATTGCACAGCGAGACAAATCAGAGTGGAACATAAACACGAGCGCAGCGGCGGCACACGGCTGGTATAAAGACCGCAGATTTGCTTTTCTGACTCAACAGTTTCTCGAGAGCATCGCTCGCGCATTAGATATGCAAATCTCTTCACTGCCAAGCCCAGGCATTTTATGTTTTACGGAAACTTTAATTCCGTTTTCAAGAAGTCAGCAAGGTCTCAAAAGTACGCCCGGGGGACTTGGGGGGTAATTGCAGGTGCAGGTTTATCCGGTGCTCGGCTGAAGCAAACCGTTGAGTGATACATCCCAAGGGGGACTCCAGCGGCACAGTGGTGCCATGATTCTCCAGTCTCTCCAGGTGTGGCCTCAAGCTTTCGCTGCTTTTAATGGGTCAAGGCTGTACTGAGATCCCCTTGCATCCCAAGGCATCTCCAACATCTTATAAAATCACTCTTCTTACCTTCCACTTGTTATACGTTGCCACCCAATGGTCGGAAGGCTGGAGACCGATACTCTGACCCCACACCCAGACAACGGAGATGACCAGACTAAAAAAAAAATGGACCACTAGGTGTGGGGGTTCAAATCCCACTCTTTGTGTCCATACATCTATTCATTGAGTAGATGTTTTTAATCCAAAGCAACATGCAACTTTTGAGAAAGCACGATCAGACAGTCCCTGAGGTTAAGGACCTTGCTCAAGGCCCTTATGGCAAAATCACTTTGCCAAGCACAGGATTTGAACTAACAACCTTTTGGTCATAGAGTCCTACCCGGCTGAGCCTCACACCAGCCTACAGTCTCCTTGAATTTGTGTTGTGAACTCTGACTTCCTCCCACAGTCACAAAATCACACAGTTTATTAGAAGTGACATCTCTAACCTGCCTGGGGTGTGTCCCCTGTAATGAACTCTCTCCCCCCCCCCCCCCCAGACTGTCCCCTGCCTCATGCCTTGCGCATACTGGGTGAGCTTCCCAACTCCCTGTAACCCTGTACTGGATGAGCAGTTATGGAAGACAGATGAAATGACCGGACGACCTGTGAATATTGACCCAGTGGTTTTTGGCTGAAATGTCACATTTGTCATTGTGATATTTGTGCTCTGGTCGACTATGAAAGCCTGAACCTTTATACACCACATTCACTTTTTAGGAATTATTCAGGTGACCAATCGTGAAAAAAGACAAAATCACACCATTATTTTTTTCAATACCTAAAGCATTTTCCATTATATGTTTCTGTTTTGTTTTTCTCTTATAGGACGTGTGTATGTATGTTGCATCTCTCTGCTAGTTCACACGCTCTGGTATATATTAATCTGTCAGCCCCAAGCTACTTCCCTCCCTAGAAGTCACAACATGAAACTTATTCATGTTTACCAGCCTTCCAGACTGAAGAGAGAGAAAGTCACTCGTAACGAGACTTATTGTACTGTTGCTCACATTTCTCGCAGAATTCAGTTTCCATCATTAGCAATTAGGCTCCTGTTCTGAAAGGTCCCCGAACTCATTCTATACACTGATTGAAAGCTTGTTCATCACGCCCGCTCATCTCATTTGTTTATCACGCCCACCGTACACCGCCACTGTGAGATACACCCCCAGCCTGGGCCAAAATCGAATTTCTCTGCCCCAGAAGTTCTGCGGGGAAAAAGATTCTCATCCCAATTATTGATTTATTTACCTTGTATGTGAAAAATTGGGACCATTTTAATTCTCTGGCCCATATACATTTCAAATGTTGGTACGAAAGGCGCTCTAATGTCTTTCTATGCATCCATCTTATACGGCTGACTATGCAGTACAGGGTCAGGAGAGAGGGAATCCCAAGTGGCACGAAGCAGGGGGATTCCCCAGAGGCAGGGGGATTCCCCAGACGGGACGCCGGACCATCACAGGGCACATCAACCATTTATACAGTAAATATCCATATGGTTTCCTACACTATACATAACATAATTCATAATGTGAGTTATTTATAATTGCCAAAACACATAACTGACCCGGGGTCAGTGTTTGGCTAGAGCAGGCAAGGCTGCTGTGCTAGTGATCAGGAGGTTGTCAGTTCAAATCCCAGTGTCAGCAGAGTGATTAAACCCCGCCCCTTAATTGCTCCAGGGACCAGCTGAGCTTCATTGTATGTTGATTTGTATAAAAGTGCATCTGTTACCAACACGAGGAGTTTATGTCTAAAGAGTTTGTTTGAATATTTAGATCTGAGGTTCTTTAAGCTAATAGAATAATGGCTACAGGTGAATTTCCTACTGCTTGCTGTCAGAACCTCATAATATCATATTTTTGGTGACAGGACGGGAGAGGTAATGACTGCGTGTGAATCAGGAACCTGATACAGGTATGCATATTCATTTATTTCAGTTTCGTGTCTGGCTTATTTATGTGTGCATTTCGTTGGCAGATCTCCAGGAAAAAAAATCAACATCTTGGAAAAAAAAGAGCAAAGCAATCTTCAAAAGGCGACAAATCTACACGAGAAAAGTAAGAAATAAAAAAAGCAGCGTTTGCGAGAAAGTCAGATGAGCTTGTTTTAGACATACTGGGAAACGGCTATGAATCCTGATCTGAAAGAGAAGAAGACAGACGGTGAGATAGAGGAAGACAGGGAGGGGGGACACGTCCCCCGCCGTTTCCTGGGTTACCTCAATACACATACATGCTAGTTTAAACTCTAATGGTTCCTTTTCTGGCATTTTTGATGCAAACAGAAGAGGCAGATTAAAAGAAAGAATGACGAGTGAGACGGCGCTAGAGAATTCGGGAACGCGGAGAGTGATCGCCAGCAGGCTGCGGGGCCCTGGCCCTCCCGACCCAATCAGAACCCGCGTTTGCAAAATATGACACATCCCCTGACCTTCCAGCTGAAGCAGATGGCAAAGTGGATTAGTGGGTAATAAGCCTCGTGCATCAAACAGATAAAGGGGAGCGAAAACACAGCGGCTTTCTAAACAGGCCGATTTCCATCAGGCAAAGTGGCATCCGCTGGCTATCGGTAGAACGATCCAATTCCATTGGCTGCCCTCTGGGAGGGGACCTCATTACCTGGGTTTTCAAGGTGAGCCGTGAAGTGCGACTGGCGGCCCTGTGGGGGGTAACTCCTCTGAGGGGGGTAGGGGGATGCGGCGACGGACAACGGGACGCGGAGCGACCGCGGCTAATGACATCACGGAGCGGGGGAATTCCAGCACAGGGCCTCCTAAGCCAGAACGGAATTAAGCTCACAGACAAATCACCGTGCATTCGTTTAGGTACCGGGATGATTAAATACGGAGCAATAAAACATCACGCTATTAATTAAGCACTCGTCTGGCTGGCGTCGGCAGGAAGCAGTGGTCCAGGCGAGGGACACCCCCGAGGCGTCCCATTGGGCGGTTCAGCGGTGGCCGTTTTAAAGAGGCGGCGGCCCGGTGTGCGCGCGGCTGTAACGGATGGCGCTGTTTGCCGGGTCGCGCCGATGGGGTCAATTAGGTTGATTAAATGCCGAGGCCCCTGATGGGCCAAAGAAAAGCTGCCTCCCCGCACCGGAGCTTAGAGCCCAGCAGGTCGGCTGTTCGGATGTTAAGTAGGAGGCGCCCCTCCCCCCTTCCTGCAAAGCCCCCCTCCCTCCCACACACACAGTCCCATACGCCTCCTCCCCTGGCGGATCTACTCCAGCTGCATACAGGTGTGCCCAGACGGCCTGCTATAAGACTCAGCCATCTGTGTGGCAGAGGTAGCGGGGGGGGTGGGGGAAGGGGGGGGGGCTCATTCTTCGCCTGTGTCTTCCTCGTTTTCCCAGAAATCCCCCAAGGGGGTGGGAAAGCGTCAGGTAGACAGAGGCCGTGCAGTTCGGGGTCAAATCTCCAACACATTCCGTGACGCCGTGCAACGAGTGACACATGTGACTGTTGGGCTAATTCCGTGATCATCCCAGGTTGGCTCCGCGCGCGGAACAAACGCCTCTCGTGTACCCCCCCCAGCCCCCCCCCTCCCCTCCTTGGGATGTTTAATTACTACTCTGTGTGCTTAAGCCTGACAGCCTCCTGCATCTAACGCAGCCGAACTGACCTAAATGTGTCAGTATAAAGGCTGGCGCTGAAACGCGGCGAGCAGGCGGGGCGGGGCGGAGCGGGCGGCGGTAGCGGTGCGGCAGACGGAGCGGGAGCGGCCGTGGACAAAGAGACGACAGCGAGACGGGAACGCGAGCCGGCAGAATGGGGAACCAGGAACACAGCACCTCTTAACAGTGATTACAGTGATTACACCATATCCAGCAGGATTTTCTCTTTAAAACATCCCTGGAAGGTTGTCTTACACAGTATATGGAGGCCTATGCATGTAACCAGCCCATGTGCCAGTGAGCAAAGTCACTATGTTATCATCTCTGTACCGCATTATTATTAATAACGGCCAAAGTAGGGCAACATGGTCCGACACGACTAGACTCCACGTGTTTGGAATTCGCACGTTCTCTCCGTGTCATGGTGGGGTTTCCTGCGGCTTTTCCAGGGTCCCCCCTGCAGCCCTGAAACTTGCTAAAGTGAACAGGAGTTGCCAAATTCCTTGTTCGTGTGAACATCTGTGCGTATGTGTGTGTCTTCGTGTGTGTGTGTGTGTGTGTGAGCGGGAAAACCTTACTTTATGGGGACACAATGTCCCCACAAT
>JAODKE010000047.1:9851578-9863146 GCA_026779605.1 Mormyrus hasselquistii | reverse complement strand
CTGAAGTGAGGGTCTGAGAGTGGCCTGGGCGGGGGGGGGGGACAGGGGTTGGGGGAGGAGGGTGCACTGAAGTAGGCGCATTGTGAGCAGGTCGAGCGGAAAGATAGAGAGAATAGGGTGTGGGAGCTGCAGAGGAGGGTGCGGCATTTAATTCTAATGCGTGTAAATCCACCTGTTCGGACCGGATAGGCAAACCTGCGACATTCCTGCCACCCGCACACATGCCCCGCCCCCCTCCGCTTCACCGCTCCGCTTGGCTCACGTCGCTGCTCCTTTGGCACGAACGCCTCTGCCGTCTCGTCCGGGGTGCCATTTATCCCAGCGAATTCATTCCGCCGTACGGCACTGGCATTAAAAGAGCGGATCAGGCTTCCGGGCTCTATTAAAAAGGCTTTCCAGCACGGGTCGCCTGCTTCTGGGCAGGCGCCAGAGCCTGATCGATATGCCACCGCCTGCGCACGTTGCATATGGCGGCCATGATGGAGTCTGCGTAACGCTGGGCAGGGATTAGCCATCGCTAACTGTGCTTAAGAGCGATTCCTGTAAGTTAAAACATTTAATTACAAATGCCTGGGGTCTTAAAATACCAGGAGCGTAGGGAGGTAGTTAAACGACGGCCCGGATTTGCCAGGCCTCCTGTCAGTCGTCCGACGCTGGTCAGGGGTGCTGTCCACACTCAAGCCCACAAAGCCGCCATCGGTCAGCGATTCCCTCCAAATTGGACATTATGCTCCCTAATTAAATCTGTCCTCTGAAAAAGAGACAGCGGAAGAGAAATAAGGGATGTTGAGTAAAAAGGTAAGGGGCAAGTATGATTTTAAGTCCATAATTCATATAGAGGGGCCGACCTTATCCTTAGCCAATGAGTGACAGGGAAGTGTGCACTTCAACAGCCAATTAGCTTTCACTTGGGTACAGTGCTCCAGTAGCTCCGCCCCTAGCATACGACCCGGGTGAGAGTTCTGAAGACATGTTGCTATCCGAGATCGTCATAGAAACCCAGCTTCCCCCCCAACAAACACACGCAGCTGAGGTGCGAACCAGGTGGCGGCCCCGCCCCCCGCCGTTTCTCGACACCCTATCAGACGAGCCGGCCCATCGCCTTCCTGAGCATCACTTCAGCAAATGCTCTCAGGCGGCGTGACAGCGTCTGTTTCCCGTCCCCCGCTTTATCTCTCATTCTACCGCGCATGTGACTGCTGCATTCCTACTCTGGGACGTATCTGCTTTGTTTGCGGGATACTCACACGCAGAAGGACTTTCACCATGGATGATATGGAAATTATGACCCCACGGCCGCTCCCCCGGTAATCCGAGCGACGGGAGGGCCTGGCGGAGCTGCCCACGCGGGGCTCACATGCCATACGGGCCACAGATGTCAGAGTCGGACAGTGGAAATCTCCAAAAATGTGTGAACGAGCCAGAATCTGCAGGAGCCTACAGAGCAAATCTGTCAGCAGCCGTGGGCCAATCCGCCTTATTACCCAAGGAGACTCAGGAGCTTCTGAAAGGCAAGAAAACCAGGCGATCTGTGAGCATCACGTCCGGCCAGGTGTGACGCCGCCGTGCCTCACGCATGCCGCACAGATACAGCTCACTAGGGGTTTCATCATGCACTTTAGAAAATTCCGGAAGCTTCTCATCACGCAGATTGTCTTGTGCTCTTCTTCATTTCCGCACGCATGGTCTCTTGGGGGGGGGGGGGGGTATCAGGCTGGCAACATGGGGGAAGGAGAATCTGTTCTCCCGTGAGCTTCACCCACCATGTGCCCAAGCAACTGTTACTACCTCCAAACCCCCCCAGCCCCCCCCACAATGCCTGCCAGGGTGAGTAGCTGAAGGCTCCAACCCCCATGTGAATCCCAAACCACAGGTGGCGTCCACCCCCATCCTGAGCCACGTCACTCATTCAGGCCCCTCCCACACTCACATTCTCTCCCCAATGCCAAGGGAACCTGCACCCACCCCACACCGAATCGATTTCTGGCCTTAATCCAGTCCCTGTCCTCGAGGGAGGGGGCCCGAGAATGCAAGGCGGCCCAATCCCCCCCCCCAACCCTTGCAATTAAAGAAGCTCAATTAGGATTAACCCCGACTGCCGCATGTGAGAGCGCCCCCTCATGTTCAGAGGACTGACTGAATCTGATTCACAGTACAGCAAATATTTTTTTTATTATTATTTTTTATTAATCCTGTGACATGAAACTCCAAAAGAAAGCCTAACCCCCAAACAAGACGTGACCCCAAACAAGACGTGACCCCAAACAAGGCCTAACCACAAAACAAAGTCTCAAAAGCCCTGTATCTGGAAAGAAGGGGGGCAAAACAGGTTCCCACCACCTAGGGTCCACTTAGGGTGGACACCACACACACACACACACACACACAGAGATACACACACACACACACACAGATACAGCTGTGTCATAGATCTTGCCAGCATGGTTGCTGCATTCATCACATAGCCCAAAGGCTAGAGATGAAGACAACCCCGGCTCCCTCATGAGGAATGACTGTCAGTTATCTTCCCCCCCCCCGTCCCCCCCACAGTCCAGGCCCCCATGTGAGAAGCAAACTGACATCAGCCTGGGATTAATCACAAAAAACAAATCTACGGAATGAATGACTTTACCTGCGAGTGAGCTCATACCACTGACTCACTCACAAACTTTATTTACAACCCCCCCACCCCCCGCAGTCAGGGGGGCAGACCTCTTGAAGCTCTACACCTTGTCCTGGCAGGACTTCCCTGACGAAGGGTGCCATTAAAGTCGAGTGCCCAGGCAGCGCCTTGCGTGAGGCTGCAGTACGGCACTCCAACTTAAAATGGTTAACGCTGCAAAAAATGACCACCGCTTTGGCCCCCTCACCCCTTAATCACATGTCCAGAACTTTCCGGAAACCGAGAGAATACCCCAGGCCGCCCCAGCGCCTCTCTACTGGGGAAAACGTTTCTTTTTTTAAGTTTACAAGCTGGCAAGCAGAAAGCGGGCCTCTGAATTCCAAGCTCGGCCTACCGCCCCGTAACTTTATTTCTCTTTATTTTGTCCTCTGCCTCTTAAATCGGGAAAGGGGGGGGCCATACCTTGCCCCGCCACCTCTCCCGTTCCACCCCGATGGCCACGGACGGCCCCTGTGGGATCCTGGCATCGAGCAGCCCCAGACACGACCCCCAGCTTGCCTCACAGGGGTGAGTGTCAGAGTCCTGGCCCATGGACCTTTCAGTAGCTGTGCGCACAGCAGTGTCATTTATACCCGAAAGCTGCTTACATAACCCACAATGCATCCATTTTTAAAGCCGCATGTCTTCCCTTAATAGCTTAGCTTACGGATCTCGCTCAAGGGTACAACAGCGAAGCCCTGTGTAGGAATCGCATGTTTATTTCTGTTTTCTTTTCGTTCTCAGGTAGCTAGAACCTTCACGCTGCCCAGAGAACACTGCTTGAATTTTGAGATACGTCGAGTATAGGCTCCAGCTGAAAATATAGGGGCCGGCTCTGTCAGAAAGCCGCAAGCTTAAATACCACGGATCTGGCACATCGTGCTTTCGGACGCGGAGCTGCCACGATCCAAAGGGGTCCGTAGCCCAGGGCAACTGGAAAACCACCCACAAGTGTACTGGCTCTGGGCTCGCAAAGTCTCTGTAAAACTCTAATCAGATTTTTACATTAATACGATCTAAAGATGGCACATATTTCTTCACTGGTTTGGACATTACATTTCCAGCAGAGCTATTTATAACTGGCATTTATAATTAAGAACACATCAATAAGTAAAAAAAAAAAAAAAAAAAAAAAAAAAAAAACGCAGCTTGTTCCAAATGAGTCAGGTCTAGAATTTCTTTGATTTTTGTTTATATGTGTACACAAATACCTATTCATTTTTCAAATGTTAAAGACAGTAATTACTTTCCTCATATTTGAAGACAAAGTACAACCTGAATAGTTGTATTTCATTAAATATGCGCAAACCGCTAACGGCGTTTCATATGAATAAGATTTTGAAGTCAAAATAAAATAGCTGAGGCCTATATATAGACAGTCATAACATATCTAGTTAAGGCGCCTAGCAAAATGTGTATCTACCCGGCATTAAAAATATGAATTTGCTGTACAGCAATAACACCGGTTTTTGGTACAAAGTTAAACAAGTTTGTTCCTATGGCCTTAAAACTCAGAATCACTCAAAACGTACGAGGAGATGTGTTAGATTTTCAGGCTTTGTAAAAATGTGCTTGTGTGTCAGGCAAATGACGACATTAAAACAGATGAACTGGCATTCTATTTCAAACCTGTCCATAATCCGGATCGATCTTTCGGATTTCGATCTCGATAATAAAAAGACCATGCCGAGTACTGTTACCTTTGGGAAATCTTTTTCATCTCCGGCGCTTCAATGGTTTAAGGGACAAAAACAGCCTTACTAGGCCGTGTGTAAAAGTACTATTCTTAAAACAATAAAACTGGAGTTTACCAAAAGTTTAATCAATCAAACTGGTAATGAAAAGTCTCCACCCTGAAAACGCCCCGCATTTCGCCCCAGACTGGAGTCGCCGGCAAGAAAGATGGATCTTAAGAAGTCTATTGACGTTCCCATGCATTCGTTTACCCGGTGAAACAGAAAGAAATCACTCACTCCACATCATTGATTTCTCGGTTAACAGCCTCTAAAGAACGGTCTCGGAGCAGAAACACTTTACCTAATTTAGAAAACCACATCGACTTAGCATGCCGGCCCAAATACTTAATAGTAAATCTAATAATCAAACGCTGGTATCGGCTTGCAGGCGTTTTCCTCCCAGTCAATCTAAACCACGAGCTCAGAGCTCAAACGATTTTTTGGATTAAATTATTGATTTATCTAACTGAATGAGACAACTAAAAAGCAAATGGGAAATCACTTATTCAGTAATTTAATTTTTTTGTACTTATTAAAGAGGTATTAATAATTTCAGACTACTTGGAATAAAAATAAAACCACATCAATATGATCCGTGATATTGCTTGCAGTGCTTTAGCAAATAACTTAATAGTTATTATAGCCTATAGCCTAGTAATTAAACTTTTGTATAACTTATCTTCCTTACTCATACAAATACTACTTCCGGAAGACAATTTACCATAATAATAATAATAATAATAATAATAATAATAAATGATTACTGATTAGTTAAGATTAAAAATATCCGCAGGGATGTTTCCGCTTTATATGGGAGAGCTGTTTTCTCCGTGTATCACTCAGTAACCCCCGAAGTTTGTTCGAAACCACGGCCCTTAGCGCTTCGTTCGCTGCGCGTTTCTGCACCGGCGGCCTCGCCGCAGTCCTCCGCCCGTTCCTCTCCGATCGCTAGAGTCGAGCCGTTTCCTCGCCTGCCCTGCGGATGCCCTCACATTAGACAAGACAGCAAGATCTTATCTGCATAAAAATAGTCCGGGGCTTGACTCATTATTCATCCATTACCTTTACTAATTGAACTTCACCTTTCTGGAGGGCAATTTCCCTAAACGTTCAGCGTTTTGTTGTTAATTCAAACACAGTGCCAATCATTTTATCTAGATCAAAGTAATAACGGGCTTAATGATGTTTATAATTGTGTTACTACCCCCTTTCAAATAAAATATGTAAATTTCTAAGATCATTTCTTTACACGCAGTTAGTTACCGTTAGACCCCGTAAGCAACTCCCGAGACCCTG
Source organism: Mormyrus hasselquistii (assembly GCA_026779605.1). NCBI lineage: Eukaryota > Metazoa > Chordata > Actinopteri > Osteoglossiformes > Mormyridae > Mormyrus > Mormyrus hasselquistii. Next base: position 9,857,452 of record JAODKE010000047.1, on the reverse strand, counting down.
CCTATTTATCAAAATTTATTTAGCAATTAAACTGCATCCAAGTTAAGGCAGCAAGGCAACGAAGCCCGTAACTCATTTTTTTATTTTTATTTTTTGTTACACAAACGCATGCGGTGGCTGCATAAGCCTCAGTCTATATGCCACAGTGACGGGCGGCTTTGAGAACGACGTTCTTTGAAACAGAATCAACTCAGAACTAATCCATCATTGTCATTGTCACTTTAACGACGGCGGATCTGGGGACATCTCTTAACTTGGGGACAGCGTGCTAAACAAAATGGCTGTCCCTCTTGACTCCATTCTGTGCGCAACTGTTCAATAATAATAATAATAATAATAATAATAATAATAATGCTGTTTCACGTTGTAAAAAAATGCTGTACTACTGCACATTATGTGATAAACTTTTTAAAATTTTGTAACATCACTGGGCTCTTTCAATTTATTTGACACAACAGATTAATGGTTGGGAAAAATGTCAGTTGTGTCAGATGCCAGCGTAGAACAAGCCCCGCTAGACACGGAGTGAAGGGAGCCATTATTCGATGCTGTTATATGGATGACATAGGGGCATGTGACAGTACAGAGAGGAGACAATCAGAGGGAGGCACAGGTGTTGCTAACCGCTACTTCACTTTGGATTTAATGGCCTTTGGATTTTCATGGAAGCCAACATTGAGACCGGCACTGTTAGCCAGCTGCTGCATTTATTCATGGAGCTAAGGGTCGATTTATGGAAGGGTTAGCCCGCACTCAAGGTAACCAAGACCTTGGAAATATTGTCTCCATCCAAAGCAAGCAGAGAATAACGGCACCGGTTGTGAGACTGAGCAGAGGAGATGGGAGAGTTTTGGGAAGGGTCTGGCCATTTTCCAGACGTAAATGCTTAACCTGGAGATGTGTTCCACCTACTTACCGGCTTGCGAATGTGCATAAACGACAAAGAAACATACAGCCCTGGAAATCATGACATACGCACACATGCATTCCACTACAAAACAGTTTGTTCTTAACTTTGACTTACATATACGAGTCGGTCTTTGGCCTCTTTCAAAAACTTTGATTAACATCAGCTGTTGCCAGAATGAAAGTTAAAAAAAAAAATCACTTGAATTTGTTTACCGAGTTTAAAGGGAAAATGTTTAAAGTGTACCATGATCTGTTCCTTGCACAGGCATGAAAAAATGACATTCTGCTAAAAACAATGTTTCCCTTTAGTATGACTACAACAATATATAAATTCTTAATCCGCTGACTGAATTCAGCAAAACGTAAACAGCAGAAAGACTACAGCTTACACACAGCTGATGGGGGTTAGCAGATGGATGTTTCTACTATACAGGGATCTAAAGATTTCTCAGATTTTTACAAAAAACGTTATATAAACCTGCATTAGTTTCCCTTTATTGTGAAGCGATGAGAATTATATACAAGGCAATTTAAAGAAATGTTATGGTGTAAAACACTGTGTTTTGTGATGTTAACACTACTTAAAAAGTATTATTTTTTAATCGAGACTATTAGCAAGAACGTTGATTCGCGCTAACAATTAAAACAATTAAAACCATGACCATACATACAATTAATCCACTAAGAATAGTTTGTTTTTTTCTTTCTTTTCAAACACCAAATTCTGACAATAAATTGGGAACAGACACACCGAAAATCTGTAATGACCGTTTTCAAAATGAAGACAACATAATTCCATTAAATTCATATTTCAACATCTGTTTTGTGCTTAGTCGTGCATAATCAGAAATTCACTTTTATTGCCGTAAAATGTCAAGTACATCTCAAATTTTCATTTAAGTAACATGCAAGTAGACTGCTATTTAACAGTCGAAATGTCGATTAAAAAGCTGGTTAAATGATGCATTTTTAAAAGATTATTTACCATTATATTTATTGTTTGAATACGCTAAGCTTATGGCCCAAAGGACAAATGGACTCATTGACTGCTTCGCCTGTATAGCTGGAAAGTGGAAACACTCGAAACTACCCACCTCACAAGTACCGGACAATTACCGCTCACTAAGTAAACTGTAAAAGTGATTGCCCGAATTGCAGTACAGCAATATATCTGAAATAGCCCTCACCATCTGTATACGATTTAAACCCAGTTCATAATTATTCCGCAATCAAGCCTCGCAATAAAATGTTACATCACCGTTTTCTACAGATTTTGTCTTAGAGTTGCAAAGAAATCACTCATCACTAAATAGACGATAGTTCTTCCTATCTCATAGGCCTGGGTGGGATTTGCAACATACATAATATGGTAATTTTGTTAAATATAATTATACTATGGTATCAATAGAAAAACGTTCTAAATTTAATTTCTTTAAAATGCACGCTTAGGTGAGGCGTCCATACAGTAGGGCCTATATCGACGCCAGAAATATTAGGTAATGTCGCTAAGATGCTCTTATCGTTATAATAATTCACATTATTACCGTATTTATATATTCATTCAGGTGGACAGCAGTGACCTCCAGTATCCATTATTGGTCTATCACCGGACCTCTCCAGGGACCCGACGACACCGTAAAGCAGGATTATTTGAGAACTTCATAGGACAGGCCATAAATCATACAAACATACTCAAACCGTAATGATTCGACCTTTTTGACTTACACCATTGTTTAAATTACATAATTTAAGTATACCTTGGCCTACCAACTCGACGCAATTGTGATTTTGAGTCGTTTTGTGCATATTTAGCAACATCCAGTCCGTGCTGGAGTGACTGAGGGTAAAGTGTACCCATTCCGTGAAACTGCAGCCTTTTTTACAATTAAATCGCAATATATATATTCTGAATATACGGTATAATTGCATTTGTTTATAAGTAATTAAAAGTAAAACGCCTTCAATAAATTTACACCATACACTTCCTTGCTACATACTCACAAACCGTAAGTTATTCATTTTATTAAAAATGCATTATTGTAACCTAATTATACTCAGAAAGGCAAGTGATTGGTAATTGATAAGGCTTTGATTTAAGTCTGCGGTCTCAAAAAGTTTTGTTACACAGACAGCGTATGCGGTATATACATTAATATTACCATCTGTAATACACTGGCTTCGTTCATGTTGAGACTGTGTTTAAATTATTCATTTACACAGTGAGTCTGAATAATACTACGAGCAAAAAAGTACGTTAACGTGCTTCGTGCTCTGTGCGTATATATATATATATATATATATATATATATATATATATATAATGCTGCCATACAACAATCCGCTGTATTGTTTGATTAATAAAATATGGAAATCAGTGAAATATTTTTGATAAATAGGGAAACACCGAGTTTTACAAATAAGCAACTTTTGGGGTGAGTGACATAAGGGAATACGCATTTAAAACAGGTTATTTATACATCTGAGTCGTACTAGACTGAAAGCAGAGTGCCTGGTTTGATTTGTTAGAAAAGAAAGTCCCGTCAGCCCGCATACGGCAGGTCGCGGATCACTAAAAGCGATAACAGCTGCAATATTCGGGTCTCTGAAACCTTTTGAAAACCGAGTCTCAATGCTCCGGTGCTTCGCAAAGATTCGAAAAAACAAGCCTGATTTGTTAAGCAGACATCTCACTTGGAAAAGAGCGGCCGGTGCATCACTTCGGCTGCCCCGCTAAAGGAGACGCACTCCGGTTAACTGCGACTCCCCATTGAGAGATCTTGTTGCGCTAATTTCCTTTGGGGGGCGAGAGGGAAAGAAAGTGTGCACTTATGCAAAGCCGTCTTTTGGCATTTAAATGCGCTATAATCTCTGGATGTATATTCCGGCGAACTATTGTTTGGATTTCGGTGTAAGGCAAGCCAGGTGGAGACGCTCCCATCGAACCGCAACCCTAGACGTTTTAGAGGATTTGATCATCCCTTTCGGTCCCCCGGATCCAGACTGATGAAGGGGGAAAAAGCAGAAAAAAATAAGATCTAACTGACCACAGCAATCATACCATGTGCCTGCGATACATCGCGTTTTCAACCGAATTCACTCTGGTCAGCTTCGCGTAGCCGAGTCTCCGAAGCGTGTCGGTCCGAATTGCGCATAACATTGATCGGCACAATGATCGGCAAGCAGGCAGCGACTACGAGCTGGTAATTAAAAAGCACATTAAAAGTAAGGCTACGAGGCGGACGGCGATCTCACTTACCTTCAACGGCTATAACCGCAGGCAGCACGAAGCCGCACACAAACAGCAAATAATCCATTGTCATAAACCAGGGACTTCGGACATGAAAAAAATACGTTCCAGTGGAGAATCTTGGTTAATTCCCGAGAATTGTGGTCTTGGCGCAGTCGGGTACACTTGCTTCAGAACCCCCACACCCAGAGAAACCCCTTCCAAAAAAAAAATACAGCCACAAAATGAGCACCCGACGCGGACAAGCTTCTCTATCTGAGGAGCCTTAAACCATCAGATCGCAACTGAACCAAAGTGCTACAAGGCGTTTACTTCTCATCTGTCCATTCAACTACGGGGCAAGTTGCCCCCTTTTTTCTCTGCTACAGCACCGGTCAAAATCACTGATGCATTTAAGCAGGTCTTGGAATAGAAGAATTTTTCACTGAGCTTAGGGAGGTAACTCCAGGAGTCTGTAGGTTTATGTCTTTGTGCTATTTTCTTGCTGTATTGACACCATAGTCCAGTCATGCATATATACCACCATGCATATATGCGTCTGTGCAAATACTTGAAAATATCGCAGATCGCCGTAGCGCAAAGGCTGTAATTCCCTGAGCGAATTATAGGTGCAGCCTAGTGCTGTTGTTCGCCCGCTCCGTCCGCGTATAGGAATGAAGATTGGGAAAGAGAATGAGAGAGGATTTCGGGGGGTGAGGAGGAGGGGTTATGCTTAAGGGATCTGCCATTCCTCCTTCTCTAATAGTCACACCTCCACGACTCGCTCTGAATGCAATGGTACGACCATATGATCTGCCGCTTTGCCTACTATGTTAGCGCTGGGTCGCAGATCTCCGATTACAGCGGGGAAACAGCGCCTCCTTCGGGATGTTTGATTTCAGTGGAAAATATTGGTGCAGTACATCATCTCGTTTACCATATTAATACAATATTAAGCTGACCACTGATTGTTTCGTTTGTAATATATATGTGTTCGGTATCATACAAAGTCAAATAGCTTTGTAAGGAAAACTGTGCGTGTACGTGTAAAAAAAAAAAAGAGAGAAAAAGAGAATTGCCCTCTGTCAAAAATGCTGGTTATTTCAAATGAAGAATAATCGTTTTGTCAAAGTTATAACTATTTGTACTATTGATTCTACTATATTATTATTATTATTATTATTATTATTATTATTATTATTATTATTATTAGACATATTTTGCAAATTGTTTTTAAAGGGTGTGTTGTCATATAAATGAAAGCCATAGACATCCCTTTTCAGTTTTCTATTTTCTCATCTGATAGGCCACATTGCTTATATTGTTTAAATAAATAATGCGCTCTGTAACCATGAACGGATGTTAATAGATTTATACCAACAGGAGCATTTTGGAAAATTTCACATGCATTAGACATTGAATCAAATTTGCACATTAAATTGGCACATCAACTGATATTTGCATTTCACAGAAATCTTTAGATTAAGGCTTCTTTATTTATGTATGTTGGTAGAAAAATTAATGTATTTTACATCACTGATGGTGTGAATAAAGCAAATCCATGTTATTTTATAAAGTGGTGGAGTTATGCTGCATCTGTGTTATCTTTGCTATTTTATTTTGTGTGTTTTTTCTGGAAAAGTTTCTTCTGAATTTAGAAGAATATGTTTTGCAGATGATTTACTATTATAACTAAGACACAATCTAAACATGAAGTGTATTTATTTACTATTTTTTAT
>JAODKE010000047.1:9829632-9847857 GCA_026779605.1 Mormyrus hasselquistii | reverse complement strand
CGCGGGGCCGGGGGGCGCCGGGCCTCCTCTCGTGTGCGGGGGGGGAGGAGAGAGAGGAGGGGGGCAGGCCGGCGGTGGGGTGGGGGGGGGGGGCGGGGGGGGGTGGGGGGGTGGGGGGGGGGGGGGGGGGGGGGGGGGGGGGCGGGCAGGGGGTGTCACTTTGGGGATTCACACTCGTTCCAAACAAACTGTCGATGCGCCATCGAGTCCCTGATCAAACGCCTCCCCCCCCCCCCGGGAGCCCCTGCTGAGGTGCGGGGCGTCAAGGACTTCAGCTGCAAACTCTTCAAAAGCGCATGGCGGCCCGGGGAGCCGGGGATGCTGGGAAGCGGGGGGCTCGCCCGCAAAACCGGCAATTTGCATCGCAACTAAATGCAGCGGCTGTGGTGTTGCGACACAGATAGCGTGTGCTCATTTACCTTGCAGATTGTAGTTTGTCCCTTTTCTGTTACTGTCTCTCTCTACCACCCACCCCCAAACCTCAACCCCACACACAGGCACAGATCAAAACACACAGGCATCCACAATGCACCTCTCCTCTCCCATCTGTACAATATTCCCCGGGGTATTGTTAGGGTACGGAGGCTTCTGGTCGGCACACTGCACTGATCCGCGTTGCCAAGGTCACTGCCTCCTCTTCCTGTCTTTCATTTCATTATATCCTCATGAATTTTCTTCTGCAGACTCTGTGCTGCAGGCAAAGGTTCTCCAAATTAAAAAGTATGCAAATGTGAATTTAAATTTGATGTAGCAAACAAGGTCCGGATTGTGTACGTAAGCGGTATGAAAGGCGATGCCTGGCGGACGCACGTGTCTGCGGGCGAAGGCGAACGCATCGCCCGTTCCGTCGCCACGCCGCGGTCCTCGGGGTGGCAGTCTGTCTGAATCGCAAAAGCAGCTCCTGAGGGGTTTGTGCGTTCCGAGAGAGCAGAGGGACCCAACGGGCCGGGACTGTAGGTCCTCAGCCACAAGCGTCCGCTTTATTGTGACCCAATTCCGAACACGTCCCGAACCCGACAGCGCAGGAAGAGGCGTGGAGATGAATCGCGTTCCTTGACTGCCGGCAAAATGCAAGAGCAGCCCCCCCTCCCCCGATCAGTCCGCCAGGAGTCGGTCTGGGCTGCCGTGAATCTGACACGCTAGACTCCATCGGGTCGGATTGTCCTCATCAAGGTTGCAGTGTTGCCTGGATTGGGGCTGAGATTTCAACAAAGGACTGCCAGCTTTTGCGTATTTATCGTGAAGGGAGCTGATGTCTGGCCCAGTAGGTTGGGATGCTGTATCTGTGATCAGAAAGTTGCTGGTTCAAAGTCCTACAGTATGTTAGCAAAGCAATTTCACTGATGGGTCCTTGACAAAGGGTCCTACCTCACACTTTCTTGAGTATCTGTCTGACTGATATTTGTTAAAAATGTAAGTAATTTTGGGTAAAAGCATCTGTTTGATAAATGGCACGGCTGCAAACTGGGTCATGTGATCTCCCCAGCCTCATAACGACACGTTATTGATCCCTGTGGGGATATTCTCCTCTCATGAAACAGACACACATGTGAGTGAGAGCAAGTTGGCCGTGAAGGGTAGACACCTGCAGCGGGGCCCGTGGAGCTGGGGGCTAAGGGCCTTGCTGAAGGGCCCAATCGGGGATTGGGGGCTTTGCTCGAGGGTCCGCAGAGGTGGCTATTCTGCCAAAGCCGAGCCCAAACCAGCAACCTTCTGTTCACAGGCATAGAGGCTTAGCCCACTGAAGCACACAAAGGAGACAAGCGCCGCCCGAATAATAGCCCAGCTCCAATTTACTTACTAAGCAAATACAGGCTTGAATGTGATCATGTCTGAAGTCAGTGTTAGTTTAGTCTGATGGAGTTTTAGTCACAGGGCCAATCAAACCTAAAAAAACAAGGCCTGGATTCAGTGGAAACGTCAAAGATGCTGTTGTGGTGATGGTACTTGATGTGTAACCTCGTCGAGCTGCTGACTAAATTTGATTCATCCTGTGAATCAAAGGTTGAACAGCCTTAGGTCGCAATGAATTATGGGTATTGTGGTCGAGACTCCCGCTCAGCAAAATCGTTTGCCTTTTACTCATTTCAAGTTGTTAAACTCCATTCACTTAATGTATTTCAGTGTTTTTTTTTTCCTTCTTTTTTAGAGAATTCACCAGCTGGATTTCATGTCACAGCCGGGGCCTTCAGCTCATTCCACCTTATCTCAGGTGAATACTCAGATTCTGTTTCAGACGTAGAACGTCGCTTAGATGCCAATTGCTCAGAAATAAACCAAAGTTAACAAGTCTGGAAACGCTATTGGTAAACGGTAAACTAGATCGACAGGGTACCAAACCTTAAACCGGCCATTCTTACAATGAATTTGTGTCCATAATCAAGTCTACACCATAGATTGTTAGGTACATCACCGGCCAGTTGGAAAAAAAGTGAAAACTTTCCCAAGTCTCCTCCCTGGAGATCAAGCTTCCCTGAATGATACCTTAGTTAAACAAACAAAGGGTGGCATATGTGTTTTAACTTAAACAATACATTGCTTATTTTTCTGCTTATTTTATACATTAGATTACCACATGCGCCCTGCTCTGAAGTTGGACACATAAACAGTCTCTTACTTGCATTTTTATGGTCTTATTATTTCCATACAACTACGGAACAGCTGGGTGTAATTTGAAGTCGGTAAACAATGAGCCACCAGATTCGATATGCCCTCGCGTTGCCTGTCGACGGTGTGTGTTTCCATCCGAGGCATCTGGTGCCAAAATCCATTTGTTTGGTAGAGCAAATATTCAAAAATTCTTATATATATCAGTATGAAATGCAAATTATGATTCTGATTGCCTGTGGGGATAGCAAAGCATCCAAGGATCAAAGGTTCTATGTTCCTGGAGAGTAGGCAGGGCCCTATTGGTATATTTAGGCAAGATTAAGCTACATGCTCAACCTGAATTAGTTCTACGAATATGATTTGGCGCAGAATTAAAGATAAAGAAAGTCAGTTTTGGCTAGTTTGGAAAGTGTCCTGAACCGCCTGGGATCGGATCTTGGTTGGCTGTGTCAGCGAGTGCGTGGGGCAGCAGGTTAGCATCGGAAGGTCGCTGGTACAGATCCTAGTGATGGCCGAGTTGGACCTTTGAGTACGGTCAATAACCCACAGTCGCTCCATTTGTTGTTTTGGATAGAAATATCTGCTAAGGAAAATAAGGTCTCGACCAGCTCCTGTAGCTCAGCCCAGAGGCTGTGGGTTCAATTCCCAGGAAATGCACCTGAATTGTAACCTTCACCTGTATTGTCACTTTGGGTAAATGGAGATTAGGAGATGCTGGGCAGCTAGAAGGGCTACCTGTGAATTCACCGACTTCCTAATGGTATGTTTGCAATTGAGTTCACACCCATGGGCTGTGTTTTTTTTGTCCCCTTAGCAGTGAGAAACCGGGGAAGCAACAAAGTATGAGATTTCACGGTCGAACCCGCTCAGGGGGCGGGGCAGGGAGCCGACACGACGACTTTGCGGGAATGAAGTGGAACGAGAGCCAAAGCGGAGATAATTAGCTTAGGAGGATCTGGGAGACGGGGAGTGGCCAATGTGGGCGGCGGCCCCCGGGCGCCAATCTTGCGAGTTGAAGGGCGCCCGCCCGCTCCGAGGGCTGAAAGGAGCGACCTGCTCGGCTCTCCCAAATGAGGAAGCCAAATTGAATTTTACACACCCCAGACTCTGACTCCTGCCCTGCCCTGATTGAATTTGCCCTTCCTCGCAATCGGGGGCGGAGGGGGAGCGGTCGGGGTGGGCCTCACCTTTACTCATCCGGTGGGACCTTTTTGTCCTTGCCCTCCCCCAAGTCCACCGAGTCTCTTCCTCATTGGACGAAAGCCGCTCATTTACATACCGTAATGCTACCCTTGGGAGAATTTTGACCTCATCATTCTTCCAAAAGTGGGTAACGACTCACTACTTAATTCTTAGTTCCAGACTCCCCCCTCCCTCCAGCCTTGTCACTCTTATTTTTTGTTGTTATTTGCATGAAGGCCCTGAACATCTGAAGGTGTCTCTGCGCTGTCAACCAATGCGATTCAGGCCAGAATTAGGGAATCTAACATGTGACTTTACTCGTCACTCGGCGAGCTTTATGTTCGGTTTATGGGTGGTTTCATACCCTCCATGGCTGCGGGTTCGAGTTCCACCTTCAGATCTGCGTGTGTGCATCCCTGTTCTTCCCTCTTGCGATCCAGTTATCAGAACTGCCGACTGTAAATCGCCTATATCGTGCGGGTGTCTTTGTGAGCTCTCGCCTGTGATTGACTGGTTTTGCCCGCTCTGTGGTTCCTGGGATTAAGCTCCAGACTCACCATGACCCGGCACTGGGTTAGCGGTTATGGAAGATGGATGGATGGGTAGATAAGTGTGAGTCAGACATTCAAGCCTCAGCGGGGCACTGCATCAAAAGCGAGGCACAGAGACCCCGAGTGTGTATGCCTTTCCTGGGTACTTCAGCATCCAGGTGGCGGAAGGACCATTATGGGGGCTCTCGAGTCCTCCAATCGGAAAACACCCAGCTTTTATTTGCAATCAGTTGCCACACAGAAATCCGAACAGCATGCCGTGTATTAAAGACAAATGCTGATGCAAAGATCGGTTGCACTGATTTTAGAATTCCGTCTTTTTTGATAGGTAGGCCTCTCCCTCGAGGAAACTCACGCTGCCAAAAACAATGCATGTTTTTCTCTGTTAGAACAATCTGGTTATAGCCTAAAATAAGGCGATTTTCCTCTGCCTCATTGGAAATAAAAATCATATTCCATCCACGGAGTGAACCCAAATTGAACTTTTCAGATTTATTTAAGGAGCTGTGACAGATTAGAATTGGTCAGGAAAGTAAGACAGATTTGCAAAACAATGAAAACTAGCGATGCAGAATGAATCGTCCTTTCTCAAAGGAGCAGTACTTGCGGTCAAAGACGTCCTTGTGTGCCGTCGACCGATGCTGACCGTCGAAAGAGATGCTCTTTCTACCTTTTTTTCTTACTACATAGTTTTTTTTTGGATGGGTTTTTATTAATTTCCAGTACATTCAGAGGAAATCAATTCAGTCCTGAAAATGGATTTAGGGCTGCTTTTACAGAAATGGAGGCGAGTCGACGGGAACACTCAGTGCGATTTGCTGAATTCAACATATCAACGTTCGAGCTTAAAGATCCAACAACCTTATTTACCCTCTGAGCGGGGACCGCTTGAAACTGGTCAGATACGAGAGGCTTTTAATTAAATAGAGTTTAAATTCATTCATCTTTTGCTTTTATCCAAAGCAGCTTACATCAGAGGGAAGGGTTACAATTTATGTGTGTTCTCCCGGATTTGAACCCATGACCTTTGCAATGCTCTACTTGTTGAGTTAAGGGAACATCCAATTAGATGCTATTAAAATATGCTACAGTGCACGTGATTGGCCAGAATGGGTTGCCAGGAGACGGTTATTGTTCTGCGATGGGTAACAGTCAGTGTAGGTTACTACATTGAGTACAGTGGCCTGGCTTCTGCGTTTAAAGTTTATATGACACTTTTGCCACTGCGGTAAAGGCTGAATGATTCCCATAAAGTTGTTTTATGGTGATAATAGAGGGAATGTCTTCCTGGCGCCCTGGTAAGCAGCTCCCCAGCTTTCTGGTGGCCTGTGTTAGGAACAACGTGGGAATCCGGTGGTGGTAAGGTCAGCAGGCGTTCATCAACCCCACCCCCGACACGCACCCCCACCCCAAGTAGCCTCACATATGGAGGGGAGAGTGATCTATGCCGTATACTTTTACTGATGCTCTGACCTTTGCAGAAAAGCAGCAGTCGGCCATTAAAAGGTCTTTAGGATTTCCTGCTCTCCCTCTAACTAATTTAATAAAAAGGAGTTTCCAAATGGGCCGTGGTATGAAAACCTTGTTAAAGGAAGAAGGCAAAAGCTCCTTCTGTCATAAAAAAATAAATGAAAAGAAGTTTCAGGCTCTCCGGTTTGCATCTGGTGCGACATATTGGCCGTGTAACTAAGAAAGGCTATTAACCCCCCGCTAGAGGAGGGTGTGAAAAGTCTGCGGTTCATTTAACCTTATGGAGCCACGGTCACATCCAGTGACGAATTCTGACTTCCGCATCATGCAGGACGAGGGAAAGAACATTCACAGTGAAGATCTGCAGGAACTTTCAAGCATGTGTGTGAAGTGAAATAAAGTTCTGAAAAGGAGCGGGTGAATCACAAATTTGGTGATATTGCTCATGGAGGCTGTATCCAAGGAGGGGGGGGAGTTATTCTGTTTCTACAGCTAATTCTCAGTTTTGTTTCTGGGGGCAGAGACATTTCCCCCACATGAATGAAGAATAAATGTTTGTCGAACCTGTACTGAGATTCCCGATCGCGAAACTGGGTCACACAAAGGGACGCTGTTTACCATCAAGTGCACTGGTACGGGTTACCAGGCCTCTTCTTTATGGGGCACGCTGCGTGTCTGGTGCCGCTGAAAGGGCATCATGCGAAGACGGGGCGGGGCCAGTTACAGGAAGGGTCTGGATCCAGGTCTGGCTCCTGTTCAGCATCGGCTCAGTGGTGGCACCAATAGTGCGTGGTGCCCATAAAAGCCGAGCTTGTGAATGTGTGCACGAAACAATCTCGCTAATGATGTCATAATCTCTCGCATGAGAGTACTGACAAAGCCCCCACCCCCACTGTAATTTGCTCACTTAGCTTAGCTGCCTGACCTTAACCTTCCCGTCATGGATACAATGCCTCATCATCGATAGTTATCCCAGTCCATAAACTCGCTACAAGTGGGAAAAGCGGACGACCAAAACAAGCTGAAATGTCACAGACAGTGGTCATTTAAGGCATTGCAGGTGGCGTGAGGTTTGATGCTGTTGTTCTGTGCCCCTGAAATTCAGGGTTGACATTTATCCACATTTAGAAGAAATTCAGGGAAATATTCCGAGAACAGTGTGGAATGTTTATGGAGGGTGATTTTGTGGATATTTTGAACTTTGATTGTATCCATTTCTTCCACAAAATCAGGGGAAAATATTCCCCCTTGGGCTATTGGCAATCCAGTGTATATTTTTTATTTATGCTGTATGTGTGTGTGTGTGTGTGTGTTCATGCGTGAGTGTACATATACACATTAGCCAGTTTGCATATCTTTAGCTAAATTCCCCTCAAGTCCTCGTGTATACAAACGTTTTTCCGCTTGCCGGCTTCTCCCGGCCGTTCTCTAAGCTACCCAGGGTGACGCAAAAGATGCGATTTTGTTTAGCCGCCGCGTGAAACCTTTTGGCTTCCTACGGGTACCACTCGCTATCTTATTGCTCTCTAACGCAACACGCTATTCCCTTTCATGCATTATTCAGCAAGCGTTCGCTCATTAAGATGACACGCGGACACATTCGTCACTGACGCAAGCTGTGCACGCAAAGCCAGGCTCAGCTCAAAGCAACCACACCTTCAGTCGGACTCAGTGTTGCATATAGAGGGCTTTTGCATCACCTTACCTGCTACACATTGGGCTTGTTAGTGGTTTTCGTCAATAAACCCCAGATCATGCCGAACCTGTTCCTTCTGATATTTTACAAGAAAGAAACCAGTACATTAGCAGCAGTCCCATTAAACACAGGGTATTAATTTGGGTATAACCCCAGACACCATTTTCACAGGCACTTTTTCTCTTGCAGAAGTTGCCCACTAAAAGCAATTCACAGTCACCTGAAGCACAGAGGAAATATCATGCACTAGCTATGGAACTGAAAGGCACTCAGCACTGAAAGAAAAATCAAACGTGTTCTGTTATCATCCTGATTGAGGCACTTTCTGAATCATTCCAGCAATTAAAACATCATTCAAATATAGGGATAACGGTTGATAGTAGCGTTGCGTGTCTCTCCGTGCTGTTTGGTCTCCTTTGTTGTGATTTTTTTCAGGGTTTTAAGCATTTATGATATTCAGAGTTAATTGCACATTGTTTCCATGGGCTACACCATATGCGAATGCCAGAGTGCGGCAGGCGAGAGCAACACTTTACCAGTAAACACCTTTGGATGCTCACAGCTTTTGCTTGATTGTCGTAAGTGTTAAACGATTACGAATTTTATTTACGTGCTTTCTTACAAAGTGGAATCTTTTGAAACCGTAAAATTTATTTTTGAGTCTCGATATCCGGCAGATTGTAAAATGTCCTTTTGACCTTTTCATGTGTCACAAACAACATTAGTCAATCAATTGCAACAAATTCCCACCATATGTCGGCATGCACATTATACGTATCAGTGACGGTCATTCAATTCAGTTATTTTTTGACATATTTTCAGTCATAATAGTAGGTAAAGCTGTGCGAGTGGTTGTAGAGTAATTATATCACATGATAGCTAAGTAGACAGACTTAAACATATGTCTAAGCGCTATCTATATCATGTTTGTATACTTTTCCAGAAAAGCGATCTCTGCAAATGACAGTACTTGATTTAATCACACATTCCAGATCAATCATTAGCATAAATACTGTCCACTGGAAGCAATTATCCTAATTATGGTTGGTATGAAAATGAATTCATCCACTCTGATCTCAGATGGCTTGTTATTTTACAAGGTTCCTAGTGTCAGGTCACCCTTTCTGTGTCATTCACTTGGGAACCAAAGTGCAAGGTGAAAATTGTGTATACTTTCACCTTATTTTAAAAGGAAAGCAAGATAATTACATCACCAGGGTGGGTGACAGTCACATTCTCAGTGTCACTCTTTTCAGGAAATTTGCTTTCATACTTATGCGCGCACCTACATTTCACACGGGAGCTGAGTCTGACCTTTGTCAGGCACGTCAAAATCAATGTCAGAGAAACAGTTCGGAGAGCAGAAATGTTTCTGCAGTTTCAAACATGCCAATCAGCGACGCCAGGTCCAGATCATTGTAGAAATCCATCTCCATTGCTCTGTGATCAAATCTTGACAGAAGCTCTGTCTGTGTGTAAGTTATCAGACAGGGGAATGAGGAACATGTTTATATTAATTGTGCTGGGTGGTCCATTGCTCTCTTACCTCAGAATTCCATCCATTTGTTTTCTGAAACTGCTTGTCATATTCTGTGTTGAAGGGGGGTCTGGAGGGGGGGGGTCTGGAGCTTATGGGCATGAGGCAGGAAACCCATCGCAGGGCACACTCACACACGCACACCTACGGGCAGCGTGGCACCTCCAATTAGCCTCAGCATGTCTTTGGACTGTGGGCGAATCCAGAGTAGCCAGAGGAAACCCCAGATTAACACGAGGAGACCATGCAAATTCCAGACACATGGAAACCAGGTCCCAGAGGTGTGAGGCGACAGCACTAACCACTGCGCCACCGTGCCACGCCTTGGTGTTACGCTTTTTAAGTTCATCACTCATCTTTTTCTTCCCCACCCTTTTTCCGCCCATTCTTCAGCCTCCCTTCCATTCTACCCCTCTGTGCCAGTGTTCACTGCATTCTCTCCCCTTTGGCCATCCAGCTGCCCTTCCAACTGCGACAGTACTAAGCTTATCTTACACTTCCCGCGCTCGTTCCCTCATGGCGGGCTTCCTATCAATTTCCAATCAGCTATCAAATAAGTACTGGTGGCTAACCCGCTTTTAATGGCAGGGCAGACTGCAAACACTCATCACAGAAGGAAGGGAGGGACTTGCTTTGTTAGAGCCTCTTGAGAAAAAAGCCAAATAACAGTCGAGGAATTGGGAATGGAAATTTTGCAACTATCATTGTTTTAGTAACTTCCTCATATGTTGCATATGACCTTTTTGCTGCTTAATACTGAGGAAATCGTGCTAAATAACACCCAGAACATCCCACTGGCCAGTTCATTAAATGCTCAAGATTGCTGCAAATAACCACGAAATCACGCCAGTTTATAAAATGAAGCACCTGGCCCCTGTTTTTCTGGTTGGGGGGGGGGGGGGGGGGGGCGGGGCTTGGGCCCCTTCCTTTCCCGAGCCAAAGGGGTAAAAGAAGGGGCCGCCATTTCAGGGGGGGGGGAGGGGAGGGGGCGGCGTTGGGGGGGGGGGGGGGGGGGGGGGGGGCGGGGGGGTCGGGCTTTGGGCTCCTTCCTTTCACGAGTCAAAGCGGTAAATGAAGGGACAGTCATTCATGTGGTGGGAAGAGGAAGGAGACGGCAGAGGTGAGCACAGGAAGGAGGGCGCACACACATTTCACGCTGTCCCGTGGCCTTGGCGCTAAATGCCTCACACAGGACTCTGAAGCAGCCAGCTGCTCGATTAGCCCTCGCCTTTAAGGTCACATTCACACTCAGGCTAATGGAGTCCCAGGCTGTGTTATTTAGCTCCTCTTATAAACCCCAAACTACATACATTTAGCTTCCTAGCATAATGCTAACACAACAACATAACTGACATACACTGGCAGTCAAAGGTTTTGCACGTAGTGAGATTTTATACATTTGCATGTTGCTCAGTTAACATTTCCCAAAAATGTGCTCAATATTCTTTGGCAGCAAATGCGTTTACAGCATGTTCATCATTTCAGTACCTTTATTAGCAAGAAAATGTCATATCTTTTATTCATCAATGTAACCTCTTCTAGCAGTTATAATAGCAGAGAAAATTCGGGGGAAGATTACACACTGCTCTGTTTCATGGGATGAAACAGTTAACTAGTGCGTTTAAAGTTAAAGGACAGCCTAGAATCTGACTATACCATCACCACAAAACCACTTAATAGGATGTCAGACACACTGTTACAGTACATGCTCTTTCCATGTTATAAAGGAAACCTGTTTCATTTGACTTCTTTTTATTCATAATTGATCACTTTACAATGTTTAACAAGAATAAAAAATCAGCAGTTTATGAAATAAATGGAAAGGTGGTAAAAACCTGTGGTGTGAAAAACATTTGACTGGTAGTTTATAATTGATATAGTTATTTTAACTACAGTCATTATGCAGATGCAGTAACTCCTGTAGTGTAGCTTCAGTTAAACATTTAAAATATAGGCGTATAATAATTATTATCATTGTTATAATTATATATATACATACACACAAACATTGAGTACTTGGTCTTTGTGCACAAGCCAGCAGACAGGTTCTTCTGTACAGAAATATTTAGTTCTGACTTAATTGTTTGGTCATTGCTGCCCCAGGGTTTCAGCTACTTGATGCACTGGAAGTTAAAATGAATAACTGAGAGGAACAATGAGTGCTGTATGTAAGTACGGAGCAGCCGCTAGCACGGTGCTATCTGACAGCCCCTCCGCAGAGGCGAAGGGGTGCTCAGGGATTTCTGGGAATTTCCCGCTAGGTGTGAGGACAAATGGACAAACGCAAGGGTGTCACATTCGGCAGAGACGGCAACAATGTGGGAGTTCAGCGGGCGACGGGAACAATGTGGGAGTTCAGTGGGCCCTGACAGGCTTAAGTGCTGGGAGGAAATTGAAGTGGACTCAAACCCGACCGCATTCTGAAGTGAAAGGCGGCCACTCTGTCAGGACCGAGTCACGGCGCTCTGTAATTCTGGAACCTTCTTTTCAAAGCTACGTAATTCAAAGTATAGTGATTCGAATCGCGCAACGCAAACTGTCCAGAAAAAAGGCACAAATGAAAAAATTTTACCTCTTGACGACTTTATGCAAATATTTGCTGTTCTCGTAACATGCGGAAACTTTATTACGACGTATCAATTACATTTTTTTATGTAATTCCTTTCCCGCTTCTCAGCCTCAGTTATGTGTGTAGAGGGCGATAATGAGTGATAACAGAAATAAAGGTAGAATCGTTACTTTGATGTGAGGAGATGACGTCTGTTTGCCTATAATGAGTCATGCTGAGTAAGCCCCTTGAACCACTGGAAAAATAACACCTTGGGAATGGGGATTGGGCGTTGGTGATGGGGGGGGGGGGCGGGGGGCATGCAACAAACATCAAGGCCCCACAGGCACAAATGTTGACACTGTTGACTTGTTTGCGATAGCTGCTAATGGCGCTATTGTTTTGCTGCGCTCTCCATTTGTCTGTCTTATCTTATAACGCTGTTAAACGACTGCAGCTAGCTGGGTCCTCTGGGACGGTAAACCATAAGTTCAGCAAAGACTGGAGAAAATAAGTGGGAAGCAACCGACATTGGTGGCAACTTCAGCCTAAACAAATCTTTATTTCTGAAAGACAGGCACCCTCTCAGGTGACTGGAGGTGAAAGATGAAAACGAAACTAAGAGGAATATTCCGGGCTTCGGAAGCTTGAGTTGAGCCAGCGGAGGAGTTTGATCTCGGCCCCGAGTCGTGTTCTACGGGGCATTTATGTAGTTCTCTTATATAAACATGTCTTGAAAGTAAGTTTTTAAAAAGTGCTTTTGCAGACTCCTTTTTGGAAAACCGCGAAGGTGGAACAAGGGGGCTGAACATTAACCTTATAATGCTGAGCATTCCAGAGCAAAATAATAAACAGTGCATCCTGCACCGCGTCTCTCCAGCTCCAACATCAAAACAAAACACTTCACAGTGTATATTTCTGAGAGGAGTTCTCAAACTGCACCGTGGGTCGTATTTTAAGAAATTTTGAAATGAAGGCAGCTTATGATACGAAGTATAGTTTCAACATGCTTTCACACTGGAGATTTTAATTAAGCCAATTTGAAGCGACAGCAGCCTCTTGCCAGGCCGAGGTACAGGATTACTCAACAGGACCCATTAATTCAACTTATTCTGATTTCAAAGGAGGTTGGAAATTTGGATGGACGGCGAGCTGGAAAGTAGGTGTCAATTTGGACAGAACATCTGCACAGCTCTGTTTGTAGAAACATATGGAGAGAAGCCAAGTCAGATGGACACGTTTATATTTTTCAACAATCCCTCTCCTCCTAGTCTGGGATGCTCTTTTTATCGTTGTGATTCCCAAAAACAAGGTGCAGGGCTAATTCATTGCGAAGGATATAATTATTTTAACTGGGTATACTAGGTAATCACCCATTAGTTGCACCAAGGTTGCAAACAGCCAGCAAGATCATTTGAAGTAGTGCTTGTTGGTCGGTTCTGTGGCCAGAAAACCCAAACTTGCGTTCTTACTCCTGGGGACCTTGCACCAGAAAAATCACCAGCGGCAGTGTTGAAGTCCCCGTCGGACGTCAGCTCGATGCATCATCCCGATCGGTCGAGACAGATGTTACTGATTAGAAACCGCAGTTGCTCTCAGGCTGGCTTGGAAGCTGATTAGCGAACGGATCGAGTCTACCTGTCAAATCAATGTATCCACTAAGAGGTTTAGGAGCTGTGAATCGTGCACCGCGCAAAGCGCATCTAATCACGTCCTGCTTTTGCCGTCTAGATCCGCCTGCTGGGTATGTATTTAAAGCAGGCTGACCAGAGTACATCTGTTGTATGGCGACACACTAAAATAGTGGATGCTTAGCTACTAGCACCTGCTTGCGGCACCGTAGGCGACCCTGACCTTTGTAGAAATGGACATGATCCCTTTCACCTCCCGCTGACCTGTGAGTTGTAAGCTAGGGAAAGTCTTGACCCACCCTGACCTCGGGGTCATGGGGTGTTGGAAGGTCAGTCGTCCTTCTTACATCTCGAAAGTCTCTTGAATGAAATACAGCCCCGGGCACCGGGCGTCGGTCCAAAAAGGAAGCACCGGGCTTTGTTATTGCCACAAAATGCTTTGTAAACAGACGGGCCACCCCCCGCTGGGTCAGGAGCGACAGAGGAGGCGTAGAAAATTTACGAGTGCGGTGAACTGTAGGAATATTCTTAACGCGTGATTGATTGGTGCTGGAGCAGAAGCTCCTGCCGTTGCCGATAACGCGGCCCGAAAGGCCGGGCGGCACCGAGCGCGGCTCCTTTCAGAAGAACGTCGCTCTCTGTTGTTTCCGCAGCTAAACTCGCACGCAAGCGCATACGCGCATGCACAGGCGTGACCCGAGCTCTTTCCCATAGAAACAGAAAAAAAAAAAACAAATGTGTCATTTATTTTTTGAAATTGAAATAAAAACATTAAAACACTGCTCCTGGCTCTCTTCCTTTTAATCTGCACCTTCCTTACAGTTTGAAGTCTGTTATACATCCCCCCCCCCCCCTCGACACCCCCTTAAACAGCCTGTTCCTTTCCATATTACGCCTGCAGCTGTTTCACTCATCCCAAGCACTTCACAAATAAGTCCTTTACCTTACCGCTCACTGCAAATTGTTACATATTGCCTGCGCCAAGAGGTATGACACAGCAGGGTTGAACTCATTACTTAAATAAATACCCTATTGTTCGTGAGCTGCAGGCGACCTCATAAACTCTGCCAACTGTCCTCCTGTCTCCACTAGGGTGCACACTCCCAGTATTGACCTCCGCAGTCTCGAATCTGGATCTACACCCACTCTGAAAATTGGCTGAGCCAATGGGGCTCCATGTTCAAAGCCAAACTGGCCACTATTGACTATCACCAACATCGCGAGACGTAAGATTTATTAGGTCTCTTTCTGCTGGTTTTCCGCTAAAAATAAAATGCAATTTTTCCACTCGTCCATCTATCTTACAGCTGGGTATCCAATACAGGATCGTGCAGATGTAACATTTCCTCAATAAATATTTATCAGTTTATAAAGCGTATTATTACATCACGGACAATGGTACGTTATGTGGAGGATGTGTGGAGAGAGCACTGCTCTGGCACAGGAAAACAGAAGAACCAAAAGAATTCCAGTGCTGGAGCCCTCAAAATGCTCCTTATATCTGAACCCAGTTCAGCCAGTGGTCATGGTTCAATGCCTGCTACTGGGACGTCCACAAATCTACAAACAAGACTTTTCCTTGTAGATTTTCCACCAAAGGAGCATGAAAAGTATCCATATTGTTCAGATTTTTAAATCAGCTGAGCTCTTTAGCATATCTCAAAGTGTTTTTTTCTTTTAATAAAAAAGTCTACAAGTCCTAAAAGTCAAATATATTAGAGAGAGAGGGAGAGAGAGAGAGAGAGCACTGTGCAAAAGACATAGGCAAAGAAAACATAATTTAACAGTACAACTTATGCAAAATTAACAATGACACAATGAAAACTAACAAGAATTTCTTCTGTTCTCCAAAAAGTTACTGATATCTTGTTGGATGGCTAGAAAAACACACTTCAGCTTCCAAACCTCCTCAGGGGCACCCCAGCCGTTCCGTGTTTCTGTTGCCTTTCCAAACCAGCTCACTTAACTAATAAACTTAATTAGTTAAAAAAAAAAAAAAGTCAGTGAGGTATTGATTAGTCGAGTCAGAAAACACATGGGTGTATTGGATGGTTGCTATAAATACTGGGGTGACATCAGGGGAGGTTTACAGTATGTATATATGCACACACTATATGTAGTGTCCTGTATATAGGATCTATGATCAGCTGTTGCCCTCGTGTGTTTTTCCATACGGCCACCTGATTGGCCTTTGTGGAGGATGTTTCCCGTTTCCTGTCACCTTCAAAATGCCACATTCCCATTCCCATGCCGGACATACTGCAGGAACTGCACACTGCGGTCATGGGGCCACACCCACCAAGGAAGTTCTCAGCTCCGGTTCCGTGCAGCTTTTCATTCCCCCGTTTCGTCTGGAAAGTGTCCCTGGCACACTGGGAAATTAATCTCGGTTTATACTGCCGCTGGTGTGGGGGGGGCGCGATGGTGTGGGGGGGGCGCGATGGTGTGGGGGGGGCTGCTCGATGCAGTGCGTCCTGTCTCCGCTCCAGTGGACGATGGCATCCTCACTGCCACTAAGTCTCTGAAATATTATCCTTAATGTTGTGCGATGGCGAGTGGAGCCATTTGATCTTAATCTCCAGTGAGCAGCTGAATTATTCTAAACTCCAGCCAACAGAAGCGTATTAAAAAAGCTTTTCAAGCAGATTAATGCTATTTCAACAAATTGTGCATCAATTGTGAAAGAAACTATATCAATTACAATAACACGGAAGTTTGATTCTTCAGGTCAGGCCAGCGTGTGTTTCTTAATTTTAGACCTAGTAACCCGCTATAAATGCTGAGTTTTGTTCCATAACTGATTAAGGAACGATTGTAACACAACTGAAGAAAAACAGGCTTTCTTTGAAGCTGAAGATCCATTCAAAACGTGCCACCCATTGGATCAGCAGCGCCGTCACGGCTATTCAATGGCACAGAACGCAGCAGATGCAGCAGATCACCAAAGCCAGGATTTCAATATCCCTTTCTAAAACGTTCTAGAATATTACTGTAAGCCATTCGGCATCAAAACGGGTCTTTTAAAATATCTCTGAATTATTCATGTATGTAAATAAACTAGGCATATCTTTTTTTATAACACTTAATTTAAAGTCTGCTCCTTATATATTAATGAACTGTTACTGATCGTTTGATAATATATTATATTCACTTATCGTCAAATTTTGAAATTTATTACAAAGATATCTTACTTCTGCCTCACAAAGTATTTACTAAAAAGCTTGTAAATCCTCATTTCTGAGTATGCTTCCTATCCCATTGTTTTGTATTTGCGAGTGGTTTATAGGCTGTTTTGTAAATAAGCGGAGCAAGATATGATTGTAGTACATTTGAAATTTGTTTGTAAATGAATTAATTGTTCTATCTATTAATATGTGACAAAATGATGAGTAACAGTCTCTTAATAGTTAAGGAGTAAACAAACTAAGATGTTCCCCTTTTTCTAATATTTAATTATCCAAGAGTTTGAAGTGAACTAGCAGTTACCGACCTACAAGTGCTTTTGCAGTGCCCCGGGACGGGCAGTCACGTTTAATTGGCTGCTAATGGCTTATCGATTTGTTCGGCACCGATTCTGCGCTGTAAGGTGCATCTCGGGCAGGGGGCCAGCCGGCAGCGAGTGTTCGCACGAACACACACGCAGTTTTTTGGAGGGGAGACCCCGGCGCGGTCTAAGTTTAGCTAGCGCGCCGTGAGAGGGGGACAGCGTGTCTGTGGAATTCAGCGTCCCGCCAAAACCCACATAAGAACCTCATTACAGACTCCTCATTGTGTTCCGTCGGTGCCAAACCCCAAGAGTCTAGTTTTTTGGGGGGAGAGAAATAAAAGCAAAGCCGTCGGGTTTGAACTGGGGCCAAATGTTCTCGCCACTCTTCAAACAAAATAATAAAAAAAAAAAAAAAATGCATGGAGACCAGTGTTAGCTGTGTCGCAGTACACACTGCCTTTATGACCTCGCCATAAGACATTCATAGCTCATTTGATATATGGGACAGTTTCACCCAGAGTTACTCAACCCTTTCTGTGTAACATGAAGTCCTTAACACGTCTCCTGGCCTGTTGAGCGTTTACAGATCGTGACTTCTTGTTTGACTTCTGGCTCAAATAAATGTCCTCTTTGTAACATATAATATATCTACAGTGGAATAAACACGGTTTTTAAACACTTTCGGACTGTATATTTAGGCTGTGATTACATGGGGGAAGAAATGGTCGTAACATCCTCTTTGTAGACGCGCGGAGGGGACACAGACATGCAGGAATGCAGATCCGAACGATCTCAAATCTCTTCATCGTGGCGGGTTTGGGGAGGGAGGACTTCTGGAACACCTTACTGTTTAATAATGATGGTTTTAATCATTTTCTTCATTTTCTCTCGAGCTGCAGCCAGCTTTGGAACAATGGCCTTACTTACAGTAAGTAAATAGTGAGTGGGGAATGTGGGTTGAGGGTACAACGTATGGTGGGGAGAGGGACATGGTAGAAGCTCTTCTGGGGAGCAACGTGGTCTCAGGAGATCCGTGGCGAAACGCAGCCCATGGGTCAATGATGTTGTCACTATCTCGTCCCCTCACCTGCCTCTCGACCGCAGAGAGGAAACGTTCCCAGACGTTTATAAATCTGCCCTGAGCCTGGTCACATGACGGAGGATCCCCGAGATAGCTACCAGCACTCGGTGCCCGTTTACAAATATGTGCGTGCGGCAGAGGGTGAGCAGGAGGGAGACTTGGGCGATAATTCCTCACCAGGGAGACGGCCCTGCCATTAATCTTCATCGTCTGACAGCTCTGAGGATTTTTTCAAGGAACACCATTTCCTTGAGTCATTATAAAGCCTCACTCAAGCAAAGACCCCTCCTGAAGGGGGTAAGGGAGGGGGTCTCCCTGGGGTATGCCTGAATCGGCAGAGCCTTGCTGTTCATGAGGGGGGGGGGGGGGGGCAGGTTGGTAGGGGGGGGGGGGGGGAAGGAAGAAAAGAGTGTTAAGTGTTGGCCACCCCCC
>JAODKE010000047.1:9809642-9823542 GCA_026779605.1 Mormyrus hasselquistii | reverse complement strand
GTGGACGGCTCATGGATGGCAGGAGGCAATGAGCAGATGAAAAACCGCCATGACAGAGGCTCCATTGAAAAGAGGAGAATCAAGCAGCACAGGAGGGGGGTTTAATTAACGGCTACATGTTGGGCAACGAAGGCTGGGGGAGGGGGGAGGGGGCAGCAGTGGGGGTGTCGCCTCAGAGAAGGCCCTACTCTGGCACACATCCCGACCCTGTTCCCGCTTTCTTTGCTAACAACAATACCCCCCCCCACAGTAACACATCTCATTCTTAGCTGCTCAACAGAGCCTGAATGAATACAACAGGGCGGCTTGGGGGGGGGGGGGGTCACAAGCAGCCCTGCTGAGCTGCCCCCATTGACTGTACACAACAACTAACCTCCCCTTCGTTTTTGCCTCCCGACTGTCCCGAGGGCGTGAAGTGTCCTGAGGTGAGCAGCTCTTTAGAGAGCATGGTCGGTATAAACAAAACACTGCATGCCGAAGTTTAGTAAATTACCCCCAAAAGTTACTGGAATGACAGTGGACGAGGTGACGAAACACATATGAACACGTCATACTGGCTATTTCAGCAAGATCTTCTGCTGGAAAGAAACGATCCACGAGGTGGGACCCAAATGGAAAACCAGACTAACGCCATTTATGAGAACCACGCAATTTCTTTAAATGACTTGTGTTTTTTTTTTATTAATGACAAAACAATCAAGAAAATCATGGTCAGAAAATCATAGATTTCAAACAAATCAACTCAATATGGGCTCGCAGCTATATTTTGGTTTAAATGTTACATTACTTCCAGGACAGGTTTGTTTGTTCATTTTTGTTTGTTTGTTTGTTGTTTTTTGTTTGTTTGTTTGTTCATTTTTGTTTGTTTGTTTGTTGTTTTTTGTGTTCCCATTCTGGGACCGCACACCTCTGCACGTCATTATTAACTCCCAAGTACTCAGACTCTCGAACGCCGTCTGACTCCCTCTCGGCCAGCACTTGACACATTGCCATCCCCTGTCTGCCCTCAGCTCAGCTGGCGAAGCGATTGTCCTCTCTTCTCCCAGTTAGACCACAGGTTAACATCACTGACACCCATTGAGGCTTCTTGTTTCCAGGAATATGCTTTTTTTTTTTTTGTAAAATGGAGACCAACATATTGCTTGACAGCACTGTAAACCAGTCAGGCGAGGCGCCCTATTACGCTGGAATCTCCTCATATTTAGCTAATTCCCTTAGGACGTACTCACACTCGGTCCAGTTACCTTATACCTTGCCTGAGCATGATGACCCCCCCCTCCCTACTGCCCCACTGGTTTGTGCAGAGCTTGCGTTTAACATTCCAGCCCCGAGCACCCCTTCATCATCACTGTGCAACTTTTTGTGTTGGAGAAAACATAGGAAGAAACGCACTTTTGATGCACAGTGCAATAGAATTCATACTTAATGGCCTTAATTTGTGGCTTATTTGGAGT
Source organism: Mormyrus hasselquistii (assembly GCA_026779605.1). Taxonomy (NCBI): domain Eukaryota; kingdom Metazoa; phylum Chordata; class Actinopteri; order Osteoglossiformes; family Mormyridae; genus Mormyrus; species Mormyrus hasselquistii. Next base: position 9,822,088 of record JAODKE010000047.1, on the reverse strand, counting down.
GTTTTTGGTCAGGATGACACTCAGCCCTCTAATAGCTTTACTGAGTATCTAATGTAGGGATTTTCATTTAATCGTGCTGCACGTATAAGAAAATAGTAGCATATTTTACCAAATATCTCATTGCATCCAATTGTTCCTGGATTCTCTCTCCAGGCCAAATTTCCAGCAACCACTGCACCTCTGCCATAGATCAAAGGGATACTTTTGCTGCAATAATTGTTAAATATTTGCCGCTATCCGATCCATTCCTTCCAGATGCAGTTCATGTATAGTGTACATATGTGCGTGTGCATGTCAGTTGCATCACTGACATTACGCCTGCGTCCTGCGCCCGGACACAGTTAGCGATCACACTGGATGTGCACCATGCGAGCCCAACTGAACTGTGACCCAGTCCACTTCTTCAAGAGGTACGGAGTGATCACACCAGCCAAACAAAGTGGATTTTGGGTGTCCAGCATGCTGGGGAATGGTACGAGTCACAGAGTTTGAGTACACCCTTGAAGAGTCATTTCTTGGTACTGAGCACAAGAATTCTAGAAAGAATGCAGAACATTTTGTAAGAAGGGATTGCTGATGTGCAGTGCGCTTTAAATAGATTTGCTGAAAATGAACCATAACCCTGAAACTCTAAAGCACTTTAGCTAGCAATACCTTGAGTCCCGTCTTTGACTCAAGGCTCCTGTCTTCCTTTAAGTTTGCACATTTAATTAAAGAAAAATGCCTCTAGTTCTTAGCCAAATGATATAGAAATGAAGTCAGAGGAGGCGTTTTGTAATGAAAAAGATCGGGCTGTTTTTTGTCATTTCCGTAATTGAGTTTTAAACCATTCCAGGATACGTGTTGCATCTCCATGCAACAATTATTGCATTTTTTTTCTTCCCAAACAAATGAAACGCACGTGCCGCTAAGTGGGAAAACCTGGCGAGCCGATTCAGACGCGACTGCTGCCGCCAAGGGCACGCTGGAAACGACATGCACCAATCAAAGGATTCTCAAAGGTCGCTTGCTGTAATTGGCTGTAACTTTCCTGAAGCTCTCCCACCCCTCTCCACACACACACACACACACACACACACACACACACACACCACTATTCCAATATGATCAAATAGTAGCTATTGACCAAGCTGAAATCCCCAGCATACTTACATCAGCCTATCACAGCCAGAGTTCTTCTGCAGGCAAAAGGGAGATCAGTCGGTTCTGCCACGGGTTCTCATAAGCCGAACGCCACACTCCATATCTAAGGTTATTCATTCAACAGTTGGGATCTAATTCTTCTTGGTGATTTTTGATCATTTCTTTGAAGTGGACCGTCATTTGGGATGTGTGTTAAGTCTATTACTGCTCTGCTACCCTCCTTTCATGTGCGATTGTCCCGCGGAGGAAGCGGGAGAGATGTTACCGTGCTCGTTTTCAAGGGGGAAAGGCTATCTGAAGTGCCGGACAGGTTAAACTGCGCTCCCAGAAAATGATGCCACACACGCGACGGATCGAAACGCTTGCGACACGCCTGCAAGGATCTCAGGCAGCGCAGGAGGCCCGGGCAGCCTTGCAGCCAGCTCCTCTGCGTTCACAGTCCACGGTTTCAGCATCGCGTCACTAAAACCATCTTCCCCTTTTCATACAGCCTCTAATTCAAACAGGCTCCATGTCATCCAATGTTGTCTCAGAAAAGTGCTTTGTTCATGTTTGGCAAAAAAAAATCCTATAAAATGAAAGCTTTCGCATTTTCATCCAAGAAGCTATTCAAATGTAATATTGCTTCCAATTTCCCAGTTCATTAGCAGACATCATACATAATAATAATAATAATGTTCTAATAAAAAGTAATTACTATTCTGATCGTACAATATACTACTTCTAATAATAATAATAACAAAAATGATAATAATAATGATAATGATAATTAAAGAATTAAAAGAAAACAAATATCCTAAAATTCTGGTAGTCGAGTTGCACTGAGCTGAGCTGTTTTTTCATTTTGCATCATTGCATTTTGAATCAGTGTGCTAGAATGCCATGTAAATCGCTGTCGTGCAGTCTATAAATATAAAATATCACTGTACAGTAATAGCCATGTCTATTGACTGAGAACTCCGGCAGGTGTAAAATGGATATCGATTAAACTATTTTACTTTTCACCAAGAGGACAATCCCAGATCACACATCACATCCAGCAATCTCCCGTCTCCTTGGTGATGCATCTGGTTCCTGGAGTGCAGTGATCGCTTAAGGGAGTGTTTCCCAATCCGGAGCAAAAATGTGGACCGTCTGGCAGGGAGCTGGGAGGGAGCAAAAACATGGAGTGTCTGTGGGTCCCTGAGGACCGGATTGGGACACACTCCCTTAAGGCAACTCTTTGCAATGCCAACAAAATGCGCTGATGGGCCAGTATGCCAGAGGCAGATAACCTACCCAGAGCCCACTAAAGCAATACAGGGTGTTTTTCTTTTGCGTGGGGGGTGGAAGTGTGATATAACAACCTGGAATAGTCGCTCTCTCGCATGCATCTTGATTCCGGTAAAATGATAAAATAGGAAGTGACACAGTTGGAAATGGCAAGACACACAAGATAAATAATAAATCTCAGAGATGGCCTGTTCGGTGTAAGAGAGGGAATATAATTAAGTGATGCGTTCCATGGACACGATCAATTGCATTATGGGTGACTTAGAAGGACTGTGCAAGTCAATAATTGTGGCCATCACTCAGGCACTTCCACCCGTACTATTCGCCTGTAACAAATGTACATATCGTTTCATTTTTTGTTTATTATCTGTTAAAATAGCAACACAAGAACAAACAATACCTGAAACTGCAGGCATATTTTAAGTAAAAACCACACAAAAACAAGAACTGTCAGTTTACAAATAGCTGTTAACCAATGGAGATCCGTGTCAGAACACGGTTTGACAACCTGGCATTAGACGCAGTGGCCGAGGCACAGAGCCAGACTTTTTTACGGACCTTGCCGGAGAACGGCGGGTCAAAGTTCTAACAAATTGGTCTTCAGTTTTTGGGATGCCTGTATCTTCTGGAAACTGAGGAACAAGACAGTAAAACGGCTATAGGTGGGTTTGGGGCAGCGTCGGGTGGAGAAAGAATTGGAAAGCAGCCAAAGCGAGCTGGCCACAGGCAGGCCCTGAAAGCAGAAGGGCCCCGATGCTTGACAAGCAACCTCTGTTTTGACAGGTGTCAGATGGTGCGTATTAGCTCTCTACCGACAGGCTTCTGGGAGCCTGCAATGCGGGCAGAACCAAGACTAGCGCTTTTTTTCAGGAAAATCACGACAGTGGTAGTGTCTGAGAACAAAACCATTACTCAGACCCCCTCCGCAACCTTATCGCGGTGCCAAGCGCTGAGGCATCTGCCCTGTGTTAGCCTGTCTTCAATAGACTTCTTCCTGCAAAAACTCTAGAACAAGAACCGTCAGTAAGGGAAGGAAAGGCGAGGCAACTGGTTCGTCCAATGGATTTTCTTTATTACCGTTCAATCTAATTTTCCACATTAGGTCTGTCTAATGCTACACTGTGTTTGGCAGAGCCAGGACTGTAATGGTAATGTTAGGCAGATGGGCTAGGAGCTCAACTCTAGCAACATGGACGGCCTGATACCACTACGGACTGCAGGGAAATTATTGTTAGTCTCGTTTATTATAAAAAACTGGATTCAAATAATAGTTATGGAGAGGAATTGCTGAGGTAATGTTTTATTTCTCCTTTTTGTGTATAACAAAAAATTATGCATGTGCATGCCTTAAAATACAGACAAGCTTTGATTTGAGAGGGGAAAAAATGTGGCTAACTTTTCCCGGAGGATTGCACACGTAAGTATGAAAGCAGGTTTGCTTATTCTAATATACTTCACAGATTTGTACCCTACAGCTAAATGAAATGTAAAAGGTAAAAATTAACAAAAAAAAAAAGCTGAAGCTGTATATTGCGTTTGAGTTTTTATTGGGTTTGTAGGCAGTAATTACAAAAATGCGTAATATGTAATTATCTTGAATAATATTCTTCAGCGTAAAATCTAACATATCCTATTTCGCTGGCTTGGTTATTAGTTAATCATCTGTCTTTTATACCTATATGTGTGTGAAGAATATGATTATGTCTTTCAAACTAAATGTCTCTTTGCATAGTCACATTCCCAATCACGCTTGCATTTTATTTAGCAGGGCACTGATATTGGCAAAAACAAAAAAACACACAATAAAGACTCTGCCTGTCAAATAATGAATCTGACACGTATGATACAGTGAAAAGGAGGGAATTAGCAGTTAGTAGTTGCTGACTGTTCCATGACTTTTCACCCTTGGATCCCATGATTTTAACCTCTTCTCACACACTGTAGATACAGGCAAAAAAAAAAATAAAAAAAACATTAATTATCTATATAGTTAATATTGTATAGTATATATAGTATATAGTATAATTTGACAATGCAGATGATAAGTAAACATATGACAGCATGACATTGAGTGAAATTTTTAGCAATGTCTTACGGGACGTCATCCAAAAATAAAATATTTATTTTAATTGGCATTTGTACGGAAATAAAATTGTTCATCAGGACATGGAAATAGTAGATTTTATGATGTCAAAACACTGCAGTATTATTGACATTACATAAATGGGGAACATTTCTGTTGGTTCCCACTGCCAATCATTTTTCACCGTGAAGCCTGACGTTTTGTCAGCCCCTCTGCTGTTTATTTTCACAGTGAGACTTTTCTGAATGCTTATTTAAACAAAACTGTACGCATGATCCCGCCATATTTGTTAGCTCACTAATGCTATTCTCGCTAGCGGGCTCAACGCACCTTCAGTCTGGGGACAAATCGGGGGGGCTCCTCATGCTTCTTAGCTCAACTTTAGCTCGAATGTACAGGATGTGGACAGTCAAGCGAAGGAGCGTGTTCCAAGATCCTGGCTGACGCTAATGACGTCCTGACGGCCCATAAAGAGGCTGTTTTTTTTTTTCCCATAAGCCCTCACGCCAGTACTTTGACAATGAGACTTCTGGGTTCTGAGTCATGCTTGTCTCCCGGAGAGATCACACGACGAAGACGCTATGACCTCAGAGCAAAGTACTGCATTAATTAACTGTACCCTAAATCACAGTGGGACACAACGTAGCTAACACCAAATATTACAGCATCACAACATATTGTTGTATGTTAGTATTATTATTGCTTAGTAGACATTTTCTTGATTATTTATACAATATATAACTTCAACTTTAATATACTGTGTGAATAAATTATACATTAGCAATTGTATATATCAATTGTATAGTTATTCAGTATACATATATTTAATAATTCTGATATAGATAACAGTTACACTTAAAAGTTTTCCTCATAAGGTCAGGCTTTACGTCAGTGATATGTTACCAATTCGATGTTGTTCTCAGAACAAGCAAAGCATAACACTGAATACCGTTTATTGATGGTTTATGTATCTTTTAGAGGATATGATTGGTGGGGGAGGAAAATGAGAGCGACAAGTCTTTCCTTTTTTGGGAAAACAACAACAAAACAGCCAATCTGAAATGTACTGCGTTGTCTATGACTTGCAGTGTATTGGCAGAAATAGATAATAGGCCAGCACTGTGCTTTGATATATAAACATACAGCCTGCATATGTAATTTAAAATTAAATTTTAATTTCATTTTTTTATTTTAAAAATAGTTGCAATGGGAAAATAAAAGAAATACTAATAATAATATAGAATTTAAAATAAAAGATAACAAATTAATATTATAGAACAAATTTATAGGATACAAAACATATTGCGATAGCTAATAAAAAGAGGCATATATATATGGTCCAAAAGCCTCCCAGTCCCAATGCAGCTCTGAGCGGAAAAACAGCTGGAAGATGGATTTATATATTACTGTCAAATACCTCAAAGCTTCCTGTTCTGGGTTCCCCAGCCCCGAGTCCCTGGCTTCCACAGAGGGAAGACGAATGAAAGAATGTGATAGACTGGCGTTACTCTACAGGTCGTGCTTCTTTATTTTAATTTTAATTGTATCTGTGGCAATGTACCATTGGCGTGCGTTTCCGCCTCCAAAAAAATGGATGCAGTAGCAAAATCATAGCTACAGGATGCGAAAATTGAATTTGATAGCGATGCCGCCGCATAATAGATTACATTAATTGATTGCAGGCTTTGGATCCACGGGAGGAAATTACAGAAATTGCCAGTTGCGGCCGAAATGGCAACATGTGAAGCTGACATGATCCCCGCTGACAGTAACGTCACATAAGACACTTTCTACAAACCCAGCTCAGTCGACAAGCCTCGGGGGAGCAGACCCAGAAAGAGTTCTGTAACCAATCGATTGCTGGTCGCTCGTTCTCTTTTAAACGCACGCCCGTAACAAAGATCTTTGTCAGTGCTATTTTGCCCGCAAAGTCGATAGCTAATCAAATAAACATTGTGTAGCTGTGTAGCCCGTGCATTTTTTTCGTCGAACATGGAGCTCGAGTCCAATGGAGATCTTGGCAAAAAAAAAAATCTCAACAGCTGCGACGGAGGGAGAAGACATACAATATCTTATTTCACGTGTAAGCCAATGACGTCGCGGGAAGAAAATGTACGGTAATGACAATTGGTGCGTTGGGTGTTTTTTTTTTTTTTTACAGGTACGAGTGCAGGCATCCAGTACATAGTCCTCTGGAGTCTTGTGGACAAAGGCAACATTTTTACTGAGGAAATGGAAAAAAATCCACATTAAACCCAAGCTGAAGTTTCTCTGTCCCTCCTTGTCCTTTAGCTTGGGGTACAATGGCTTTTTATGCCCATTTGGGCCTTGTTTTGGCCTCCCCAGGGCCTACCAACATAAGTTGATTAAGTGTTTTGTTTTCCTAACAGACATTCTGTGATTAAAGTGATGTATACTCAAATGAACAGTTTGGAGTGCCAACTGGCTGTTCGTATTTTATGATGTCCCTAACCAAATAGAACGAGAAATAAAATAAATGAACGTAGGGCATAGTGTAGGGGGCCCTTTTTAGAATCTGGGCTGGGGGGGGGTGCTCTTATGGGACGTGGCGTGTTCCATTTGTTCCCAGTGCTTTCCAAACATAATATACAGTACAAAGGTGTTTGGCGGCCATTTTTCCTGTAGCCTTAGCAAGTCAGAGCACGGGAAGGACAGCCATCGATGCATCACCTCGGGACACACCTGAGTCTACTTGTAAATTTGTAATTAAACGATTGCTTTTTTTCAGTTGGAATATCATTTTCTGCCTTTTATTCTCTTCTTGAAGTGATCCCCTCTCGTTTTTTTATTCATTAGCGGAATAATTCAGCAGAATAACAGATAATTATATGTCACTGGAATGTGCTAGAATTTCTTTTCATTCTGGGGCATCTTGATAGCATGTGTTGTCACCCCCTGAGGCTGAGGTATCCCTCGCCCCGTTTGTGCTGGTCAGAAGACACAGCGCAAAGGACAATCCCGTCCTGGGTGTAACTCATACTATGCTTCCAACGCGGATTTCAGCTTTGAATTACCACAACCATCATTTTAAATAGAACCATTACTTACATGCCAAGCATGGCATTTCACGCATCCATACAAGACAACAACTCGGCACAAAATATATGTTTACGTGTCCATATCTTTTGTTTTATGTCATCTTCTATAAATAGGGTCTGGACCAAAGTAATTTGCTTTAGGAGTTCGTTAGGCCATCTGGAGGAATTAAATGGGATCCCTGGTTTTTGTCCACCCTATTTTAATAGCCCTTTTGTCCTTCCAAGTATATTTTTATAGTGCTAAATGATGCTTTGGGTTTTTACTGAATTTTCATTTCCTTTCACTGACTAATGAGAGCGTGTGAGAGAGGCTGTTTTGTGGTCATGTTACAGATGTTGTTAAGGGTGACCCCAGGTGCGGACCACTCTCCATGGAAGCTGGAAAGTCAGAAACATAGCCGGGGTGAGGGGGTAGGGAATATCACGGATGATTACAATTGGTAAAAAGGATCATCGCCAACTGGCAGGTAGCGTAATGGTTAAACAGCTGTCCCTCTGACCTGACACATGTGAGCACATTCTCGGGTTAGGCGGCATGTTGTCAAAGCTGTTAAAGATACTTAACCATAGTCGCGTTGCAGTGTCTTGCGCCTAGCACTGAAGCTTAAACACCCTAGTTAATAATGTTGGTCTGCCGCACACACACCGTTGCATACAGAAGGTATAATATTTATGAACATGCTAAAAATGCTTGTTCTCAGTCACTTTGATGTATCTAATCCAGAAACTTTTTTTAAACCAGGATTAGCTTCAAATAGTACTTCAAGCGTCATATTTTCATGTATAAGAATATCACACTGTTCAAGCTATTTATTTAAATATAAGAAAACTGTAATTATTATTTTCGGGGGGGTATTAAAATAATGTAAAAATTAATAGTAAACAATAAAATACTTCTGTTAGTGTTTTGTGGAAAAGAAGCAAATGCCCATTTAAAGAAAAAAAGACTGATTTGCGTTATGAGCATCCCGGATGTCAGTATTTCCGTGTTAAAATATAATCGGCTGTCATGAAATATTTTATGGTACTGTACTCTACTGATTGCCTAAACATTAACGTATTAATTGGCGTCGTGTTACTGCACACATTTTCCATATTTTTAACCCTGTCTGTTTCGTGTAATCGCTTTACTGCATTTACCTCGTTTACCGCCATTTACCCACTCGCCAGTGCTTAGTACGTAACGCCCATACAGACGCGCATCGACTTCTGAAGGATCATATGACGGATGGACGCTTTCAAAGGAGATGCGCTTCCGCTTGGCGGTTACTAACGCAATTAAGGCTTAACAATGTTACCTTTTGTTTTTCTGCATAAAATATTGATAAGCCGTTTACGTCATCGTACGCGAAGTGAAATACTCTTAAGCGAGATTACTAATGTAACCGAAAACTAAAAATCAGCGAAAAATATACGTTAATTATAATAAAAATAAGTAAAGGTTTTAATGAAGAAAAAAAAACATTGCTTTACAAACAGTTTTATTGAATTTCCTTTTGGATGCGATACGGCTATGCATAGGTACAGTATTACAATAAGAAAGGTTTATGTATAGGTAAAAGCGACGCACGGATTTGAAAATGCTTTTTTAATGTGAATGCGGCTATCGGAGAACTAATTATTACGATACATTAAGTAAAATAAACAGAAACCTCCTAAAATTCAAAAGTACAGTAACAATAGCAGCACCTGTTTAAACTGAAATTTAAAAAACCGACGGAGATAAAAAAAAAAAGTCTAAAAATAAATAAAAAAAATCTAAAAAGCACACATTTATTTCACTTAAGTAAACAGAGACGTATTGCTTCCTAAACCGCAAAAGATCCGTTTCCTGAAGCCTGTATGCGTGCTGAGACAAAGCCGTTATGTATGCTATCATTAGGCTACATGCACATTTACGTCAGGACTATATATACACAGACTGCCTTTTTCTTTTCTCTAATATAAATGAACTGAATGAAATTTAATTAACAACATTAATCAAACTATTAGCCTTTACATATGACTGATATAATGTATGGCTATATGTTTCTGAACCAGAACGGTATATACACAAACGGCATATGTAGACACAAATTTGTCACATAGCCAGAAGTTTTGGTTGCTGCGCACAGGGTTCAATGACGGGATAGATCAGGGTCCAGGCAGGAGACACTCTTTATAGAATGTGTGTTTAGGACTTAATTCTAATACTCTAACGTTTGTTTCCCAAGATGCTGATGAATGACTTGTACCACTTGCTTAAGGACCACTAAGCTCCCTTGGTCCTTGATTCAAAATGTATTGTGGGGAAAAAATTTACCTTAAAGTCCAGGGCCAGCTTTTCATCTGCAGGGGCCCGTCCACATCATTCTGTTTACCTCGACTTGTAAACGAAAGCCTGCCTGCTTAACTGAGAAATAAAAATGGCAGATGACTAGCAAGGCGAACGTTAATTGTAAATTATCCTCTCCCCCCTGCATGTTTCATGCACTCAGTATGGGAGGCTTGTTTGATGTGGTGCATATCTTCCCAACGGGAAACAGACCATCGGCTTCGGAATATCCTTGTAACGTGGTTTACTGAGGTAAGAATGCCAGTAAAACACGACGACTGTTTCTTTTCATTTCTTGCATCTTGCAGCCCCCACATCTAACAAGCCCCCGATAGCTGTTCAGGAGGCAGCGGTGCTATCTGTGAGAGTCGCCATATATCCGCATTTCTGTGCCTTTAGCAATGACGACGAACGCAGCTTTAGCCAACTTCATAGCACTTTAAAAAAGTCGTCAGACATTTATGCACCACAGCCGGAATGACCGCTGAGTCGAGGGCGATGGGAAGCTGCAGACTCTTCCCAAAATGTGGAAAACTTTGGTTTCGGAGTCTCCCATCGACTTGGGATCGTGAACGCAGACTGAGGCAAGAGCGAGACCGAGACGACAAATTTAGTACTTTGTGTTGAATAGCTATTTACTTTTAAAAAATGCTCCTTTACTTGCAGTTAGCTATTACCAGAATTTTATTATTAAAATATTGCCGTATATTTTCCTTCACGAAGCGTATAAGAGGGGAAGCAGGGAAAAAGGTCTAATGCTCTTCCACTTTTGTCCTGGGGGACACATGAAAGGATACACCTGGAATTGATGGATTTTTTTTTTGGGATTTTCCAGTTGAGGGTGATAAATCAAGCACAGCGATAACAAACCCCTCCTCTGGAATACCTCTTTAATAACTTCCACAAAAACCCACAGGAAGGCCGCTTTCTGTTTTCATTTTCCCGCAACATTAGCAAACCTGGACCTCCTCACAGTAGCCCCTGGCCCCCCCCATGGTGCTCGTCCCGGTACACCCCGACAGACTGTTGCCCACAGCGTGCAAAAACCATTACGCAGGAGCAGTCACTGAGTCGTACCAGCTGGCTACACTGTTCATGCGGGCGAACTCATCTCAAGTGCACGCGAGCCTTTTTTCCCATAATGCACCTCACCCTATCTCATCTTCCTGTCTGAATACAGAGGTCAGGTTTTTTGCGCATTACTGTATCTGTATGATATTAGTGGTACAATGGTAGCAGGTAGTCTGTTCAGAATCGGATGTGAAATAAGAGGCTGTTGGTCTTATTCCCGGGGGAAACCTTCGTGTTATACTTAAACAAGGAACAAGTAACTCAGCTCAAGACTTTTGTTGATAATTTGCCGGCCTGTTTATGCGAGTTGCTTTGGATTGAAGCCATTATATTTCCCCACGGCAAATTGGCCTTTTTTTTTGTGAAACTGCAAATTGCTTGGTGTGAAGCCACTTTTGAAAAATTATTGATTTTAATTTTTTTGATATTCCTTCACATATCGTTATCAGTCAAGCATCTTTATAGACAGCATTTTGTGCAGCTGATATTTTCCAGGATGCGGGGATGGATACAAGCCCCATGCTGTGTTTGCTGAGACTCTGGGGGCAGCGCCTGTAGCCCCAGGCCCAAACTCTCCGCCTGGGCATTTTTTTTTGTTTTAGCCTGGCCTGAAATGTCTCCGCTGGGATGGTTTGAATTTGGGAACGCTATTAATGGTCTCCGGCTGGCGAAGCTTTGGCACACTCTTGCTCATTAATCTTCATCTCTGAGGCTGGTACTTTAAAAACCACTGACACTGTGCCCCCAAGCCCGCGTCCCCCCCCCCCCTTCCGGGACATGAAGCGACCACCATCCCGCTTAGCGCCCGAGACACCCGGCCAATTTGCCCTCGCCATCGAGCGAGGTGTGGTCTCACTCAGATCCGCAAGACTCGACCACGGCACCTTAACGAGAGTCGCGGCAAACTTATCAGCACCGGAAGATGCTTACCGCTCCGCCGGCGGGATTCCTCTCCCCCTGTCGCCTAATGGTCTCCTCCAGGTCGATGAGTCTGTAATCCCCTCGCCCGCTTTCTGGGTACGACAGAAACCAATTAGCGGTGGGTGGGCAGCCAGTGATCGGCCCGGTTTGGCAGCTCTGCTGAGCATTTCAGTGCAGCCTGGGAACATAGAGAACGGGGAGGAGAGGCTGCTGGACTCACCAGCACATTCATTTCTTTGGCTCGCAAAGTAGCTGGGGGGTAATTAATCCTGTTTTTCCTCTGGATTTTTCTCCTATCTGTGAGGTTTTTTTTTTTTTTTTTTTTGTGAATCAATGCCATCATCTCTTCTCATAGACACAGAGACAGAAACACAGACATGAAAATTCTCTCACACGATTTTTCTTCCATTTGGTGCTTTGGTTGACTTTTTTGTTTTTTTTTTTTAATAAATGTGTTGTGCACATGTGCAGTAGGAGGGATACATGCAGAAATAATACCCCGAACAGCCAAAAAACATTAAACGGAGGTTGTTGTTGAAGTTTGTTTCCCATATGAAAATGGAAGTAATCTTGAAAGTCCCTC
>JAODKE010000047.1:9777032-9803101 GCA_026779605.1 Mormyrus hasselquistii | reverse complement strand
GACCAATCAGCACACAGCAAGAGCTCAGTGCTCAAGTGAAATCCAGGTCCTTTTAATTGAAATGGTAATTTACAAATACTGTCCTAGCTCAGTGTCCTCCCTGACATGGATTATTTGGTCACCCTAGAATACAGCTACAGGACACCATTTACTCATGCCTCACCTCAGCAGACACACTTGTGGTATAGATTATTATATTGTACATGTAGTAATCCAACTTTACCTGCCCAGATGCGTGACTATTAATAATCCCGACTACGTACCTGCGCTGGATATTACCGGAATGTCCGTTATAGCCGAACAAAACTACAGCTAAAAGCGGCCCTGGCTTCCAAATTGTTTGTCCGTTATAAGCGAAATTCCGTTATAAGCGAGTCTGCTATAACAGGATTTTACTGTAATTATTTTGGAATTAATTGGAATGCTAAAATGTGATTTTATAGGCTTTATTATATTGATTATGTTGCAATCCCAGCTCTGTTCTCCATATTATGGAAGTATCATGCAGAGCTTTACTTCAGAAAAGATGGTTTTTATTCTCTGCCGCCTTGTCTTGCTTTTACTCACAGCACTGACTACATGGTTCCATTTTTTTATATACTTTTATACAAGACTCATTCTCCCACTCAACGAAATCATGTCGTTTTTGTACATCTTACAGGTTAACAAAATAATTCAATCAGACACTATTATGTCAGATGAGGACACATAATTCAACAGATTGCATGACATGAGTAGTGAGATCGCGGAATTTCGTCTGACGGAACGATCTTTTGGGAATCTGTTCCCACACGTCGGACATTCTTTGAGACGACGCTTAACTAAGTGAGACGGTTAACCTGGTCCGTGGCAGATTTCTCGACTCGCCTAAGTTAACATAGTAGCTCAGCGGGGATTCATTTAAGACGCGTTGGTGGAACGGAATTCCCACTTAAATGAGTCAGACTTGTCAAAATAAGTCAGACTTAATCCTGTGGCCTGTACTACGAAGCGGGGTTACTGGTTTATCGGGGTAACTTGTCGGATTTAAGGTAGTCTGGGCAAAATGTAAGTTAACGAATATGAAGTCCATTTAAACTGAGGTACCTTAAAAGGCCACCATCCATTATTATTATCGTTTTTATTGTTGTTGTTGTTTTTGTTGTTCTTGCTGTTGTTATTTTGGTGCTGCTGTTAGTGGTGGTTGTGTTGCTGTGTTATTCCATTACATAGAGAAAGCATCTCGACAGTCTGAAACACAACCCAAACAAAGGGTGCTGTTTTTAACGGCTCGCTGTTCGCAGAGGCACGTCGTTTTCGGCAGGAAAGCTGCACCCGCACGTCGCTTCTTTATTTCCGCAGGCTTCTCACCGCTCTGACCCAGCGGCTGCGGCCCCACTGCGTTTCTCTTTGTTATTCTGAGTGTTTAAGGTACCATTGTTATTACAAGGAAACCCGGTCCAAACCAGAGGTCTGGTCTCGCTGTGGGTTACGCCTGGTGGAGTTTCGCCACTGCAAACCCATACTTTACAGCAGCCGGGCCCGAGAGCATTTGAGGTAATAGATCACGACAGTGGGAAAACACACGAGTGACATCTGCAAGCAAACAGCAGTATATTCCTCACTGGACTGCCTTCATCAGAGGGGCGATTTGTAAGTTAGACGGTAATTTTACGGCCTGATTAATAATATACATGTTAAATGTGGCCCTGCCGAATTAGCGTGGAACCACCCGCCAATGGGCCACGCAGCTGTGATCGTCCATGCGTCACGTTTGGTGGGAATCGCATAAGCAGCTGGGCTTGAAGAGTCATATCCAACATCGCGGTGTGCTCCTATTTGAGGGACAGGCACCCATAATGCGGTTCAATTGTTAAGCAAACGTCTAAAACAGCTGCAAGCTGATAGTAAAAAAATTCTGCATCAGTGATCCCACAGAAAACTGAAAAACTATTTTAACCTGATTTTTAAGAAATAATGCTTTTTTTTAGGACAAGTACATTGGAATTATTTTAATTTTTCTGCATATCCCTTTTTGCTCTCCTTTAATGTATAAACCCAGAGGAGGGATTGAAGCTTGGGGTTTGAGCACAGCGTCAGCTGTTTGGCACCCCTTCCTCGGAGTATTTTTTAAGGGGTTAGGGGCCCATGTTCAAGGACCTAACAGACATGTGACTATTCAGCTGAGGAACTGAACTGGAGGCTTTGAAATGCAGAGGAACAGAGGTCTAACCCACTCAGCCATTCGTCATTGACAAAGTCTTTTTTTTCTTAAGACAAAGCTACAAAAGGATTTATAACGTAGGTATAAGACCCAGTGAGGATAGGTTCTTGATTGATTTAATTTGATGGTGTAAAATAATTTTTATTTTTAAGTGCTACTGTTCGAGAGGTTTGCTTTAACTGGCTGCGAGACACCCCCTGGTTGCAGCATGATCCCGGGATGGGGAGGAAAGGAAAGGTTTTTTGGGGTTTCCTTTTCTGAATTAACAGGGGCTGGTGGGGAGGTAGAGGGGTCAGGACATTGCAAACTGTACCGGCATAAATGTGAACACAAAGTAAAATAAATAGCGGCGAGAGGGATGAGCGGTACCCTGGGTCATGTGACGCTGTACTGATGTCTGAACGCAGGCCATGTGACGCCAGTCTCCCTTAAACCCCTGGGCGATAGCTTGGCTAACGGGCCCCACGATTGCAGCGTGGGCACTGACAGTGAGGAGGCCCCGCTTTCCCTCAATGTTCTCCCCTCTGAATCTCTAGCAGCCCCGAAAAACGGGACCTTCGGCGTTTCCGGGAGGGTGGCCGTCCCCTGAGCAGAGGCAGCTGGGAAAATCCGCCGGCTGACTCCTGTAGGCATGTGAAAGAAGCGAAAGCCAAACGCTGACATATTCTCCGTGCGTCAGGTCGCTTTAGCCAGGTCCGCAGTGAAGGTGACCCATGTCCTACTAAATCCCGAGTATCGGACCTCGTGTTGACCGGTGTTTAACCACCGTCATGTCGATCTGCTTCTGTGGATGGTTCATACTCAAACTGGGAAGTCAGAGCCCTGTGATTAATGTGTCTTGAATCTTCATGGCCATTTGGATCAGACTTACTAGTATCACAGAGCATATAGCCAGATTTTTATAGAGTCAAGGTTGTATCGACTCAGCCTCAATGTCTTACGAGTAAATGACTTTTCCTCCTGTCCTCTGTGTTTGTTTCTTAGGTTATATAAGTAGCATCCAATAAACCTTGCAGGATGACTTCATTAGAAATTGTTGAATGCGCTGAGTTCATCTTATTTAATTCTTAATACTGTTCGGAATCTGCTTATTGGAATTTGTGCATCGGCTTGCCTAGTTGAGTCGAGAACGCTGATTGGATGAAAAGGAAACAAAAACACAGGAAGTAGGGAAAAGGAAGTCAAGGTGTCATACCGGAGAGACATATGACAGGTTCAATAAACTGTCGAGGGAGAAATCCACATCTCCCTAATGGCTAATTAATTCTGGGGTCAAATCACCTGCTTAGTCATTTTAGTATCAGCCATCTGATGCTTTTCTGTTTTGTAACAGGACATCATAAATTCGGCGGCATGTCATAGTATTTTCTGTTTAGTTGCCTAGTCGGCACTTTAATTGAAAGGCTACTTTTTAGTGATTTATGCAGCTGGAGATATTCAGGTTAACTGCCAGAGGATACTGTAGCACCTTGGCTCAGAATCCTCCGGTGGATCCGTCACTGTTCCAGGGTCAAGTTCCCGTTTCTTTCTGCTTTCCTCCAGGCCGTGTCGTAGATAGATAACTGGGTCACTGTGGCTGTTTGTCTGACTTCCCTCCTTCCATCTCTTTCTTTTTTTTTCTTTCTATCCCTTTTGATTACTGGAAGTGGAGAAAGCATATTTCAGACTGACCAATTCCTGGCCGAAAGAGACTTTTTTCCTCCAGTTTCCACATTGTTGCTCTTTCTGCTCCTTCCCTGTGTGTGTGTGTGTGTGTGTGTGTGTGTGTGTGTGTGTGTATATATGCCCAACTTGTCAAGCTCCAAAGCAGGACCACTTTACATCCCCAGTGTTTATAGACGACATTCAGATGACATCTGCATCTGCTATAATGTGCCCAAAATGCCAAAAACAAAACACTATAGCTACCAACAAACAAAAACAACTGAATCAATAATCCGATTATTAAAAATAAAAAAATACACGCGTCACCTGGTCAAGTAAACAGGTATTGAAATGATAGGCTGTATCTTAGTGTTACCTTAGTGATACAGGTGTGTATTAACACTTACAAAATAATTAATTAAATATAACGCGTCCGTAAGCCCCATAACTATTGGACGACACCAGAGAAGCCTGTTTTTGACATCTACATTTTAAATGAGCATCATCTGCACTGCTACAAGTGGACAAATGTTTATTTTCCTATTATACACTTACCCCTTGCCTCAGGCACTGGAATACTGAATACTGTTAGTGTTTAGAGCACTGACACGGTTCATTTGAAAATGTTCTTTTTCTAAGTGTTTTCTTCAGTCTCAAATTCATGCTTGCTCCCTTGAGTATTTTGAGGAAAACTGTGTAAGACTGTCTTTCATCCAAAATTATGCGCCTAAAAACAAAAATTTATTTATTTTTTCTTGGTACTGTCCCTGGTAGATTCAAGGTCTTGCTGAAGTGTATGAGCAAAACTAACAGTCCAACAAATTCATTTTCCATTTTGATATACTCCCTTCCTCTAACTTTAATACTCCCAACATGCATTATGTTGATTAAAGAGGCCTCAATGGGTTATTGGATTTACAGATTAATGATGTCAAAAAGTGCATTATTTTAAATCCGAAGAGTAATTCAAGTCAAGTGTCTCGGTGGCTTACTTATTAGTACTGGAGGCTGATATCATTTTGGGTCTGCGTGTGCAGATCTGTTTTTCCTGGAGAAACATGGTCATGTGACTTGGTGTCTCTGGACTTGCCCATAGGGTGTGAGGTGTGCCCTGTGATGGACTGGCATCTTATCTGGGGTGGATCCCTTCCTCGTGACCTAGTTCTTCGGATGGTCTCCAGGCTCGCCATGACCCGGCGCTGCACGAGGGTTTCTGGAGCAATTGGTGAGTGTTTTTCACTTAACTTTGCCTTCAACCATTAATGCATCTTTAAGGAGAATTTCAAACCACTGTCAGAAAACCGAGTACATCCCTGGTCCAGTTTTGTTTCCCAAAGTATAAAGAACATTAATGTAACCCAAATGGTACATAGTTCTTCATCCCCAAAGAGAAATAGTTTTACAAAAGTACAAATTGGTACTTTTTTCTGACAGTGTACATCTTATAGAAATGAAACGCACACAGTTCACAACTGTCAGTGAAGGTCATTTAGGTCAACTTTGGTACAACGAGACTATGTATCTGTGTGTGTGTGTCTCCCCCCCCCCCCCCCCGACAATGAGACATGAGAAAGCCTGCCATGATGTTTGCGGACGTGAATCTAGATCCCTTATACTGGTACTCATGTTGCAAGCAGGACTGTGTACAAAGGGTGCGACTACAGATGGGAGATGCCAACTGAATCATCTGCTGATCCAACATTCCCATAACCCCCCCACTCCTTTTCACAACTTCTGTTGCCCCCCCCCAACTCTTTGTCAACAGATTTTATACTTGCTATCCCCCCGGGTTGAGAATTTTCACGATTACCACTCTCTTCCTCGATACACTAATTTTTATAGTTGTTACCGCCACCCACCCCGGTGCCCACCCAATATCCTAACATAGCCAAATGCCCACTGCTGGATGGCGTGATGAGTATGCCACCGCTGTGCATTTACACACAAAGCAAGCTGGGTTAGATGGTGAATATTCACGAGCACATGAAGCAATAGTGAGAATGACTCATTCCAAGGGGCTCACTGCTGTTCCTTTGAGCGTTTCGCATTTTTGCGGATTCTGCGTGTCGATGGATCGAGTGAAACGTGCTCAGCGAATGAAATGCACATGTAACGTGGAGCATCGGTTTGGCTAGGAAAGGCTTCGCTCGCGGAGAATCGGCCTCGAACTGCGGGACGCACTTCTTGGTCCCGGCGTGTCCCTGACCGTGACATTAGCATTGTCCGTGCGCGCCGAAGTCGTGACGATCTATGTAGATGAGCTCCTTAAGATGGGGCTGGAGAGAGAGTGAGAGAAAGATGGGGCAGCAATGATGACATGCCATACCACATTTCCAAGTTGCCGGCCTCCACATCTTCCACGTATTGGGAGCAGATGCTTGAGTAGTTGGTGCCAAGGGCCTAGGATGTTTTGGGGACATTTTAAGGATGTTCCAGGCGAGAGAGACACGCACTCGTCCTTGAGACGGGACGTTCTGCGGAGCTGGCAGCTCTAGCATGTGGTGGTCGACCTCTGGACGATCAAAGCGGCGAGGTAGGGCGGGGCCTAGCAAATGAAGAAAACGTGATGGCAGCTTTGACCACAACACAGAGCAGGAAAAACTTCATAAATATGAATATTGTGCATATTTCAACTAGCTTTTGCACCAAAGCAGAAAATTCCCAAAGCGCCCGAGCTGTACAGTATGTGTTGCTCAATTATGAAAAGCACTCTAGGATGCTTCCTGCATCGTACACCCAGTCACGTTCAGTACTCAAGCCTGATTTTTGTCTGAATGAAGAGGAAACGGTTCAAAGAAGCATAAATATACAAAATGCCGGCTTTGACAAAGCCACTCATTTGGAATCAATTGTCCGGCTCAGTTTTGCGTTGACATAATTTATTAGCTATGTCCCATTGATTTGGCGTCAAGAACCTTAAAAACGTCAGAACTGCGCAATGGAGGGAACTGTCCCAAGATTACGGGCCTCTACATTATTTCCTGTAAGCAGTCTGTGCTTTTGGTTCTAGGTCTGCCAGGGATCAGGTTATCGTCCTTCTGCGAGCAAAGCATCTGAGGCGGGGGGTGAAAAATCCCGCATCAATCAATTCTGACTTTCCCGTGAGGCCAGAACGAAGGCGCAGAGAGAAATGCAGGTTTTATTGTGCAGGCTGACCCATCCCAGCCCAGATGTACTCACATCCTGGAAAACAACCCTTCCCCGTGACTATGATCCCGAAATGTTTCTCTATGGCTGGATCATTTTAGAGCGCACAGCTGGGGCCCAAACGTGTTCAGCTATAACCAGCGATGCTCAGGCGTAAGTGTGTTCAGTCTATTTCTATTAAGAAGATCATTTATTTAAACAGCTGAGAATGAGAATTAGATCCAAATACTCATATATAAATAATTTACTTTGGGGAATCATGCAAAACGATTAAAGACAATATAATAAGTAAATGTTGTAGATAAAAAAAGAATACAGCGAAACATATAGTAAAGGAATAATCATTATACCGTATAAATATGGCATAAAGAATTTCATTTTACTCGGCCTGCAAATTAGCGAGTCAGCAGTGAGTTTTGGCTGTAAAATGATTTAACAAGTTATTCTTTGGATAATGATGATGATGATTTCCCCCAGTATGTTGGGGGGGGGGGGGGGGGGGTCTGGGTAAGCCTGGACATCAGACATCAGGATCCTGGTGACCAGGGCGACCTTCACCTGTCTCACGCGCCGTGAGAGCGTGTCGCGAGCTTGTGTCTGTCAGCTGTAATGCATCACCTCCCCTCCCGTGTGGGACCCACTTGCTTCGATGGCGAACGCAGATGGGCTCGCTCTTAATTACCGCGGCGTGCCAGCTCGGTGAGCCACGTCCTGATTTAACGGGCATGGCGCAGACGGCGAGGAGCGAATGGCGCCCTCGGCGCCGGGCCGCCAGCGGCGTGACGATGCCTAGCTGCTCACCGCTCTGCGTGGGTTACAGCGAGTCGGGGTTTTTCCATGCCGTAGACGTAGGGGAGAGGCTTGTTTACGAAGTCTCCCGTCACACTCCTTTCGGATTTTCCTGGAAGATGCAATCGGCGTCGGAATCTCTTTGCCAACATGTGCCGGATGTGACCGCAGGATGAAGGCCCATCGATCCTTTTGTGTATTCCGGGTCGACCTCATCCTTGACGAGCACATAAGCAGGAGGCTGGGAAAGTCTACTTCTGGAAAGCAGGATTTTTTTTTCTGGGAAAGAAAGCAAATGAATAAAGGCAGGGAAAAAAAAAGATGGCAACTTGTTCCAGCAGCAAAATGGTGACCTCTCTGTCTGAGGTCCATCTCCTCGATCTTATCCCGGGGAATGATGACTCCTAAAACTGGAGTTGGGATTGGGGAGTTACAGGAAGAGTCTCGAGGGAGGCCTGGCATGATTTGTGAGGTGAGGAGTGTGAAGGACGCAAAGTGCAGGAAACCAAAGCAAGTCTCACCGGCCCGAGTTCTGCCCCCTGGTGGACGGGGCATGTCGACAAGAAGGGCAGGGTTCTATTGTAGTAGGCCCGGTGCTGCCTGACCCAATGACACCCGTGGCCCAGACCCGTAGATGGATACTTAAAATGTGTGAGAGGTAAATCCTAGCATACATTCAGGACCAGTGGAACCAGGAAGAACGTTTTTGCTGTAATTTCAATACATTTATTTATTTTAAAACTCATTCCATCAGAAAAATCCTAAGGTTCTTGTCTAGTCCCTAGAGTCCCATATTAACACAAACCCTACCAGTTCCCCTCTCTCTATCATTCCTGCTGTGAAATCTAAACTCAAAAACACAACTGGGCCACAGAGAGAATAACAGTGAGGCCTTTGGTGCTGTAAATCAGCACAGATGTAGCGAAGCGGCAGGTCTAAATCAAAGCCCTCTATCTTTCAGGTAAAATGTAGGATGACACTCCCTCCCTCTTCTTCATTATGAATTATATGCTTCTCTGTCAGCCAATCCGTGCAGTAGAATGACTGAAGGTGAATGAGCCAGCCAATCCGTGCAGTAGAATGACTGAAGGTGAATGAGCCAGCCAATCCGTGCAGTAGAATGACTGAAGGTGAATGAGCCAGCCAATCCGTGCAGTAGAATGACTGAAGGTGAATAACTGATCTAAGCTGATTGCACTTAAGGATCTGGTATCACCTGGCCTACTTCAAGTTAAGAACATTACCACAAGAAATCCCGCCGTTCGCGGAGGCCGTTTCAATGTCCAGGTGCTGCACGTACAATTAAATCTTATTCCAGAATAATAAATTTAATTCTCCAGCCACTAATATGTCGGCCTGCGATTATAATTTATACGGCATTGTAATAATGCTCCGTTCTAAGCAGTAGTGCCATTGCTGTCGGGATTCACTGATTGCCACTTATGCCCATTGGCATTAATTAGATGGCTGTTTGGCGACACGGGCCGCCTCCTTCACCGACGGTGGCTCCCCATCCTTCATACCTAAATGAACCTGAACGCTGGAGATGGGCTTCCAGACCCATCATTTTCATTAAGCCCATAAATTGGAAGCGAGGGCAATTAACTTTCGCTCCGCGGAAGATCCGTCATCCTCCTTAAAGTCGAGGGGCGGTTTGGAAGGAAGCTACCGGCAATTTAAACGGGAAACAGACCGGCACGTGGCGGCCAGCTCTGGGCGGCGAAACATGGATTAGTCGCAGGACCCGTAATAGGAGAACCGCGGAACCGCACGCGCAGAACGTTTCGAAATGCGTAATTAGATCGTTACGAGCATGAATCGGCACAATGGCAGCTTGGGTTACTTTATAACAAAACGGGGGGGGAACGGCAATGACAAAAGTCGTGTTTTTCCACATAATGTGCCAAAGGACATGGAAACAGCAAACGGGTAATATACGGGCAAGATGATCAAAGTAATGGACGGTTTGTACCAGATCAATGGCCTCCCAGGCCGTCGCCTCCACTGCATGGTATTACCCGAGAATAATGACTGCTGAAGAAAGCCAGGCTTTGAAAGATTGTGTCAGACTATTATTCTTTAGATTTGTGTAATGACCACAGGAGGTTATCTGTTAACATACATACGTATGTGTACTGTGTAACATGCGTATTGCTTACACATCTAGCATACGTTTAATACCTCATAAATTCATGCATTATTAAATCTGTTTTATTGTTGTGTCCATTGCACATGTTGGACGCTGCCAACCTTTTTTTTTAAAAAAAAAAATAAGACACAGCTGCGGAATAACTCCAAGGGGGAGGATAATGTATTTTTTTTTCGGTATGTGTCAAAAGCCGATGTGAAACGCCTCAGAGGATAAGCTGAGGGCTCTCTGCAAAGCGTCAGGATTACCGCCACAGCACAGACGTGCCGTTTAGGGAGCGCAAAGACCTGTGTCAAAGCATACACGTGTCTGCGTAATTATTAATGCCCCCCCCTCCCCCCTCTTCCTCCTTGTGCTGGAGGAACGTGTGCGGCGCGTACCTTCTGTGTACCGTGGAACACGCCACAGATGTGTCCTCTCACACCCCCGCCTTTTTATTTATTTATTTTTATTTATTCGGATTCTATTTTATCTTCTCCTTGACCGCTAGCGCTTCATGTGCCCGACAGATGTCGCGAATGGCGGGCCAAATAAAGCCGCGAGTGAAGCTACGTGTTCACGGCCGATGCCAGTGGCGGCAGGATGTTTATTATATGATAGGAAAGGTGACTTCATGGATCCTGGAGTGGAAAAGTACCGGGAGACACGTGGTGGACATCAGGGGAAACGAGCAGGGCGGACGGCTCCCGAGGGCCGGCCCAGGTGCAGAAAAATCGGCATTTAAGAGAACATCACGCCAGCGGGCCGAGCTAGCGGTACTAATCCGCACCTTCGCTCTTAATCCAGCCTGACAGGTCCAGCAGCATGATATGATTGCGCGCGCCAAACAAATTCAGACTCTCTGTTCTAATTTCCTGGACGTTGAAAGGAAAGGCTTCCTGCGGCCCACATGGTCTATGTCCACACTACAGCACGCGAGTGAAAAATAGCTACTTGTATTTTTTTTCGTTAATCGTGGCTGGGTTTGTGGACCAACCTTGAGCTGGGACGGCAGTTTGCGAAAGCGGAATGGCTGGCGATTTATATCGGAAAATGGCCTAAACCGATGAGTGGTTGGATTAGTTAAAGGACAGTGCTCGTGATTAACGTTTATGCTGTTGGCCCATAGGCACACGACAGAGCTGAGAAAACGCACTTCTTGACCGTATCCATAGTGGTCAAGCTTCTTTTATGATACAGTCACTGTTTCCTGCTGTTTGTTTCTGGTCAATTTTTAAAGATGGACTGTAAATCCCATAGCATCTTATTAACGCTAAGTTTCCCCGCATATTACTTGCTGGAAAAAAAACTTCACCACAGATTAATCAGTTTTGCTCATCAGAGAGTTTCTATCCGCCCTAACAGTTAATTAATAACAGCCACATTGCAGTTCTAATTGCTGATATATGAGTAATTTAAAATGCCGCTATTTCTGCATGTGAGTTTCTGTCAGCGGCTGACAGCAGATTAGCTCGGACATGGACATCTCTCTCTTACCGGTAACATCTGTGTGACGTGGGCCAGGGGAAAGCCGCATGATTTAACGTGGGAGCCGTAATTTATAGAACGACCCTGATTTTTAGTGCCCAAAAATGAACGGGAGACACGGAATACTCCCCCCCCCCCCCGTCTTGTCCAAATCAAACCAGTGAGCTGCCAGAGGGCCACTATTCTTCCAGAACTTTCTCGCCATGCTCCAGGTTTGGTCAGACTGTGATCACATATCACACAGTGTGAAGATTATTATTATTTTCCGCAAAGCGTGTTTTGTGATCCTCCCTTCGACTCGGCAACAAAGCTGGGTGCCAAAGTAATTGTTATATCCTGGCAGTGAGCTCCGGCTTCCTGTGTGTGGGGAAGGGCGTCTGTTGGTGTTTATTTTGCCTGTGGGCCCCCACTGTTAAAAAACCCCCGGAAGTAATGTGCACAAGGGGTTTGAGCACAGCAGGCGCGACGCGCAGGTAGCGTCTTTTTAGTTCCTCAGCTGAAAAACAGCCCGCTTCCTTTATATGTGTGTGTGTGTGTGTGTGTGTGTGTGTGTGTGTGTGTGTGTGTGTGTGAGTTTTTTAAAAAAAAAAATTTAAATGAATAAAGCACAGCGGTTCTGCATAATTTATATCTAACACACGCAGCCTGTGGTGTTACCCAAATACACAAACTCTGCTTGAAATGGCGAAACACTTCTGTGCAAAACTGACTCCTTCGGCGGGTCTGCGTGTCTCCAAGCCAAACAAACGCCGGCAAGCTTTGCGTGTAGGGAGGTCGTTAAGCCTCCCGCTCGATTCTTTTTCCTCCCCCTCCCTGACCGACTTTAGCCGAGTCATTTCCCAGCTCCAAGGTCTCCCCTTCACCCCGGGGCAGCCCGTGTCTATGCAGCCAGCGTCGTTTAGCCGGGCAACGGTTTGGACGTGAGGCTTTGTAGCCTATGCGAGAGTCAAATCCCGCCACAGTGCCTTTGAAAGAACCACTATACACTGTCCTATTTGACCAGGGATCCTAAAAGGAACAAACGTCCCGGTCCAAAACGCTGTTTCCTCCGAAAACAATATGATTGCTATACCTGTGCTTGTCCCTCAAATCCTTTAAAGCAGGATCATGCTGTCTAATTTCATGAAAGAGAGAGAACATTTCCAGAGGCAAAATATTGCCACAGATTACTTAAAGTTTGGTACGTCCCAATTTTTACAAGAAAAATGTCTTTCAGACTAAAAGGGTAGTAGCGTTCGGGATTAAAAGATATAATGGGTTCAGTGGGATGGAATTTACGTGATACTCCTGGACTATACTCCATCAAGTATAGTCTAAGAGCCATAAAGTATATCTTAATTTTGTCCACTCAACTTGAGCTACAGTCCCAGACATATAAGTAAATTCTGGAAATTGCCCCATAAACATTTGCACGTCCTTCCGGCTCCTTATGCTTACCATACGGGCGCCGTGCGAGGATCATAAAACTGTCAGTGGGAGACGCAGAAGAAAGTTCCGTGTATTGATAGAGCATGTTACGGACCCGCTGAACCCACGCCTGCCCAAAAGCGGCTTTACTGGGCTTGTGTTCAGGCTTATGGAAAATACGGGGGAAGAAGCCGGCCGTATCCGAAATCCCCACTCGGCCCCCACGATCCCAAAGGCGAACCGCAGGGGAGGGGAAATTAACACGCTGAAAAAACTCGTTAGTTAACAGCAAGAATGACACAGTTTGGCTGTGGTGTCCATTTGGATAACAACGTCCAATTAAACATTTGCTTTCTAGTACCAAAACACACTACATTTACTAAACGGAGTACAAGCATTTATTACATGTTTCAGCTGAAATCAACCAAGAATTAATCCTTTAATCTTGACGTATTTGTTATTTTGATAACATTTATTTAACTTGAGTCTGATTGGTATAACTCAGGCAGCGGCTGGTTATTTTAAAAGATATAAATAATGAAGCGTGATGCGAATCAGCCAGCCCTGATGACACGGAGATCTTGGGAAAACAATGGTGGAGAGACTGAGCTGAGAGACAGAGAAGCGAGGAAACAATGAGGGCGGCAGATTGTTGGGGAGAGGAGAGGACGACGCTGGGAACTAGGAGCCGGGAACAGAGACTCGCCTTCCCGCGAATCCACCCTGGCTAATTGCAGCCAATTGGAAACAGATGGGAAGCCACTGTGCCATATTCTGAGGAGACCTTAGAGGCCCCGGCATGAAGGGAAGAGGAGGAGAGAGGGAGGGAAAGAGGGAGGGAGGAACATGTGCAGCAGTGACCAAAGAGAGCGCATAAACGCGTGCATGTACAAACAGAGACGCAATCATACACAGGAACCTTGAGGAATTCATACGAACAGGACATACAGTCAAATGTCACACCAAGATAAAGGATTCTTAAAAGGCCTTACTGTGTATGTGTTTAATCTCTTTATGGCTTGTTTAAATGAGTGAATGATGGAGGGATGGATGGATGGATGAGTGATTGGGTGAATGCATCGTTGTTGCGACGGATGAATAAATGTCACGACGAATGAATGGATGAGTCTCGCTAAACCCTGCCACATTTCTGTTCATCCCCAGTGTGTTTCCATGACCGTATGCCAACCGAACAAGCCGATAACGAAGTCTGCCTGAGGACTGAATCATGCTAATCGCGTTAAGCGTAAAAAGTTTAATTCAATATTCTTCAGAAATCATAAATAACGATAAATGGGGATTTCCGCACTTTTTCATCATTCAGCCTCTCACATGGAGTTATGGCAAACTATGAACAGTGATTTTTCTGAACAAGGCAGAATTTTCAGAATATAAAAATAATAATAATAATTAATTAAATAAGAACCAGAGGTGAGGGAAGACAGCACTTAAGATTCAAGTCGTTCACTGGAGCCGTGTTTGATCAGTCATGTTTCATTAGTGATTAGCTGTTTATAGCAGGGATACCTCATTTCAATTAATGGCAACAAGCCCAGTTTGGCAAAGTACAGCGACAGCCAGACCTTAGTCATGTGTTCTTACGGGAGTATTTCCGATATACTTAAATATAATTCTACATGGTCATTCACACCAATAAGAAAAGACATTCCCACTATTACCCAAACCCTAAATGGGAATAAAGTAAAATCATATCCATTAATCACAGGCTGCATTTGACCACATTTTTGTTTAATGTCAGGGGCAATGTGTGGTAAGAGGTATGAATTTATTAGTTGGTGCAAATTGATTTCATTGGGGCTGTTTTGGGGTTTTAAATGGGCCTTAATTTGGACCATGGCTGGGATTTTAAATGGAACTTAATTAGGTCCATTATTCCTTAATGACTTTTTGACCCCCTGAGAAGCTGGAGGTCGCAGTGTGGGCTGTGTGCGGTCACTGTGCTCCAGGCCATGCAGGGAGGAGCCTGCTTTGGAATCGCTCAGAGCAGATCTGCTGCTTTACGGCGTTTTCCGGAATCAGTCGCTCACCCTACGTTGGGGGGGCCCTGTTTGGGTCCCAGTGAACCTCGGACTCCTGTTTACTTACATTCATTGAATATTTCACAGTATCTTTGTGAGATGAATTTTAAGTTCTTCACTCAAAATAAGCATAAACGATGTCAGATTATTGTCAATTATTGAACAGTATAGAAATATGCAGTATAGACATATTTGTAGAATAGAGACAATTATATAGCTTCATAGGCTTTTATTTATGTAATTAACGACACTTGTGATTCTAATCAATCAAACTGTGAGTAACATTAGCACAGATAATATTAAGTGCTACTTTGAAATCGAGATTGGCCATACAGGGTTTTTTTTTTTTTTTTTTAGAAGTTACTTGGGGGAATCCTGGCCTTTTAGGCTCTCTGCTATGCTTGGTGGGGATTTCCCAACAAGGCCTTTATTTCCTCTTGACAGACATTGAAGGAGAGCAACAGCCCTTCTGTTTATCTGCATGCATTCCAGCCCAGAGGATTATGGGTAATTTCAGACATTCCCCGTCATTTGCCAGTATGCCAGTCACACAGAGGGCTTTCAGTTTGTGGCTTTAAGTTTGTGCCTTTGCAACGTAACTGAGCAAAATTAAGAACATAAACTACACATTTCATTTTAAGTAGTCATATTCCTTTGATGAGGAAAGATAAATCTCTTAAACCATTTCATAAATATTAAATAAATCCAGCCGTACTATATATTTAAATTTCAGAATTACATTGCTTTCCTACTTTAACATGTGATGTATCATTTAATCATGAATCACTGAATGAGTGTAAAATAAATGTTAGTTTATGGTATATAAGTCAAAAGTGGATTCTAAGGCTGACAGAAATCAGTCTTCTTTGAACAACAAGACTGTGCACTTTCAGTGACATACTTTGAGGGATGTTTGTTTTTCAAGTCAAGCCCTAAATCATCGCCTCAATCACGTGCGTTTCTTTCCGTAGCAGTAACAGTAATGCGGTGTGCTAGAACACTTAGTGCTTCGCAGCACGAGAAGCAGTAATTTGGGAAGAGTCGCTAAATCACAATATATTACCTGGCCCATTTCGGTGACGTCGGCAGGACCGGGGGATTAACCGCAAGCCAGGTGGAAAAAGCGGGATGATATGAAACAGGGAACGCTGACAGACCCTCAGAAGAATCCCTTCGGGAAATAAAGCTCCCACAACAGCATGCCAGTTTAATCATATGCTTGCAGTTCCATAATTTCAACATCCTTGTGGTATTTTTTTCTTTGCCACAACACACTCTATGTGTGTAATTCCCTCTGATTCACCGATTCAGTCCGGGGAAGGTTTAATATAACGTTTCCATTTTGTTTGTGTGCACATAAACATTTTTTTGGTCATTTTGGCTATTTCTGGAAAAAAAACTGGAAAATACTGTCATAGAAATAAGCAAAGAGTGGTGATTATGAGAACTAGGACTCCATCCTCCCTTTGAGATACATGTGCCTTATGCAAATATGTGATCTATTTTATTTTTATTTATTACATAAATATCTCTATAGTGCTTTTAATTATATCCTCTGCAGTTTCAATATAAGTTCTAAGTTTAAATGCGTTATATAACTAATTAAGCTAATTATGTTTTTGTTTGTTTACATTTATTTTTCACATAGAAGCAGAATAGCTATACAGTCAGCGCATGTAGTAAGAAGGACTAAAACGGAATTCCGTCATACAAAATGCACTTTGAGTCGTCGTCTATCTCCACGACTCATTTCAGCCATGAAGTCGTTTGCTTGACACAGCAGCTGCTATCCGTCACTTTGAGCTTCGCACCAAGTCAAACGTCGGGCGACAGCAAGTGGGGCCTTCGCTCTCCTTGGATGATGTCTGTGCGGTCGGGCTTATTGCGTCAACCTGACGTTCTCAAGTGGTAAAGTGAATGGAGCAGGAACTCGCCTTCTAACATTTGCCATAATGTGTCCAAATTCTTCTTTGGTTTTTTTTTTTTTTTTTTTTTTTTTTTTTATCGTGGGCACATGTGATCTCTGATTCAAATATTGAAAGTATTGATTTTTGTCTTGCAAATGTGACATAAGATGGGGGGGAGAAACTGGTGACGGGGTCCATAAATCAAAGTCTCCGCTGGACGGCAACTAA
This sequence comes from Mormyrus hasselquistii, assembly GCA_026779605.1. Lineage (NCBI taxonomy): Eukaryota > Metazoa > Chordata > Actinopteri > Osteoglossiformes > Mormyridae > Mormyrus > Mormyrus hasselquistii. The sequence continues at coordinate 9,786,121 of JAODKE010000047.1, read as the reverse complement.
TAAAATATGATTAATAATCAAGCGTCAACTGATTAATGAAGATCTTGTATGATGGGAGTCAAAGTAATGGATCAGCAAAGTTACACATTGGACTATGTGTTTCAAAACAAAAACAGCCGTAGCTTCAGATCCACTCTTTCAATTGTGACCTCATCAATGGAACACTTAATTAGCACTTTGAAACATTAGACCCACATTATTAAATGACTATCTTACTAATTCGCACGCAAGTCTCTGCTTCCTTTCAGTGGTATTCAAGGGCGCCAATACTCAAGGCTGATATTAAAAACTGCGACAACCTCGATGCACTCGGAATACGTTTTCCATTTGTGCGGTTCTTAAAATGCTTGCTGGAGATGAATGTTTAATGTCTCATATGAGATCCTACAAAGAAGGAGAAGAGTGAAAGGAAGCTTAACCTCACCCTGGAACTAGTTATAGTAATAATTGTGAGATACGTACCCAGAAAACTGTAGAGGAATTAGGCTGGAATAAATCCAACTACAGCAGGAAATTAATTACTTCGTAATGCCTGCATTAAAAGCCAGTCGTTATCTACTCTCCTTAGATAAACCCAGTAATCATAATCCTTTATTGAACTCCTTTTATGCTGGTTGTGAAGTTCCCCATTAAACCAAAAAGAACCTTTTTTCTGTAATTCCTTATAATGTGATTTTAGATACTTCTGACATTTTATTTGCTTTCATAGTTTTCTTACTATTTTCCTAAATATTTGGAAACAGATGGCTGCATTTAGCCCTTAAATCAGATTCTGGGGGGGTCTTCGGCAGTGTTTAGTCTGTCCTCCACCCTTCTAAGTGGATGTCCAAAGCTGTCAGTTCTTTACGGCAAAGTTTGAAGAGAATGAAAGAGACGTTTTTCCTCCTCGCTCTCAGATGCTTTTAATTTCACAGTAGGTGTCTCTCCCTATAGCGCATATTACCTCCACGTCGGTGTCTGTCTCTGTAATGGGCAGGAAACAGGAATTTAAAAGAGAACCTCAGTTGGAGCAGACAGCTCCCATCCCATCTGACTTGGGTTGGTTTCCCAGAAGATAACTGCCAGTTTGTTTTGACCACACTTTTTTCCCCCAAAGATGAAATGTATGATTCTCCCGACTGACGTAAAAAAAAAATTCTCTCAGCCGTCGTTAAGTTTTGGACTTTTCAAGAACTTGCAAATTCCCTCTCGGATTCCTCTGGAATGTTCCAAAACGGTAAAAAACCAGATGACTGCATCCGATGCACAATGAGTATTAAATAATGTTGTTTATTAATTTAAGTCTATATGAAATAAATGCTTTATTCTCTTCATCCCAGTTGAAATTGAGTCAGGATGCTAAACTGGAACCATAAGTACTACAGGCAAGCTTTCCTGAACCGTGGAGCAAGCCATTCTGATCCACATTCCTAGACATTCCTGTTCCCGGGACACAAGTATTCCAGAAGGGCATGGGATAGGAGGCTTCGCTGCCTGCCAATTTGCACATTAATTAAAATCAAAAATGTGGCTAGAAAATACGCAGCTTAATGGACAGTGCTGTAACCTGAAGCGCCCTCTGTCTTTCTGCTTGCAAATGTGCGAGACACGGACGACCGGCCCTCTGTTGCGTTCTGTGCTTAAATCACCCTCCCCTCAGAAAGACTCCGGCTAATGTCGCTTTTCTGTTCATTAAAACAATATTGCTCCCTGAGCTCATGTATTTAATCTGGTTCGCCAAGAAGGGCCCCAACGAATGGATAAGAAGTCATTTTGTGAGTCTCTGGCTTCGCTTACCATTCGGCCTACTTCAGCTTTCAGTTCGTGAAAAACTTGCTGGCGGGTGGAGGTGGAGCTTTCATTATAATCTTGGAGAACCCTTGTCATTAATTTCAAGCGTGGGCATCCTCAAGTTATTTTATTGCCAAAACTTTTAAAGACGTGCAGAAAAGTAGAGCAGTTATAAGCCAGGTGTTCAGGGTAGGGCAGGTCGACGTGTTGCTACGTTTGAGCCTGCAAAGCATTCGGCCTCTTTCTTTGCACTGGAAGGTACATCACAGTTGCCAATAAGGCAGCTGCATCACTGCAGGATAGTTCTGTATCATTTGTCCTGACGCCACTGCACGGGAGAGGCGCAACCACTGTGTCGCCGCAGTGTGGAAAACTGAACTGCCAGCCAGGCACTGGGTGAGACGTTAAAGACTCACAGAGTTCTGTGCATCACTCACGAGAGGTGATTAACTTCCGATCCCATGTGGGATGTTCAGAACACCTTCGTAGGCTATGCATCGTGTACGAATGTGCAGGCAACAAGTATCGCAGTGTGAGGCTCCTTCAGCTGGCATGGATGCGTATGTAACTCTTATGAAGGCACACTGCTCATCTTAAAAACAGATGTGACCTGTTCCAGCCTCTTTTTCTTACTGTGTTCTATCTGTCTGTCTATCTCTCTATCTATCTCTCTCATTATCCGTAGCCCTTACTATACAGAAAGCAGTTGATTGGACGGCAGGGTGGCGCAGTGGTCAGCACTGCCGTCTCACACCGTCAGGTCTGGCTGTATAGGGAATAGGCAGGTGGAGTAAGTGGCTGCGTGGCGTCGCGTGTCAAACCAGTTGAGGTGATGTCATCGCAGGCCAACAGCATGATGCCTGTCAGCTCGGAGTACCTTCCGTAAACCATCATTTCCCTCATTTTGCTTGTGTGACTGGATTTGTAGCTCTGGATGTTCAACTATGTAGAAAAAACATGAGCTTGTCTCCATAATTGCAGTGAGATAGTGGAGAGTTTGGACAGCTGAAGGTAGCAGCTCATATATGAGGGAAAAAAATTACTGGTGGAAGGGACTCTATCAAGATTCTTCTATTACAGCATGTTACACTATTTTCTCACGTGACACTATGACGACCGGAGTTTTAGGATGGCGAAAAAAGAGGAATTAAGTCCATTTCCTGAAGTCGCGTTTGTCTTTTGCAATGAAGAAAAACATGCTATCTTAGTATTCCTACACAAAACTCCCCCACATCTCAGCCTCACTGAAAAATAGCTTTCTGACACGGAACGAAAACCAAAAAGAAAAACAAAACTCTGCTTTCAAAGGGAAGCAATCGCAAGGAATGTATTCAAATAAAGCTTGGATTACTTTGAATAGTTCCCTCCGTGCTGATCGGATTGGATATCTGTAACAGAGGGCATTCTTCACAGAAGTAATCTGCCCCAGATTTTTCAAGTCGGAACGCGGCGCGGGTCACCTTGTGGCGGCTTCTCCACTGCGCCACGTCAGGCTGGCTGGACTTTATTTGAGGCTTAAAGTGAATAAAAAAGGGAGAAATTCTCCATAAAGGTACGAGGTAGAGTTCTGCCGGTTATTTTGTGGCACTGCGTTCTGTCGGTTATTTTGTGGCACTGATCTTCCCGACCATCACCCCCAATACATTGTGTGTGAACACCCAGCAGGGACCACTGTGAGTTTGGGACTCACTCTTAGAAGTGGACCAAAGTATAGGGGGGGATTATCTTATCTGGGGGGACATTCAGGTCTTGCCAATTTAACTAACCGCCCATTTCTAACCTTTCTTTTTTTTCAAGGGGGGGCGGACCCTTATTTTTGCTGGGGCCTAAGGCTATATCAGAGGTTAGCTTATGCCTGGCACAGTCCACCCCTTCCGAAAAGTGGGTAAATACGGCCCAGCAAAAACTATTCTTAATCGACAAGCATGAAATCACTGTTTTGGCAAAGAGAAACACCTCTTATTTCATAGAATATTGAGGTATCTGATTAGGCTTCTGGTCCGAATAAACGCAATAAAAGCAGCCCTTCGCTGAAAATGATATGGTAAAATGTAGCGCCGACCAGAGTGCCTGCCTGCATCACCCCGACAGCACGCTCAGTAGCCCTGCCCACTCTCCACAGCCTTACACGAGGTGCTGCGTCGGATTTAAATTAAACCTTTTTTTAAAGATGGGGGATCTCTGCTGACAGACAGCCACATTATGTTTGTGTGGTCATTATCCACCCAGCGCACGCTAGCGATAAAATCAAAGGAGACGAACGAGAGTCTGGCGAGTCATGGAGAGCAGGCAGGGGCCGTAAAAAGCCACCATCCCGTGGAATTCCGCAGGGGTGAGGGTGACAGACGGGGAGCCGCAGCCAGTCGGCACATGTGACCATTAAAAGCATCCAGACCTTGAGTGTAGGCCTCATGGGAGAGCCTTTGGCTTGTATGAGGGTGCGGAGGGGTGTGTTTGCAGGGAATGGATTTCAGGTTGAGATGGCAAATTGTTACTCAGCAAGGCCATAAAGGTGCCCCCCCCCCAGCTTGAGCTACGGCTAGTCTCCTGGCTCCCAATTCACTTTGAGTCTACAGCATCCACCCCCCACACCATTTCCATTATGTACTTTTTTTTGCCTTAAAGTGGAGTCACCTGGGATGTAATTAATTAATTAGGAGGCACATGTGTGTCAGAGGGTCACGCGTGCACCATGCGGGCCGCGGTCGCAGCGTTCTGGATGATTGCGATTAATCACGGGCATCAATCTGGCGCAGAAATCCGAGTTGCTAATTGGCCGACGGCGAACGCACACGCAGCTCTCCGCCAACCTCCCGTACAATAACATCGTTTGTGTGCGTGGGTTAGATGGGCTGGAGAGGAGGGGCAGAATGACTCACATAGGCCTGAGGACTGGGGGTGGGGTATGGCGGTTGCGTTCCCCGTTTCAGATGCCGCTCAGAGCTCTTAAACAAGCTGGCGTTTAAATTCAGAGGTTTCCTTTTACTCACAACATTCGATCCGCCGTCCCGACTCCAAACAAATGCGGGCGTTTTTTTTTCTTCTTCTTCTTTTTCACTGTGCGTGAAAACAAATAAGTTTCATACTTTCCTTCTCAGGTCTTTGAAATGCCTGAGGGGATTGGGGGGTTGCAGAAATGCTAATGGAAATGTTATGTGCGCATTTACGACGGAGGGGTCCGTATCCCGTCCTCAAGCCCCGGCTGACACTCTCCCTGGGCCGACGTCACTCTGCAGAAGCAGAGAAGGTCGTGTTACACCAACCCCGCCCGACCTTACGAGGGCAGATCGGCAGCGAGCGCCGAGATGTCAGTCGAGCACAAAAGGTACTCTGTTTCCCAGCGGGCTTCGAGGACCGGGGCTCCATATCTCACTCGCAAACACGCCGGGCCCATCCTGCAGGATAATAAACACCCACTCCCTGCCTCCCCAAAAAATGCCCTCTAGTTTGCTATAGCCTATCGTCATGGAGATTGAAGGGACCACCTTTGGCTTTATGTAATCAGCGGCATGGTAAAGGGGGCCCACTGATTTATTAGTTAGACAGTAATATAGAGCAGGCGTTGGGATGGGGGTGTATGAGGGGGCGGGGTTTGGAGGAATGGGGGGTGGGGGGCAAGAGGTATTTCAGGCCAAGCACAAGACAGTAGAATTTCAAAGTTCTACGAATCAGTTTGGCGAGAAGTGTGTCTGCGCCCTGAAGTAACCCCCTGTGCCTCACTAAGCCAGCCTGAGATGAAACTTTCAGCAGCAAATATGGAAATGTGTTCCCGAGTTGTTTTTGTTTTTAAGAGACTTTGTGTTCCGGCAAAGGGTTTGTCCTCTCCCCTCGCCGAGGAAACGACCCATAGCTGATAGTTTTTGAGGACCAAGAAGCTGCTGGTGTTAGGAACAGGGTCACACAGCGTCGTACATCACACCCTGTCACCCAAAGCCATGATGGATTGGCATCCCGTCTACGGTGTCCGCCACCTCATGCCCTGTGTCGCCTGCGATAGACTCCAAGCTCACTGGGTCCTTGCACTAGATAAGTGGTCAAGGAAGATGGATGAAGTGATGGAGTTCAGCTATCAATGCCTGAATGCACATTTACACGCACTGGGATTATTGCCTGTGTGTGTGTGTGTGTGTGTGTGTGTGTGTGTGTGTGTGTGTGTGTGTGTGTGCGCGTTCCTCCATCCAGGTTCCTATCATTGTGTGTGTGTGTGTGTGTGTGTGTGTGTGTGTGTACTGCACAGAGTGAGCTTCAGCATAGACTGTTGTTCTTGCATGTGTCCAGGGAGGATATTCTCTGCTGAAATGCTGGATGCAGTGTGATTGTGGGATTCAGGGAGATTAGATTGTGTGGCAGCTTCTCGCCTATCACTCCGCCACAATGCCGGAACTGACCCGGCCGGCCTGAAGAAACAATCTAAATATAATACAGCCCGGCAGCATCACGTATGCCTATAATTATGTGAATACAGATAATTAATGTGAATGCCTAGCAGACATCTTTTTGTTATAATCCATCCATTCTTTTTCCATAACCCCTGATCCAAGGTAACATTATTAGCAATACCGCTATTATCATTAACATAGTTAATAACATTAACCGACAACACTGAAGTTCTACATCTCTGCAGACTGTGTAAAGCAAGTAAAAGTAAATGCAGTCAGGGTGGCTGCTTCCTCAATCCTGGGATGATTCTCCTGGATTTGGATTCATTATTTTCAGAGATAGATCTCTTGTCAGGCCGCGATGACATCGCCTCAACTGGTTTGACACGCGACGCCACGCAGCCACTTACTTTAACTGCCCATTCCCTATACAGCCAGACCTGAAGGTGCGAGACGGCAGTGCTGACCACTGCGCCACCCTGCCGTCCAATCAACTGCTTTCTCTGAAACGTAAAAGTAACATCAAATGAAATCTAAGTTTAAAGTATAATGATAGATATTAGATTAGATTAGATTAGATTAGATTAGATTAGATTAGATTAGATTAGATTGATTGATTGATTGATTGAGACCTTTCCCTCTCCTGTAAATCACTTTGGATAAAAGTCTCAAACAGATGAATATTTACATGTGACACATCACACAAGGACAACAGCTATTGGAGAATGGAGTAGTACCAAAGGTCTAACGACTCCACCCTCTTTATCTGGAGAGCAGAACACAAGCAGGTCAAACAAAATCCCCCCTTCAGTTTGTCAAAGATTGTCAAAGTTCAGCTTCTTTCAAGGGTTCAGCAGTACTGGAGGGGAAGACTTGTCAATTTTTTTTAAAGCACCAGACGTCTGAGGAATCCAGGTCTCCCGTTGTGCCGACGGACTGCCCAAGGGCTGCACCACTACCTGCCCACCTCGCAGGACGCCCGCGGCCGCATTTTCCTGCCACTCACTTTTGGGAGAGGAGAGCGCCCCCTTTTGGTCGCCGATCGCTTATCTTTCTCAACGTCTCTTTTGTTACTGCGGGCTCTTCGACTCCAAGCACGAGGATCCGTGAGCCAGAGCTCCGGTTTTAGGGTTCGGCAACAAAAGCCTCTTTCAAGTGCTTTGTCCTGGAGTTATCTCCGAGAGCGACAAAGTTCTGAAAGTGCCGTCGCTGCATTTCAGCCTGTGTTTGTTGCCGCTTTGCAGAACACGGGCTCTCATAAACTATTCATATTAATTGGAAAAAAAGGCCGGTCGCTCGCAGCGAAAGATGGATCAAGAATACGGGGAGGAAAACAGGGAGACCCATCTCCGCCGTAAAATGAGAAGGTGAGGAAGAGACTCTGTGACAGCCGTTTCAAAATAGACAGACTATGTGCTTTTCTTGAATAAGTGTAATTCGACATAAACAGACGTCCATCCTTCGGTTTCCTGTGGTCTTCTAAATGTGCCACAGAGTTGTTTTTTTTTTTTTTTTTTTTTAAATAAACTCTTTCTCTGCCTTGCACTGCATACAGCAATGTCACACCAGACACCACCTCGGAGATGTCTTAATGGTCAGGGGGAGACCGTTAGCGGTGAGCTTATTTGCGTTGCTAAATTCTCAGCCACAGACATTTCTGAGCCTGAATCTCTTAAGTGAATATGAAATTCGACGTTGCCTGTCTGTTGCTCTATACGGGGAAATGAAGGTCAGGCCAGGGAGTGGAATTTTGGGCCGGTTCCCCCCGTATCTCAGCTCCAAGTCATCACCCCGCTTTTCTCTAGCGACGCAATCGCGGGAGACCCCTGTGAAGGCAGACCCTCTGAAGTGTCCTCAGGACCACGCGTCACGCGTCCCGCGTCCCACATGCTCCCTGGTCATCTACTGTCCCTCGCATTTATCTGAGTGACAGCGTTCCCAGCCAAATATCCATCATCTCCCAACCAGCATCACCATTTGAGGAGAGTTATAATGTCCCGTCAGCCCTGTAGCCGTGAACCGCAAGGGTGGGGGAGCGGCATGAAGGCATGCCCGCTTGTCTGTTTGCTTTTGAAAAATATAACCTCGTTAACCTTGTTAAAAAACACAGGCATAATTCAGGCTTTTATTAATAGAACTTCAGTGGTTTGCACGGAATTATTTGCAAGTAATTTTTTCATGATTTTTCATAACTAAACCATTAATATAATCCGCAGTCCAAGCCTCTAGCACTAGACAAAGGAGTCATTTTGCCAGGGGGTAACATACACATGGACGTAACACTTATCAGGAATGCAGCTTTAAGTGTGTTTACAGCAATGCATTGGGGGGGGCAGCTGACACTACAAGCTTTCCCATGTTTTTCTCTTTTTTAGGGGTTTGTGGTTTGTTTACGGTGTTTTTTTTTTGTAGGCAGCCAGAACGGCTGGCAGGGGCTGCCTTCTTTGTGTATCATCTTGTTTTCAAGAGGGGAACATTTCGCACCGCCAGACAGCAGTAGCGATTAATCAGCCCCGCGGTGCCGTGCATATTTCCTACGAGGTGACGTCGAAGAATGCATCTCGTCTGGCAGCCCCTCGCCGTCCCGCAGCATCCGTTACGAAAACGTTCCTCGTTCTGATGCTTCCGGAGAGTTGCCTCTGCCCTGTTCGTTAATAGCCTGCCATAATCTGTTATAGTGTGCCATACGTATCACACGTCGAACACCTTCTTGTGGCCTGCGATTTTTACGCCTCATGTCCTAGGGCATGATGGGGGAGTGCCACAGTAGGACCCCTGGAGGTGGCCGTGCTGCTGCCTGCAGGAAAACAGACCTCTCACCTTAACAGGAAGCCTGCGCACGTCCATCCCCCCCCCCCCCCCCCCCCCCCCCCCCCCCAGCCGCGCCCACCCCCCCCAACCCACCCCCCGCCAACCACCCCCGGCGGGGCCGGGGTGGGT
>JAODKE010000047.1:9745103-9757796 GCA_026779605.1 Mormyrus hasselquistii | reverse complement strand
AGAAAGTAAAAATCCAAACCAGGATTTTGTTTCAACCAACCAGTCGAGTTCTCTGTGACTGTGATTCTTTATGCTAAGCTGCTTGGTTGAAACAAAATCCTGGTTTGGATTTTTACTTTCTGGACCTGAAATGTCGGCCTCTGCAGGTATCTGCCGACTTGAGAAAACCTTCCTCTATCCTGCTTGGTCGTTTGGTTCTTATCCATTAAACCTGAGCTTGCGGGTGGATCCCGGCAGCCTGACTGACAGCTTAAGCACCCGGCCGTACTCACTGCGGTAAAACACAGGCGATCATAAGCACATTACGCCATCCCGCTTCATGGGATATAAGGCATTTCCTGTGGCTACGCTTACGGTTATGTCTATATGTCAAGTTATGACTAAAGAAATAATCAATTTAGCTTCTGTAAAACAGTCAGCCTCATTAAAACACCGTTCCCCTTGGGTTTATTTTGCTAAATGTCAATATTAATCAGAGGGAGGGTGAGTGAATCTCCCCGTGTGCTCACAGACCTGAGAGTGAAATCAAAATAATGATCAGCTCATTTGACGTTTTGACCCGACTGGTTTCGTGTTGCACTCGCGACTGTGACCCCATTTAACAAACAGGAAGAGCCTTTGAAAACAAAGATGCACATGACATCGAATAAAATCTTCATGCTGCATACAGGGCATTGATAAAATACAGATAACTCATGCAACATGGCATCTTTTGTAATATTAGTCTTGGTATTTACAATATTGATCCACCGATTGTCCATAACTATTTATCCAGGATGGGATTGCAATAAGCCAGCATCCCCTCCCAGAAAACACAGGGCACAAGGCAGAGGTCACCCTGCCAGTCCATCACAGGGCACAAGGCAGGTGTCACCCTGCCAGTCAATCACAGGGCACAAGGCAGAGGTCACCCTGCCAGTCAATCACAGGGCACAAGGCAAATGTCACCCTGCCAGTCAATCACAGGGCACAAGGCAGAGGTCATCCTGCCAGTCCATCGCAGGGCACATGGCAGAGGTCACCCTGCCAGTCAATCACAGGGCACAAGGCAGATGTCATCCTGCCAGTCAATCACAGGGCACAAGGCAGAGGTCACCCTGCCAGTCAATCACAGGGCACAAGGCAGAGGTCACCCTGCCAGTCCATCACAGGGCACAAGGCCATAGAGGTCATACATATATATGTACATATCACAGATATGTTACATATATATGTACATATCACAGATATTACATATTACGTATTCACAGTTTCCACTGGGATCAATAAAGCCCATCTTAATCTTAATTACAGCTGTCAAAAGACATGCTAATTGGCGACACTAAGTGTCTGTAGTGTTTGATAATGAGTGTATGTGTCCTGTGACGGACTGGCACCCTGTACTCCCCGGAACAGGCTCCACCCCCTCCCCCCACCCCCTCCACTCTGAGCAGGATAAGCATGTGGACAGAAGTTAACATCAGCAGAGTAAAGTCAGGGCATCTACACTGTTCTCCCTCTTCCACCCCAGGCATGGAGAGTGCTGATCTACAGAAGGTCCAGTCTCTATAGATAGATGCATTATCATAACATATTTTATTTATCAAACGGCCAATCTGCATGCCGCCTCCACCACCTGTTAGCGGTGCACTCTGCGCGACGCGAAATGCAAATCAGGCTTCTGCCCCGTTAATAATTGAGTTCGGCGGCGCATCTTCAAAGTTGCGACGGCAGATGTATCCCGTCTCCGAGGGCCTCGTCTTGGAGAAATAAATAAATAAGCAGGACAAGCAGGAGAGCGGGAGAAGCGGGCGGGAAGACACGGCCGGAAAAAAACACCCCGGCTGTCCGGATGCCAGGGAGTTTTTCAGAACGGGGGGGGCGGGACATTCTGTCCATTGTGTTGAACGATGCTAAAGCTGGTAGTGAGTAGCTAAAGATACCAAAAGACACCTAATCTAACAAAATGTCCTCATCGTTTGCAATAGCGTTATTATTGGTCGGCCATCGCCTGAGCCTCAGCAATCAACCCACATGCTCCCCTTTTGGCTACTCACAGTTCCTGACACGTGAATGTCCGCCGTGATGTTAATGTTTAAGGGAAGCTCGTTACACGCCTGAAAAGCAGCCCGGCTTGTTAAGGTGCTCTCCCGCCGCGCTCAAGGCCAGCGGACAACCCTAGCGTGGGTATATCGGTCTCGTTTCAGAGCTAGGAATGCTCCAGCACGGCTACTGCTGATTGGCAGCCTGAAAAGGGGGCGGGGTCGAGCACAGCGTGAATTGTATGGACAGAGTGCAGATGCAGCTGTGAGAAAATGAACAGAGATACTGAACCACTGAATATCCGGAATAAAATATAGCATATATAGTGACACTTTTGATGCATGTCTTGTCTATAAGAATCTATGAGTACATTCATAATGCATTATAATGCATTCATAAAGCATTATAAACATGGCTATAAATATTTATAAAAAGGCATAACACATTATAGCCATGTTTATTAAACATTATGAATGCTTTATGAAGCTCTCATCTATAATGCAATATATATATACCTTCATAAGCATCTGTAATTCTTATATCAACCGCTATACAGTAATGCATTATGAAGGTATCTGTAATGCTTTATAAATGGCAACTTTAAGTGTTTCTAGATATATTTATATTTGCTTATGCTGTATATTAAGTATGGTGAGAAGAGCCTACTCATTAAACTAATTCTAAAGCGCTTAAAAATTCTCCAGGAGAAGTCGTTGGCATTTTTGAATCTCTTTTTAACGTGCCTTACATTGCCGTGCAGGTTAATTAGGGGTGAGTCGACGTGAGCAGCATTTTTTAAAACATTTGCACAAAGGACCGTTTGTCACAATAAGGGAGAGTCGCATTTAATGGACCATTTAAATGGACAATATCACATGGGCTCATCCACAACAGCTTCAGGGAGCGTGGGATATTTTTTTTTACACACGGTTATTGTAATATATATAAGGCATGGCAAAAGTACTGACATCATGCCAGAGTCTCACACACACACACACACACATTCATAACTTTGTGAGGACCATCCATTCATTTTAAACAACCACAGCCCCAACTCAGCCCTAACCTTGACCATAAGTAGCCAAACAATGTCCCCACAATGTCAAAATAACAGGTTATTTGTTCCTCACAATGTAATGTATATCTGACCCGCACATACAGATACAAACACTCGCTCTCCACTGTTTTTTTTCCCTGTGAGAATTTCACTTATTTTGGCCACACAGGGCAAAAATGATGCACAGTTTATGATGCGTATTAGAGGTTTGTGTAAACTGAAAATGCTACCGCCTCCTTCACCTTAGTCTTTCTGCTATGCTAATAATCCAGCAGATCAGGCAAGGGGCCGGGCCAGCGGCCCTGGTGAAGACCCTGCTGGGGTCCGCACACTCTTTTCTTGCTGAGTTTGTGGGTGAGAGCGCTTTGGAGAATAGGGTGCTAGGTGGTCAGTGTGTGCCTAGAGCACAGACAGGCATCAGCGAACACAGGCCCCTTTTTTCAAATGAACATCAGCACAGCCGCTCTCTCTCTCCCCCACCAAACCACCCCTCCGCAAACCCAAATTAGCTCCAGTTAAGCTCCAGTTTTCTCACTGTATACCACCAAGCTAACAGGCCGGACCAGCCCGCTCAGAGATCTTCTGTCCTTACAGCCAAACGATCTGCTCCACTCCAGCCCCTCAGCTGTCATAATTTGGGCCTGGGGAGGCCCAAATTACCCCCCTCCCCTCAAGGCCAGTAAAGCCCAATCCAGGTCTTGTTGGATTGGGAGGAGGAGGGTCAAATAGACAGATTCCCCAATGAAGGAAGCGGAGATGCCCCAGAAAGGGAACTTTAAATGACCATGCTAGACACCAGTCCCTCCTACATCACACAGCCAGCCTCCCAGAAATCGTGGGATGTCCAGCACAGACGCTAATTAAAAGTCTCAGGTTTTTACCGTTTTTTTTTTTTTTTTTTACTGCTTACAGTCGAAGGCCAGACTCATTTCTCCAGTTTTGGCCTTGAATGCAGTTCCAGGCGCGTGGAAAGGCCGTGTTGCTTCTCCACGCCACCAGCCCACCGCACATGATAACCATATTTACAAGACCTGCGTTACTGCGGTAAAAGCCTTAACACACACGGTGGTGTGATGCTTTAATTATGAGGGCAATGATTGGCACTTATGCAGACTGCCTGAAGTGGCAGCATAAAGATTACATCGTTCCCTCTACTGCAAAAGGCGGGATTGGTGATGTTGTCAGTCTCAGCCACCACTGGGTTTCATAGCAGACTTTGACGAAATGCTTCAATTTAACACTGGCCAGAAATTGGATATAACAACAGATACTGGCAAGGAATTCTCCTTTTGCAAAAAAAAAAAATAAAAAATTCTTGGCAGTGTTCAACCTTGTCTTCTAACCTCTAAGAACTATATTTATAACCTAATATATTTCTTCCAGGACATTCTATATCTATGATTTATGGGACCTGTAGTTTAATTAAGTGGAAACCTGACCCTAGAAAAGCTTTGTGTAATATAGGCCTTGGGATTTTTGCTGGCTTCTCTGGGAGCTCGAAGCATCACTGAACTACAAGACCCAGGTGACCATGGAGGTTTGGGCCAAAAGTGAGTTAAGGAACTGCAGTATGTGTAGAATATATGCCATACCTGCAATTTCAAAACAAAAATCAATCGCCGATGTGCTGAGAAAGTCTGAAACTGAAGATCTTCGTCCATATTCTGGGAACAGGGTGACCCTGTATGTTTCCCTAAAGCTTTAACCAAATCAGGACTGATGCTGAAATGTAGAACTGCAGCTTCAGTGTACATTTGTGACTGCCGAAAAATACTCATTTTTAAAGTTGCTACTCTAGACAGAAAAGTCAGATTATTTCTGTTTTCAGTGATACACATGATGATATATACTTTATGTATTCTTATTATATACTGTATAGTATACACACGCAGACACAAATACTGTTTTTATGGATTTTATTCTGTATCTATATATCTATGGATGTCTCTAATCACTGCAGTACAACACAATAACACAATACACGGAGACAAAATCAATACAATTTTAGCTGTGATTCTATTAAGCATATAGTTACAATGCATTTTCCCCAGGATCCTTGCTCTAAGGTCAAAGGGTTGAACTGCATCTTGTCCTCCATGTTGTTCAATGAGGTCAGAGCTCTGGGGAGAAAAGACACAGAAAGAGCCAGTACTGAATGAGCACCCTGTTAATCCCGGCCATAATAGCCTTGGGGGGGTGTTGAGTTTCCCTGGCCACAGTGGAGACCGACGCTCTAAAGTTTCCACCTTTGAACAAGAATCCCACGACCGCTCATCTGGCAGCAGAGATCAAGTGTTACAATCATGTCCCAGAGTAGCCATTTTGAACAAAGGAATTAAGCATATATTTTATATACATACTTTTGTGACTCTATTTCAGAAGAAAGGAAAACAGCCCATTCGGGAGTGAATATGGAGTTCTAAAAAAAGAACACAAAAGAGAACAAATTCTGTGTAATTCATTATTAATGTGGGTATAAACCACACCCAAAACAAGATATGGCGGGAAAACGGAAGGCCCGGCCTTCCACAGATACCATGGGTGGCTAAGCAGATGTCCGCTGAAATGCGCATCATACCGTCCAAGCAGCGTTCTGAGCTGAGTGGCCGCTGTCAGCGACACCCTGCATTCTCAATGGTGCAAGTAAGCGGACTCCTGAGCTGCATCACAAACTAGTTTCTTGCTAAGATAAAACAAAAGAATTAAGTGAATCCAGCTGGTGACAAAACCGCTACTTTGTTGTTTTGAACTAAGCGATTACATCGAGTACTGAGGAAGAAACGAGTGATACTTTGGTAAACGGTGCAAACAAGGGTTAGCCGGCGTCACACTATGTGAAACATCCATCCATCCATCCATCCATGCAGCCTCTATCCGTCTATCTTGCTTATGGTTACAGGTGGCCTGGAGCCTGTATGAAAGATTATGTACATAAATCTGTTAAAGTGTAGACTTGTTTGCATTTTTCATGGTCAAACAGTATCCATCTAACCAGCCAAGCCTTCTCCAAAACCCAGGACGTTGTCACAGAAAGCCTGGAGCATATCCCAGCATGCCAAAGGGCATCAGACTGGGAACATCGTGTGCAGGATGCTGGTCTGTCACAAGGCACACTCTCACATGCCCTAGACTAGTTTGAGATATGAATTTGCTTCACTGCCAATTGGTTTTTTGGATGTTTTTGGGCTTCGGAGGAAAGCAGAGGGACAAGGGGAGACCACATAAATTCCCGAGCGTGATCGTTTTCAGTACATATTGACGAGGGTGCAATCCATACCCTAACCAAACATTGTTGGTTAAGTCATTATGGAAATTCACGCCAGGATCGAGATGCACCGTGCGTCCCAGGGTCATCGACAGCTGTTTTCCCGTTCATTAGAAATTCGTTTGCCCTGATGAAATATTCATCAGCTGCTCAATGACCATTTGTTTGTAAGCAGTTTATTTTGACCACATCAAATTGATACCTATTCCATGCCACCCACAATTTGGAAAAAAAAAATTAAACTATTGGAATTTTCTTTAAACCACATTTTCCAGCATTTTCCCCGACACAGAATAATTATCAACTATACCATTTAGGCCCTTTAACACTATTGAAATGGCCACTGTAATAATGGACGCAAATCATAGTACGCTGAAATATCTAAACGGCTGCAAACTGCTCTCAGTGGAACCTGAGACTTAAAGAACAAAAGAATAGGAGGTAAAAGTAATAAATGAAAGAGAGAAGAAAGACACAGTGTCACAGAAGTCTCATGGACGGACTGCACAGACATGATTCAAATGAAGAAACATCTGTTTTCTTCTCAGAGGCTCAATGGGTGATTTTTTTTTCACTTTGAGACTAAACAAATGAAAGGGCAATACTTTGTTTTCTCCTCAATGCAACATTTCAGGACTTAGGACAGCATGAAGGCTACATTGAAAAAACTAAAGCAAAAAAGCTCTGTTTAAACTGCAAAATGACCTCGATTTGCACTGGGAGCAATGAATCTTCACAAAGCACCCAAACTATGACTCAGTAATTTGTTTTATTTTAATTATTATTTTCGGTATTTGTAAGCTAGTAGCAGGTAGATTTCTAATACATAGTGTTAGTGCTCTTTATAGAAGCGAGGTTTTAATCTCCATTGTGATACGTGCATAGAGCTTTTTCACTATTGATGATTCAAAGTTAAAAATACAAATGCTCTCGTGAGCTCTTCGGAGGGGTGAAAACCACCAAGGCCCCAGAGGATGATGGGTAGGGCCCTGCTTGTAGGTAGCACCGCAAGGGACAGGGACGGCATGCGGCCACCACGGTCTCAAGCCATGCGACGTGGCGCTGGGTAGACGCCGCGGCCTGCGATCGGCAGCTGGTGGAGCAAAGGCCAAGCGACCCGCCCCGTCAATGTGTCCCTGACATACTTCGAAAATACTGTGAAGTTCAGCTCTGCTACCAGGACAAGTCGCTGAACTCTCCAGCAGATGTTGAACTTGGGCCAGGCTCAAGAGGTAATTTATCTTGGCACTTAGGTTGTGCGAACATTTTCTATTTTTTCTGTCAAATAAGATAATACGGGCCCTGTCACAAGCTGACGTCTCAGCGGTGATGGTTTCACTCGGAGCAGCCAGACATGTGGGCACCAGGTATAATAGCCTTTTGCTGCCTTTTTTTTCCTTATTGACACAAAACTTCCCGCTGCTGTTTTTCTTGTCAGATTTCACAAATGGCAGTTTTCAATTGAGCAAATGCTGCCTTTATTCTCATTAAAACAAAGTTCTATTGTTTTCATTTTTACTCTTTGTTTCTGTCCTTGTGCTACATTTTAGTACCTATCAAATTATGCTATGTAAACAATTTTAGCAAAAATTGTTTTTCCTTTTGTAAAGATGTCATTTGAACAAAATCTTAGCTGAGATATTTTCATTTATTACAAAAAGCTATTAGCTATTTGTCCAAACAAACAAATGTATGATATATACATATAGTATTTACTATAGACATAATAAACTGTTATACTATATTGCCCAAATTCTATGGGAAATACTGAAAAATACTACAATTAAAGCCCTATAGTCTATGTTTACATAGCAAACATAATGAACAGAGTGAAAACAATTACTAGTGTTTAAAATATTGAAATGACTGGGATTAAGTCTTTGAGACATTTTATTGTGTCGGAATCCACAATGTGATATGAATGTACTATATTTTCAAAAAAGAGCACGGACATAGAGAAATTATGCACAAGAAGATGGCTTTCTGCAAATATTTTCACAAGACTCACTTGTGATACCCTGTCCACAAGAATTACCTTTCACATCCATCATGCTGATGTCTCATGCATGGTAACTTAGACTTGAAAACAAACAAAAAACAAAATTATGGTTTTCTTTTCTATTACAACTTTTTTGACAGTTTTAATATATGGAAGTATCAAGATACCTCAGAATGTTCTGTATCCTTTACACAGTCAGTGACTCTTAATTTTCTACCTGAAGCACGTAATTGCGTAATTAAACCCATTTAAAATCTGAGTCTGTATCTAATAAAATACGCATGCGGCTGCTTATTATCTAAAAAGAGGCTAAAAAGGAGAAGAAAAGCAATTTCCCCAAAATGAATAGCTGGTCTTGAGTAGAACTCAAGTATTCATCAAGCTGTGGATAATTAGAGGTATATGCAGCTTCAACCCCTATGCATGTTTTTAAGAATCAAAAACAAACATCTGATTTTTTCAATTTGTGTTACTTCAGCAAATGTATGATTTGCGAGTGGCCGACACGCAGATAGGAGCCTGAGAGAGGGAAACGCGTTATTTTGTTGACGTTTTATGTATATTTTCGAGGTGAAAGGTTAAGGCTGGTCCCCACGGTGCATTTTTGTTTAACGACCACCGACGTTTTCATGAAGAGGCCTGGGGAAACCGATAGGGCAGTTTAAACAAGATGGGTCGTAATAAGAAGAAAAGTTTACTTGTCAATCTTTTATTAGGAGGGTCATAAACATTTTCCCTCAAAATGTCCGACACTGAAACCTCAGCAGTGTGTGAGTGTGTGCATGGATGGAAACAGGGTGGTTAACAGCATGAAAGACTTTTTGTGTCTGGAGGAATAAGATCCTTCAAGGACATCCCTGAATAAGACTTGGGTTTCCTCGGTGAAAAGTGTGTTTCTTAACCGCTTAAATTACATAAGCCAAGCAGAAAACGAAGAGGTTCGACAGTTATGAACAGGCCATTTGAAATTTTCCTATTTTCCATACGTCAAATAAATACAGAAAATCAGGCTTGCCATGAAAAAATACACAACAAATGTATATATGGCCAATGACTGAGGCCTTTAATAGTAAACTACGCGGAGAACACCTTTTTTAATGTTTTTGTGCCAATTCCTCCTCGAGCAGCAGGGAAAGCAAAGCAAAGTAAGGACGTTTAAAAAAAAAAAAAAAGCCAGACTCGCTTTTTTAAATGGTGTGAAAAAGTATGAAACATCCAAGCTATGCTCAGCAACAGCCAATTTTTCACGCGGCCAAACACACCCAGGCCGTGAAAAATCCTCCTTACGTCCGGTTGCCAGTGAAACAGCGAAGTGGGAAAAAAAACGTTGGGAATGTCATGCCAGGAGTTGCAGGTAAATTAGCGCAGGTTACGCACACACACACACACACACACACAAGTGCATGCGATCTGATTCGTTGAGTTAACGCTTGGCATGGCCATCCAGAAACGTCAACGGCACTGCTGAACAGTTGTCTCTGATCCCTGAGTTACCGTATGATCCACGCTCGACTTCGCTGATGCATGCACATTGATGTCCTTAAATATTTTATCAGGATTTAACATCTACCTCCTCATTGGTGTACTAGAAAGTGCATCTTAAACATTTTACAATGAGGTAAACAAACACGATGTAAACAGCCTGACATGCATGTATATGTGACTTTTCACCGCCTCCAACTGCGTGTCTCCGGACGGTTTTTGATGCACAATGCATTAGGTGATACACGCATTTTGACTGCCTAACTCGGGCCACGCAGGCTCGCCAAGGACATGCATCCCCCTGCAAAGAATGCAGGCTCTTTCATTGTGCAAAAATCCACGGCCGCTCATAGCAAGGAGGAAATCAAGGCCACGGCAGTGATGCTCGAACGCCTGAAAGATTTGTGTGATCTTTGTTGTGTGTAAAATATTTTCCCTTATGGAAAGATGTGACTTCACTCGTTATAAATGTCTAAAGACATTTTTTTTGCCAGAAATTTCACAGCGTTTGTTCAGCTTTCTGTAGGAGTGACAAGGGTCTCCCAGTTTCTCGGGTTTTTGTACGACATCCTGGTCATTTCCTGTGGGACTGCTTGATCCGTCGTCTGGGCACTGTGGAGTTGTGTGATACAAGCCTGGAACATGCATCGTTTTGATGTAGGGGCTGGGGGGGGATAGGCGTCTCACCACCCAGCGTCCCGCCTAACTCACCGCGTCCATCCCCATGCACCCTGTCCCGTGCAATTATGGTTCAAACATTATCCAAAGCGCCGAATTTGCATTTGAAACAATCCGAGACTCTACTCAATGGGCCCATTGTCTGGGAAGGCAGAGCCGAATGAGTCCCCTCACTGTTCTGCAGCCTCAGAGCAAACGCTCCCCAAACAGGAAGGCTCCAAATTCTACTTCCTGGTTCATTACGTGCTCAAGACTCTTGACCTGGGAATTTGAAATGTATATCCCAAGGTCATCGCTCTAATCAACTCATCAGGCACAGCGGCTGGTGGAAAAAAACATACAAAACACACACATTTGTATTATTGTATAAAGTTTCACCAGAATAGTGACAATATGCCAGATACCAGACGATTCACGCTCACTTTAGTGTGCTTATTTTAACCTAATAAATACAGTTATATATCCATAATCACTATGAAAACTGAAATGATGTATTAGATTTTATGATGTTTTATAAATATTCATGAACTGCCAGTGCTGGCCTCCTGACCAGGGCGTCCCCCTGCCTCTTACCTCACTTCCTTTGATGGGTTCCAGGTTTATCATGACCCTGTATCAAATACACAGTGCTAAAGATGGATGCACGCAGGGGAGCTATGCTAACTTATCTCGCTAATTGCCTTTCAACTATTTATGGCTGTTGCTTCGGTGCCGCTAACAAAGGTAGCGGGAAGAGAAAACGAGGCTTTATTCCTTTGGTCTTTAACAAGGTGGCTAAATGCTCCTTCATAAATCATGTATATCAAAACATTATTAGGAGCATGTGGTTTGGCAATAAGGCCGTTTCGGGTTTCCCTCGAAAAACATCTGGTTTTTAATAACGCCGAAGGAGCGGCGGTGGGACTGCGAGGACGGACTCACTGCGCGGCCACTCCCACCGACACCGGCGGCTGGACGACGGCCTGAGACACTGTCTCTACGGGAACCCCTGGCAGAGGGGGGGGCACCTCGGGCTCTCAAAAAAGTGGCAGCTCAGCTACTAATGGTGCCCATAAAGCTTTAAATTATGACAATATGGGCAGCTTAATAGGGCTTTTACACTGAGTTTATCTTAATTTATGGTGCACAACGTGTGCAAGGACATGTAAAACTGTACTATGTGAAACAGTGAAACGTAACAAGACATTTCATTGGTTGATTGACTGATTGAGTAATTGATTGGTAGACTGGTTAATGAAACATTTGATTGGTTGTTGGATTGAATAAGTAATTAATTGATTGATCGATCACTGATCATTGATTCATTCGATACATCTCAACATGTTCTGGTGCCACATTTGAATGCTCTTCAGGGGGATTCTCAGCAGCGTAAATTAGCAACTGGCGTCCACCCTCCACACAGTGCAGGGTAATCCCACACCAGTAGGAGGCAGCACAGTTAATGAACTGGAGAGGCAGCCAAAAGATGGCAGGTCATAGTCACGGTATGTATTACAATGTAAACTTGAAATACCTAATCTCAATTACTTAATTAAAATAATACCATTATCTAAACTACCATGAACTGGTCAAATAAAGTCTCTGAGGGAACTAAGTAAAGAATGAATCTAAAGAGGACTGTACTCATTTGACTCAGTCACACTGGCTATTAAATGCAGTTTTCTTATTAATTCTCTTGTAAATGATGTTGCAGTGTGTAACCGACACCCACATTAATTAGCATCCAGCTATTAATTTAAATACCGTTAAAGGTTACAGCTCTGCTGCCGACACAGAGCCCCGGCTGAGGTAACGGGCGAGGGCTTTGCGATCCCCCTGCGCCCCGCTCTCAACAACAAGTGTTTAGCTCACATAATTGCCATAAATAAGCATTAGTGCGTAGCTCTGGCTGTTGCTTAGCTTCTAATGGCGGCGGTAAATGTGCGTGGAGAGGCTGGGAACCAGCGAAGTTAAGTGGGCCCTCCGGAGGCGGGGGGTCGCGCGGGACAAGGACGAAGGTCACCTGACTGCCCGTGGGTATGAGAGCCACTTATTTCCGCATTACATCAGCTCATACCGCGGGTCTGCAGCCGGAACACTTCAAAGCCTCGGAACGACTTAACAAACCTGGCACGAATTATCAAGTGTCACTGATTAAGCTGAGGAAGAAACAAATGACTCATTTGTTGAGTCCAGGGAAAGCTGGGGGGG
>JAODKE010000047.1:9716508-9742436 GCA_026779605.1 Mormyrus hasselquistii | reverse complement strand
AAGGCAGGGAACAGCCCAGGATGGGGCGCCGACCCATCGCAGGGCACAAGGCAGGGAACAGCCCAGGATGGGGCGCCGACCCATCGCAGGGCACAAGGCAGGGAACAGCCCAGGATGGGGCGCCAACCCATCAGGGACCCAGAGAATCGTCCTGACTTCCGCCCCATTACTGCATTCCTGCACTTACAGAGAGTTTGGCAACTTTGTCTGGACTTTAAGGGAGAGGAAACCCCACAGCGAGACGCGGAGGAAATGCAAACTCCACACACGCAGAGCTGTGGCAGAGGCTCCGCCCCCTGGTCTCCATCTAACCACAGCGCCGCCCTTAATAAACCATTAAAAAATTGAAAATGCAACACATATCATTAATAATGAGAGGATAAATACAAAAAAACGTTACCCAAAACAGCTGCAATATGATACAACTGAACTGGTCATTATATATTTGATATATGTTCCGCTGTGAGTGGCGCATGGAGCACGGTCTCCCAAACGCAGTCTAGACTGACTGTCATGTTTTACAATCTCAGAGGCCGTCGTCCTGGTTCACCGCACGAGGGAAATTCCTCAAAGACAGCAGCGGCCAACATCTGTGGCATGCAGAAACGCACGCACTCACTCCGGGGAGACAAGACGAGCTAGGAGTTACGGCCGAAAACCGTCTGTCGGGGTCCCTGCTCACCTCCATGGAACGATCAATTTCCTTTATAGGGAAGCTATGAAGAGAGATGGGAAGAGATTCATGGGAGAGTAATGAGCTGGATTCACGTCAGGCTGGAGGTCGACTGGAAACATTTGTTTTCTTGGCTGCGGGGTGGGGGGGGGGTGGGGGGTTTGCACACAATCATGTGGCTGTCTGATACGGTGATTTGAGTTTCAGGCCGTCGTCTAGAGTGCAGTAACTCGCTTGGGTAAAAATGGTCCCTGCCGATTCTCGGTTCTCTGCCGTGAATCAGGACGGATGTAGTAAACGGTCCTTGTTAGCTAAGACACTGTCATCCCGTCACCTGCTTCTGGGCCTTGGGGTCCCCGATGATTGTCATATCACTTTGAAAGGCGCCACGCTGTGGCGAGTACCTGTAACTGCACCCGTTCTCAGAATCCACTACACGCGATGAGAATGTATGTCTACGACTGAACCTTTTCTGCACACATCTTACCCCGCTGGTACCCAGAGGTCTTTTGCTGATATCTTTAGAAGACATCAAAATGACATCGACATCCTTTTTGCTTTTATATAGCATATGTAGCGCTTACAAATATATGCAGTATGTACTGTTCAAGTCATATTTTTCAGCCTGTCTAGGAAAGAGTAGGAAAAAGCAACAATAAAGAATATATGATTTTGCATATTCCAGCTAATTCTTACTGCCATGTCCAACCTGTACATTAACTACACCTCAAACGCGACCTTCTGAGCGTCACCTGGGCTGCACACACTGCCCTAAGTGTCATTAGGTAACATGTGACTCTGCTCATACAGTACGGATTTCCAAATGAATACACAGAAATTAATGGAAAATCACTCGGGTGGAAGCAAACCGGACGGCCTCTCGCATCTCGTACACCTCAGCAGCTTCATGAATTATTTTCTCAGCCCTCTGTGGCTCCTCCTCCTCCTCCTGTGGGCTCTGGCGCAAGTCCAGACTATTCTGTCCGAGTATTGATGGTGACATCACAGTTGGCGAGCTGGCAGGCCCCGCACACTGGCCTCTTATTGTATGTACATTTCAACAAATTTCTTCTTGAGCAAATGACAAACTCGAAACCACCTCAACACCTGCCCTTAAACTGACCGGGCAGTTGGACTTAGTAACATACGCTAGTCAAACTAGCAACAATGCAAACAGTCACATGGATGATTTAAAAAGCTGTGTACAGGGGGTTGATAATGGTTTTCCACTAGAACAGGTGGGGGTCAGAAGATACCCCCCCTGGCCGTCTCAGGACCCTCTACCGCACACAAGTTCACATCTAATGTTTGTGTTTTTATCAGAGGCGGACATTTCAGGTCCAGAAAGTGAAAATCCAAACCAGGATTTTGTTTCAACCAACCAGTCGAGTTCTCTGTGACTGTGATTCTTTATGCTAAACTGCTTGGTTGAAACAAAATCCTTGGATTTTTACTTTCTGGACCTGAAATGTCCGCCTCTGGCCTTTATGTTAGGAAGCGATTGGGCCTAAGCTGGACGGGGCTTGTTCCGGATGGTTCCGGAGCTTCATCACTTATACTTGCTTTCACTCCTGGCCAGAACCATAATGGCTCTTCAAAAAAACGAACGGTATGACATATTCTTCGGTCCGTTTGTCCCTTCAACATGTGTCGCCGGGTGACCGTGAGAGCAGATGCTGCCGGAGCTGCCAAAACCTACCGACACGCATTCCTCTGCCCCCCCCACATCCCCACCGCCCCGTCTCATACACCCACAATTTGTCTCTGCTGACAGCCCAGAGGCTTTCTGCCTTTCACTCTGTTTTGGTCCTGTGACATCACAACACGGCAGGCCTTGAAGTCGGGAGGGGGGGGCAAGCTAAAACAACCGTGACATATCTAATAACTGCTCGCAGGTCTCAAAGCCTGAACCCTGTGCCAGCAGGTTTACCTTGCTGTAATCAGGCCCACATTGTTTGGGTTCAAAGCACTGCCTCCATAATTCTCTGTAATATAATTAACACATAGCTGCCCTGATCTAAAACACTCATGTGGGAATTTGAAATCACCTGAGCCCTTTTCTGGCTGGTTGACAGGGCAAGCCTTTCTTCCACAAAAGAATCCTGCACGTTGTGTGAACCAGCCACAGAATCAAGGGCACACGAAATATATATACATATATATTAATTGAAATTTCATTTATATTTTTATTCTCACTTTAATTTATTTTACCCTGCTCTGTAGGGTCATGTGGTTTCAGATCACATTCTGACCAATTACATCCACCCATCCATTTTGTTTACACAAAAAGGTTCTGAGGGCAGAAGGAACATTGACATGATTGAGTCAGAGAAATAACCAATCAGATTGTAGAGGAGGTGAGGCCAAGCAACTAGAGGAGGCAGGACCAACCAATTAGATGTTTTGGTCCTCTAGTTGCTTAGACCACTGTTAGCTTCCTGGACCAAAAAAAATTCCTTTTGCCCTCAGAACATTTTTGCATAAACAAAACTCCCATGAGCATCTTCTGAAACCGCTCGTCCTATTCAGAGTTGCAGGGGGTCCAGAACCTCTCCCAGAGGCTATGAATACAATACAGGGAACAACCCAGGATGGGGCGCCTACCTATCGAAAATCCTGTCCAATTATTTATTGTTATTTCTGGTCATGTGACAACAGTTGGCCAATCGTTCAACACTTCAATGGACTCGCTGAAGACCATTGTTAGTCAAATACTGGTATTAAGGAGAATGGAAGAGGCGTTAATGTGCAGTCAAGTGTTAATAAGATGATACCTGAACTACAGTGAAGTCAAGGTTTCAATGCATATTTTCAAAGGGGTTTTCGAAGGCATGCAGAGATGCTCAGTGGCAGTTTGTAACGGAACCATTTTCCCAGGCAGAGCAATGAAACAATGGCTCACTGACATCACTGCTGTGCAATAAATCGGGATTTTCAGCACGGCCCGCTCGGCTGTCTTTAGCACATAAACAAGCGGTACCAGGGGAATTGCGGTCGAGAAACCAATTTTGAATCATGCTCCCACTCTGAATCGGCCTCTAAGAAGTGTGTGAAAAAGAATGGGACCATATGCAGGCGGAGACGAGAGAACGACATGGGTGTGCGTTTCGCATTACGCCTTCAGTCACATCACCCGTACCGCCGTCGCTGACCTTCC
Organism: Mormyrus hasselquistii; assembly: GCA_026779605.1. Lineage (NCBI taxonomy): Eukaryota > Metazoa > Chordata > Actinopteri > Osteoglossiformes > Mormyridae > Mormyrus > Mormyrus hasselquistii. The sequence goes on along the minus strand of JAODKE010000047.1, from coordinate 9,738,606 downwards.
CGGAGACCTCGGGACTGACAGCCTGAAGTGATCAACCTCCTAATATCAGACTGCTGTTACTCACCTGCAAAACCCAGGCCTCAGATCAAACAGGAGTCAACTGATCCATCGCTAAAATTTTTCTGAAACCCTGTACCAAGCCTACAGCCACTCTGCACACATAACGCAAAGCCGGCTCATTCCAAGCTTCTCAGCAACGCCATTCACTCCAGGCACCTTCCGAAAATTTTGTTCTGTGCATCCTAGTGTCTCAGTAAGTAGCGTCATAGCGCCGCACCTCCAGGATTGGCCGTTCGGATGCGCCCGCAGCTCCAGGATTGGCCGTTCGGATGCGCCCGCATCTCCTCCGTGTGCCATGGGCTTCCATTGGATACTGAGGCTCCCCCCCCCAGTTCACAGACATGCAGTATGGTTAACTGGTGCTTCTGAGTTTCCCACAGAGAGTCAGTGCATGCGCCTTGCGATTTATGCTATGCCACGCAGGGTGTACCTCAGTCTCGTACCCCGCGGTGCCTGGGACAAACTCCAGTCTCCCTCCACAACCCTGACTAAGATGAGTAGTTACAAGATAGATTGGTGCTTCTTTTTTTCTGATATTTAGGTCATGTTCTTTGCTAAAAAAAAAAACAAAGTACAAAACTCTTTTTGCTGATGCATCGAAAAACATACATAATCCATACACCTCCAGCAGGCTTACCAAACTGTACTCATCTTTGAACTTATTTAAGGTTTATAGATAGATCTGGTGACCTTGATCATTTTCAGGATATGACATTAGAAGATAGATGTATGGTTGGATGATGGATACAGGTTTGTTGCCCTTTTTTAGCCTTGTCAGTGTCTCGTCTGTGTCGTTCTCATTAGTTTCCACATTGTTCGCATGCTGTTTGTGACATCTTGCGTAATTTCTTTTGCGTGTGCTGTTGATCGCATGCGGAGTGTTAATGCAAAACAGCGCAATTCCTGAATTTGATTTTATTCACTTTTATGCCCCTGGTACTATTTGGCTTCTCTCTTTGCATTTTCTGTCTGCCATTTTTATTAGTATATCAAAGAAACAGATTAAGATATTCGCGATGGAGGATTCGCGAGGAAAAATTACAGTATAAAAAGGTATGTTACTGTTTTAGCGGTTGATGGTAACAGTTAATCAGGTGATATCACGGTTTTCGTGTAGTGAACCGCTGTGGATTGATGATCCCATATATTGTGAATTACCTCATGTCAGAGAGGGAGACAGCGGGTTACTGCACTGTGCGACGATTAATGGTGCTTGCGATAGCTGTATCTATACGTTACAGCTTGCGAATAACATGAATGCTCTCACACAAACTTACGTAATGCTCACGGCCCTATTTTGTGGAACCTCCAACGCAAAGTGTTTCCACGATTTCAATCCTCGACGCTGACATATGAGGTAGGATAACATGAAGGATTATTTCAACATATTTACATAATGATGAAGATATTCTCTGAATGACAATGACTAGTCATTATTGTTTTAGGTGCGATGTTTAATTCCCTTTAAAATAAACATGTGCGGAATATCCATCAATATGACATTTGGATTATTTCTCCTTTTATTTAGTTTTTTTTGAGGTATGGTGAGTCACAATCAGCATCAGCCAATGCTGGTTAACAACAATATAAAAGGTCAAATGCAGACACATACTGTATACAGAATATATTATTCAACCATGTGGAAGAAGATACAGTCTTATTTAGAAATTAAATAACATAATCCAGAGAATTTGATAATTCCTTAACATTCTTGGCATACAAAGCAAATTCAATTTTGTTTGAGTTTTTTTTTTTTTTTTTCGCCATTTTGACATTTTCAAGCCTCTTGGAGAGAGCAGCGCCTCGCTGTCCGCCGAGATAAAGCCAGCCAATCACTGCTCAGGCTCATTTTCCCGTTTATATCAGCCCAGCAAAGCACGCACATTGTGTCAACACGGTCCCACGTCTGGCATAAACAAATGGGAATTTCTTCCCTTTCAAAGTTCGGGGAACGTCAAGAGGGAGAGGATGGCAGGCTGCACTCTGCAGTTTTACACCCGGTAATCAGATTTGACAGGGAGGCCTGGGCACTGTTACCCCAAGCCCTTTCCTAGCCACTCCCCCCCCCAAGCCAACAAGGACCACTAATATTATTTATCCTTTTCCAGTCCCACCTCGGGTGTCATGTTTGTCTGACCTTCCCATTCTGAGATTTTCCACCGATTCCGAATGGCATCGAGAAGTGTCTCGTGGGAGTGATGTCACTTCCTGTCATCTTTCAAAAGGCGAGGCAAGTGGGATTCTCACGGTCCCGGCTGCAGAGCGACGCTTATTCACTCAGAAATAACCACTGGAGTCGAGGCCCATTGCTTCGTGATGGCCCAGGCAGCCTGGAACACTACAGAGTATCAGCAGGTTAATTCACCAGCCAGGTAGGCTGGGGAATATTAAACACAGCCCTTCCGGGGTAATTGTGTAACTTTCCACCATTATTGTCTCTTAATCCACTTAGCTATGGACTGCAGCCAGGCTTTGAAGGTCTAAAGATAAACACTTAAGCTACACACTGGTCTATCCAAACACTCTAAGCCGCAAGTTATGCAAATGTACGATAAAGCAGAGGATAGGTTAGTTATTGCAGGTGGAGATGATGTGACAGATAGAGGAGCAAATTCCCCAGCTTCTGGGCAACGTAAGCAAATGATTTTATGTCATTGCTGCAGGGTTGGGCGTTTGGAGGCTGACGCGTAGCATTCGAAGACCCCTGGAGTTAGAGACACCCCCAGGAGAAAGGTGTTTTATCAGACACACTTTTGCCATGTTTGTTTGGTTAGTTTTGAATCTCTAGGCTGTCGTCGTAGAGATTTTCTCTCAAAAGTAAAGGCGACTGAGGGAGAAAGATGAAGAAAAAAAACAACACGCTTTTTCATCCTACACAGCTTTGTAAAAGGATGCCTTAAGCCCAAACGCCACACTGAAAATCTTCATGTCAAAAGATTTTGTGTGTGTGTGTGTGTGTGTGTGTGTGTATTTATGTGTGTGTGTGTGTGTGTGTGTGTGTGGTAAAATCAGAGATGAGGTTGGGAATCCATTGAAGTATGATGCAAGCCCCATTCGCCTTTAAAAATAAACATTGCCTTTGACTTTGTTTCGCAAAGTGGAGGCTCTTCCATGGTGTTCCATGCTGTAATCGGCCGTCTACATGATTGTGGGGTTAAATAAGCCGATCTGTGCAAGTCAAATTACGGAGATTTATCGCGTTTCCGGCGAACTGAGGCGAAACGCATTCTTTTTGTGCCGCGACGCCAAAAATCCTGCCGGAATCTTTTCTCCCGAGCCGCAGTCTTTGGGGCTGGCGGAAATAGCCAAGAGAGAATTAAAGAGAATTATGGAAATGTGTGCTTTATTTGCTCGACACATTAAAATTTGACGTGATGGTCGCCCCCCTGAACAGCACGGGGTTTCGGTGCTTGTCAGCACGTCTCAGTCCTGCAAATTCAAGTGACTGGAAATTCGCACAGAAGGATAGGGCCCGCGTACCCAGTGCCATCACTGGTATGGAATTCAGACGAGTGCTCAGGGAACACCTTCAGATGCTGCTTTTGATTTGCTGGGTCGGAGAAGCGTGGTTAGGGAGAAGCAGACACAGGCAAAGAAGTGAACCGCTCCAGAGGGCATGAGTAATACTGTAGAAGTCGATTGCTTTTTTTCCCCCTTAAAAAGCTGATCTTGCTCTTAATTTGGGCCCGCAGATCAACGTTATGTTGGACTGAACTTCAAGTCGCTCCGCCGTTCAGGGCCAGAATCCCTCCTAAAAATCTTTTAAACTTCACGTCCTTCAGTAAAAACACATCAAAGGCCAAGACTTAAAAGAATGATATTTCTGCTCCCTATACCACTTTGAAACATCTGAGAACATACGTTCTAATTCAGAGATATGTTCATGCTTTTTGGCGTATTTATAAAATATTGAATTTTTTTTCTTCCTTTTTCATATTTATTAGCATTTGTTTGAAAAGGTCTTCTTTGTCCATTATTAAGGCAGCCATTTGTACGGTTGGATTTGCGTGTAACAATGTTCAATGGTGAATTTATAAGATATTTTATTTGTACCGGAGCTGGGGCGAGTAGAACGATAGCCGGCTAAAGAATAAACGTATACTTTGGACACGGGTGCGCGTTGATTCGATCGGCACGTCATTAAAAAACCGGCCACGCAAGAACCGGATTTCTCAGCTGTGACCCATCGCCGTCCACGTTACTTACTGCTCGAATTGAGGAAATCAATGTGGGAGTAAATGGGATGTCTGGGAGTGGTAGGGGATCGGGGATTTTCAACATCACGAGTGGATGAAGCTGATACTGGACCCTGTACCTATTTCCAAACAACCTGAGACACATGCATTGTTGATAAGTGAACCTTCTCCAAGATTGTGCAACCATCTAATGTTCTTTTCTTGCATCCGGCTTCACTTTCTGTTGGAACGGCGACTCAAAGCGGCGAGTTTCACCAAGCTCGTCCCCTGATCTTGTTTCCATGCAGGATAACCAGAACAGGGTGAAAAAATATAAAGCCGCAAGCTCACTATTTTATCTTCTCCTCTGGGCACCTTTGAAATGCGATATGATATTTGGCCAGTTTCGAAAGGATTTGCTTGAAGCGTTTCTTCCTAAGCGGTTCTCGGTGTGCCGGAACAGACTGGCAGTGTGGACGTGCGTGCGAATGGCCTCGTGGTTCAACCGCAGCATATCCGTGAGTGTCGCCGGGCTGCTGCATCTGCAAGGAAGAAATCTAGTCATTCTGCCTGGGGAATATGTAACTGTCCAGAACAAACCACGAAAATGCCTTCACAATTAATATTGGGTGAAAGAGCAAAGCCAACAGTATCTGTTATGAAGCACTGAGCTCTTTTATCTGTGCTAGCTAATGCTATTTTCTGTTTAATTTTAAGTCTTAGTTGAGTTGTATGGCTTGTATAAAAAGATTCAAAACTGTTGGGTGTATTCTGTGGACGTATATATGTACAATGGCTGCCAGATTTGAGAATTGCATTTGGGGCAGAATAATCAATTAAAATTTGTTGCCATAGAATTCAGGTTATTCATCAAGGCAAGTTAAATAACAGCCTGGTTTCCTTGTGCGTCATTCAGGTTACTGTCAAAGTTTCTACTTCATTCCACTATTGACAGAAACACAACAAACACCAGTTTGTATGCTTATGTATCCAGATTTCTTTGTATGCTTGAGTTTCTCAGAAGGTGGACAAAACATACCCCAAAGCCACTACAACCCTACACCCGGGGACGAACAAGCGCAGATCACCGCCTTAATCGGGGTTTCAAGGAAACTATTGAGCACAGCCAGATATTTTAAGCAGCCAGTTCAGAAATGGTGTCTCTTTTATGGCTCCATTTCTATCTGAAGTTGTGTGAGTGTCAAGTCTGTGTGTTATGTCTGTCTAAGCAAAATACGGACTTGGTTATTTAACCAGCTAGCAATCCATTTATCACAGAAATGCAGTCGTTGCCGGAGGGGAAGGGGAGCTGTGAAACCCATCAGCTGCCAAGATAATTTGAAAGGTATAAGCTAGTCAGGCCATGGCCGTTTAAGCGAGCCACAGAGAGACACCATCCCCCTTGGCTCGGGACTTTATTCAACCAGAATTCGCCCGCGCTCCGCCATTGTTCGCTCCTTGGCGATCCGCCTCAGGTAGACATGGATAATTTCAAATAAATGCCATTGCATAAGAGTTCACATTTCCTTTCCTGAGCTCGTTTTGCTAGGCCGAAAATTCCTTTTCGCACTTTATTCGCGCCTCGTTCTGGCAAATCGACGTAAGATATACACTGCTGCCTTTATGGTTTCACTGGTTACATAAATAACGTAGGAAAGGGGGCGATAAAATACAGCTACGGAGCACAAAGGGGAACGGCCCTGCCAGAGTAAGACACGTATTTAGCGGGTTTAGCATTACAAGGAAAAATATCCAGAATATCTGTGGAATAGGTAAAGAATAACTACAATAATTATAACCACCGATTAAAACAAAAATAGAAGTGCCCCAGAAGTCACATATTTCCTGCATACTGGTCTGGTTAGACGATTCTCACAGGCTGAATTACCACTGTATTTATGGACAAAATTACCGCGGCCTTGTACCTAAGAGACAACAGATTTGCCTTTAAAGGTTCGATTTACAACCGGCCACAAAACTCGAGCCGCAATTGAGGGCGCATGGTTAACACCGATAGGAAACGAGCGAGAACTGAAGTCAGGCGTGGAGCACGCTTCCTGTTTTGGCTTCACCGTGGAGAGAAACGGCGCTCCCCGGTGGGCCGTGGCGGGGCCGCCCGCAGAGAATTCGCAGGGGCGCTGCAGTGGTGGGGGTAGGGCACCACCCATCCCCCGCCTGCTTTAATCAGTTCCTACTGGGCACTCGAGAAAGCTGGGGATCATTTTACACGCATACCCGCCGACGTGTGATATGTAATCCAGTCGGTCGTGCAACAGGACACGCCGGGCTGGTGCTGATAGGCTGCTCCTCCTGACCTGGCTGCCGGGTTCGGACTCGGTTCCGGATTAACAGCATCCCTTGCCGTCGGTAGACTGGCGCTCGTTAAGCGGCACTGTATCCTAGCACAGCAGCTCTAAAACAATTTCCACTTGATTATTTAACAATCCGTATCTTCCTGTTGGGTTGCCATAGCAAAATTCGGTTGGATTTTAACAATTGATACCTGCACAATACATTGCCTACACTTAACAGAGTTCAGCAATTACCCATGAATACATGAATAAATTGTACCAGCCTCGCAATTAGAGGACTGTGTACCACTATTTTAGTGCAAAGTAGCTGCTACTTCTTAATTAGCCCTCTGCCATTTAGCTATTAATAAACTCCTAATTAGGTCTTTATTTGCCTCACCTAAAAAGTATTAAATAAAGTTTCCCGGTAGCAGCAATCGCATCGCATGGTGACTTGAAGCAGGAAAGTGGCATCCAGACGGATGAATCTAATACTCACTCCCCCCTCGTCCATGGCGCGGCTTGGCGGCACTGCCATCAGGATTAGGTGCCATTTAGGGCTGCGTTTCTGCCCGAAATGTCTCGGTCAGTCAGTGGGGAAGCCGGCAGAAGAGTCAGCACGCTTGCAGAGAGGACGCTGTAGTGAAAGCCTACATTCACCCACTAGGGACTTTGCACAGAGCTGGCTGTCACTCTCACTGTTCCCAACACTGCGCAAATCAGAATTAATTATTTATTCTCCAAGTATGTTTTCACCTCAATTGTATTACAATGTGTGTATTATGTGTTTCAGGAACGGAGAACTATATGCATATTTCATGTATAGTTCATTCTGTAAATTCCCATAAAATCTGCAACCTTTTAGGCCACCCATTCCTCTAAGGTCTACAATCAAACACAAGAAACTCACTACGGACTCGAAAATTAATAATTGTAAGTCATGTATAACGCCAGACAGGTGATTAAAAACATGTGCTTTCTGTTTTTTTCCCTGAGATATGTATCTAGCTAATGCAGCTAGCGATCAGATTTCCCTCCCAGAAACCCACGCCTGTGTTGTTTGTAAAAATGCCAACATGAGCACCGGCGTCCAGCCGATAAATCCACCAGATCGCTCGGCGTAGAATAAGAGGAGCCTTCGTCAGGTGGCATAAACCGGGGCCTGCTCTTCAGCCCCACTCGACACAAGGAATCCCGTTTAAGATAAAACAGAGTTTCAAGTCTGCTTCCTGTGTCCCTAACTCAGGATTTCAGACCAAAAAAACCCCCAGACAGTCAGGAAAGCTTCACATCTGTAATTGTGAGGCTAATCGATTTTGTGCGTATTCCACAAAAAATAAAATAAAACCAGCTCCGTTTTTACACTCTTAATGAGCCAATAGCCTTTGTGACAAGTCGCAGCATTTTCTGTATTTTCTTTTATTCCCCCCCGTAACCGCAGGCTCATTAAGGAGCGGTCAGCAAAGCTCTTTTCAAATAAACAGAGCCTCATTTAAAAAGCCACAGAGCTAGAAGCGCCAGCGAATGGGCGGCAAACTGCTCATCGCGTTTGGGTCCGACGGGGCTTTGATGCGTCACTTAGAAGTATGAGGTGGGTTTATATTCGATGGAGCGTTTGCAGAGGAGCACAGCACATTAGCGGGTCGGCTGTTGGTTACTGGTATGTTTAGCTAGCAAGAAGGCCTTCATTTTAGGCCTGTTTTCTGGGGACACACGATTCCCACTTGCACAGCGTGTTTACAGCGTGTCTTTCTGTGCCACCAGTCCTTTATAAGAAGTCCGTCTTTGTCGAATGTTCGGCGCCTGCAAATTCACAGAGTGACAGGGTGTACCGTCCGCATAAAGACAAGCGCCAGCAGTCTCAAAATACCTGAGAACATGGAGGTTTTCATAATTAAGTCAGGAGGTTTAAAGCTCTTGTTTCTGACTTATGCAAGTCCACTGCAGGAGGGAAAGTTAGATTTCCAAAGGGCAGAATAATTAATTTTAAGGCCGTTAATATAACACAAGTGATGCCTGTTTTTTTTTCTTTCAGTGCTATGATTTTATTTCATTTTGTTCTCCTTTTTTCATCAGTTTTCCAGCCCCCAGCAACATGACAGCCCCATGTTCAACACCTGAGTGAAATTACGTGTTAAACGGGTGGATTTCAGGCTCTTTCTTTCTCCTTCTTTCTCCTGGAATCAGAGCCCAGAGTCACAACCAAAAAACAGGCACTGGCGGAAGAAGAAGAATGTTCCGGATGGATTTCATGCCGTCGTCACACTTTCCTGTGCGGTGGGGGGCTGGACGGTGCGGCTATGCACGAACGGGACACTTCATAAAAACCGACAAGATGTCATTCAGGCGGCTAACATTTATTTCATTTAAGAATTAAAAACAGGAGGTGTGAGGCTGGGGGAAGAGGAAAAGCAGTAAAATGAATTCACAAGTGACAGACAAAAGTCACAAGTGACAGACAAAAGTCTTTCCTTCGATTCTCAGCTTTCTCAGTTCCAGGGAAGGAACAGCCCCTCCGATGACTTCCCCGCTCGTCCGCCGGCGCGAGCGCTCCCCGTACGCCAACAAAAATACTCAAACACTCCCCTGTCACTCCAGGTCAGCTACCTCCCTCTCTCACCTTTTCTTGCCGTCCCTCAATTCACAAGTCGCTCGCCACATTTTCCCCCAGGGAGTAAAGAACACGTTTCTGTCAAACCCTTCTGAGGCTTGAGCCTCCTTTAATGGCCAAATTAGCGCGCTGATATATACACGCGCGTTGTCGCAGCCATCTGGGGTTCCCCTCAGGCCTGACAAATCGCCGTGGCGACCAGCGTCCTTTGATGTCACAATGTTGCAAAATACGAAATTCAAGAGCAGGTGAACAGTTCAATGTAGTTAGGGGTTAAAACAGAACTATGTAGCAAAGTCTGTGGATTTTTGACACAATATGAAAATGGTGAAGTTCACCTCATTTATCCGTTTTAGTAAAATGAGTATGTTTGTCCGCATGATTCTTGCAGTCAGGGAGTTAATTTTAAAAATGAGCGGTCATGTCTCTGGCCTGGGGCTGCCAGAAAAGTATTTCCTGAAAAACAACTTAGTATTGAAACATTATTCCATACAGCAGGTTATTAATTAATTTTATCGGGATAGGGTGTATTGGAAATGCTTTCCAAAGAAGTCTGACACAAGAGGTTAAATTTTTTTTCCCCTACAGGAAATGTTACTTTCTCGATTTAGGTTTTCATGCTGCTGCTCTTCCGTACCTAATTAAAATGCAAATAAATTATACGAGACTCCCCAGCGGTGTTCAGATAGTTGCACGCATTAATACTGACGACTCATTAATATGAAAAAAAAGCCATTATCGGCATGTTAAATGTATGCCTAGATTGAAAGTACGTTGCATGTCATTGTACATACCAGTATAGTGACATATTTCCTGCTAGAATGAGAAATCAGGAGACGGGGATGTTGGGAACTGCTGTTGTACCCTTGGGCATGGCACTACACCTCTCAATTACAGCATGAATCAAGCCATTCAAATGGGTTAAAAAATTCAGCATTTGTTTCAGCATTTGTGTCCCGCGGCTCTTTATCCTTTTCACGGTCGAAACAAGCAAAACAACTCAAGTGTGTCTTGGCGTGATTTCTCCCCTTAGATCAGAGGGCAGACACGCTCGCCCGCTAATATGCGCTTCACCCAGGAGTCCGGGCGCTGACCACAGACGGAGGGAATCTCCCAGAATCGGAAACTCGATATCATTCTGCACATGTCCCTGAGAGAGCCGACATACTGAAGAGTAACCTTTCCCACTTCTTGGGAGGCGAGCCCGTCCACAGAAACGGTCCCCAGTCCGTACTTCCTTCAGAGAATTTTGGATTTTGTTAAAACAGTTGTAATTGTCGTTTAGAGAAAAAATGATGATGGTAATAGCTGTAATAAGAGGAAAAATCCGCATGATTGTGTTCCACTGAAAGCACAGAAAAGGCCTTTGGAGAAGCCTTCTTTAAATGTCCATGTTTATTGTTTCAAAATGAACTTTCTTAGCTTTAAACGTGTGATTTAGTGCCAGTGCAGACCTTAACCATTCCCAAAAGACCACAAGAATCCGTCTGGTTCACACCACAGTCTTTTACACTGCTGTTCAACTCTCAGAAGACCACACTACACCGGCACACTGGTAACATCAAGAATGTCAACAGACCCTTTTCGACGTTTTTCCACTGTTCGTAAAAGGAACCAGAAGTGACCAGTTGAAATCACCCTTCTGCTGCGTTTGTCAAACTTATGCTGTAATGCTTAATTAATTATAAGACACAGGACACTTTTATTGTCAATTGTCAAACAACATATAATGAAATTCCATGTGAGAACTCTTCTGTAGGACAGCAGCAAACTGTGCCAGAACACATAGCATGCGTAATTATCAAAACAATTATCAAAATTATGCCTGTTGTTTCCCAGAAGTAAATGAGGCTACTGGTATATTACTGGTATATATATATATATATATATACCAGTAATATATATATAACACACGCATACAAAATCACAGGCCCAGATCGTGCTTCGACAGGATGTTACTTTATACCCAAAAAGCTCGGTCTGCATGTGGGATTCTTAAACGCAGTTAAGCTATTTTACGGTTTCTCTGCGTTGTCCCTGAACCAGACCACGCACCTGGCTTTTAATTATTCCCCAAATCTTCCGGTTCCCCGGAATCTCCTCCACCCCTCTGTCCGCCTCGGTGGGCTGACCCTTCCCACCGCGGACTCACCGTCGGCTCCAGCGGCAGGTCTGAGCGCGGAAACCTCGGGATCACAGACCTGCGGCATGACAAGCTCCGAATGGCGAGCCGGCATCCGAAGCATCGCGGTAAAGAACGAGCCAAATGCCGGCAGCGCTTCTCTGACGGACCTGCAGACATGACCCCCCCCAAGTGTGCAGGGACCACACAAGCGCAACGTCGACTTCACGTAAGGAGCTATGGCAACGATTAAGGGGGCGGCGTCGGAAGAGGAGCGCCATAGCTCGCAAATCACAGCACGGACGGTGCTCGGGGGAACCTGCTTCACGTCAGCTGACTCTTCTCAGCTGCGCGGCATGCCGTTTGCGCCCGCTAGGTGGCCCCGCCGGTCCCCGGGCCTGTTTGCATGTGGTGTATATGTCAGTTCATTATTGGTCGTCTTGGCACCGCGATTTGGCTCACGGCGGGGGCTTTATGTGGCCGTGTGGGAGGCCTATTACGGCCTGTAATGAAGTAGGAGTATTGGGGGGGAGGCAGTAAGTCACCTGTGACTCCCAACCCTAGTGCAGGATTGGAAACAAGGCCCTTCTGATGTGACAGTTGCTTGAGGGGAGGCACCGGTGTAGGATTTAGGTCAGTCACTCTCCCCTGCTGCCTCGCAGCAAACAGACAGAGGCTGTACGCACCCTGCAGAGCGGCAGGAGGCCTGATCTGCCTACGCCATCCTCCACAGGCCCCAGTGCTCAAAACCCTGGCCAGTACTGTTGGACGGTGCTGAATGATTGTCAAGTAGTTTTGCTCTGCCGAAGAAAAGAGCGGGAAAGACACATCGACAGTTCCATCCACTCGTTGCCCCGGTCTCTGACTGACATCCCGACCGTCATGGCCGACAGCTGACGGCTTCTTTCACTAGGCGAGCCCAGGAGAGCGCCAACATCGCACATCCCTCCGTACAGGAGTCTGGGAATCCAGAATCTGTTCCCCCCAGGACTCCTCCGGCTGGGAATGAAATTGGAGCGAAACATGAAGTCATTTCTGACCGCCGTGTGGCCGAAAATCCGCTTCCGAGGTTGACCGGTGATCCCACTTGACCTCCCCTTCCTGTTCCCTAGGCCCTTCCTCTGGGTTTTAATCCACGTCCCACATGCTCCTGGGTGGCAGGGAAGGACCCGTGGGGGGTGTGGATCGGAAAACGTCACCTGGCTTCCAGAAAAAGGCCTGTTTGTTTTGCTCTGAATGTCACCATGCATTTTTCAAATAAACGCTGCTTTGAAAGCACTCACACACCATGGGGAAGTTACTTGGATGGATGGCCACTGGAAGGACATTAGAGGACTGGAAAAAAGCCTGTCCCTGTCAAAGGTCCCTTAGGCGTGGCCACTTTTCTGCCCGACCACAAATCTTTGAAAAAAGAGATTTCTATCTCTTTTTTTCCTGATAATTGCACTGCTGGACTTCGATTACAAACTTTATTTATGTTATTAAGCTCATTATCCCATAAAGTTTCTGAATCACTCTTGAGTTCATTAAAAGACTTTTACACTTAAGTTCAACTTTCTATAATAGACTGTATAACGAATAATAGTGGATTTTGTTGAAACTTCTCCAGGTTAATAAACATACAATCATGTTTAATTTCACAGTTTTTAATACATAGATTTGCACATTTAACTGTCTTGTTGAATGCAAGCGGTAATTACGGTGTACCCAAGCTGAAAAAATCGATCTCACACCAAGAATTTCTCAGGAAAAGTCTGGCAACACATTTTCTTTTTACCTCTAAAACCGGAGATAAAAAGTAAATTTAGGGGGAAAATAGCACATTATTTGGCACAGAAAAATATAGATTATACAAACACTCAGCGGTCACTTTGTTGGGTACACCAAGTTACTCCCAGGCACGACCCACTTTTGACTTCAGAACTGCATCAGGGGTTGACGAGCTGTACATTCAGATGAGTTTCTGTAGTACTGAGCTGTTATTTTTGCATTGTGACCATCTCGTTAGCTTTAACAGGGCTGACCATTCTCCTCTGGCTTCTCATTAACAAGGTGTCCTCACCCACAGGACTGCCACTAACTAGATTATCTGTTCCGCCCATATCCTCTGTAAACTCTAGACACTGTAGTGTTTGAGAGGAAAGCGGCTGTTTCTGACACGCTGGGGCCCCCGCCATTGGCACCAACGATGGAACGAAATTTCGAGTTGCTTTGATCCCACATCTCACCTAAAACGGTAACTGAACCCCCCGTATGCTGTATTTATTAACTTTTTCCGTTTTGAGGGGGCAGGTTGTTTAAATTAGCAGGCAGGTGTACCTAATAAACAGGCCAGTGAGTGTACCTTATGTGTGTGGGGGTTGCATCAGTAAATGCCCCCCAACAGTGTCGGATTCCTGACTAAGCTTACCTGTTACTGGAATTGCACCTGGATTCTTGTCGGAATGCCTTTATCATTCGCCAAGGAGTCCCCTTCCTCTCCCTGTCCCCTTATTGGATAAAGCGAGAAGATTAATGGCGGGGGGCTAAGGAACAGCTTTGGTCGGATTTGAACTCATTTATCCCGTCAGAGTGGCTGAAGGCGCGGGAGTTTGATTGATGGAGCTGTGCGCCAGGGTAGTATATAGTTACACATGGCTGCCATCTGACTGGGTGCCGCTTCCAACGGGGCACCTGACCAGGCTGCCGCCGTGACTCCGTGGCGTCTGACTAACGGAGCCCACTGTTGCATTATGGGTACTGACTGTGACCTTAAACGACGACCAACCCGCCTCAGAGCCGGAGACACAACTCGCGGGCGCGTCAATCGCGTCAAAGATCTTATTAAAGTTTGACTTCTGCATCCAGGCGTCAGAAGAAAAGGCGGTTCTGCTCCTCGCTTGCGGAAGCAGGTAATTCCCCATTTCAACCGGGACGATTATCAGCAAGATCATCTGAGTTATTAAATCGAATTTTACGATGAAATACTGCGCATTTTGCCCTAGACATTGCTGGATATAAAGCTTTGTTTTTGAAGGACTGATTTTATGTGTGATTTGTGTTGTTATTAATCGTGCAACCATCAGAAGGGGTGGGGGGGGGGGGCTGTAAAAAAGCAATTAAATAAAACTCGGCAGGAGAGAGGTGGAAGAAGTGGTTCTGTGTTCTGTTAAAAATAAAAAGGGATTCACAATGTCTCTTGGTCTCCACGACTACCGCCCATGTCACCCGCTCACGTTGCGATCTCAGGTCCCCCTTGACACTCGAAGACCGGCCCAGGCGTTCTCCTCAGGCCTCCGGGCTCGCTGTGGTGAGTCTCGCCATCCCGCGCTCTGGCGTCCCCGAAGGCCGCACCCCGCCATCACTCGCAGCTGTCATGGAACCTGCCGGACTTGTCACCCGGCCAAGAAAAACGGGAAAACTTCCCAATCTGAAAATGCGATCAGAAATGTCTCACTCTACATCTGTAGCCCCGCGGAGAAGTTTCACGCACACGTTGGCCGTTATTTATGGCCATTTCGGCCCATTACGAGTTCTGCGGGGGGGTACAAAGGAACTATAATGCCATTAGCCTGCAGTTAAAGCATTTTCTGTAGCCGTAAAACCTCTTCGCTCATCACACGTATGGTTTTTACAGGTTCGTCATCAGCTAAGGTTCATTTTCAGAGGACACTTCACATCAGCGTTTATTCATTTGCGATGGGTTATAATTCATTACAAACATTCCTGCCAGGTAACATTGTTTCTTCTGTATATATTAGAGTCTAGAAACAGATGTGCAAACATCTGTTTATACCTGCAAAAACAACCTTTTGGTATTCCGCTCAGATATGGGTGCCTGATAATAAGGTTTAAGTATGGCCAACGTGATTTTTCCAGAAGTAACATGCTGGTGCAGTGTAACATGTTCCTCCGAGGCCTGACAGGCAAACCCAGGCTGGGCAATAACATGCATGGATTAATTGTGTAAAAGCAAAGAGATGATGTCATGGCATCAGACCAGTTCTTTTGGCCATTTGAGGATTTTAACATCAGTAACAAAATTTAACGGAGTATTTATTATTAAATAATTAAGATCTGTCTCCTAAGGAGGAATCTCATAATAATGTTCCCTCCAAACATGAATGAAGTCTTACTTGTCTACAAGTACATTGGAATGTGTGTTTTTTTCCTACATATCCCATCATGCATTTTTTGAGACATACAAGTTGGGGTTTGATCACAGGGTCTGGGATCCATCTAATGCCCAGGAGCGGTGGATGTATGTTAGGGCCCTTGATGTAGCACCCAACAGAGATGTCTGCAATACATGGGATTCAAACCAGTCACCGTCCACCTGCAAGAACGAGGTCTCACCCACTGAGCCACATACCGCCCACCCAATCACTGGACTGCGGGATGCAGCAGAGAGCGATCTGTCAGCCACAGGCGAGGCTGCGGGTCCCGGCCGACCCCGAAGACTGAAAGAAGCATTTCATTTATGTCTTGTTTGGCTGGTTTCCTACGGGGAAGCAAGCAATTACCAACAGAAACCGCTCAGAACTCTGAAAATGCTTTCAAATGAGCCGAAAAGTTCGTATAAAAAAATTGCTTTGCGCTGAGATTGATTTCCAAAAATTATGCGTGTACAGGATCAAAATCTTACAGCGTTTGTTATGATTGGCTCAGTGCAGGACTGTGTTTACAGCAAAGGGACAGTAAACCTAGCCACTCTTTACTGTGTCATAAAAGATATGTTAAACATTTATTGGATTTTACATGCAAGGCGTGTGAGCTTCAAGCACATTTGAAATTCAATATAATAATTCATTTGATATGCCGTGTAACAGTTTATGAAAGTGATGCTGTGTCTGGGTTAAAGCATGCAGATGTAGTGTATTAAATATGCATGTACATAACTTGCTGGGCACTTTGGACGGGAGTTGATTTGAATGCAGTTTAATTCTCTCTGTGCATGACATACCACAGATAAGCCAAAATATAGATACCTATTTCTTGGTAGTGTATTTACCTTTTATTACGCATGGTCTGAAAAGCCAATAGCACATATTATTTAAATTATAGTCATATTATTCACCGTCGCGTTCTGTTTCAGAGCCAGGAGCAGGTCAAGCACCGCATCAGTTTCAAAGGTGGGATGTTTTGGGAATGTAATTGGAATGTTTTTCTCAGATGCAGCTAGCTGATTCCACATGTAGGGGGCGAAAGTGTGGGATGAGAGAGCTCTGAGTGGGGGGGGTTGGGTGGTGAATCCAGGAGGCGCAGGCAATTACGCCCTCGGTTGTTTCTGAGACAGGCCGGTATCGCAGGGCTGTTGGGGAGGACAATGTCCTGTAATGAGATCAGGGGCCCTTTCACTGCCAGAAAGGCCAATCCCAGCTGTCCTGATCCTGACTCTGGCCACCACTGGGAGCCCATGAAGAGACACTAGGCGAGAGGTGGCATGTCTATGTCTGGACTGCAGGCTGCATTCTGTTTCATGCTGAAGAAATCAGGTAGCAGATGCAGGTTTATGTTACGTAAGGAGACTGCAAAGCAGTCTTGCGTCATGTTCTGATACCTGTCAGATTATAATACTGATCTTCTGATACCTGTCAGACTTTGATACTGATCTTCTGATACCTGTCAGACTGTAATACTGATCTTCTGATACCTGTCAGATTATAATACTGATCTTCTGATACCTGTCAGACTATAATACTGATCTTCTGATATCTGTCAGACTATAATACTGATCTTCTGATACCTGTCAGACTATAATACTGATCTTCTGATATCTGTCAGACTATAATACTGAGCTTCTGATACCTGTCAGACTGTAATACTGATCTTCTGATACCTGTCAGACTATAATACTGATCTTTTGATACCTGTCAGACTGTAATACTGATCTTCTGATGCCTGTCAGACTGTAATACTGATCTTCTGATACCTGTCAGACTGTAATACTGATCTTCTGATGCCTGTCAGACCGTAATACTGATCTTCTGATACCTGTCAGACTGTAATACTGATCTTCTGATACCTGTCAGACTGTAATACTGATCTTCTGATACCTGTCAGACTGTAATACTGATCTTCTGATACCTGTCAGACTATAATACTGAAAAAAATGTGTCCGGGGCCTCCCCGCACTGGCTGGTTTGCCCGTAACTCACAGCTGTATTTAATGTTCCTGTCTTACTGCCAGACAGGTATCATTTAAATTGGGCCACGTTACAAAATGGGTCTGACCCCATATAAATCGCGTTCTAACTCAATCCTATTCCAGCTCTTTTTAATAGTGTGGAGTTCCTCAATTATACAGTGCTTTGGGGCGATGGCTTGTCAGTTACAAATATAGTAACATTACCCTGCCCACCCCCCCATCCCCCTCCGCACACGCAGTGCCGCAGCCAACAAGGCAAACAAATATATCCGTGCATCATCCACTTAGCACTGCGGGCGTCAGTGAACAGAGGAGCTGTGTAATCATAAATATGTTTCTTTATAGCAACAATCCACAGAGCCGATATTGTGAACATTTCGTTGTAATCCATTGCTCCTGGCATCTGGAACGTTCTTCACTGCAAATTCTTTAGTTACTTTTCTCAATGGCAAATGACATTCCTGGTACTTGTTTTTGCAATTACATCTAGTTAACCAGGGCTTGGTGTCTCACAGCTCCAGGGCTGTAGGTTTAGTTCCCTCCCCCTGCTCCAGTGTCAGCCACACACCCCGTTAGATTAATTGCCGTCTCTAAATTGCATGTGCAGTGTAAGCGTGTGGACGGGCGGATCGTCAGATCGCGGCTCACCAGCACCCTGTGCTGCCGTTTATAACACAACAACTGTGCCATGTTATACGGAGTTCGATTCTGTTAGTGGTCACTGGTCATTTTAAGGGACACTCCATGATTTTAAGACCTCCCTCCCCCATTAATAAATAAATAAATAAGAATAATAATAAGTAATGGAACTTTATTGATCCCTGTGGGGAAATTATTTTTACGCCTCCCTCAACTTGCTCTTTTTGTAGCACAAGTTGTCCGCGAAAGGCAGCCACCTGTAGAGGCGCCCAGGGAGCTGCCGGTTAAGGGCCTTGCTCAAGGACTATGGAGGATTATGGCACACAGGTTTAGCCCACTGAGCCACATGCTGCCCCCAATTCGACCACACAAGCTATACATGTAACAATGTTTTACATATTCAGCTTTTTCTGGGTATCTATGACTATTTGTTCACAACATAATGTAGCTGTATCATATGCCTACCCTTATACAGGTTTTATGAATGCTTTATAATCAGGTTATTAGTTGTAAATCATTAGTAGACAATTATTACCAAGTGATCATACAGATTAATTTTTTTTAATCGATGAGTTACTACCATTTATCGGTGGCAAATGGGAGTCTTATTGTAAAGTAATACCAAACTCACAGTAAAACTGCATGATGGACCACGATTCCACCATTTGATTCACGCTAATTTTTCTGATATTTTACGCCATTGTATAATGAATGAAAACAATGTCACTACAAGAGGTGTAGCGTCTGAAACGGGTTTAGAAATTATATGCAAAGGGCTTTTATTGTCCTGGAATATTTCCCAAGAGTTACTGAAATATCACCTCCCCCCCCCCCCCTTCCGCACTCACACTAGTACATGTCCACCATCCTGCCACTTTTGGGGGGGGGGGGGGGGATTCAGGCCTGATGCCAGCCACAGGAAGCCAGCTGGGACCTCACGCCGGCTGCCAGTGGGTACAGGCAGCAGATTTCTGTCGCGGATGCTCCGCCCGATCTATCTGTGTGACAAACAGGGACGGCTGAGAAGCTCAGTATGTCCACTTTCAGGTCCCACGTACATCTCCAGCAGTCACAGATCAAACACTGTAAATAATAATAAGTACATCACATATTCCGGCCGTTTTTTGCCACGTATTCAAGGTCTGCGTGGCATATGTTTCTGTTTATTCCTTGCATACATATTTTCCAGCGATTGTTCTTTTATTGTGGTGCGTGGTGGTATTCAGGGGTCAAATCCAACTGAGCAGATGAGAAGAGGAGCAAAAGTTATAGAAGATGTGTGTGGAAGCTCCGAGCTTCATGAGAACTGGGTGGCCACAGGCCAGGAAACCAGGCAACTGTCACTCTGAAGAAAGTAAAGCCTCAGCTTCAGCAGGTAAACTGTGATAGACAAAGGCAGCCATCTTATTGGACAATCTGTTTGCACATTACAATCACACATTGCACACAATGAATGTTAAGTACTATAAATGTACATGTCTGTATTGTGCCTGTGCCTGTGCCTGTCTGATTGCAGTACTTGAACATGCACAAAATTTCTTTATCACATTCATTGCATTTATGCCTCTGTTGTGTATGTTGTAATTTATTCTCTGTCTGTTTATGTCCTAATTGTTAGTCACATATTGTCATAGCGTATCCAACAGCAGAAAGACAAGACAAAATATCCACTGGCCTTGTTCATGTGGCAACAAAGATTCCGATTTTGATTTAAAATGGCTAGCCGGCTTTTCATAAACGTCAGAAAATAAAGTTGAGCTATTTCTCTATAATTAGTGTTCAGTAATTACAGAACTGTACACATAAATATCGTGCAAGTCCGCAGCGTAGGTGGTCAAGTAAAAATAGAGCAATTTGCTGGACCGGCAGCTTAAAATAGAATAAGGATTAATTTCATATTGCGTTTAATCTCATTCTTAGACAATGCAAATGACATACAATAACTGGCGTCGGGTCTAATTATAAATCTATACTTAGAGAACAATCTGTACTTGTGGAATAACCTAACGCTGATGTTATAAATATGTAAAAAGATTGTCTTGAAATGCTAACCTGTTCATCATTTGACTACGCTGAGGACCGGCTGAACGTAATTGTTCCTGGTAAGGCTTTCGCCTCATCAGACAGTCATACTCTTTCTAAGTGGACAGTCTGTCTGTAGTGGTCGTTTTCTCTGTGTTTAATCATCCCCCCCCCACAACCAGGACTGGTAATTGGCAACTACTCTGCTCTTCATGGGTAAGTCATGCTACCCAGAGGGCAAATCCATATCTGGAAACAATTAGGGGGTTATTAAGCAGACAAATGTCGAAGATGGCCTGTCCTCACATTACTATTAAAATGATACCAGTGTCTTTAATTAAGGAGATGAACTGCTCCCATGCATCTCTCTGGTCTTGAAAACCGTTAAAATATATGAGATCTTCAGATTCACCGCTTGTTTTTAACTTACCCTACTTTTCATTTACAAATGGCATGGCTCACGTATCCAATACCCAACTAGCGCTTAATAATTAAAATGCTACAAGTAAACTACGAATGTGCGTTGCAGCAATGCCCGGCGGATCAGAGATAGAGTAGGTATAGCTATTCTTAGTAAGCGATCGACTGGCGGTGAACGTAACCCCGAACAAGCACAGCATGTTTTTTGGGGGGGGGGGGGCGTACAAATTAGGGTCCTTAGGCTGTCCTGGCCAAGACCACAGTACAGGGAAATTCTAAGAATTCCAACAATGATGTCTGACACTTAAAGGGACGGCGAGCAACAGGAACCAGACGGCAGGTCCGGCGTCGTTAACATTTTATTTGGAGATATCAAAACACGGGCACACAATCCCAGGCCCTCCTTTCCGTTTTTATAGCAGGGCCCATTATTTGAAATTTGAATTCCACCACCTACCATCGTTTGGTGGTATCAGGTTTCCATCCTTTGTTCTGCCGGGGATATGGGCAGGTGGCTCCCCTCACCGAGGAGCTGAGAGTTTAAGAGGAACGCTGGAGTAGCGAGAACGAAGCCAGGCAGGCCGTGGAACTCGGGTCTCCTGCCGTCAGGAGTGCAAGAGCAAAGTTTCACTTAAGGTATTATTGTTTTTGGTTTTTTTTGCCTGACTGTCAGTGGCCTGTCGGTCACGGAACGCACGATGCTTACGGGACGTTTAATTACCGGGCATCGCTGGAGGTGCCCCCCCCCCCCCCGGGGACCCTGTGGTTTTCCAGCTGACTCACTGCTATCTATTAAAACGAGGACATGAATAAAGAAAATCCTGTCGACTTTCACCTGCCCTTTCGAGGATGGGAGCTGAGAATGCACTTTTAATGCTAAGACCTTGTGGCTGGACTCTGTAGGAATTTTCACCCTGCCTCTCTCTCTCTCTCTCATTCACCCCCCTCCCCTCCTCTCCTGCTCCACCTTTTGCCCCTGAAAATCAAAATCACCACCCTTATCACCTTAATCTTCCATGATGAATGTGTTTTCCCCTCATTCAGCACATTCACAGAAGCGCCACATACTTCTGCGGTTCCTTGTATTGTAAAGGATTTGAGGTGTCGCTTTTTGGGTATTCTGGCATGAGAGCACAGTGTGGTGTCCCACAATGGGATGTTAAGGGCTACATCGCAAGGATCCTTTTTCTGTGCAGGGTATTATGGCGAAGCCAAAAACAAGAGGTTGAATTTGATGTTAGGTCCTGAACTCTTGGTCAGGAAGCCTGTCAACGGAAGCCTCAAAGGAAGTTGAAACTGAGAAATGCAGAAAGAGGGTGTATTCGACCGGGATAAAACCCCAGGACAGCTCTGTGCTTTCTTTGTGCCTTTCTGTGTTTTTCAGTCAGACGGGAAACATCCAGAAAGCAGCTTTGGGGAGGGAACCCATACCAGAGGTCATGTGACAGTCAAAATACAGACTGGATCAAAAAATCAAAGGAAAAAAAAATAACTATCATCTGCAGAAGAGGCTTTGGAGCGATAAGCTTCTTGCTATACTGTTTTAATGAGAGCTGTAAAACCAGAGAGGCATTTGTACCTCTGAGATCCTGAGAGCAGTGGGGGGGCGGGGGGGGGGGGGGGGGGGGGGG
>JAODKE010000047.1:9692055-9714721 GCA_026779605.1 Mormyrus hasselquistii | reverse complement strand
GGTGGCCGGAGGCGGGGGAGGGGGGGCGGGGGGGCTTGGGCGGGGGGGGGGGGGAGGGGGGATGAGGGGGCAGGGCGGGGGGGGGGGGGGGGGGGGGGGGGGGGGGGGGGGGGGGGGGGGCAATGCTGCACCCCCTCGCATCACCGCTTCCTAATAGTAATGGAAAAAAATGTGCAAATTTAACTCTATCCCTTTTAAGTCTGCAGGACGCGGAGCATATAATTCCAAATGATGCCTCAGAGGACTCTGCTCAGCTATAGCTGCATAAAGTGATAAAAACAAAATTTTCCTTCCAAAGGGATCATTTTCCAGATTACCTTTAAAACCTGCCGGCTACAGACTCGGGCTTAGGCACATGTGTGTGGCGGAACATCGGAAACACAAGAGGCCCCGCTGTTATTTATCATCATTACATGACGCACTGCTCTCTGCTTTTCACTCAAATCCCAGCGACCTTTTTATTTTTTTATTTTTTGCAGATTTATCAGGACATGCTTTTTTCTCCAGTCGGTCCTCCATCTATCTTTCAACTGCTTATACAGTATGGGGTCAGAAGGGGCCCGGAGCCCATCCCAGCCTGCACAGGACAGACGGCTAGCATTCACTGTGGATGCGATGCTAGGCAGGGTACGCGCACTACGGGTAATGTAGAGATGATAGTTCAGCTAAGCCAGGGGTAGGCAGTCCTGATCCTGGAGTGCCGGTACTTAGCGGGTTTTCCATCCTACCTGGTCTCTGATGAACCACAGCTGACCTCAAGTGGGCAGTAACTCACCAGGTAGGATAGAAAACCTGCTGGATTCCGACCCCCCCAGAATCAGGGTCCTCGGAAGTACCCAGAGGAAACCCACTCGATATTAGGAGAACATGCAAACTCCACGCCCAGAGCGTGGTTTAGTCCCCTAGTGATTCAGGTGTGAGGTCATAATGCTACCCGTTGAACTCCCTATCGCCCTCTGGTGGATATCTGTGGCTCCAAGATTATTAAATAAGGAGGCATAATGCGAAGGCATGAATCACACTTCAATTGGCAGAGAGCTACCTTTACACACGGAAAGGGGAAGCGGACTCTTCCTCTTCATACCCTTCATGTGCCGAGGTGAGTTCGGGCCAGAACAAAGATCCCCCTCCAGAACAGTGTGTCCATTTGCACCGGTTCATTTTTACCTCAGATCTCTCACAAAATGATTAAAAATGAATGGACTGGTTTTAATATCCAGCAAAGGATCACTGGAATGTTTAAATGTTCTATTTAATATTTTTTATTATAGTACATATTATAGGATCATAAATATGAAGGAAAAATTGACTAACATTAATAAAACTTGCCAGTGATTAAACTAAAGTTAAACCTATAAAGAAAAAAGAGTATTTAATATTTCACATGTGGTCACAGACATTTGCCGAGTAGGTTTTAGGAAATCCCACCTGTTCCTATGGTGCACTAGACCAACATCTTGCTTTTTTTGTTTGTACATCTGGGTCATTACAGTTTTAATCAAACCTGAGTGATACCTTTTATTAAATTACAGTATTTCTGCACCGCGGTCCAGTGAGTATTTATTCAGGTGGGACTGTAACAGAATCGCTGTTAGGGCTGAGCCCCGCTGAGTAATGAGTCATATTTTGTTCATAGGTGTATCGCTAAACTCCTGTTATCAAAGACAATTAGCTAGTTGTGTTAGTTGTAAACAGGCCCAGAGTCATGGCAGACAGTCTCAGTTAATTACTTAAGCAGAGTTTTTCATCGAGTTTGGACAGATGCAACCCAGCGTTCAGGGCCACTGGTTCAGTACCTGACACAGCATTTTGTTTTTTAATAATTAACCCCTATCCAATTTTACTTACAATTGTATGTGTTCTAGTGTCCCTGTAAAGTGCAGGGCCACCTAAATCTGAAAGGAAGTCTGTTCCCCTGTGCGTTCCTGCCCATGTTACATAAGCAGATTGAAGAGTACGGTCTCCATTCTCCTAAACACCTTCCATCTTTTAAACACCTACATTCTGTCCTGTGTTTCTTATTCCATCCCTTCTGTCTTGCAGTGGGATCCCATACTTAAGTGCCAGAGTCCCCACCAGCCGACAGAAAATCTTCCATTAGATGAGGCCAGAATAATATCTTTTCTATTCAGTATTCATATACAATGCATTCATCATTAAGCCTTATTTACATGGCGCTGTCAGCTATGCGCCCGTAGCTGAATGAAAAAGCTGAAGGCAATTCTCAAACTTCCCCGCGTCCGGCGATACGAATCGTCAGTAAGGGGGAATCTGTTTTCCTGGTGTCTAAGACAAACAGAGGCCACCTGCTGCGATCGCATGTTCCCGGCCTAGTGAACTGTACCACATAGCTGAAGAGGCCGCGGAAACTTTACGCTCCTCCGCGGACGGCCGGCTCGCGGTAATAACAATCCATGGATGAAAGAAACGTGTGTGTGTGTGAGAAATGGAAGAAGCGGGCAATACAGAGTCAGAAGAGATGCATGGTGTTACGAAATCATCCCCCCGCCCCAGCCCCAACAGAGGGGGGAAAATGTCTGATTGGCAGAATAAGACCTTAAAGGATCACACTGTCTTTAGACCCAAGCTGTCGGAAATGGGTCTTTTGAAATCATGAAATAGCATTACGTTGTCTCCAAGAATTCTCAGCCATCTGGTCCACCTAGGCATGTAAGTCCAACTAGAACAATAAAACACATTCTACTGTAGAAATGAAACCATTCAGGGCCCAGAGGGAGATATTCATCAGCGCTCGGTGATTTTGTGGCTAAAGAATCAGTCCCCCTAATGTGTTAAAACTGGCATTTTTATTGTTTGCCTAAAATTATCAAGGTTATTCATCAGCTGTTTTTGCAGGAGAGTGGGTGGCGCCTTATTAAGGAAAAACAACATTTTTTATGCTTGTTATTCATAAGTGACATACTGGGTTCATACTACACGCATAAACATCATGTAACCACTGAACCAAAGCAGCTTAACATCATCCCAAAAGTGAGAAGCAAACCCACATTTCACCTTGAAGTCATTTCACTTCGCTGTCACTTTCCTCTCTCTTTACGAGGCTGTGTGGTGATTGAATTGAATGCAAGAGGAAACAGATTAACAGGAGGTTCGGGGAGCAGCTGGAAAAATTCAGAGCATTTCTGGTTCACTGTCACTTTAAGGACAAAATAAAAACACTCTGTCATGTGACTCTTTTCTACCAATCACCAGTGGTTTTGATGCTTGGTAATCCAACTCGCAGTTTTTTGGGAAAACTTAATGGTCCCTTGGAACAAGCAGTTCCAAGTTCTCTAACATAACCCACGGTGATTCAAGCGTGGTTAATATCTCAACCGTTATATCATTTTTAAAATAATAAAAAATACATTTCGCACACTGGTTCTGGCACATTCCCCTCAGCTATAACCAGGAAACGGGCAGCGTGACAATAAACTCCGACCTTTGGAGCAGCGTTATTCAAAGTTTGTGCCCAGCGAGTATCTTGGTCAGAGTTCAGCTGGACTCATAAGTGAGGTAGCAGGTGTCTGGTGGGAAGGAGAAGTTAGACAAATTTCCTGGCCCAGGTTCAGGAGGGGTCAAACTTCGTACCATTGGCTAAGGCACTAGGCAGGCTCGATTGTTTGCTTTGGTGAAATAAAATTTCTTGCTATATGAAGAGGTAAAATCAGCGTTGTAAGCTACATGGAGGTGAGGCTCGGGCTAGTAAGTGTTATACAAGCCCAGTCCCAGGAATAATTAGCGCCACGTAACCATGGAACACTCGCCAGCACAGGTTAAATGCTTTGTGGCAGGATTAGGTCACTGAAGAGGAGGGGGGGCTGCCCAAAATCACCAAACAGGCTCATTCATCAGCAGCTGATGACTCCGGCCAACAACGATTCTTCTCAATTCTGTGTTAAACACCAACGGGCACCTAAGGGACCTTCGGCGGATGCGGGGCCGTCTTCTATGGCACGATGAGGAATTGCCTGCTTCCCCCCCCGCCCCCGTCTGCTCGTGACATAGTACCGGACGGCCTGGGCCGCTCAGCGGGATGGTCTGACGGCAGAGGCACGTCGAAATTAAACGGTCACTTCTCCGACCGTGGGTGACAGCTACAGTGTGATCATCTGGGATCTGGGGGGAACAAGCAGGAATTGAGATCTTGAGGTGATGGATTAAGCATGGAAGGTTTGAGTGTGTGGGGCTTCACCAGCTTCCTTGGAATCGTGACAAAGACACTCTTGTGTGGGGGTTTTAAAGTAGCTTATGATGCTAACTGTTCACAATTTTGCACAACCACATTTTGCACAAACTTTAAATCGATGTTGTAGCCTCGGGACCCACATTTTCCGCTGGTCATTAAGAAGCTACGACCCGATATGCAACGTACGGTAAACTTTGCAGAATGGCTGAGGAGGTGCTCGGGGTCGCGGTGGTGAAATCCGACGTTTTTTATGAATAGTAAAAAAGCTTTTTTTTCCACTCAAAATCCTACACGGCTGTACAAACATCTCCACCTGAACTGACAACGCTAAATGTGAATAATATATTTTTATGTAAGTTTATATAACATTAATAGTTTATGATGCCATCACAGCCTAATTCATACAGCGTAAGATATGCCGACATGAAATACTGTTGTGACCTCAGGTCCTTCAATGCCCGGCATGGTCTGACCGTAAGCTTTGCCCCCCCCCCCCTCCCCCCCAGCATTTCTATCACCCCAGCCAGCTACGACCTTCTCTGCCCCCGACGTGGTTTTCCGAGGGAAGCCGTCCTGCCCTCCTCAGCCTGCAGGTGACGACTCCGTTGTGATCCGTGAGGGGTCTCCTCAGCTGAATTGCCGATCGCAGAAGGACTTCCTCTTTCCTGGACCGGATGGTGCGCCGAGATAGATACGGAGGGGTGGCATCTAGCGACCGCTGATTAGGTGATGAAAAAGAGCATCCCTCACAGCTGGGTTAAAGGCCAGGGGAAAAAGCAGAAGTGTTTTCATTACTGCTGTTGTTCTATCTTGTGACAGTAAGAATAGGTCACCGCTCCGGGGTCTTTTATCTAATTATTTTAAGTCTTGACTTCTCTGGCAGACTGTGAGGTGTTTCTCCGTCCGCTTCCCCTTATCAGAGGAAATTACTGTAAGGCCTCTGTAAACAGAAACGGCACGTGTGTCGACACGCGATCCGGCGAGGGCAAGAATCACCGGGCACTCTTTTGAACGAAAAGGTTAATAAAAATATCAAGTTTTTTTAAAGCATGCTACAAATACCATTAACAGCTTTATACAAAGAGGGGTGTCTGCAAGAAGGTAGTTTGCGTCAGCAGTTTCAGATTGATGCTTTTGTTTTTGTATTTTCTTTCCATTCTCAGCCCCTGAGGTTAGAGACGAAGATCTGAAGATCTATGTGTTTTTGCATTTTTCAGGGTGTTTGGTCAAGGTGCACTGTTTCCTGTGCTGTGCCGGGCCGCCAGACCCACATCCTGCAGCGGGGATCACCACGGATAAATGGAGATGGGGGGGGCGTCGCGGATAGATGGGGCAGTGGCGGCCGGGAAAGCTAAACACCTTTGACAGGCTAAGTGGCAGGCTGATAAATCACCACTCCCTGGGTTCTGAGGGGTTTAAATTGGTAGGATGTTGATGGGGGTTTGGGGGGGGGGCGCTTGTAACCCGTTACCAGCAGCCCTGCAAGTTCCCGATCAATTTTTAAAACTCCTTTATGGCGGAGCCAGAATCAAAATTAAGAATCGTTATCTGACTCTAATTATACCGCCGCGGGCAAATGGCTTCAGCCAAAACGGACTTCCTCACACCAAACGCCGCTAAACAAGCCTCGAAAAAATGTCCGCCTCCTCCAAAGGGATGCTGGAGCCCAACTCGATTTAGCCATTTTCAAAGGGTCTTTGATTACATGGCTTCAAAGTGTCTGGGGCTGCACTGATTCCATGCTGTAGAAGAGACAAATGGAGATGTCCCCAGAAATCATTATAGCTATCAAGTACTTTTTTTCCAGAATACTGGATGACTTCCATATTTAGAAAAAAATGCAGAATCAGACTGTATTAAATAAGATCCCAAAAAGGCACGCTTAGCATTAAAAGGGAAGAATGATTAGTTACCTGACCAATAATCACATTATTTGCCGGATAAGTGAATTGGAAAATCAAACGTTATTATGCTAAATATTTAAACGAATGCGATTAATATGCATGAAATGATTTTCATCCATATAAATGTATGTAAACAAACACTGTAATTACTTCCGTGTACGGGAGACGATTAACAGCTAATAAGACACCATTATACAAGCTTACTGTAAATAATAAATAGTGATGGAGATAACATTGTTTGCATATAATCGTACATTATCGCAATTTTCGTAATTTTCTTTCCATTGCTAACTGTATATTAGGAGAGTAAAGCTGTATGAATATAAATGTCTCTGTGCCCTAAATGGAGATAGGACATTCCGGAAGGGACAAGGAAGTGAGGGACTTTCCCCGCGGTGCCATCAGCGTGCACCGCAGGCCAATAGGAACGGGATCACTGTGGGGGTTTTGGCACCGTGTAAATCCTGCCCCCCGCTGGGCCCGAATCGCGGCAGCTGTCTTCTCTCCCAGCAGCCAGTCAGAAGCTCGGCTTTCCTTACGGCAGAGACAGCGCCTGCACACTTCAGCACCCTCCCACCTGGACGGCCTTGCATTTTGGTCCCGCCCCCTTTGGGTCAGGTCTGTCCAGTTACGGGTGTTCTAGTTCTGACCTTCTTTTGAACGGGATGATTTTAACACGCGTAACAAATGTATGGCGTCAACGGCGAGGCATCGCTGGCTTAACCAGAAGACCCATCTGTCTCCCTGTGTGGCACCACACCACAACCCAAAGCCAGAGGACCTGTTTGAAACTATCCGGTCATGTGACACCCTCCAAGCCACTGGCAGCCAATCAAAGCATCCGCCTCGATGCGCCTGAGTATATATAGATGCACTCAAGAATGTGACCTCTCCTGACATGGCTGTTGACGATGGGGAGGAGGGGCTAGTCATACAGCCCAAATCAGACCGGGGGCTCCAAGGCCATGGGGTGAGACTGGAACACTCTCCATGTTGGATTAAATCAATCTTTCAATCAATTGATCTTTATTCGTATAGCACTGATTTTACCGTAGTGTTTATAAAGTGCCTTACAGAGGCGGCCCGGGTACAGGGATGCAGGGCGAGAAGTTCGCCGGTAAGTTCTACTGGAAATTTCCTGCCAGGGAAGATGTAAATCCCGATGAGGCTCTGAACCCAATACCTCTGCTTATCATTCCTAATACACTGAGATTTCTGGCACCATTTTTCACCACTTTCAAAGGGCCGAGCGCAGGCTTCTTTGAACCGCGGTATCGAGTGTCCACGTGCATTTAGTGGAGCCGAGAGACAACGCCTGGCGACAGCGGTTAGCGAGAGCCTGTCCGAGGGCGTGGACCGATTGCAGATGACCCTGCGGTCAGCGAGCATCCCAGCCTGGAGCTGAAATGGAACAATGTGTATCCCTCCCTCCCACAAAGGAACCAGTCAGATTCTGCTGCTGCCAGGGAAATTCCATATCTTAATGGGATTCCGATTCCCCATGAACAACGGATAGGAGGACTGTTTTATTTTTTTTTTAAAGGATGTCGAACGAGGGTCGTTCTGATGCACAGCAGCACGTTTCTCTTTCTCGTGTAATTTAGTCGAACGGCGTCAGCCGATCTGTACGTTACATAATGCTTAATTTTGCGTTTTTTTCTTAGAACCGTGCAGCATTTGTCAGAGAGGCCTGCTTCCATCCCCGGTAATCCTGCGGGACCGAGCTCATTTGGCCGCATTTCCAGAGCAGAATTTGGACGATTTTGATCATTTTTCCGGACCTTGGTAGAGATGCCTTTACTGAGGAATTGTTGCTGTGCAGCAAATATATCACAGAAATTGCAAACAGCTTAATACGCAATTATGTTCATTCCATCCATCCATCCATCCATCTATCTTCCAACCTCTTATCCAGAGCAGGGTCATGGAGGGGGGGGGGGGGCAGCATAAGGCACAAGGCAGAGGAACAACCAGGACAGGAAGGAATATATTCCTGTCTGAGCAAAAGTCAAAGTGACACCCGCTTTAACAGATGGCATTGGCTGCTATTAAAAACATAACCAAAGGAAAAACACAACAATGCCTTACCCACTGTACTGACAGGGAGGCTCACTTGACACTGCAGAACGGAAGATCAACTTTGAAGTCTTTCTGGAAAGACCCAGGGACACCAGAGCCGTGTGCTGGGGCCAAAACAGCGGCGCAAATCTGCAATTTTAAAGGCTCCCGCGACTCACGTGGAGCCCTGATATTTCTGCTCGTTTCCCGTGAAGGCGTGTAATGTGTTGCTAATAACTCGATCACAATTAAACGCTTGATAATATGCTAATATCTGCAGCCCTGTTAGACATGCAGCCCCCCGCCCCGTTGGGTCTCAGCGCCCACAAGCTAGCAGGACCCCTGGAAGGATCAGCCGTCCTCAGGTAAAAAGATCTCACCGGAACTGGAACAAAGTTAATTGCTTGTTTGAACTGAACGCCGTCCCGTTGCTGTGCGCCGCTCGCACCCCCCCGGCTTATTAAATCCGCCCGAAAGCTAAATAACCAGCATGAAAGGCAAGTTAACAAAAAAAAAATGAAAACAGAACCTTGTCACGGTGCTCTGAAAACAAACCCCCTGAAGTATACTTACATAGAATGCATATCAAGGAGGTAGCTAAGGAATTTAGCCTTATGCTAACCCATACAGTACAGATGTATTTATACTATACATATATATGTATTCTGCTGCACAAGACCAAAGTACAGTAACGGTATGTTTTATCAAAGTTCGGTTATAACTGAAATTGGGTCTGATTTATCTCATGACAAGATACCTTAGTTCAAGTATGCGCTGTTCCGAAGAAGACGCTGTCTTTGACCCAACTACTGCACGTGCTGGTGGACAGTCAGAGAACTCAGAAGCCCTTTCTCTGAGTGTCGGTCTCAGTGCAGTTATGGTGTTTTGCCTTCGGGGGGCAGTATACTTGAGTGATACGATGAATTTATTTAGATGGTTTTCTACAGAGCCAGTGTGAATAAAAACTAAAATTGTAAAGAAAATAATGTTAAAGGTCTTGACAAGAGCAGTGATATGTGCTGTCAGTTATTATTTCACAGATTCAAATGACAGATAAGTGTTTGATTACAAAAGGGCTGGTGGGGGGGGGCGGTATAGACAGAGCTGCTTGGCTCAGTGGCCTCGTCAGAGCCTGGCCATGTGCGGGTGGGGTGGGGGGGGCATCATTCCCCTTCCCTCCTGCCCATCTTGTCCTCATTATCCGCGGCGTACAAACCAGCCATACCTCATGCTAAAGTCAACAAACAATCCGGAAAAACATTTTCGTTTGTTCTCATCTCGAATGCTAGGCCTGATGGACCCCCCCCCCCCCGGTGTAAAACGAGATCCGGTCTTCTCACCCACTGCTAGAGACCCCTCCCTCATGGAATCATGGGGGGTCAGCCCTGTATGTTAATTTTGTGGACCCCCAACATGATCACCTGCTCTCTTCTTATTGGTCCAGGACTATTGACACTTTTTTCTAAGGTCCAAGGCGTCAAGCATAATCACCTGCTCTCTTCCTATTGGTCCAAGACTATTGATGCGCTTTCCAAGGTCCAAGACACCCAGCATGATCACCTGCCCTCTTCCTATTGGTCCAAGACACCCAGCATGATCACCTGCCCTCTTCCTATTGGTCCAAGACACCCAGCATGATCAACTGCCTTCTTCCTATTGGTCCAAGACACCCAGCATGATCACATGCCGTCTTCCTATTGGCTCCTCATGCATCATGTGGACCATAATGCAAAAGCTTGTTTAAGCTACAGCATCCAAGCCCTTTCTAACAGAGGAAGTTAAGGCCTTCCCAGGACATGGGGCAGGGGGCACGGGTTTGTCAAATAGTATCAAAATCAAAAATTAGTGGCAAGCGGCCTAATTTCATCAAAGTCAACCATTTCCCCCAGCTTCTCTGCCCTGGTAGAGAGAAAAATCCAGTAATTATTAAATGGCTTGTATTGGCTTTCAGACTTCCATCTGTTTATGTGAGAGATTAAGTTTGTGGTTCTTCCCTCAGCATACTCCTCGCTTTCTATAAACACGGAGAAACTCCGTTTACAATATGTTTCCCCTGGATGTGAACATGTCACCGTAATCATCACACAAGGATTTCCCCGCTAATCTCTCATATCAGAGACCACTGATATTTATTTCCCATTTAATGACCCTCTTTATTGTAGCAGGGGCAAGAGTAAATATGGACGTGTAACTTCTCTGGTTTTAATAAAGAAGCTTTAGTGAATAACCTCATTTTTTTTTTCCACGGCCAGGAAGGTGGGAAGATAAAGACATTTACACATGTGGGAACACGCGGCGCCTTGATTGAGATGGAGAGTCAGGGGAAATAAGGCTATTCGATTTCAATTTGATATAATTCAATTTGACGTAATGTGTCCTAAAGCCCACCACGTTATTGGCTAATGCCCTTTAACTGATAGAAGACAAAGTTCGAGGGATCCTGCTGGGACCTGCAGGAGGAGGTGGCTTCACGAAGTATTCCAGTGTAACAGATCCTTTTGAGCAATATTGCATTAAAGTGAGTCAAATAGGAACAATCTGATAAGGTGTGTTTTAAAGGACCGGGCAGTAATTAGAGCCGTGGAAAATGCCAGAGAGGTGACATGGGGAAATTGCTTAAAATTGATTATTTGACGATGACAGGCTGACATAAAATAAAAGTTGTTTTATATGGAACAGTAAGCACTAAATCAGGCGACGTCTGGTGACCCTTTAAATAAGCGGGATGAATATTTTATGATATTATTTCCTAATCTGCAACTAAGCCTGCAAACAGAATGCATGTGGCACAATATGGTGATTATCTTGAACCAATTTTTCACTTAATTCTTAGTTTGATATCCAGGTGAGTTATGCACTTTACTTATGCCTGCAGGCAATAAGAATATAAGGAAAAGGTTTAAAAAGCAATAAAACTAATAATGTTCAAATGAAGCACAGCAAAGGGTGCTGATGAAGACGCTCCTGCAGTCCTGCAAGTCACCAGCAGAATGGGATTATATATTTTATATGTTTAGCTCAGACTTATCGTTGCATTGTGACTTTATTTTGTATTTGTTGTACTAACCGAGAGAAGCAAGGAGAATGTACTGATTACAGCGCATTGCCACACCCTCCACACAACAAACCACCTCAGGGATGAGAATCTGAGTGCAGCCATGCAGTGGGTGATACCTCAACACATGGAATAGAACAGTGTCAGTTTTATTTCCAGTGGCTGGAGAGTCAATCCTAGCACCTACCCCCAACTAACCCCTTGCACTAACCCCCAAATTTTCCCTGAAAGCTAGAGGACTGGATATACTGTAGATTAACATCATACCCAGGATGAAGCAATTGCAGGTTAAGGGTCTTGCTCAAGGGCCCGACGGAGCAGAATCAGTCCCGGCATTCACGAGATTCAGACCAGCAACTTTCTGAGTGCGGGAACAGCTCCCTAGCCTCCGAGCCCCTACTCTGCCCGATCCAAGCAAAGGCAGACACTGTAGCAGGTGAAAATAGGGAAGATGGGAGTTTATGTCACACAAATGTCAGGGTATGCTGATAGACAGCTAGAAGCATGTCATGGAAAGAAAGAATAATATTGTGAAAGGAGAGCTTTTGACCAGGTGAGGCTGGGCCAGAATAGGCGATTGTCTAAGGTGCCGTTGGATCAGGGGGGTGCAAAAGAGCGAGAGGGGAAAAAAAACAGCAGAAACAGCTCCGCTTGTATTCCAGGAAATTACAGTTATTTATGCTAGTTTTAATGTTTCACTACTTTTCTCTTGAAACATTTGCAACCAGATAACCTGTGCTACTGAAATGTTTGTCATATAAATAGATTGACAAAAATTGTTTTCTGTTGGGGTGTTGGGGAGCAAAATCTTGCCCAGGGCACCAGAACCCTGGGATGGGAAATCTGACAGGTGGTGGATCCATCCAGTTAGGCTTTCAAAACATCATATTTGTGTGTAAGACAGTATCCATGTGTTTATTATGTGTGTGTGTGTGTGTGTGTGTGTGTTAAGTACTGTATATATTACAAAACCTGTTATTTTGACATCGTAGAGCCCATTTTCTCAAGTGGGAACTCAAATTTTAGAAAAATCTACAATTGCAATCAAAAAACCCAAAAAATGTCTAAAGTCTTGCATTTTGTTTGGTTACTTATGGTTAATGTTAGGGCTGGGTTGGGGTTAAGGTGATCATTGTTGGCATTAGAGTTTTTTCCATAGAAATGACCGGATGGTCCCCACAAAGATATAAATTCAAACGTGTGCGTTTGCATATTTGAGCCAACACAAAATCACATTGTAAAATATGGCGTTAGGTTCAACTCAGGTTGGGGCCGGGAATTTTCATTAATATTCATGCTCGGGCCGGGATAGGCCTGACTGACAATTCAAGCCCATGCAGAGCTCTGCAATCTCCATCTTAAATGCTGAAATACTGAACTGATGCTAGATGCACCTCTTCCACTGACTTTTCATTACTTTTGAAGAATAAGCTTCTTCAGGCTGAATCTTGAATGATTGGGGCAGACAAACTGAGGAAGCAGGGACTCGTGCACTCATGCAGGCCGGAATCATTTATGCAGCTTCTTGCTTTGATTATGGTGACAATTACGCAGCTGAAATGATTTGCCATCTTTTGATGTTTGGTCACGGTAACTATGTTTTGCCACATGGAGCCGTTATAAAAATTAGTTAAACATCTTTCAGAGCACAGCTTCTTTTGAACGGACAGGAACGCCAAAAAGATGAAACAAAATCATTTGCAACACAGTTTAAAGCCTTATTTGTACATTATTTTATTTACATTTTCTAGAGAGGTCACCTGAAACGCACACGACCTATTCGAACATGCCTTCTTCATTTAGATCCCTTCTGTCCCAGGTTTCATGCTTTTCACATCCCCTTGAAGAAACGTAATGCGTGTTAACCCTTAAAACACCTCCCAGGTGTGCAGGATGAAAGACAATCTACAGGTAATTGATTCTAATGCGGGACAGTCATTTCATGGTTGTTCGGGAGATGAAACTTGTTTCTTTGTGTCTGAGTGTGTGTTTCGAGTTTACATCGAAAGGATTAAAGAGATATTTCTCGGTTAGAACAAGCAGGCAATGAGAAACACATGGTATCAGGACGTGACCGCTTGCAAATCGAGCCGTTCCTCTCTGTGAATTAGACTGAGAAGGTAGTAGCAGGCATAAAGTGGGACTTCTTAACGAAAAAAAAAAAAGTTGCGTGACAACACAACCAGTTATTATCACCGTCTGTGACTTAGCGGGGGTTAGCACCCTCCATCCCAAACCCCACACAGTGCGAAATACCATAGACATACCTTGGACTGCCCACAAATAAATCGTCCTCTCCGATTCCCTGCCGTGAAAAGCCGGAACTGTGCGTGGGATCAGAGGCATTCTGGCACGCTTGCGACGCAATGCTTCACTGGGGCCTGATCGCTCACGGGTTTGGGGAAATCTCAAATCATCGCAATCAGCTCTTGTGAAGGACCCAGCTCAATCTATGATTCATTACACTTCCATGCTTTTGAACGGCTGACTCAAAAGGCATCGAAGGTTATACGCTGGCAAAGAAAACAAACCAGGAATAGAGTTTGCTCGCGGATAAGTTATTACTAATTATGTATCTTTTTTTTTCCTACATGAGAGTCTGTAAATGTGCGTTACAGCTTCTTTCTCAGACTTTCTATCTCTCTGTATGTCTCGTTCCTGCCAGCTTCTTCAGGAATTTGAATTTAACTCAAACGACCCCAAGCTGACCTCCATCGTGTGCGTAGGGATATTGCAAGTCTTTCCCACGTCGCTCTGGCTTCATTTGCATGGACTGCTTTCTTTTAACAGTCGAGTGACATACAGCGAGGTTCACTGGCATTTCTAACTAGTCTATGGTACAGTATCTGTGTGCCCTATGTCAACTTTGAGTCCCGTCCTGGGTCTATCCCCACATTGACCAGTCCATCTGATGCCTAGGCATAGACTACCGACCATCAAGAGCTAAAATCTGGAGAAAACAGTGTGACACCTTAAACCTTCCACTGATGTTTTGACTTTCCTCTCAGCAGCTTTTTAAAAGGACCTGTAACCTTGAAGTTTCTATATTAAATAATTGTAGACTGATCTCTTCCCTGTCCTTCATGGGCAAGGTTATTGAAGTAGCTGTTTTCAATCCACTCGGCAACTAAATTCCAATAAGTATTTTGAAAGATTTAAATCTGGTTTCTGACTACATCATATCATTCATAGAGTTCCCAAAAAGGCATAAAATGTTTTTTTGTCCAAATTCATATATCAGTTCTGGTTCTACAAGATCTTAGTGCCATGGCTGGTTCAAGTCTTAGAAGGCATCGGATATCATCGAAAATTATCGACCAAACCACCATGACTTGAGAAGTTCCCCAAGGCTCAATCCTCGGACCGCTCTTACGGAATCTCTACACGCTACTTCTAAGCCAAACCATGAAAAATAACAATGCAGATGACACTCAGATATATTTAGATATACAGATATACATCCTTCTAATAAAATAAAGGTTAAACGGAGGTCATTTTATTTCGCAATAAAGAAGAAAGACTCAAGCTGCTCCACAACTGTTTTTAAAGAGCTTCTGCTTGTTTGTAAATCACGTAATGGCTCAAGACCAAAACACGTCTGCCATGATGGTAGCATAGAAACCTAGCAGCCCTCATAGGGATGGCCTAACTAGCAATACCTAGAGTTACATTTAAACATGGTGTGGTAGTATTTCACCACTATGCTACTCAAACCAGGAATAAACTCAGTAAAGATCTCAGACGTACCTCAAGTGTAGCTATGTTACGTCCAAAATAAAAGTCCATCTATTCCCATGTGCCTTTGATTAACTACCTCATATTAAGGACTGCAATCGTAATTTATTAGATTTTTTTTAATTGTTTTATTTTATATTATTTATTATCCTGCAAGTTCCTTATTTCCTTTTTCTCTTTATTCTGATTAGTCTTAGACATAATCTTAAAATTGTAAGTGTTAAATTTACTTGTGGTTAATTTTGCTCACTTTGAATGACCTGAGCACGAAACATGCTATATATATAAATTTGCCTTGCCTTACAGTTGGATGTATGAACTACAAAATGAGACAAGAGGGGTATTAAGGGTATTTGCATTATGCTAAAATAATGATAAATTAAATTAAGCTAGCAAGCAGGGTATTAATTTAATATAAAATTAATATAAAACTTAAGCCGTCTTGCCTTTTATTTAAGTGCACGGTGGGTGATTTTTCCAGAAGCATTCAAATTCATGTATTATTTTGTAGCAAGTACAAAGTAGCATTAAATATATGTAAAAAAAAATACAATAATGCATATAATATATATGTGTGTTTGTGTGTGTTTGTGCACATGCATTTATCTATCTATCTATCTATCTATCTATCTATCTATCTATCTATCTATCTATCTATTTACTTACTTACTAACATCTGTTATTAATGGCCAATATTTGCAGGTTGTTCTTACAGTTTGCTACCAAAGTTCCTTCTGCAATGTGGCTTTTGAGTTGGATTTGCAAGGTGACACACGTCAAAATAAATGTCGCTTTGAGGCTCCCCAGCGGCGCAGGGATTCGGGCCCGAGCTGAATGGCAAATGCTTCTCTCCTCGTCGTCCCTGCTTGAAGGGGTGATTAGGGCAATTACTGGCCTCAGTCATGCATTTGCTTGCGGCGCCTCAGAAACACAAGCAAACAGTCCCCCCCCCCCCCCCCCCATATGTGTTTGCCGTCTCTGCTGATGCGTCGCCGTCAAACCGCAACCCGTCCTCTCTTTCTCTCTCCCGCGTCTTTAGAAACTCGAGCCATTGCAAATGATTTTTTGCAGCAACTCTATTAACTCCATTAAATCTCACAGCTATCCTCCAGCGATAAATAGAAGGAATCCTGTGTTTACCCATTTACTCTAAAGAAAAAGCGCCGCAGTGCTAAATGGATATTTGTCAAAAACGAATAGTCGAGTAATAATAATTACATGAAATCTATGCAGATCTTGGAAGGCTGTCAAATTGGTTACATTCTGCACAGAACCCAAATAAAAATGACGAGAGTGCAGATCATTTAGGGCAATTTAATGTTTGTCATGGTGTTTCCATCCCGGCTTTTCATTTCCCATTTATGTATCTCACCAGTAATTAGTTTGCCCTCAAAGAAATAAAAAAAAAAACACTGGAAATATGCGAAGTAGCTAGCCAAAGTCAATAATCTCTCAAGCTGCTAACATGTGGCTTAGAAAACTAATTGCATCCAGCAAAATCGAACGGCGAGACCATGAGTGAACGAGTGCCACGCGGCCTGCTGCCAAACGTCGCTTTTCACAAGTCTGGTCCG
This sequence comes from Mormyrus hasselquistii, assembly GCA_026779605.1. Taxonomy (NCBI): domain Eukaryota; kingdom Metazoa; phylum Chordata; class Actinopteri; order Osteoglossiformes; family Mormyridae; genus Mormyrus; species Mormyrus hasselquistii. The sequence continues at coordinate 9,698,206 of JAODKE010000047.1, read as the reverse complement.
TGAAGTTACCTAGGTGGGGAAAAATAATGTTTTCCTGATTCGACAGGCAGAATGATTAGTGACAATTTATTAATAGTTAAGGAGCAGACCTTAGATTTTGTTTTGTGTTACAGTCTTACACTTTGTCAACCACAAAATCATCAGCACTAGCTAATACACACTTTATAGAAGAGGCTTATATGCTTTTCAGACTTTTCATATATGCCGCATGACATGTGACAGACTGGCCAGGGTCTCCACAGATTTGTACCTTATTCTTCCTAGAATAGGCTCCTACTGTAGCTCATCATAGCCCTGCTCCCATATACAGTAAGCAGTTATAAGAGCCAGGGGGATGGATGGATGGATGGATGGATGTTACATTTATATAGCACTTTTTCAAAACACAAAAAGCACTATATATACCCAATGTGGAGCCAATTCAACCAGTCCTACTGTAGCCCCCACTTGGGTAACGCGACGGCAGCCATTCTGCACTAATACACTCACCAGACAGTAGCTAAGGTGGTGAAGAGGCAGGAGAGAATTCAGCAGGGAGTCAAGGCCCTCAGTTTTACATCTAATCTGAAGGGTGGCACCATTTTTACAGCACAGTGTCCCCGTCACTGCACTCGGATCCACACAGACCACAGGATGGGCTCCCCCTGCCGGCCACAGTGTCCCCGTCACTGCACTGGGCCATTGGGATCCACACTGACCACACGACGGGCTTCCTTGTCGGCTACACTGTCCCTGTCACTGCATTCGGATCCACACAGACCACAGGACGGTCTAACCTGTTGGCCACACATACAATTCTTCCAGGTGGAATATTTATGTGCAATAACAACATTCATTAATATTGTACTGGATGTTTTATCCCTGCAGGAGAATAATGATTCTCATTTTATGTCATCATCGCTTTGCCATGGAATTAGTCACTTAATTATGGCTGTTTTCTCGTAAATGGGCCAAGATGCTGGAAAAGGAGGGAGGTAACGTATGCAGGTTGTGTGCCTGGTGACGATTTACAACAGCAGAACCCACAGAGAAGGAGAGCCGTGTCACAATGCACAGATCTGTACCACACCTCTCACCACTGATTGCACCCATATGCACATTCTCAGCAGACACCATCACTTGTTTTCACAAGCCGGAATGTGCAAGAAAACGGAGTCATTCCCCGACTACTTTGTTCCCAATGAGGTCCATTCCTCTGGCGAACATCGCAGACGAACTTCGTCTCCGGCTCTATGCATGATGCGATTGGCTGAAGGCACCAGATAGGGCGGGCCTTTTGAGGTCTGGCATCCATTAAGCCGTGAGCGCGGGAACCAGGAGGCAATGGGTCAAGCGGCTTCCCAGCATTCCAAACTGTCTACTTTTGTTCCCAATCAGCTGAACAGCCCTAAAACCTGAATACTAATTTGCAGTTTGAGTGACACAAACACACTTTTACAAAAATATACACCCTGACAGACAGACAGGCAGACAGAACTAGGAAAGACTGACTGTTCACTAGCCTCAGAGTATCATTCATTTCTTTACTCCAGTATTTCCCAAATCCAGTGCACAGCCAGTGCACGTTTTTGCTCCCTCCCAGCTCCCATTAAATATGGACTATCTGGCAGGGAGCTGTCTGTTGGTCCCCAAGGACCGGATTGGGAAATACTCCTTTACCCAATACAGGATGCCAGTCCATCACAGTATACAGGACTCCTGAAATATTTGTCAGGAAAAGTCCAGTTATGTTGTAATAATCACTGCTGGCACACAAGGGATCCAAAAATCAACATATCAAGTTAATGCCATTAGAGATATGCTGTTAAATGTTTTAGATTCTTGTGTCTGAGAAGGACCTATAGAGGAATTACCAACACATCTTGAGTTAATCAAGGACTTATCCGTCAGTTAATTATCTGTCAGTACAAAAACAGACATGATCCCTTAACTTATGACCAAAATCAAAAAATACACATTTTGCTTTGCCAAGGATGACAATTTTGTTTCAGGCCTAAGTAAATCCTAATGGTGTATAGTTTGTCCACTTCCTTCGAATGACAAATTCATCTTACATTTTTTAATTCTCATGGCAACAATCACACTGTGTGTGTGTGTAACAGGAAAAAAGGAATCAGCAGCTAAATCTAATCTTCAAAGTTGCTGGCCGCAGTGTGGAATGAACCAAGTGCTAATCAGTCCCCGTGTAAGGATACCGTAAGATGTCTGTCATGCTACACTCTCAGCACATGTATCAGGTCCGCATACAGCGGCTTCCCAAGAACACAAAGCGAACAAAAACAGCAAACCGTGGCCAAGTCTGCGGCAAACACAGAGACTGCTCCCTCAGGACTATCTTACAGAGTCTGTAAAACTCACCACAGCCTCTCCTACGCGTGTTCCACTGTAAACAGTGTCGTAGAGGTAATGTTTCCCACATTCACCTCCCAAAGAAGAAGGTGTTTATTTTTAAGTCGACGAGTGGCTTTACACTGCAAACAGTCAAATTCTAGCTTCTGCTTCAGTGATAGATTTACAGTTAGTGTTTTTGCTGCTGTAGTCAAACTAAACCTCCACAAAGCCACGAGTGACCATGGACACATATATAAAAAAGACAAAGAGAAGCTGAAGTACAAGTTAGGAAGTTGGGAATATACTCAACTTGATAGCGTTCACTTTCAAATGATAAGGGATTCAAATTTAAAGGCGTAAAACTTTTTTCTTTCCCTTTCACTGTGTGTGAAGAGAAGGTAATGAAGTTTTAATTATACGGAGAATTCAACAGTAGAGCCACGGACGGTGATGTCCATACTTTTTTAAAGGGTGATTAGAGACGATGGATAAAATTAAATGACAGATAACCTTGATGGGAAGATAGAAATCAGGAAAAAATAGGGGCCTTAAGAGATCAGGGAATTATTAGAAGAAAAGGAAATTAGAACAGAAGAGGGAAACGTGATGTGCTCCTGGTAAATATCTCAAATAAAAGGCAGAGGAAGTTTTAAAAAGCAGTATGTTGTATCCAAAGAAAAAATTCATTAATGAAATGGAAAGATGGAGAGAGGGCAAAGTGCTCGCCAGTCCCTGGTGTCTGAGATTCACTTTTTGTTGAAACTTGAAGCTCTTCGCCTGCATTTTAACAATGTAATACAATCTTTGTGTTATTTTACATTGTCTACTGTCAATACGCACCGTCTTGTACCACAGTGTACTTGTACTATTTGAGTCATTGCTGTTGTTGTTGTGTACTATCGTGTTTCGTTTCTATGTTTTTATTCCCCAGCTCTAATATTTATCGTTCAGTGTCTATTGTTCAGCTCCCCTTTGTTCTAGCTGTCAGATGCACTGCAGAATCGCAATTTGGCTTCGCGTGTTGTGAAATGGCAGTAAACGGACTAGACTTCAAAAAACTCCAGCTTCTACATATTCCACGTCTGACCATCAGGGGGCGATATGATTGGGGACCTGAGAGAGCTTATTGAGCTTTAGTTCCTCAGTTCCTTAGGTCCATTTCCTGTCTGTAGCAAAGGCAATTAGAGAGCTGAGGTGCCCGGCCGCCTCTGACAGCTGTGGCTGGGAAATGCCTTCCTAGGTTCCAGGGCTAGCATGTAATTCACTTGACTTCTAACCTGCTTTTTTATTTTGTCTATTTGTATGAACTTTTCTCTTCCTGTGAAACAGAATCGGGAGGTGGGCTTTTAAAAAAAGAAAACAACATTACTTCAGCTTTACAGGTTTTGTCAGTAAAGGAATGCATTTCATTAGTAGGTGAAAATCAAGCCTTATCTGAGGAAAATACCCGATTTTCTCTCAATATGATTCTTCACTCTTCCCCAGGCCCCAAAACACACAAATGATGGATTTTTTACTGCATTATTTTCCAGTTAAGTGAGTATATGGGAGTATATGTTTCAGTCTCTGTTATAATACCGATGCAAATCTTCACCATGAAATGCAAAAAGAACTCCATTTGACTATGCGATGCTAGGCTTTTTGAAAGCGGGCCTTAATGGCGTAAATATCTGAGATGTGTCTCAAACTCAGAACTTACCAGATCTATAGAAGTAATTATTCGGACAGTCAGCCCTTCACCTGGTGTTTCAGCCGTCAGTTGGATGCTAATTAAAATTCATTTCCCCAAAGTTGTATATGACCCCCCCTCCTCCCCGCCCCACATCTTTCTGACATTGCCTAATGATGTGGAAGGAAAGTCTGAGCAAGAAAACAAAATGGTGTGTGTGTGTGTGTGTGTGTGTGTATGTGGGATACCTATCCTTATGGGGACACAATGTCCCCATAACGTGATAAATATCCATTTTTTTCCCCTTATGGGGATTGGTTTCCTGGTCCTCATAAGGGAAAAATCGGTGACTGCTATGAAAAAACTAAAAATGTAAAAACTGTATTTTGTTTGGTTACTTATAGTTATGGTTAGGGCTGGGTGGGAGTTAAGGTTGTCATACTTAGCGTTAGCATTTTTCCCACAGAAGTGAATCAGCGGTCCCCATAAGAATAGGTATACCCGACGTGTTTGTGTGTGTGTGTGTGTGTGTGTGTGTGTGTGCATAACAGCAAACTACGTGCAGCTGAGAAATTTAGCAAACACAGAAACTCAGAAGGGAACATCTTCACAAAAAATAGATGCTGATTTTCCATGTGTGAGGCGAACGATTGTATTTTCCTGATTGAATAATGGATTTTAAAAACGCAGAGCCCTGGAGACTTCCCTAAATTTGCATTTAATGTGGTCGATGATTGCACGCAGAAACATCTGGCCGGTTTAATTTTTATGTTTTTAGCAGGAAGTACTAACAGAAGACGCCCCGATCGCGTTTTTGCAGAAATCCACAACCACATTAATATGAATGCTTTTTAAACAGCCTGAGAAAGCAAGCCAAGATGAAAGTATTATTCCCCGAAAAAAAATTAGCATTAATGATTGAATAAAACTCCTAAAGGGAACTAATATTTTCATTGTGTTACCGGTGGAAGGACACATTTCTGGGCCAGTTATGCAGGTTGCTTGGTTGGTTGGTTGGTTTGACAACGTAAAACTGGTATGGTATGCACTGGTATACATTTGCATATATTAGCATCTCTAATTAGCTAAAGGCATTTGATATCTGCCTTGGCAAGTACACCCACCTGATTGGAGGAAACAACTAGCTATTAATAAACATGTGCAAATCTGATGAACTTTGACTACCGAGTTATAGCCACATTAACTATAGGTGAGTGGTGAATGAAAACGCAGCTGAAGATCACCCTATATTTGTCAAATCAGTGACCTCATTGCCTGAGGCCTATTCCCGTTCTCTTCTTCTTTCACTCTCTCTCTCTCTACTATTGCGTAAGGGTTGTCTTCTGGGTGGAAGTGGCATTGTCGGTTGGACTTGTGATCAGAAGGTCAGGGGTTTGAATCCCAGGGTTGGCAGAGCATTTTTACTGTTGGGTACCTCAGCAAGGCCCTTAATCCCCAATTCCTGTCTGTCCCTGCTTTCTCAATTGTACATTTGTGTATATTTTTGGACAAGCAGCATTAGCTAAGTTGCTAGAAATGCAGCCATATTATGAACTATAGGAGCTGCAGCTGCTGTCGTCTCGGCGCATTCACATGCAGTCATGAGCGGATCCCGATTCACTGCCACCACTGCTGAACCCTCCCCTCTAACCTCAACACGGAGAGCCTTCTGCATGCTCTCGCTCACAAACGTTCATGTCGGACTTCAAGGGAAGAGCTTCGGCTCACCAAGAATTTCAAACGTTGAAAAGAACACTCCCTATCTTCTCTGCTCAGCTTGGAGACTTTGAGTATAAAGGCAAGAAAGGCAGTTAGTTAGTGAATTATTCTGAAGCATGCAAGTCGCTGGAATTGGCAGATTAGGGACCACGCAGCCAGGGTTGTTTTCTTGTTGGCTTTTAACTTTGAATTTTGAAGTTCAGCTCCCGAGGACACAACAATAGCAGCACACAGCATCACACATCCGCCATGCGGCCCTCAGCTCTCACACAAGTCTAGTTTGTTTCGCTTTTTTCCAGAGCTTGTCACCTGGGTTTGATTAATCTGTGCTGTCAGCGGAAGTTCCTGTGTTTTGGTCCCAGCCGGAACGGTGCCCACTCCACCTCTGGAACCTCTCGCCTCTGCCCCCCCCCCCCCCACAAACCAGCCTGT
>JAODKE010000047.1:9679399-9691955 GCA_026779605.1 Mormyrus hasselquistii | reverse complement strand
CAGCCTGTACCACTCCCCCAAAACGCATCCAACCACCCACCCACCGCCCACTTTCTTCAGTTTACTATCTGGCAGCTCGCCTACCCCCCCCCCCGCCGCCAACCCAACCTTCCTTCACTGGGGGGCATGTTTTAGCTGGGGGTAGCAATCACCATAGCACAAGAGCCAATCCGGCCCCCAGGCCACATTAAGAGACACGGCCAATTTGAAGGGCGGCTGCCCAACTGTATCTTTATTAAAACAATCATATTATCTGGCACGAGCGCCCAGAAAGGCCCGGAAACTTCCACAATTGTGGAGGGTTTGGCGCCGTTACTCATACTGCCCCTCCAGCTCCCTCAAAAGCTCAGTTTCTCCTCAGGAGTCTGTCCCGTGCGTGCCCGATATTTACATTCCCAAACAGGGAACGACATTGTAACACGCAGCTTCCTACACCGAACAAATCGGACAACTGGAGTCTCGTAAAAGGCTGGACAGATTTAGAAGCAAGCGTTCTGACACCCCCAGGAGAGTCCTTGGGAGTCACACGTTATACAGGGCATCATTGTGTGTGTGTGTCTGGAGGTTCTGGAGCTTGCTGAGAATTCCCCCCGGGATGAGGCAGGCAAATGAGAAAAGGGACACCAGCGCATGTGCCGCAGTGTTAAAAAGGGGAGTAGGAGGGTAACCGCAAGCTCCCCCATGCTATAAAAAAGAAATTTGGGGATGGTTAGTGGCATAGAGAGGGTGGATGGCTATATTTTATTTATTTAGCACACGCTTTTATCCAAAGCCGTGTACAATTGAGAAAGTAGGCTCAGACAGTCTCTGGGGCAATCGGGGGTTAAGGGTATCACTCAGAGGCACCAAAGTGAAATCAGTCTTCCGACCACAGGATTTGAACTGGCAACCTTCCGATCACGGGTACAGCATCCTAATTTACATGAATCACACACCAGTTGAGGGTGTCGTAATTCTCTTTGGGGACTGGAGTGTTGATTATACTCACAGTGATTAGCGGGTAAATGACAGCAACCACAGAACATCTGAAACACAGAATGCTTTCATACATTTTAATACATAAATAACAGTAACCCGTAAATCGTGTGTGTGGAGAGTGAGATATGGATCTCGCCACTCTTGAATTTCAAATATGCAGATTATATGGCCCCCAGCCGCAGAGATCGTATCTCCGCTTCTACGTCGAGAGCAGCGTGTCTGTTATTTTTAGGCTCTTTGTTGAACGTGGCATCTTTTATGCAGATGAAAATGTCCCCACAAAGCATCACTTATCGCGGGTAATGAGCGCTGTTCATTGGTGCGCGTGATGCTCAGATACGCCGCGCATCTCAGGCGTCTGGCCTTTGCTCTCTTGTTGTGTCACCGGCATCTGTGTTTCACTGCCACATAGTGTAATACAAAAACACGTTCAGGGAGCGCATCTGAAGGCAAAAATCCATCATTGCTTAATATATATGCTCACCTTTCTCTTTTTCACTAGGCTATTCAGCTAGGTTAATTTTGTCTTATCGGCCAAATGTCACTCATTTGCATGTCTAAAGCAAACTAAAAGCGACTACATATGCGGAGCCCTTCGTTCAAGTGATGTTGAAATACATTCCCTGTGCAACTAATCTAACCTAGGCAACTAAATAAACAAACAAATGAATAAACAAACAAACATAAACGAACAAATGAATAAACAAACATAAATGAACAAATGAGTGAACAAACATACATACAAATATATAAATTAAAGCCCCTTCAAAGTCTTTCAGCCTTGAATCCTTTAAAGCTATTTGCAGCATCTCATCAGAGATGCCCACCTCCATTTTTCAGCTCACGGCAGCCTAACAGGGCTCAGCCTTCAGCCCCCTCCAGACCAGATGCGATCTCTCAGCATTCGCTGAAGCTGCAGCCTGGGTGAAAGGTCCTTTGCTGAGTAAGGAAGGGGACAGTATAGGGGCATGGGGTCATGGCTTTAAATCTGGCTCTGTGCCTCTCCCATGTTCACACAGTGCTTTCCTATCACGGTCCACAGCAGACGTGCCGGCAGCATTCAGAGCTCAGGCTGAACGAGCCTTGAATGATGATGTTTAGCTCTGATCAGAGGTGGTGGCCCTGATCCGTGGGGAGCCGGTGCGGGTTTTTGAGATGACCTGTCAATCAGCCAATAATAAAGCAGCGGTTCTCAACTCCAGTCCTGTGGACCCACTGTGATTGGCTGATTGTGAGGTCATCCAAAAAAACCTGCACCCACAATGGCTCTCCTTGGATCACATTCGCCGCCACCCCTTGCTCATATGTTTTAACGAGCAGTTTCAGAATTTCATACATCGCAGCCTTAGTTCCTAAAACCCTCATAGTCCTGCAATTGTTGTAACTTCAGAGAGAGAGGGAGAGCCGGCCAGAGAGATTGGGTCTCCCAGCTAAGCCCCAATGCCTTAAGACCCTAGCAACGCCCCTGGTGCACACATATGGTTCAGATGTTGATTCTTAATTGGTAATTGTATGTGTGATTTTGTAATGATTACATCGTGAGGACCAGATTTCCCCACAATGAGATAAAAAGCTGCTATTTTGACTCAGTGGGGAAATTTGTTCAGTCTCTACAGGGGAAACTCAATTTTATAAAATAAAAAAAAAAATCCGACTGACTGCCATCAAAAAACTAAGAATGCAAAAGTCTTGTATTTTGTTTGGTTACTTATGGTTAAGGTTAGGGCTGGGTAGGGGTTAAAGTCGTTATGTTGGGATTAGAGTTTTCCCCATAGAACTGAATGGAGCGTCCCCACAAAGATATAATTTCAAACCTGTGTGTGTGTGTGTGTGTGTGTGTGCCTGAAGGTACAAGTCTCTCTCATAGGACTGACATCCCATCAAGTGCTTTACCGCCTTCCAACCGCTTCCCTCCTGGGATATGCAACAGATTATTGCAAACCCTGACTGGATAAGCGGCCTCTTAGATAATTCAGGATAAACGGCACGGCAGTTAAATTGATTAGGCCCCCTTTCCAGCAGGTGGGGGGGGGGGGGCATTGCTGCAAGGCAGCTAGCATGAGAAAACAGGCCCAGAGACGGGGGAGCTTCCCGTGCCTGCGAGCGGCCACGGATCGCGGTATGAAAGCCCCCGCCGAAGATTCCGGATGAAGGAGCCGGCGGGGCGAGGGGAGCAGGGTTCTGGCAGGCATGAGAAAAGTCACGGACAGGAGGAGAGCGGCGCACGTCTTCCTGCGATTCAGCGCGGTAACAATGGCTGATCGTCAAGCTGTCAGCACCAAAAGGCGCCGGGGGAGTGTGACGGGAGGCGTGACACGGGGTCACGTCAATGAGCCATTGTCCAGCCCGAGGCTTACTCACCGCGCTAATAAAAATCCAGCCAGTCACGTGATAAAGAATGCCCCAACACTGACGCTGTTTCCCTAAGCCGCCGACAGACACCATCTCCTGTGCTAAACTGGGGAGCTTCCCATCATATAATCCCCTTTAATTATTTCCATGACATTAATCCCAACCTCACCCCTGCTTTCGATTAACTTTTCACTTCGAAAAAAGTAAAAAACATAAAACAAAAAAATTAATTGGAATAAACATCTTAGAAACAAATAAATATGAGCCTTGTCCTTGGAAATGAAGAGGTTGTGAAGCCTCAAATCATACTGTAAACAATCATAATGAGGACTGTATAAATCACTGTACTTCTTTCCAGACTTCCAGTACTTCTTTAGTTTATACCCACATTTGATCTATCCCTCTCACAGCTTATGAGCCTCAAAACCTGTGGAAACTCTGTTTTCTGATCCAAAGATACTTGATTTGATCATTTAAACAACTGTGTCGGGGTTATTTATAATCAAAATATTTCTTAATAAGCACGACTCTGTCTTTTCACAGGCGGACTGTCCAGTGTCGGTATTTAAAAGCTCTGCTTATATGAATGGCGTGACATTGGGGCAGAAAGTTACCGCATGGCATTCTGGGAGAGAGAGCGCGCAGTTAAAATTATGTTCCTCCGAGTAGAATGTTTTACTATTTACCCACAGGAAAAAGTGCATGATCACTGCAAGGACATAATGTAATATAGTGATGTCATTTATCCATGATTTAGAAGCTGGAAGGAGCAGAGAGAAAGTTTTATTTAAATGCGACATGGCATTGTAAATGGTAAAAAAAAAAAAATATATATATATATATATATATATGAGAAAGTGAACATTTTTATAAAAAAAAATCTTTATAACAAAATGGAAAAGTGGATTTTTTGATTTAGATACAGAACCGTTGTTGAATCCAAAAGGTTCTCAGCAATCACTGGCTCCCTCAGCCAGCCTCTGCATACGTTAACAATTTCAGCGGTCATGCTGTGCCTGTTTTCTCTACTCTCCATTTTCCATCCCCTCTAATTGAATGCGTTACAATTAGGCAAAATCCGAAACCAAGACATTAAATCAGGGACAGTCACAATTGGCTTTTATTGGGTTTCCTTTCTATTGCACATTGCTGGTCATCAGAGTTAATTGATTGAGAGATTAGCCAGAGAAGCAGGGACCGGACACATATGGATGATGCCACATCCAATAGAGGGACCGGGTGAGGCAGGATGCACATGTTCTCACCATGACGACGTATCACACGCCCCGAAGATGCCTCCGCCTCTCTGGGGGTGAAATAGTGTCGCTTTCTATAGATCCATTGGGCGTCGTGGGCAGGAAACGCCTTTTCAAAGGGCGTTCCTGTTGTGTTACGGTTGGATCAAAGACTCACTAGCGTTCGATAAACATGGCAGTGAGGACGATGGGAAGGATCTCAGCACTTTGGACAAGAGTGGGAATTTTATAGGTGGGATGCTGGTATAACATGGGACAACCTCTCAAATGCAGATATACACATAGGGACATGCATAGAAATTCTGGGACCCCTGACAAGATTTCACCTTGCTCCCCACCCCTTCAATTTTACATAGAATTTTACATTTTCTGGGGCTCCTGTCAAGTGTTAGGCCACTTGAATCTGCTACGGTAGTAAGGCCCCTCTAAGGCACCTGCACACACGCACACATCATACAGAATCACTAGCGACTATAAGCTATTAGGTGATTTCTCCCCAAACGAGCTTGATGGGCTGGATGGCCTCCTCTCCTTCGTAACTGTCATGTGCTCTTGTGTTCTAATTCACCTGATCCCGAGGACCAGGGCACTCTGTTATAACCCTAAAGGAGCAGAAGATTAACAACACAACCTACAGTACAGAGCCTTTGCGTCAACCTGCTCGGCTCAATGAAAGGGAATCCACTGAGAGGCACTTGGGAAAAATAAACGTGAGTCTCAGTGCATAAATGCCCTGGTTTTCTTCAGTCACTGCACACCCCAACACCCCAAAATTTATTTTCCCCCATCCTTGTCTCCTGGTGATGAAGATTAGGGTGGTGATGATGATGCTTTGCACATGTAAACAGTGCTCTCTCCGGCTGCTGGGACCCAGAGCTCGGGTGCATGGATAGGAAGGATCTTGGGGAATCTCGGTCGTATCTGATTGGGTCGTGTCTGCTTGGGTCGTATCCGTGTGGGCATGATGGCCGGGTTAGGGCGTGGCTTAATGCTGCATTCTGGTTCAGTAATTAGCGCTCTGGGTGTTGACTTCATCATCCAAGTAAGACAAAGTCAGCAGCTCCAAGGGTTCAGACTGACTGGGTTTCTGTTATGGGGGGGGATTAGGAATCTGATCTTGTGGGCAACTCATTAAGCCCTCCTCATCCCTCCCGAGCAGTTTGAAGACTTTCCTACTTTCTTTCCAAAACTTGTACTATTCTTCCTTTAAATCTCACAGTCACACATGAAGATAATAAATACGAACCGTTTCCCGGAATCATTAATTGATTTTATTGAATCCCCCTTGGTTTTAATTATAGGACTGGACAAGCATGGTGTGTAATGCAATGAATACGAGTTTGGGCCTCAGGCCCAATCTGCGTATTAGATCATTTATGAGAACGCAGTACAAACGGCTGTACAGTACAGACCCGAGGTGTCCAACACATTGCCTGAATCAGCTGGAATGTCCTTTTGGAGTTCTTGTCTTTTATTTCACGCGCGTTAGCTCTGCACGGGCTGAACTCTGTACGGCTGACCCGAGAGGGTAGTCAGGCGGTATTTTGGGGTGTCTGAGATTTAATGGAGTAGACAGTGATTTAATTCACACAGGCGCTATTTTCCTCTTCTAAGTCCACTTTAAAGAGGCGTAGATAGGCTCTGCCCGGCAGCCAGTTAATGCCGATACTGCTTCAGTTCGTTCACAAAACCCTCCACCAAATTTACACACAGCTTCCATGCAGGAATACAGAATCGTTTCACTCCCATGTCCATGATCCATTGGTGTATAGACTGAAGATAAAGAAAAAGGTGATTAGCCACTAAGAGTAGAATTTGTCTGAATTTTGTGGATATTATAAAAAATTAAATGCAAGAGTCCTCATAATATTATGCAGCAGCAAATTTAATTGATGGTTTCCAGCATGAAAATGAAGAGACAAGAAACGCCGGAGCATGAGAGCAGGCAAAGGCTTTGATATCTGGACTGGTAAGGGATCCTCAAACCCACCTCTGCCTCGCGAATCAAAGGGCGATTCAAGTGAAATAACTCTGAGGAGAGATGAGGCAAGAGCTGCAACAGCGGAATCCGGGACTCGCCGGGAAGCACGACTGAGGATGCGTCATGACATCTGCCCTTAATCATATTGCGGTTTCTGGCTCGTTGAATTACACTTCACAATGCTGATGATTGTCAGTAACACTTATAGACACATTCATAACACATTACAATGCATTCATAAAGAATTATAAACATGGCTATAAATATTTCTTAAAAGGCGTAACACATTATAGCCATGTTTATTATGCATTATGAATGCTTTATGACGCTCATCTATAATTCACTATAGATACATTTATAAGGCATCACAAAGCAACCTTAATGCTTATACCGACCATTATAATGTATTATAAAGGTATCTGTAGTGCATTATATATGACAGCTTCATAAGTCATTCATAATGCATAATAAACATGGCTATAATGTTATATAATTGCTATAATGTTGCCTCTATTAGAGAAGCATGACTGGCCATCACATGCGTCGAATATTGTTAAGAGGTCAACAGAGATCAATCTGGAAAACTCATACAAAAGCTGCACTGATGACATGGGCTGACTGAATTTAGTATTTGGGTCTTTCTCCAGATGATTCTGGAGTAATCTGAATATAGGTTACTGTGACCCAATTTTTGACATTACCGAGATCAACAATTCCCAAACCACAAAATTTATAATGTAATAAGGTGATAAGAAATAAGGTAAATTGGACCAAATTCAGAATATGGGTCCCTTTCTAGGATTAGCTAAATTAATCCTCATATTAACTATCCTTAAGTATTAAAATTAATCGTAAGTAACTTAATTTGTTTTTGGAGGTCAAAGAGATAAAATTTTTAAGTCCTCAGTGATCTGAAAATTAAATATAGAGTTACAAACTGTTGTCAGTCACTATGTTACAGTACAGAACGTGCTTTGATCCAGTTGCATGGGTCAAACCTTTTTTTAATCACATTTTCCTCAATTTAAAATAGAAACTAAATTATTTCAGCCGTTCTCTTACTAATGATCTTGTTAATACAGTACCATATATACATCACTCTACTTGCCCTCCTATAAAAAGCAATAAATATTAATTACAATTCTCAAGTATGAAATGCAGATTTTAATAAACAGTGATTGACCACTGGTTGCGGGGCAGATTGGAAAGAATGGAGGACTTCACAGCCATTAGCCCGCAGGCAGTCAGATGTTATGGCCAGTTTCAGCACTGTATTGACAAGGCAGTTCGGAAATAATAACCGTAATATTCCTGAGACACACTGTCGGCGATTAAAACGATAATTAGTGAAACAAACGGGCAAACAGAGGAGCGGGCACCGCATTGCCCTCCTGGACCGGAGCCTGAGTGACTGGGGTCGTGCCAGGCTGGAAAGGCAAGGATGGGGCTCGTGACCGTCTGTGGGATCTGATACTAATTGTCGTAATATCATGCATGGCACCCGCCCCCTCCAAAACCCGCCGGGTGGCAGCATTGGCGCGGTATCAAAGCGGCTCACCTTCACAGAGGGCAAATGGCCGCAAGGCATCTGCTCGCCAGAGGGGGCGCGATGGGCAAGCGCATGCATGCCATGCTGGCCACTCCCATTATGGGAATCGAAATATTATCCTCTACTAGTGCCAGGCATGCCATGAGGTGACATAAGCAGCTGCCTAAGGCGCCATCCTCTGAGGGAGTGCTGATTTAATGCCACCTCACCCCCCACCTGGCAAACTTCAAAAAATTGCTGAGGTGGGTGCGGTTCTCAAGCTTGCCTAGGGCACCACATGGACTACAATCAGTGCTGGCACTTAATGCACATTCTGGGTACTCTGAGTACTCACACTCATGAGTATTCTGAGTATGGTTTTAACCTCAGACGTAGGCTTGCTCTTAGTCCATTGATGGAATTTTACTCTGCTTTCACTATTGTATGTCAGTTTATTACCTCACACTCACTACCCAAAGCACCCCTCGCCAGTCTTGTTCCTCTTTGGCATTTGGCAACAGGCTCTCGGCAGGCAGAAAATATTTCTTCTTTTTCAAAGAATCGTTTGAGATGTGGGTGGCGACGACGTCATGAGTCACGGTCAGGCAGTATCCATATGTATTCACATACTAATGGCGTTTTGATTATATGCTTTCAGTGATAAAACACTAATGATTATTCCAATATCCAGAGTACAGTCTACTAAAGTTTTAGGGTTTAAGTAAGTGTGGCTTACCAAGAGAAAATTGTCTCCAAGACCACTATTACGAAAAAAAGAGATCTCTATTGATACACTTAGTGTGGTGAATGGTGTCTTTAGCATGTAGAGAAAAATATCGAGTGACATGTTAGTTTTTGTGGGAGCAACTTTTATTGCAATCCACGTGAATGTTTTCCTTTCTCTGGGATTTGGACGGGATACTCTGTTATTCAAGCCTGCTGCTTTTCTCCAGAACTTAATTCCTTGTGATTCGGGGATGAAAGCAGTTGAATGAAATATCAACTTGTGCCTGTTAAAAAGGTCAGCGCCAATATGACTTCTTTTAAGGTTGTGGTTGGTACGAGGCCACGTTCCCTAGCCCCCCCACCATTGAAGTCCCCGCCAGCACCGTTCCACGCGACCCGGGGCCAAGTCCCCCCTAGTGCTAGCAGAAGCCGGCTTTGGATCAGCGGCCACGCAGGTTAATGGCCCGGCCTGTTGGGGGCGCTGGTGTGCAGTTACTGCTAGCCCTCAATGTACGTCGCGGCTGCCAGATGGAGGCTGTGGTGCATTGACGATAAAAGGCTGTCCCAGGTCCCAGCCTCACAGGCCAGAGTAGAGGATGGACCAGAAACTCAGGAAGGACTGATTCCTGTTAGGGGAGGGAGTGTAATTCACCCTCTTATTAATAACGTTTTATTGGTTTGCATTAAATTATTTGCAGGTAAAAACAATATGGATGCAGCTCTGGAAAAAAGTAAGAGACTACTCTATCTTTTAAAAAAAAACCTGCATTTTAAAATCCTGTTTAAATCCTGGTTCTTCTGGCAGAAGGCTAGACTGCGAGGAAGGCTGCTTCCAGGTTCAAAGTTCCTAAGACATCAGTACACAAGAACAAGGTGAAGCAGGAGACACTGGGAATGACCGGAAATCAGCCAGGTAGAGGGCAGAGGGCACTTTGCAATGCCGGAGATGACAGTTAACTTATCCGGCAGTGTCTCATAAATCGGAGAATGACCTGAAGTGACCTTCAAAATGAATGGGAAACATTAAGTGGTGTGAAGTTCACTGCTAGGACAATTCAAAACAGGCTCCTAGAAGCAGGAATGAAAACTCATAAAGCAGGGAAGAATTGATGAGAAACAGGCAAGATCCAGGCTGGAGTTTGCAAAAAAAGAGGTATATTTTACACAGGTGCATACCCATACAATGAAAAATGAGTGAAACTGAAAATTTTGCTGTGATCTCTTAATTTTTTCAAGAGCTAACTGCATGTATTTTTTTTTCCATTGGCACATGATGCATGCCTCGCATGTTGGTGATGCTGGAAGACGACAGCCTCGTTAAGGGTGTCCTAAAAAACTAATGACAATGACGTAAATGGAGGAGCAAAAGCCGTCTTATGGCAGGTGCCATTTAGGAAGCTGTCAGCTTTTCATTTAATCACAGTCGTCTTTAGGACGCACGAACGAAGCCCACGCCAAAAATCTCAGGTGAGGAGATCATTTTTAACATCCCTGCCATACGCTTCTGATCCAATTTTGCCAGAAACGGGAAAACACGCTCTTTTGTGTCACACCATTAATGGCATCCCCCCATGTGTCACACCATTAATGGCATCCGATCTCCACTGCATCCCTGAGGAATAGAGAAGATCGACCGATTGATCAGGTGCAAAGCACAGCGGACCCCAAGCCAGAGACGAAGAACAAATGCTCTCTACTTTGCTGCTAATAATACAGCATCCAAGCATCTCCATCAGTCTGAAAGGTGCCACCTCCTCAACTGCGAGTGTTTATGTCACATTTGTAGGATTCAGTTGCAGTCCAGGAACCCTCATTTTCTACAGCCATCAGGGTGGGTTTTGATGATGGTCTTGTTAGCTAGAGAGGGCCGCAGACCAGTTGGTATGTTCCAGCAACAGCTACCGTCCACCCAGTCGCCGCCGGCTCTGAGCTCCAAGCTCCCCCCCCATCGTCAGCTGAAAACTTGAAAAGGTCCAGTCTGCTCGTTGCTGAACACCACATGCCTGAGCTGCGTTTGATCTCTCCTTCCCAATTCCACGAGACCCATGTCATCTCCACGGACTGCTCCGAGAGGATGCACACTCCAGTCGGCCGTTTCTCCGCCGACACGCGGCCCGACCGTACGCCTCCTGGCTGTAAATGGCATGCTCAGTGCAGAATTCCCCTACACTGCACAAAAAAGGTGCAGACGAATGAGCATTCTCCTTCTGATGCTCATTAGCGGTAAAATCTCCCTGAGGTACACTGATGGTGTTTGTAATACCCACTTGCCGGGACAAGAGGCTCAGTATTAGACAGAAACGCATTTTGGAATGATGCATTTCGACAGAAATGACATTTCCAAATTACTGCGGGGAGAAGCCAGGGGTTTGGAATTGCAGATTAAATGTGGAGGGAGTTATTTTACTTGGCACACAGGAAGAGGGCCCCCGTCGAATGTCTGCAGCCATCAACGGCTATCATTGCCACTCTTGTTTGAGGCTTATCAAGGATTGCTATTGCGCGGTGAAATGTATTTTGCTCTTGAGATGTGAAGGAGAGCCTGCTAGAAGTAGCGGCGTATTTAAGAAGGGAATTCTTTTCTGCGCAGACAGGTCACTATTCTCCCTGCAAATAAAATTCTCCCCTATAAATCCATGAAGCACAAGAATGTTGTTACTGAGGATACCTGTACTTTCAGATGGAATCAACACCAAAAAAATACAGTCACTCCATGTCCTGGGGTGAGACACTGAAGTATTGCGGTCAAAGGAATCGAACTGCCAGTCTTGCATAAAAAATGTGAATGATGCAATTTGGCAGTCGGCAGCGAGGAAGGAGGATTGGCGGAGGTCGAGAGAAGAGGTGGGACTCAGACAGGGTCAGGCATTGATGGATTAGACAATATTATACCAATCAGGGATTAAGGAATGGTAAAATATGTGCACTTCCTCAAGGGAGTACATATATATTTCAGCAAAATCACACCAATAAGTAATCTCAGCAGCAATGACATCACAGGAAGCTGACTTTGCCTCCGCAATCCAATCCGCTTGAGATAACTGGAGCGTTCCTCACTAGGACGAAGTGCGACATTCAACATTGTTCCCAGGGAAATTTCAGGGCAAGCAAGTGCTTGATTAATGTTAATTTAACTAAATTTATAAAGGATTATAATTTCCTGCGTCCAGTGTACAGACTCTATGCTGCATACGTCTCATATATGTTGCATCATCAGTTCCAATGCAATTGTTACACAATATTGGGCCGTAACAGAATATATATCCCTCCGTCTTACGCTGCTGATGGCTCATGTACTTAAAACAAGATGCATTCAACACTGACAAAAGCTCCTAGACAGGAATTATAATCTATTAAAGTTCCTAGTGAGGCACCTCAAGAATAATCACCCTAAAAAATATTTAAACAAAAGATTAAACATTTGTGTAGCATCGCTTAGAGGACATTTACTCAAATCCCTGACACCTACTCCATCATACACTGCATAAATAATGACATAAGCTTTAATTTTCGGGGTTGTCTTCTGCATATATTATGGTAAAAAAAAGTTGTGTACACATGATATTTCTAAAATATTAATGGCTCTGACACCAGAGTATCTTCCTCTCCATGCTCTGTGCTTCCAGTTTTCTGTGTGACCATGAATTTTATCCATTTGCCTGGATGGATGGATGGATGGATGGATGGATGGATGGATGGATGGATGGATGGATGGATGGATGGATGGATGGATGG
>JAODKE010000047.1:9652069-9662937 GCA_026779605.1 Mormyrus hasselquistii | reverse complement strand
GCCTCTGACCAATCAGAATCAGTAATTATTAAACTAACTACCTGGCAGAACTGAAAACAAGGCCTGGATTTGGAATCAAGGTCCAGATTTGAAGAGCCCTGCTCTATAGAATGTTAGGGTCAAATTGAAACTACAGTTCAATTATTATTTTTTTGTTAGCAAACAATTATTACAAAAATATATTAAGCTTTACATGTTGGTGATATGATGGCTCACTGGGTTGTGTTGTGTGTGTCTGTAGTTTGTATGTAAGCTGTATGGCTGCATATATGAAAGCTGCATATGTAAAAAAATAGAGGAATTTTAATGTGAATCTGAAGCTTGTAGTATTTCTCATAGCTCACAGCTGGAAAGGCAGTGTTAAATATCTGCAGTGTTCCTGATATTTAAAGACGCAGCCATCCAGTGTTGGTGTAAGAAAAATGTCAAGAAACGCCATTTAATATAGTTTGTAGCAGAGTCTCCACTTGTAAAGATCTACCGCTGCAAATGAATAATTACGCAAAAAATACCATACAGACTCAATTACTGGACCTTCAGTAATGAGTCTCCGACTGGTCCAGAGATTCGCTGATATGAACAACAACAGACCTGCCATTGTTGTGCTTGATCAAAGTTCTCTAGAATTTATGTGCCTTTCGGCAAGATACACATCTGAACCTGTGACAGTAAATGGGGAAAAACATTTTATAAATCCATTTTGAAAATTGTTTTCTTCATATATAGGTTGTCTCCATGAGCAACCAACAGACAGAGCAAAAGGTAAGTGCTCGTATAGATAGAATGGAAAAGTTACAAATCTGTTATGTAAGTTGGCTTGCTGGATATAGAAGGATTTATGCTCAGCGAAACCCATTTCTTTATAGAAACACACACAGGTTCAGTGAAAGAGGACACTGTAGGTTTGGGCCTGTTCCTTGGCAAAGCATGATTACGACAGAAGTGCTTTGTTCAGAGACAGGCAAGGTGTAGCATATAACTAGCATTTAGTGGTGAAAAGGGAGCATTTCATAGCCAGGAAGTAATTAATTTCCCTTGCTGACCTTAATCAGAACATGTGACCAGATTCTTACTGATTCAGATTTAAATCAGCTTTATTTGACCAAGTACAAGTACACTGCATAACCCAAAGTAGGTGGACAACAGTTTGTCTATCTATCCATTCTGAAAACATGGGATGGTCCACTGTCCGTTGCTATGGGGTTTCAGGCTCATTTTGTTAATTGACGATCACAGAAAATTCCCCCCCCCCCCCCCCAGCAAAAAGTTCCAGTCGGCTATGCCCCCATGATCAGACATCTGCCCCTCAAAATATCCGTGCATGTCCCTACCTTTCTGTGAGCTTGTGAGGCCTCCCGACTTCACGAGTGAATTTGCTCACAGACGTCATGATCTTCACAATCATTTAACTTGCAGATGATCAGGGCAGCTCTATCAGAGCAGAAATGTGGCGGACTGACTTATTGGAATGATGGTCTATAATGGTGTCCAATTATACAGCTTTTTTTCAGTCATTTACCAACGTTATGATCATAATAGTAAAAAATAAAATAAATAAATAACTAAAATCCATTCTCCTGGCTATTCTTTTAAAAGCTGATTGTCAAACACACCAACAACCATTTTGAGCCAAAAAATTTTGTTCTCAATTCTTCAATAACAAGTGAAGGGAAATATTACATGGGGGGTATGTACTGTACACAGAAAACTCTTCTGAGGCACAGACATGTTCAATGATAAGCAGTGAATGCTAGTTTGCATATTATACTAAAGGTTTTATACTATGGGGTCAATTACAGGCTGCGCCTCTTATTGTACAAGAAGGTCATGTTTGATCAAATTCATTTGTTTATGTGTGTTTTACTTGCATAGAAATATTCTTTACAAATCAAAAGGGCTAGAGTTTACTGAACTGAAAAAAATGTAATCCTGGTCTTTTTTCTGTTTCATCTCTGCCCACCGAGGACCAGTAAAAAAAAATAATAAAAAAAATGTAAGCTTTAGTTATCAGCCGTACCAAAGTAGACTTGTACTTCACCCTTCGCAAACTCAATAAGGTCTGTAAGTTTATTAAAAACACCTCAGGACCACGGAGCAAGTCGGTAAAAGTATTGGGAGATGATATTGAAGGTTCTGCAAAACATGGGAAGAAACATTTCAGGTGCATCTTTTTGTTGAGCTCCAACTCTGACCAAGAGAAGCAGTCTGAAAATGGATGGAAGAATCCTTTTATTAGCTAATAAAATTTTATAAAATGATCAGAAACCTGGGAAGAGGTTGTTGTTTCCTGATCTTACTCAGCTTACCGTGAACTTGGTAAATGTGGATTCTCGAGGGCAGTCCTTAACAGGACCCCAACAAAAACTTAGTTGCACTACATCCATCCATCCATCCATTTTCTGCATGTCCTATGCAGGCACAAGACAGGGAACAAGCCTGGATGGGGCGCCAACCCATTGCAAGTTGCACTGCAAAAAGTTACATTTATACAAGCTTTGAAAGTTTCAGCTGCCCAATCAGGATCAGCATGACAGCTGCCGTCATAATTGTTCTGGAAAGGTCTCACCTCTCAGGTCGGGAAATAAGTCAACGAACCCTTTTGGATGTGCCAATGAGTCAATTAGTTCTCGCTTTTGGATACGATTCTCTCCTCGTCTGCTTTTCTCGGAACAGGGATTTCCCTTCTCTGAAGCCTTCCCGTTCCTCGGTCCCCAGTGACGAAGCGAAGCAGTGAGCCTGCATGCAACATTTCTGATACGGCAGAGTGCCGTTGGGATCGGCAGAATCCCCAGGAGGAATACCTGCATCCCGGCAACGAGGCGCACAGCATCTTTACCGTCTTCATGACTAAATTTCTCATTCACCAGTCATTCCCATCATTTTCGTGCCATTTTTTTGATACCATTACTCACACCTCTAGGCTTGGGGGTTTGACTCCTGAACCCCACCCCCCCCCCTAGCCCCTTCTACGAGGTATTTGCCACTTGGGGCTGCGTCCAGTCACAGTTCCTTACTCCGTATCGTTGTAGCACAGCACTAGTTCTACATCATCAATTTCATCACTCCCAGTATTAACACAAAAAGCTTGTTTACCACTTTGAATGCTCAGACTAAATGCAAATATAAATGCAGTATAAATACAGAGGGTGCCCCCCCCCCAGCAAAAACCTAATGAATTAAAGGCCTCATTAGATCTGTATTTCTATGAAGCTATAGGGCAGGTCATATCCAGCACCGGCCAGTTCATTACAAGAACTATAAAGAACCTAAAAATGCTGCTGCCATTGCATTGCGGATACAACATATCTGCACTGCCTTACTGTCCTCCGTGTTTAATATTAATTCTAATTATGGAACATGCTTTCTTGTCATTTGTTCATGCACGATTTATACACAGTTACATTTATATACTGTTACAATTACGCTGTATTTCATTTTACGTTTGATACCTGTGTTTTCTTGTTGTTTGTTCTTGCAGTCACCATGGGTCCAAGAGAATAGCAGTTTCAATCCTCTGCATGTCCTGTACATATAGCAGAATTGACGAATAAAGACTGTATGAAGTATTCATGGACTGATTTATGTATACTTATAAAGGTTTATAAAGTCTTATGTGCTGGGTCATTTTAATAAATCGTGATGATTCATAGTACAATATAGTGGATACAACCAGAAGGGAGGAAACACCCTGTCAGTATTTTACTACTCTGGTATCGCCAGACGTCATTTCTGTTCTCTGTCATTCTGATGCAGTTTGGGGATCAGGCTCTGTTTCTTGACAGCTCGGTCACTGGTTAATAGAGCAGTGTGCTTAGACAGTGACATAGGCATGGTGCAGTGATTAATTAGGACTTCTCAGCTTAACAAAATGGAGGAGAGGAACAGATGCGAAGGACAGCCATTACATCTGTGGAAGGGGGATAAAGCCTGGTGGGAAAAACATGGTCACTGGGCCTACAAACATGGTCACTGGGCCTACAGACATGGTCACTGGGCCTACAAACATGGTCACTGGGCCTACAGACATGGTCACTGGGCCTACAGACATGGTCACTGGGCCTACAAACATGGTCACTGGGCCTACAACAGGAGTAACCAGGTCTGGAGTATGTCTCATGTGAGCCACAGGTAAAATCTTATTTGAATTCATCAGAAACTTACCACAGGCGAAGGAAGAACCTCATCACGTACTTTACCCTGCCCTGGGACCTCCACATCTCATCCTACACAGAAAATCTGTGTCAAAGGAACTATGACATCATCTACAACACATACCTCCCGCTGTGACCCAGACCATTCCTTTGGATAATTTTACATCGTATTTCAATACAGTAAAATGAGATATGAATATAAACCCCCCCCCATATACCTTTTATTTATATGGTTTGCTATTATGTTTTGTCTTCATACAAACCTCTTCAAAATAATAATTATTGTACTGTACGTCATTTAACAATTAATGATCGTGACTTAAATGTAAAAGGCTTAATTAAAAAAATACTGTAATACTGAAGTTGCATCATCATCTATTGCTTTTCCACGTGATGCCAACTCTGATTAAGTTTACATGGCAGAACACGCATCAGTCATATTCATTAGCAACAAGAGAAACTGCGCATACTGGAGAACAGTTTTAGCAGCAACTGAGTGCTTGAGATTGTGAGATCCAACTAAAACATATAATCATGTCATTCAGATTTTTTATTTATTTTTTTTTTTTTTATGAACGCATATATTACCCCTGTACCTATGAAAGTGCTGAAAGCTTAATTTGAAAGATGCTTGTAACGATTAGTATAGTTTGAATTAAATCAGGGAGATATTCCAATTCAGCGGACACTGGAATCTGCAGTGTATTTGTAATTTCACTGTTGGATGATTTTTGCCCATGCAGTTCTCGCCTTGTGCCCTGTGCTTCTTGGGATGCCATGTAGGCTAACACCGGGACCCTGGGACACATACTGTAGATGCTTCATTTTTCCAAATGAACACAACCTCGTTATACTTATTATATAATTGCTGGTCATGTGCTCCATCTGCCCCCCCCGCCCCCCAAAAAAAAGAATCCTCTCTCTCCTCCCTGCCAATCAGCAGTAATTTATACACTGTGTGTTTGTAAGCCTGAAGAGTTCCATAATCGTGGCTCTTTGACGAACAAAGCTAATTAGCGGCACATGAGAAGGGAGGAGAGAGAATTGTGTTGAAGTCACTTTGCGATTAACTCCTGTCTTCAAATGATCAGTGCTGCCAGTGGGAAACTTTAAAGAGAATAAATCTTGTCTTTATGGATTTTATTGGATTTTAAATCCAAACTAATATGGAAGTGTCAAAGGAAAATTGGAAAAATGTGCTCTACAGAAGGTGATTTCGTTCCAAAACCGAGTAAATAGCATTATGAGATCTTCCAACAAGTCAATTAATGACAAAAAACATTCCAGTTACAAAAATGTAAATGTATGCAGTCTATCATCTTTCAACATGGTCTGTCACCTCGTGATTTGCTTAAACCTTTACGTCTCTTCCTCCATCCCATTGACACGTAATCGTGAGCAAACCTGGACCAAAGTCTTATGTCCTTGGAGGAACAAAATGGAAAACTGTGAATATCTTTGAACTCTAAACCTGTGCCGCCAGCTTTTTGGAAAGACGGTAGATGGAACACCATCCAAGTGAAGTATGATCATTTATGTCAAGTGGTTTCACACCTTGATTTCTCATCATAATGTCTTTTTCCTTGAAGCTTTGCACTTAAAAGATGAGATTTTTATTCCCAATTTTGCCCGTAGCACTTCTGCACGAATGAAGATAGAGGGACTCCTGCACGTTTGTAAGAGCGCCGTTAACGGCCCAGTTCACGGAAATGCTGAAATATCGCAGCGGGTTGTTTTTTCACTTTTAACTTTCATTCTGACTTTTTGTTGATTGACTAAATATGAAAGTAAGCAGGTGCTGCTGCTCTGTCCTGCTCACTTTCCATCCAGTCGTAACGTAACGGGATGCGCCAATTATATGAGTCATAATGATATTTCAATTCAAAAATGTTCACAATGCCTGCACTATACCCTACTTATATGCAAAAGAATTCCCCCATGATCAATTAAATTCATCTTATCTTGTAAATATTTTTTGTGTTTACCAATGAACCCAAAGTAGTTTGGCTTTTTACGTGAAGTGTTTTATTATTATTATGTCTGACACCGTAAGATTTCTTGAGCTGGGTATGAACTGGGGGCTAACTGGTTTCTATCTATCTATCTATCTATTTATCTATCTATCTATCTATCTATCTATCTATCTATCTATCTTCTAACTGCTTATTCTAGTTAGGGTTACAGGGAGCCAGCAGCCTACCCATGACAGCATACCGACAGATGTTCAAACTGGGTGGGATATCAGTCCAACACGGGGTACACACACATACACACACACACTCAATCATATAATACTGGCAACTTCGAGATACCTAACAGTCCAACTGCGTGGTTTTTGTACTGCGGGACAAAATTTGAGTGCGACAACACATTATTTAATAATGTTGCGATATGAAATAATTCACTGACAAAATGTAACAAATTTTCATTACATAATGCAGTGTTATTACATAATGCATTGACACATACATCATGCATTATGTAATAACACCACATTACTATACATAGTATCTCGGCAAAATCTAAAAAACCTTCAGGGGTGCATTTCGTGAAATGAGTGACGCTGAGTAGTTTGTTACCTCATACTTAAGATCGTTTGCTGATAAATGAGTTGCTTCCCAAAAGCCTCTGTAACTAAAGGAGTTCCTGCTCACTCGTCGTTTTCCAAGTCGCTCTTTATTTGAACTTTCGCCTGCTATTCCTTCCGGAATGGATTGCAGAAACACACTGATGCTCTTTTTTAGACAATGTAACGATGATGATGATGATGATGATGACAATAATGCTAATCATAATAATAGGTTAATTATAATGTTTGCTATATTTTGTCGAATTATAACATAATATCACATATTACATATTGTGGTGTTACACTGCGTTACAATGCATTGTGTAATAACATTGCATTACGTAATGAAAAATCGTTACATTTTGTCGTTACATAATTTGGCATTATTACATAATGTACAAACTTCACGCAGAAGTGGGATTTGAACCCCAAACCTTAGAGGTATAAGGCAACAAAGCTGCCATGAGCCCCTGATTAATACCACTGTTAAGTATTAAAAATCCATAAATAACGGCTTGTATGAAAGAAAGGGATCATTATGATTGTGCATTAAAGCAGAGAGTTTAATAATTTATGTCAATAAATTAGCCAGTCTGAGTCATTCATGTGTTTACCGGACATCCTGTGTCCTCAATAAATCTTGAAAAAATTTATCAATCCATCCAACTTCCAGCTGCTTGCTGTCTGGAGTCTATATCAATTACTTTACGGATGCCTCATGTCACCTAATCAAATACTGTATTATTTAACATTTGTCCTGACTTTTCTTGACTAATATGAAGGAGTGGCTATTCTCTGTTCTGTGGGCATCACTTTAGGTTGTGGAGTATAAATGGGTGTGTGGCTCGGTGATTGCGTCACACAAAGCTAAAGGGCTCAATAGTAGCCTTTGTCGCTGGTCCTGATATTTATGCTACTACAAAGTCCCTGGGCGGCAGAGTCATCGTGTGAGTCACAGAGTTATGTCTTAACGCAATTTTACACCTTCCTGTTTCCAGGACAGGCCAGTCCTGGGGACAAACTTAAAATAGGAACTCCGAGGAAAAAGATTGCAGAGTAACATGATGTGAAGGTGTTTTTACAGAATTCAACACCTGCGCGCAATAGTGACGCAAGTCACCGTCTCGCGGGCCAGTTCCTTGGAAAGTTCTAGTTTATGTGTTCAAGCACTTGGGTGCGTGCAGATGTTTCCCGGTGAAGTAGTGTTTATGTGAAATCTCCAAACTGGCCCATTCACATATTTTATCTCAAACTCCTCCACTGCTCATACGGTAAATTGTAAATCTTCCTACCACACATTTTCATTCTTTTCGTTCATTATTTAACTGCTGACAAGGACAAAAGGAGATAATGGACCCCGATGAATCCGAGCTTGAAATGTGTGATTATTAGCTGAATCAGCAGCAACTGTAATCGATTGCGACGCGTTGAAAGTGAAATCATTCATCTATAAAGCAAACAGTTGCCGCGGAAGAGGTGCTGCTGTAGAATCTAGTGTTACCCCAAGCAGAAGCAGCGGATAATGCTTGTTTTTCAAAGACATGGACCTCTGAGGATGTCAGGCGTATTACTGAAGAAACTCGGTTTACATAGCTGACATGTTTATCCAGTATAGGGTTAACAGCTCCCAGGAGTAGTTAGGGTTAAGGCCTTTGGTCAAGGGCATAACAGTGGAATCACTCAGTCAACTACTGGATTTGAACCAACAACCTTCCAGTCATGAAATCCTAACCGAAAGAGCCACACAGCACCCACCCTTGACCACTGATCTTAAGGCAACATAAAAGAAGGTTCCAGTTAATCCATATCTCACATGAATCATTTATACACAGCGAGCACAGGGCACAGATAAGCTCAGTATGAGGACTGTTGGATTATTCATAACTGGAGAGTGTATTCCCTGAGGGACACAGTGTTTACTTTCCCAGATGTGGTGTATTCAGCGTGGGCTGTTAACAGGAAGTGCTGGGATAATGAAATATTAAAGGTATTAGAGTCACGTGACTCTCATTAAAGCAGAGTTAACATGCCGTCTTTCTCACACCGTCACAGTCACATGTGTCCATTTCACCATCTGCTTTTTTCCATCAATATGTAAATGTCCATGCAAATACACTTTGAATAATTTGCATCCAATTATGTGCCCAGACTTAAGCTTGTCCGCACAGATTGGTCTCCCCCTAATTGAAGCTCAGGACTGTGTTAAATCATGTCGAAGAGGGGGCTAAAAACAGGAGAGGAACACAAACATCCAGATATATAAACTATATATATATATATATATATATATATATATATATGTCGCTTTTACAGTATGTCAGCCATGTCCACACTTGTACGGCTCACGCCTACCAGAAAGCGGATTCCTGGCCATCTGTCACGCTGTCAATATTCACTAAATGACCAAATGACCGATACTATCAGCCCCAGTGGTAAGATGACATCCAGCACTCTCACTTTCCATTACCAGACTTCAGGCTACTGGGAAACTCACAGCAAAGGCCTGCGTTACACTCTGTCCTCGCTGTGCTGCACATTAATGCTCCATGCACCATCGGTTAGGCAGCCAGTAGGACAGGAGCTGGAAAGGACCACACATTGCATGTTTTCTGGCCTGTTTGTTTTGGTTGTGTTCCTGGCTGGACATCACATGAAATGAAATGAAATGAAATGAAATGAAATGAAATGAAATGAAATCAAGCTTCATTTGTCAGTATGAAAATATGTAAATTAGAATGTGTTTTTTCACTTTCCCGACTGGCTCTCTTTTTAAGACGTAGACAGATATAAAATTGAGAGCAAAGCTTGGGAACAGCCAAGTTAAAGGCCTTGTTCAAGAACCCAACAGAGATGTGGCTACTCAGTAAACATGCATGGGCTTCAAACCCACAACCTTCTGATGACAGGAAGGAACCCACTGAACCGAAAGTTCATATCAGGAGAAGGATTTGAACCCACGCCTCAATTCAAAGACCTGAAATCCCACGATAGGGAAGACAGCACTCTTAAATCGGGTGCCTTAAACCACTCTGCCATCCTTACACAAAGCACGGCACTGATGTATTTGTCTAGGAGAAACATGCCAGCAATTTTCCATTTTTACTTCAGAATTGAGCTTACCTTGTTTTGGAGAATAAATCAATAGATTTATACGTCCAATATTGGGTCATTGGGGAAGGTAAGGCTGGACCCTTTTCCAAGCAGCATATGGTACAAAGTATGGTTGGGATGCGAACCTATGACAATGCGTACGTTATACACTGTAGTAATGAGGAAATACAGACAGTGTGCAGATTATGAACAAGATCTATTCCTTAAGTCAGCCTTTAAGTCAAAATTGTAAGTTAGAAAAATATTGATACAGTTCACAATAATATTATTATACATTAATAATAAAAGTAACTACATACATGTACTGTATGTACTTCAAGTCGATGATCCGCTGAAACATGCGATTGTTATTACAAATTATTGTATTTTCATTATAATAGCAGTTATGGCAGTCCGTTGGTAAGTGTGAGCCTGTCTGCACTGCTTGGGGAGATCATACAGATTCCACACACACACAGAGCAGGGGCTGTGAATTTTACCCCCAACCATGGAGGTTACCCACACAGACACTGTGTTCCCCAGTCGGAATCCATCATTACAGGATATCCTATCAATCCCATGAATACAAATTTAGACAGAAACTTCAACTTTACATAGTAAAGATTTCCGTGATTCATGAGGAGCCAAGTGTTTATGTGAATTAGACAATTCAAAGTCTGTCGATGACGTAAATGTGATCATTTTATGCAGAAACCATGAAATATCTAATATAAGTTCTTTGCTGTTGTTCCAGCTCAAAATACTCACTTCCTCTCCTCTGAGAGACTTCGGCTCTCATAGACAGGTCCTTTATTTTTCAGTGAAATGGTCTTGGAAGACCTTTTCTTTTTTGCTTTTAAACAAGATTCGGAATATAAATTCAGTTCCCTCACAGATTTGGGCTCTCTACTGTTTAACGTCCAAGCGCTTGATATATCGATGTTGAATGATCGACAGCTATAGGCTTTTGATGTTGTCCCACACAAGAGGCTCCTACTTAAACTCAAAGCGACAGGTATTTTAGGAACTGTAGCGACCTGGATTGATAACTGGTTAAC
>JAODKE010000047.1:9638904-9649119 GCA_026779605.1 Mormyrus hasselquistii | reverse complement strand
GGTTGTGTTTGTGGTTTGTGTTTTTGGTGGGGGGGGGGGGCGGGTGGGGGGGGGGGCGGGGGGGGGGGGTAGCTTGCTTGTGGTCCTCGTGTTTTTCTCAGCTTCTCAGATTTGCCCCCACAGCCCAGAAACAGGCACCCTGTTCTGGGTTATTCCTTGTCTTGCACCCATAATCAGCAGGACAGACTCAAGACCTCCACAATCATAAATTAGACAAGCAGGTATGGAAGATAGATGGATCATCTGGAGTAATGTAATCACACGTATTCACTGCATATATCTTTTCCACACAATCAGCCCATATCATTTAGCATCCATTATGAATGCTTGTGAAACTTTCCATTTGTGTTTGGACTGATCGATTTTTTCCAAAAACCAAAATAATGTTAATATTTTAATATTTTAAATAAAATTATGCATATTCATTACTTCAAACAAAAATGAAAGAGAATGAATATTTTCACATTTTCTTAATTGACATTAGACTATGCCGATTGCGCCGATACAATGCTTAAGCGCCGACTGCATTTTCGTTTGAGTAAAGCCCTACCAGCCATACACGCAGAGGAAGGCCATATATGAACACGCGGGACATGCACGTGAACGTGCTGTCGTGGACTGACAGCAAGCCAAACTGCCACAAAGGCAGGACAGCTGAAGCCGGGCTTCTGTGTTTATGCGAAATGGGCCTGAGGGGGGTGGGGCGAGATCACAGCATCATTCACATGGATGCAGAGACAGGGAGCGAGAGAGGGAGGGAGGGAGCGAGAAAGAGAGAGAGAGAGAGAACGAAACTCAGCTCAGCCTATCAAAAGCCATCTGAGTTGACAGAGGAAGAACAGAGAAATGATACACACCTGTAAGGAAAACACAGTATGTTTCTCTGTCAACAGCAGCTGGCTGACTTAGAATTTTATGATGGATAAGGAGGCTATTGAGAGGTGACACATTGTAGAAGGTGAGTTTGTGGTTCTGCTGCCATCTTTATCAATAAAGGAAAAACAATCACCTTGGATACTCACTGGAGAGGTAAGAATTTCAACCAAACGTTCAGATACTTATTTTATATCTATTTTTTTTTTATTAATTGCTGCATGGCTTGTGAGACAGACATAACAACTTGTGATCAATAGTAAAATGTGAAGTTGCTGTGTGTTTTACGCAATGAAATAATTGAAAAGTGCACATGCAGTAGATATTTTGATTTTCGTGATTCATATGTATATCTAATACTTTGCTTCAGGCAAACAGCAAATCTTTAACAAATTACACGCTTTAATTTTTTTAGAATTAATCAGAGTTTACAGCTGTACACAGGTGTACTTCAGGTGTGCAAAATTAAGCCTTACTGGTGTGTTTTTAATCAAAATCAAGCAAATCTCAAAGAGTATCCTGTGACCCAAACCTCTGGGAGCATCATCACCTGGCGACAGGACAAGTTCGCATAACAAAAGCATTTCTCTTTTCTTAATGCCAGTGTGACAGGACTAGCCTTCAAGTCCTTCATTGCACAGGCTGGCAGATTAAGCCAGTTCTTTAAAAAGCAGAACGCCCCTGACCAAGCCAAATCTCACAAACCCCACAGGACAGAGTGCATCCATTCCGAACGTAATTCCGGGATGATAGCTCATATGAATGAATATCAGCCAAGTAAGAGCTGAAATGTCACAGTGAATGTTACAATAATAATAATAAGAAATAAAAATAGTCATTATTATTAATGATGATTATTATTATTATTGCTGTTGTTGTTGTTGTTGTTGTTAAACTATGGCTTTACATGCGACATACGCAGATTTGTGGGCTTGACTCCCGTCCCCTGGCTGTGTGTGTGGCGGTTCTCACTTCACCCTCATGCTTCCACAGGTTTCCTCCCACAGTCCAAACAGTCGCAGTGTTGGTGTTTGTAAAAATGCCCACGCTGCGTCAGCTGGTGCCGTCAGCTGGTGCCGTCAGCTGGTGCCCCCTGCCTAGTGCCTTGGCTTCCGGCTCTTACAGTTACGCGTTTCTTACATAGTGGGCGTTGCAGTGGGTCACTGGGTACCGCTGTGAACTTCCAGGTTGAAGGCCGCTTCTGGCTCAATGTGTTTGGGTTGCGAGGAGCAAGTTCTCCCCATGTTTGCGTCGGTTCCTTCCATTGGTTCCAAAGGACCTGGTGGTTCCAGAAGAATCAGGGAAACCAAATTGACTACATGTGTGTGCATGCAGTGATGCACTGGTTCCCCATCCATGATGTCTCTTGCCTCACAGGAAAGAGAAAACTATACCAATATTGACTTGTTACACTAATGGCCACCTTGTGAGCAGAGGGGAAAAAAACAAGCCTTTAGTTTTCATTATTTATTTCTCATTCTTTACATTCCTCATGCATTTGTTTGCAATTGCTGTTGACGCTTCTAAAGGTAGCTGATCTAGCGCAGCATGTATTTTATATATAATCTACATGGCTGATTTATGCGTATGCACAAACTGTATATATTGTTTATTAATTCTAAATATTTTTTTGTTTGTATGTTGGATGTATGACTGATTGTCAGAAGTGTGAATGGAGAGCAGATGCTTTTCCTAGTTTTGTTCTTTTTGATTTGTCTTTACTTAAACCCAGATTGAATGCCAGCCTCAGGAAAAACATTCCATGGTTGCTACGTGCGGCAGGGCACAGAAATGTTTGTGCACATGTACCCTTATATGGTGAGAAGACAATGAATCTTCAGTTCCCATTCTTTAGTGTTAATTCTTTAGCTCATTATTTAGTTCTGGAATGTGAGCTCAAAGATTTCTTCTTCTATGAGCTAGAGGAACCATTACCCCTAGACTTTCCCTGCCTCACTGGGAAACTTTCTTCAGACATGTGCTTCAGCTTCTCAGCTCCATGCTAGTCGGCTTACAGCCACTTACCGTGTTTATACCTTGATGTTGACCCTTGATGTCGCTGCTCTGGTCTGACTCACGAGACACGGCAGACAGCCGCAGCTAAACGCGGCGGCTTTCAAACACCGTCTCCTCATGTTCGGAAAATCAATACGCTCGTCCATACTCGTGGCATTTGGCCACACTATGGATTCATCACGTTCATGTCCCCGTCCAGCTGCCAGTCTCTGAATATTAGAGAAAGCCAAGGTGAAGTATAAGGACTGACATGCCATTTGATGAATTGGCTTCACTAAACTGCCAATAGTGTGCTAAACTGCGAAACAGTGGCATCCCATCCAGGGTGCACCTCTGCCTAACACCCTACACTGCTTGGGACAAGTTCCACAGCCCATTTGGCAGCTCTGTAATGCATAATTACTTGGGGGATAGATGGAGGGAGCTTTAAACTCTTAAGAGTTTAAATGGATCTTTGCACGTCAGCTTCTGCGTTCAGGGAAATGCGGCTCGCTCATTTCCGGTCTGTGAAAAATGGCATTGGTTTATACATGCCATTTACAGGACTTGCCCAAACTTATGATCAACAAATTTACCAACGAGTAAATTAGAGAAGGGATTTAAGATGTTTGCCTTGTCTTACATCCACAGATACGAAGGGGAGTCTTATTCGCTCAACTTTGTGGCTGGCGGTAGCTATAGCTTATGGTAATAGACGTTACTCCCGGACAGTGATAGTGTTATGCATGTGGCAATGAAGTAACTATGAACATCCCCAGTCATTCGAGTGGAGAATGATTAACTTAGTATGCTCTATATGTGCTTAAGTACACATATGTGCGTTAATCTGTGTTTGCTATTCTTAGTGTCAAAAAGAAACACGGGAACAGGAGAGGATGCTGCTTCAGATCCATGAAGAAGCACAACAAACATCACAGTGTAAAAGTATGGCAGCACTGGCAATTTGTCAGAGTTCTAATTAAAGCTGTTCAGTATTCAGATTTGTGTTATATAGACTCAAAGATTATGATAAACCGCTATAAAACGAGCCACGGAGATGCGGCAGCAAACTCTTTCAGACTGTGTTGTGAAAATATGCTGTATGAATAAAATTGAATATTTAGGTGAAGCATTATACTGTATTACTGTATATAGCGTATTTTAGTTATGCACAGTTCAGTAATTTGTACAGTAGTGTAATTTGAAAAGCGTTTGAAACGGTTGTACTATAGTTTGCAATCAAAATTAGCTGTCCATTTTATTACCTATTATTCATGTAAGAAATATACACGTGCCAGTTAGACTGAGACATGAAGAATAAAAAAATCGGCTATGATTATCCGATTATAATTATCAATTTCGCCCAGGCAGACGTGTTCACTATAAAGTAAAATGTAGCAATAAATTATATGAAATGAGAGTTTAAATATGTTGGATTTGCTGAATTTCCAGAGGTGTGCATGGGAACTTAAAACTCAATTGTATTTTGAGGACGTGGTGCACTTAGGAAATTATTATTATTGTTTTTTTAGCTCCCGAAACACAAGTTTATCTTTTCGTGCGCTCATAGTTACTCAAACCAGAAGTAAGTCATATTTCGCACTGGCGGATATGAGGTCACTGCTTTATGTGCAAGGAGCCCATTTTCCTGCTATTCTCTTGAGCTGCATGCTTAATACAAATGGCTCACATGAAATTGCAGTATATTAGCTGCATTGACACGCTAACACGCTAGGTACTGAATCTCCAAGCTAACAAACGAAAAGCTATTGTTGACCACTAAAGAGCAAAGAAATAGCAGGTGGCAAATGGAGAACAGGAAGCCAAAAGAAAGTTAGTGTCCCAGCTGGGGGACTGTAAATATTCTCAGAACAGACAGCTCTTTGTTATTGCTTTTACTTCTGTACGCACAGAAGCCATTATTCTGTTTATGTCTGGCATGAGGGAGGAATTAACCTGGAAAATTCAGACACTGGCAAGACCGAAGACAAAAAGGAAAAACACGTGCGGATTAAAACAAATGTGACGCATAGCCGCCATAAAATAAAATAAAATAAACGCACTGACATAAAGCTGAAGCAGGTGATTTGCAGGCAGTGACCGACTGTGCCATTTTGTCTAAGCAAAACAGATTATTGACTATATATTATTCCTCTTGCTTTATTATAAAATCCCCACAGGCTAAGTTGTTCTGTTAATGGCTGAAATATGTACCCAGAGACTAAAACCACATTTTTTTTCTAAACACAGGAGATTTGATTAAAATCTATATTTATAAAAAGGCTCTTACCAGACCCAAAAAAAAAAAAATCACTTATATATGACTTTTCCAGAGAGAGCTGACTCTTTTATATGCAGCCAGTCATGTGTTTGATTCGGACATAGTGTGAGGGTGGTCTTCATGCACCCTGCGCACATGTAACCTGCTTCACGCGACATACCATGTGGAAACGTTTAACAGCATATCAATGGATCGAACATCCCATCCAATGACAATTGTTTTAGGGTGGGATGTTTACTGGGGGAGTGTTCCCGGAGAGATTCTAGGATTTTTCATCGGGGGGGGGCAGGGAGGGACCATAATTCATATTGAGGGGCCAACGTTATAGTTTGGTTTGGATTGGTTACTGACAGGGGAGAGGGTAGTTTGGGGGCCAATCAGTTTCCAGCTGGGGCCAATGCCTCAGTGGCCCTGCCCTTGTATAAGCCCATGGGACACAGAGGTGGGGAGGTATACTATCGGATGGGGTACGTCTCAGACGTTACTGACATCTTGCCCAGTACATCCTCTCCAAGGCTGCTGGCATCATGTTTTGCCTGAACGAAAAAAACCACAACGGCACTTTCCTGCACCGCTGACGTGCATCCTGACCACAGACAGCACCAATCAAACAACAGTATCAGGAATGGAAACGGTTATTAATATTGCAGGTGGACGTTGTACTGGGGTAAATCACTAGCAAGCACTACACAGCGTTCACCAACTATTTATGTAATTTCACCGCTTTTCCCCAAAAGTATTTAGAATTTGACCCATTTATACAGCCGGGTATTTTATTGGAGCAAATCCCATTAAACGCTTAGCCTGAGGGACCATAGCTGGGCTCTTCTGGGACTCAAACCGTCTTTCTGGTTCTATTTCATTCAACATGGCCACCACTGGTGAGGCTAGGGGACTTTCGCCCTACAGCACTCCTCACGCCATCGCTAGCGTTCATGGTTCCATAGTCATGTGACGCACGAATCACGTAGGTTCAGTCATTTAACATGTCGCAGATAAAAGCAAACAGAAGGAGAAGAGTCACTGAGAAAGAAATCGCTGATGCTGAAGGTTATTAAAATGACAGTTTGACCCTTTTGAATGTTAAGCCATTAAAAACGTTCTAAGGTGCAGTTGTAAACGCAGAGGGGAAGACACGGCATTGTCACTCTCTCATGAATCACCCCTGCTGCATAATCTCCTTTCCTGAGGGGGCACTGTGTTTCGGTTGTTTTATACAGGTGTCAGGCCAATGCCTGCACAAATGAGGCCCCTGTTCCCTGGGGCTGCTGCCGACCCCAGCAAGACGCTTTCAGATCCACGTCAGGTTTTCATTGGCACCAGAACTGTTCTTTTGTTTCATTTATGTGTTTTAATGTAACAGAGTCCGGACACGGTAATCTTCCGGCATAACTTCCCCCAAATACCAGTGAGGTTTAGTGAACTAGTATGGCTTTACTTAATGCCACGTTTTTAGTAATTTATGAACACATTCATAATGCATTATAATGCATCCGTAAAGCATTATAACCCTGGCTGTAAATATTTATAAAAAGGCATAATGTCTGTTAGCAAGGGATTGCTATAACTGGTATGCAAGTACGCATTCACCTTTAAAAGCGATACATGCGGCAATCAATTGTTGCACAAATACGTACATATATTATATGTAATTGTGCCAATTATATATATGTTTATTATGCATTATGACTGCCTTATGAAGCTCTCATTTATCATGCACTATAAATACCTTCAGAATGCAGTACAAAGCATCCTTAATGCTTATACTGACTATTATAAAGCATAATAAACATGGCTATAATGTGTTATGCCTTTTGATAAATATATATAGCCATGCCTTCAGGAGAGTGTTTCTGATTTTTTTTCTGCTATGCCATTTTATTTTCTAAAAATGATTACTAAATTCTGAATCTGTTTCTTTCTTTATTGCTTTCAGTTCACCCTTTCTTTCATCTGGCTGTTTTCAACCATGACAGAGGGGTATAACTGCTCCTCTACAGACTCTCTCCCCTCATTGGTCGCAAACTGTCAGGTGGGCGGCCCTTGCAACCTCACGCCTGCAGCCCCGGAAAACATCAGCGTAGACCTGGCGGCCACGTGCGTGAGTCTGGAGGAGTATCTGCGGCGCCACCTGGGCCCTCGGCGGTCGCCCGTCTTCCTGCCCGTGTGCGTCACTTTCCTGCTGATCTTTGTGGTGGGCGCAGTGGGCAACGCGCTCACTTGTGCCGTCATCGCCGGCAAGAAGGTCATGCACACGCCCACCAACTACTACCTGTTCAGCCTGGCAGTGTCGGACCTGCTAGTGCTGCTGATAGGAATGCCTCTGGAGCTGTATGAGATGTGGAGCAACTACCCCTTCCTGCTCGGCCAGTGGGGGTGCTATTTCAAAACGTTCCTCTTCGAGACGGTGTGTTTTGCCTCCGTCCTGAACGTGACGGCGCTCAGCGTGGAGCGCTACGTGGCGGTGGTCCACCCCCTTCGCGCCAAGCACGTGGTGACGCGGGCACACGCCAAGCACGTGATCGCCGCCCTATGGGCCATCTCCATGCTGTGCGCCGTCCCCAACACCAGCCTGCACGGCGTCAGCTCCCTGCCTCCCGTGCTGGACCGCGACCTCCCCGAATCGGCCATCTGCACCCTCGTCAAGCCCACCTGGATGTACAACCTCATCGTCCAGGTGACGACGGTCGTCTTCTTCCTGCTGCCCATGCTGACCATCAGCGTGCTGTACTTGCTCATTGGGCTCCAGCTAAAGCGAGAGAAGATGCTGACGGCTTTGGAGGCCAAGTGCAGTCTGGGCCGGGACAATTACTACAGCGTGCAGAGCTCACGCCGCCGGCAGATCACCAAAATGCTCTGTGAGTCCCCTCCTACTTTATGGCCAAAAACACTACCAAAGTTTTATGGAAACACTAGCAATTTTTAGAGAATGCAGAACTTTATTCAGCTGTTGCATCAGACCTTATTTAATCATCCAATGTATGATATCTGTAAAATTCTTTGACTGCTTATAAACATTACCACCAATATCTCTGTAGTAATTGTCAAAGCGCAATGCCAAAAATACTCAGTGTTTCCACAGTTCTAGTGACTAGTGTACACCTCCCCAAAAGTTTGCTTATATCAAGTCTTCATGATAGATCCACATTAGGAAAACAGAGCAAGAACCAGCTACAGATCAATAGGACGCCTCAAACGCGCAAACAGAAAACAGCACTTATCCTGCAAACATAATTGGGCAGAAAACTGAATTCTTTATTGGCGATATCAAATTATAAATCTAATTTAATGCCCCCCAGGAAGTACTTTCACATACACTTAGTGACCAGTTTATTAGGTAGCCCTACATAGTACGGGGTCAGACCCCTATTGTCCGCAGGCCCGCTTTAAGGGTTGATGAGTTGTGTATTCAGAGAGTCCATTCAGCACAACACTGCTGTACCAAGATGCTATTTTATTTAACGTTTGCACTCTTCCTTTTAGAAAGCCACAAAATAACTGGGTGTCTTGGTTTAATGCACCATTCTCTGTAAACTCTAGACCAGGGGTTTCCAACTCTGGTCCTGCAGAGCTACTATCCAGTAGGTTTTCTATCCTACCTGGCTTCTGATGAGCCTCACCTGCTCCTGGTATTTACCTGACAACTAGTGTGGCTCACCAAAAGCCAGGTAGCATAGAAAACCTACTGGATAGTAGCTCTGCAGGACCGGAGTTGAAAACCCCTGCTATGGACACTGTAGTTTGTGAAAATTCCAGGAAGGTGTTCTTTAAAATCATATACATCATGCATATTGTATTTTTTAACCAATTGAAATGATTGGTTAAATTGATTTGGTTGGTTCTAAGGTTAAATTGAACCTTAGAACCTTAGAACCTTATCGGCATGCTGTATATATATAGATGTTGCAGGAGTAGACTGTTCACATTAACAACCCACTGTATATGGTTATAATTTTCAAAAATGTTGCCTATTAACTTTAGATACATGCCATTGTCCTATTCCTATAGCATCTTCGTGTATGGGGGTGGGGTCTTGCGTTAATACTGGGGGTCCGATCTAAACTGAAGTTATAAATTCCTGAACTTAACTTGGCTTTGCTGTCCCAATGTCCTGATAAATCCATTCAGACCAAGAAACTAATATCTGTCTCGTGAAAATGCAGATCCGTTTATTTTTGCATATAAACCAAACTCCTTATCAAACACCTCCTTATCCTGCAGTTCTTATCAAACCCAGCCAAGAGGAAAAGATCAAGAGGCTTTTCCAGAGAAAAAAACACATCGTCCTCGAGTCCTCCCTACGTCGTAGCGTTATCTCAGAACTGTGTCCCCGTATTTTCAGTGCATCTCAAAACATCCCTTGTTAACCAGTTGGCTACTTCTACCAGAAGGATTTATTGTTCCCGAGTCCGTGTCAAAGTGAACTCATTACTAATCCGGCTGCAGATGCGAAGCCTATAGCAGCAATGTGGGAAATTTGACAGTATTCACAACCCAGGCTTAAAATCACAGAAGAGTTCATAATTACTTATAAACAGAAAATACTGATTTCTGGGTATGTCAGTTACAGCCTCAAGGTAAACTCACACACACACGGCACAGCATTCAAGCTGCATTTTCAGTGCATAGACGGTATCCTGCATAAAGGAAGCTTTAGGTACTGTTTTACCATGGCAACCAGTTAATGTTTGTGCTCTCTGTGAAATGTAGCCACTAATTAACTAATTGCTGAGCAGGGTAATAATTCATTAGTAGCAGGTTGCCCCATAAAGGGGGGGGGGGTGTCAAACAATTCCATTCCCCTGAATGACTTGGACCCTAAAAAATTTGGAGTGTAATTGGACTGGACTTGTTGGTTGAGTACCCAATGATGCATGAAATCACTAATAATCACTAATGCCCCCTCCATACTGTAAATAGCTGAAATTTTCTAGTACATGTAACTAGTTGAACACATGTGAATGTACTTTTTCTAGTTATTTTTATGACAGAAGGACAGAAATGCAGGAACAGGCACTCATACTTCCTACTTCAGTGAAACCCGGTTATTGTCTGGAACAGGGGAT
>JAODKE010000047.1:9614808-9634244 GCA_026779605.1 Mormyrus hasselquistii | reverse complement strand
GAAAAGTGACCAATAATTTAACATTTAGACTGATTCCTCTTAAACTGTTTCTGTATCTGTTCCGTACAGGATTGTGTTGCATCTTACTTTTTCGCATCGTATCACGTTGAATTGCATTGTGTTGAACCAGATCGTGTCAAGTCGCGCCGCATCGCAATGGTGTGAATCATATCGTATCACATTAGTAGTCGCCTCATATGTATCTGTAATGTATGAAATCACTGCCAGTGCATCAAGTTGTGTATCACATGGGCGTCAATGATGGAGACATTCGTCTCAGTTTTGTAGGGACTGATTTCTATCTTTGTGCGTGTAAGATCTGCTCCAATTGGGAAGGGGAATACAGTCACATGACGCAGGGAGGGGCGGGCAGAATGGGGATTAGGGTTTAAGTAATAGAATACATGAGAGACTGTGAAACATAGTGAAATATGTGCTTTCAGTCTTGGGGAGTTTAGTAAGGACTGAGCACGTGGTCTGGGACAGCGAATTAGCCAATGGTTCCAATTGGTTTAACCTCAGGATATCAATCAATTAAGCAATTAATTCACAAAAGTAGTGCTGGAGATAATTTGCAAGTGGGGCTGCTAGAGGAAATTAAGGCATGGGTTACTGTAGGCCCCGTAAGTCCCCGGCGAACATCGGGACCCCGCAAGACCTCCAGGGTCTCTGCCATCTTACGTTCTACACGTGGGCCTTGTCTCCACCTCACAGGCGTGCTGGTGGTGGTGTTCGGGATCTGCTGGGCCCCCTTCCACACGGACCGTCTCTTGTGGAGCTTCATCGAGGACTGGACCGAGGCCCGCCAGAAGATGTTCGAATACGTCCACATCCTCTCTGGTGTTTTCTTCTACCTGAGCTCCGTCGTCAACCCCATCCTCTACAACCTGATGTCCTCGCGCTTCCGCGAGATGTTCCGCGAGGTGGCGTGTCGGCGACCCCGGCACCGGTACTCCCCGAGCGTGACCCGTGACACACGGTTGACCCTACGTAGCACCGTCTGCGAGAGCCACCCTGGACCTGGCGTACCCATCTCAGACAGCGAGGATTGCATCAAGTATGTGGACTATCAGCACGACCAGGAGACCACCGTGGTGTAGGGGGAAGATACAAATCTTCCAGCCCATTATCATTGAGCCGGGGCAGGGCCACGGAGACAGTAGCCTTTCATTGTAATGCCAGCATTCAATATATGAACTAATTAATAACACTTAACCTTTTCAGGTGTAGATAATGTACTGATTAGGCCACTTCCCCGTCGACGATGACGTCGTTTCCTGTCTAAGGAATGGCTTTAATTAATAAGCCGAGTGGCAGGACAGAAAGGTCGATTTTAAGAAGGAATCTTTAAGCACGGACATTAACATTTCTCATCAAGCGTCGCCGCAGACTTCATGATGTGCCTGTAAGCACCCGCTTCCTCTCGGACTCCCCGAATCGCGATCAAATGCACTTCCCCTCCACTGTGTTTAATCCATATAATGTTCTGCAGTGCGTTAAGCATCAGTGAGGACAATGATGTCTGTTAAACAAAGAGAAAGCAAAGATCAATAATTTTATATATATATATATATATATATATCACAGAAAAGGCCAAGTTTATGTTTTGCTGGTGAAGATGAGCAGAAGGAAGTGGTCAAAGGAAATTGGCTTTTCTGAAACGTAGGAGACAACTCAGATATTGTTTTTCATCTCAGTCTACTTCTTGAGATTAATCCTGATACATCAGAGATGGCAGCACCGTGCCATCCTGGATGGTTATGACATCATACGCCAGGGGTGGGATTGGTCAGAGGGAATCAGCCTCACCCCCTCATTGGTTCATCCAGGGTTATAGAACCACAGGTGTCAGAATGGGTGCCTGGCAAACAGGCAAATCACAGACCCCCTAAAGGCAGAATGAATAAGGGACATGGGAAAGATTCACACAGTAACCACATCCTGAATGTCACTGAACGGTATCATATTCTAAAC
This sequence comes from Mormyrus hasselquistii, assembly GCA_026779605.1. NCBI lineage: Eukaryota > Metazoa > Chordata > Actinopteri > Osteoglossiformes > Mormyridae > Mormyrus > Mormyrus hasselquistii. Next base: position 9,632,270 of record JAODKE010000047.1, on the reverse strand, counting down.
TGCCCGGCAACCCGTCCATCACGCCTCCATGGATGTCGCTCCGTGTTAGCAGGAGCAAAATAATAAACCAGGAAAACTGACAGTCTCCTGGCGTTTTGCATGACACTTATGATCTCTGAAGCATTATACATTTACTAAATGACAAGCGAAAAGCCAGCAATTTCTTTAATATTTTTTTTTAACGCAAACAGTGAGTGGTAGCACGTTAGTTTATCGCTGGCGGTGTAATTATGCTAAGCTGTTCCTGGATTCCCTTCACAATTTCGATAGACACATACTTTTCCAAAGCAGTGACAATGTTACAAGTGAACAAATTACGCAAAGAAACAGACAGCAAGCAGCTTTGCAAATACACACGAAATGAAAACAGAGGTCAGCCCAGCAAAGCAGGCAGCATGACGGGTGTCAGCGCGCGTTAGCACGCGTGCGTTCGGCACACGGACGATCGTGGCCGTTGCTTCTTTTTTAACAGGAGTTATTTGTCATGTAAATGGAGCGTCGCTGACTTCATCTCCATGGCTGCTCTGCTCAGCATGCTGATGAAAGCAGCTCACTGCGCGTTTCGGGCATCTCGAGCTTTCATGTGCGACTCGTGCTTTCCAGAGGAGGGAAAACCTCCTCTATTACTCCATTTGGCCCTTGATTAGGTTGTGACGGGAGAGAAGAGAGGGTGTTTAAAGTAAATAAGGCATCCAGCAGAGAGCTTCAGCTCTCAGTGACTCGCAGCACTGAGGTCTGTCCGCTCAGATACCAGCCCAAAAGAGCAATGATGTTACTGGATTTGAAGGATGAAAGGGGACTTTCAATCAGTCAGTAAGCGGGATTAATCAGGCGCCGTCGCAAGATCAGCTCACAACCCCATTGGTAACTTTAATGGTTCGTTATATCAGATTAGGCTGTGATTGGTAGTTTGAGATGACTCCACCCAACTTGAATTTTGAATCCAAAATCTATGATCTGATCTATTGTTATTAGTGATAATGTCAGTGGATAGAAGACCATGTCTGGAGATGAGAGGGCAGAATTTCAGAGGCTGTCACGTGACATTTAAAGGTAGAGTCGCATAAATAAAGAAATGATGCTCTAAAAAGGTCCATCACCACAACCCAGTGCATGGAGGGAAACAGAGAAGAAAATCAAAAACAATCATTCCTGTAATATTTTAGCATTTTGACATACAACTATGGGTCTAAGCTTAATGTATAAAATGTAATGTAAAAATTACCTGTTTATCGTGTAAATGAAAAAAATGGATTTTCATTTCATGTTTCAGAAATTACATCATCATGCCCTGGACATCCACCAACGTGAAATGCAAAAGTGTATTATTGTGGTTGATTACTGTTCTTCTCATTGCTATTTTTAACCAGTAAAGCGTTTTTTGTCTTGTTCTTCGATCTTATTGTAAATGCTGAAGATTCCTGACTGTTAATGTCAAAATGTGTGCAAATCTTAAAACATTTGCTAACATGTCCATAAATGTTGAATTTTCCCACATCTCAACTGGAAAACTTGTTTAACAGATTAAATATATACTTTTTAATAATGTCGACACTAACACTGCATTGCATTCATTTAGGAGCAGAGGTGGACATTTCAGGTCCAGAAAGTAAAAATCCAAACCAGGATTTTGTTTCAACCAACTAGTTGCATAATCTGTGACTGTGACTCTTTATGTTCAATTGGTTGGTTGAAACAAGATCCTGGTTTGGATTTTTACTTTCTGGACCTGAAATGTACACCTCTGTTTAGGAGATACAGTTCAGAAAGCAGGGTCAGACTGGGGGTTAGGGGTCAGACTGGGGGTTAGGGGTCACACTCGGGGGCCTGATGGTGACATCACACTGCGGACCAAGGGATGCGACCAGCAACCTTCAGATCATACAGCCTCACATATCACCCCTGCTAAATTAATCAGCATATGTAGTGTGAAAATACTGGGTGTGAATTATCACAGTGCCAATCATGCATGCCAAAAATATGCCTTCCAGAGACAGATTCGGTTGACACATGAACAGAAACGTTAGGAAAACTGTGGAACACAACAAACATCCCACACTGGACACACTTGACAATGGCAAAGGGATGGACGCAAGGTCCAGAGATCCAGAAATTGTGGTATGACATCTTTTTACAATAGTTTCTGTCAGGTTTTTGGGGAAATAATGATTATCAGAAAACGATTTAGAGCAGTCATGTAGCTACTGAGTTAGCTTATTACCTTCTGTGTTAGCTCTGCTGTGGAGAAACAGCTGCTAACTGGGACCACTGAAGAACAAGGTGCCAAACAAGATATAAATTCACTGGAGAGGCATATGTCCTGTGTGAGAATGCTGTGTTTGAATAGTTAAACTCTTTTACTTAGTCAGGACCAGCAAAATACTGAGAATTTGTGCTTTCCATTTAGCGTAGCATTTCAGTCTTTCCAGACTTCCCACACGAAACCAGACCCCAAATGTCCCCCGGGGACCTCAGAAAGCCAAGCACGAGCCCATGGGTCATGCTGGATGGGATTTGGCTGTGGATTAGTGGCATGTATCAATATACGACAGAATAAATGTCTCGTAGCACTGAGATTTTATATATCAGAAAATCTGAGGGAAATTTGAAGAGCCCAGTTCTTACTGTCAAATAAAAGATGTTTCATTGTAATTGCAGTCGATGCTCCGTAGGGGGCCACTCCGAGCCTAACAAGCTGGCCCATACAGTGAGCAGACTGCTGGCAGAGAGCGGGGGCCCCACTGGCGCCCCCGCCCGGTGGTCCTCCAAGAGGCTGCAGGTACACAGCAGTGATGTAGCCAAGCCAAGCCATCATCCTGATGCCAGGTCAGTAAGTCAAAACGCTGAAGCACCCAATCAGTATGGCGGCCTGATCTGCAGAGAGCTGCTGCCATACTAGTGAAGTTTTGGTAGGTAAACAAAACATGCCTTTTTATTTCTCTGTAGTTATAGAGTCTGGAGCTGATTTAAATGGACCAGCTGAACTGTAATATGAGACATACAGCAGATTTTCTCCCTTTTTCTACCCCCCATCCCTAATTGTGTCAATGACTCATTTTTCAAACCTCGTTTCATCAATTTGCTGTCCTATTAGGCCAAAATCTCATCTCTGCTTTTCTAATCAGTTGTTGCCACCAGCCTCTTCTACGAGCTGGAAACGCATTCTAGCTTCTAAATGCCCCTGATAAAATATGACAAGCTTCAAAAAGAAAAGTTATTTTAAGGGTCTTCATTGTGCTTTTTCAGTTTTTTGGAAAATTACTGCCGCAGCCTGCCAAGAGCAACATTGGAGAGGTTTAAATTTGAATTTAATGAAAAGTCCTGTTGTTTCATAGTACTTTCAGGATTTGGTTATTGTGTATAGTGCCAGGAAGGTTAAAATGCATGCCACGTGAATATGGCTACAGGAAGCAGTTACGTTTTGTTATAATCTACTATTGGCCAATCAGATTCCATTTTGCATGGTTAAGATACGACATCAAACATATTGATCAAAATATTCAATTCAAGAATTCTGCCATAACAAATGCTTCATTACCGTTATTGTTAATTATTGCTGTCAGGAATAATGGATAATACAGCCTGATCTCTGCAGGCTCCTCACATCTTTCTCTACAGTGTTACCTCACTTTTTCAGCTTAGGCCAGCGGTTTGCCTATGCGAGTCTCCTGTGACAGTCTTATCTGCTTTTGTTAAGTTGCATGTCAAACTCACATTTAGCTGTTTGTATGCTTAATGCACTTCTCCGACTGCCTATTGCACATGACTCGTTTTATCAATCAAATGGATTTACTGACGTTAACATCATCTCTCTTCCTGTGGTTATTTGCTCACAGGGAATTTCAACAGCGTGGAAAAATCCATCACCTATCATTGCGCCCGTCTGGGTTTTGTTACAATGTGGTTTTGTGGTCACGACCAAACCTAGAGGTCGCTTCTTCTCTGCAACTGCCCACCTTCTGGACATAAGTACAATCGTAAATTGTTCTTTGGAGGTCACTTAATCGAAATCACAAACAGATGTCTCCAACCTTGAACAATACAGCTGCTATGGGTCACTGAAAACGGAGCATTTTTAGAAATGTTTTGATCATTTCTTGGTGGCAGTTAAATACAATAACAATTGGCATTGTCTGTCAAATATTACAATTCGTTTAGTAGGAATTTGGTAATCACATTTGCACAAATTGATTTTTTTTTGTCTTCATGTCTTTTTTGGCGTCATCCTGTCTTTGCTTTATTGATCTTTCCTGTTGTCCCTTTTGGTTCAACTTAAGCTTTTGTGGCCAATGTATATAAATCCTGTATCATTGTAGCAGACAGTGCACCATTTTATACATTACATAAAAACTCATCAAAAACAAGGTCGCCATCTTGGCTCATTAGGTAGCATTATGACGTCATTTCCCCAGGGATGGGAAGTACAAACCCCACGTTCAGCTTTGTATCTCTGCACTACTTATGTTCTCCCTTTGTATATGTGGTGCCTTAACCAATCCAGAAATACATGAGCGTGTGACATCTGATATACTGGGGTCACCTGTGCCCCAGTGTTCCTGCTGCAGGCACCAGGCCTGTTTTTACTCTGTGCCGAACAAGTCATTATGGATATAGATAGACAACCAAAAACATATCATGCGTTAACACAAGCTGAGACCCAGGTTAGGTGCTTGGAACATGGATGGATGTTTTAATAAAGTCTTTCCCCACCCATTCCTTTGGGACCCCCAGACAGTTCACATTTCTGGTTCCTCCCGGCTCCTAGCACACCTGTACCAAGCGTTACGTGTTCTTGATTGTTTGGTTGTGCTGGAGGCTGAGAGGGACCAAAAAAGCAGACTGTCTGTGAGTCCCCAGGACTGAGTGGAGAGCCACTGCTTTAATGCAATCCCTTTTTCACATGAAATAAGTCACATTAAAATGCAGCTACAGATATGCTTGATAACACTCTCTGAAGTGACATAAAAGAATCTTGCCATCGCAAAGGATTAGCAAAAGAGTGATTTCTGTGCAGAATTAAGTTCTTGTCTGAAATCCCATTCTCCTAACAATAATCTCTTAGCATGGCACTTACTTTTACTTAAGTGTGGGTTTTACTTGTTTGTTCTTAAAGTACACATCTTTACCAATCTTTATCGTTCATACTTAGTCTCCTTAAGCTATATTAGGCTTCTGTTTTAAAGATAACGGCATAAGGCCGAAGAAAACATCGCAAAGATCTTTTTTGCCTGCATCATCTGTAAGTGATAAGAAAAACCCATCAGTAATGAAAGCCACAAAAAAACTATTAGATTAAGAAACCTGATCTTCCTTTGGTTTCTAGGTAAATCTGAAGTCCTGTATTTGTCTCTAATCTAATCTAATCAAATCATTGTACTTTCATTTTGAAAGTAACATTTTTCACATTTGAAGAAGAAAAAACAATTTATGCTGCTGTTTGGGAAGAGGCTGTTTCTGTTCAAGACCACTGCTGTACCCATTGGCTGGAAGAGAACTTTGAAGATTGTTTTATACTCACTGAGATTTATTTTCTTAACTGATATTACTCTGTGGAGACTAATTGCAAGTATTATTTATCTTAACAAGTTGTTCTTTATTTCATCTCTTAATCCACAGTTGCCGTGCAAAGTTCCATATGCTCTGCACCGGGTAAGCGTTAATGTGTGACAGCAGCGTAACAAAAAGACATGAAGAAGAAGATTCTGTGCAAAGGAGAGTATCTGGGACATTTTGCAGGTTGGAAAGTTTGTAATTAACAGTTTTTAAACTCAGTTGAAAGGAAGATAAACATCTTTCAGTGAGTTAAATTTAAAGATACCATTTTGTTATGGTCTACACATCTGCTGTAGGTTCCAAATATGTTTCCAAAGCCATCTGTACTACCTATTCATAGATTTTGAATAATTAATTAAAAATCATGTACTATACATATATGTTGCATTCACAGTTGGGGAAAAAACACAGGTAATATATTTGTCATTATAAACACAAAACACATAAAGATTACTATAAAGACTCCACTCTTCTATACATAAAATATCCATCCATCCATCCATCCATCTTTCATTTCCACTAGTCCAATGCAGAGTCTCTGTGGCCAATATAATATAAAGTACAGAGGTGGAAATTTCAGGTCCAGAAAGTACAAATCCGGACCAAGATTTTGTTTCAACCAACCAGTGGAGTACTCTCTAGCTGTGACTCTTTATGCGCAACTGGTTGGTTAAAACTAAATCACGATCTGGATTTGTACTTTCTGGACCTGAAATGTCCACCTCTGATGAAGTATCAATTAGTCATTCAGAAATTTACAAATTACACAATAGTAATCGACTGACGCTCTTCCCAGGATCCTCCCAATGTAGCGTGAGGAAGGCCTTCTTCCACACGGCTGTCAATCTGCTCAAAAGTGCTTCTCTTCCCCTCTCACCTCCACACGCAACTTAACTGCTCCCTCTGCACGTTGTATATCTCCTGTATGCACTTGCGTCTTGTCATGTTTCCACAGTTGTTCTCACTTTATTTCCTGTCTGCACTTTGTACTACTTGCTACCTCACCTATATCTTGCAAACAACCTTAATTTATATTTAGAATTTACTGCATTTGTTTTATTTGGATATATTCTGTTTGCGCTCGGTTAGATGCGAACTGAATTTAATTGGCACTGTACCTGTAATCAGCACGATGACAATAAAGTTGAATCTAATCTTATATCAAAGGCTTTCTCACTTCGGTCTCTGTCGTCACGCCACGTTGTCCTCCCCATCCCCGTTTTGAGGTTCCCCTCCGCCGAGACACACTGTTCCATCTCATCGGATTGGTAACCTTGACACCTTGCAAGAACTTATAAATCTTCCTCTATCCCAATGTGTTATCGCACGCACCGTTATCTTCTTGGTGCTGTACTTATGGTACGCTATACATATATATGACACTGGGACACATCACAGCCAAGTACAGCTCTCAAAACTGCTTTAAAGGTGGCAATGGCTGTGATACTGTACCTTATACGAACATCAGAGAGTCAGCGAAGGTTCAGCTGTCCTCCCCTGTTGTCCTGATCAGAAAGGTGGTTACCGTACCGTCATCCAACAGCATTCATGGGACACTGACTAGACGATTAATGACCTTTCTAGATTTCACCAGCACTAGATGTGCTGTAACATCCCCGCCTTCGATTCATCGCCATCCACAAACAACAAGCCCCCACCGGAAGCATCAAACATCAGGAAAGCAATAATGTAACGTCAAGCCGCAGTATAATTATCCTAGTAAAGAATATCAGTCCATTTAGCTCACTAAGTATTGTAGGATGAGAAGGAAGAAAAAATGTTCTTCAATTTTAGTTCAACAGCACCTCATCTGGACATACAATGTCATTGCTACCTTTATATACACATATATATATATATATATATATATATACACATAGCAATTCAGGCATGATCATAAATACGTTGACTAATCCACTTAAACCTGTGCTCATTAACTGGTGTGTGTGTGGAGAACTTTTTGCAGCTGTTTAAAGTCTCTCTTCCTCTAGATATACTGAAAAGACAGTGAACAACCTCTTATGAAATGCATAAACCAATATACGGACAATTTGAATTAAAGTCAGTTTTGTAATTACAGTTATGCTGATCAGCAAAAAGTTTGTCACGAAACGAACAAGGGGTTTCTTTCGTGTACTTTTTCCACACTGCACTCAGAATTTCCCTATCACTCATAGTTTTCGAGTGACATCATCCTTCAGCTATATTGTTAGTAAGAGTCCATGTTATGAATGTATGGGTATATTAATGCTCTCAAGTAGAAAGAAGAAACTCTCATGAACATTTTTAAGACTTTACAGAAGGGCACAAAGTACCGTACGTCTGTTTTGCTAGACTTTACAGGCTGTTAAACATCTCGACATGTTGAGGTAGGGTCCTCTCCCTCGGATTTGGAATCCCAGCATGCCTGCTGACTTCTGCTGGAAACGTAAAAGGAATGTTTCTCGTGCCAAGTACAGCAGAAAGTCATACGCCTTTACCTTCTAGAGGAGTCACTTACATCATGCATAAACACTGCAAATATACAAAAGTTTAATTGTGTGTCACTCAAAATCCTTGCATGGTTGGGAAATTCTGATTAGATATGTGAGCTTAGCACAAACAATTCTGACATATTTTGATTCAGATGACAAAAATGTTTGCTGAGCACTGTTATTGGTGTTTGCCACACTTAAATCCCCATAGAGGAAAACCATTCTGACGTCTCACTAAAAGCTTGATACGCAACATGAATCTCATGCATGGGACTCTGAACACTAAAGGCGTTTTCATACCGACCCCAAGAATGTCTTAACCAAACCCACACCTCTTCTTCCTGGATGTTCTCAGCGGCTGTAAACCTCAGAGGATGCATGTTCTCACGCAGTGGGTATTGTGCAAATTACCCTTCCTCACTCCTCAAAATCATTTTAACAAACCATTGCTTCAAATATTTTTCCCATTCTGTTTTGCCCTCTTGATGGCCACCAGAGGGCACTAATTTGACTTTTGCCCACACTCATTTGTCTCGGTTAGCCTGAATCAACAGGGCCTTTGTCACAAGGTCCAGTATTCTTCGTTAATCCAAAATAGATGCTGGCAATTAGTGCAACCAAATATAAAATGATAAGCAGTTCAACCTTGTGATTCTGGATCCCTAGTATTTGGACCCCTGACATAAAAAAAAGTAAAAAAAAGTCAAGTCAAATGGGTTTTATTGTCATACTATCCACATACAGGTATATCGTGGCATATTCCTGCAGGAGCACATACAAAGTGTCAAGGGGAGAGTTTTTTATAATATATATATATATACCTGAAGTTCTTCACTGAAATGAATCAATCTAAAACTTGTATTTAAGATTTGTCTATCTCTCAAGTTGAGTTAAGTCTGGTATGAAATATTTTAGTTTGGCATAAAATGTGACATGACTTTTTAGACGGGTGGATATTTTTTTTCTGAAATCGAGATTTAATCTGTCAGGTTTTTCCGCAAAGGGCAAGTTATGAATGATTTAAAGACTGCATATAAACCATCCTCCATATTTCCATACATGTACGCTCTAAAATCTTTCCTGCATTAAAATGAACTTTAAAAGTAGAGATTGCATCGCTCCGCCACGCAAAACAAGGCTTGACGGCGACATTTCATTTAGGATAAACAACCTTTTACTTAACTGTTCTAGTTACCAAAGAACTCATTTAGATTAGACAAAACTTCCAACCCGCTGACGAGTTCTTGCCACTGCATTATCAGCTAATTTGTTTTCTCTATTAATTACAGCGGGATTACTGCCTGTACGTTTTCATTAGAGCTTTGTTGCTTCAAGCGATGGTGCACGCAGGGTTTCAGACGTGGAACAGCATGGACTAAATTGAAGACAGCTTGATCTTTTCATGTTGGGCTAAGCCCGCGAAATGTGTGATGGTTTTAAGCCACTTAAACACAAAGAATTATTAATAAGCAGAATAAATCATTTCCTGGTCATGTTCTTGATGATGTTTGCAAGCCAACTAACAAGGGCAGCTGGACTCACATGGCCCCAGTAGGGCGTCTCATTGCCTTTTGCTGTTTTTTTTTGCTGTTCTCCTCGATGCTAAAATAGAATAAAAATGCATAAGCAAAGTGCAGACAGTCCATATAAAAAGTTGCCTTAAAACAAGGCAAAGCTTAATTTATTAATCAGTCTAGAGTAACATTTACTCTGGAACAGTAGCATTTTGTTTTACAATGTTTAAGATACAGCAGCTAAGTAGCTGAAGTATAGCAACTATTGTAATTTAAATACTATTGTAATTTCACCTTTTAAACTACACAGCTACTGTACACTCAAAATGCACTCAGAGAGTACAGAAAATAAGCTTTTAAAAAATACATGACTATCATTTCAGGCTTGTTGCACTGGAGCTCATCTGGACAAGATCAACTCAGATGATCCATTTGTCTTCCGGACTGAACTTGCTCATATTTCAGCCTTTACAGTTTTTGTGTTCAGCTTTCTTTCTTTGATTTCATTCTTGCACGTCTAAAATCTAAGTTGACAGATGTATAAACAAAAAAAACTGTCACTTTATCTTTCATACAAGAGATCAACCTTTTTGGATAACTTCTCTGTACAAAAAAAAACAGATTTATAAATGTTTTTCCACTGTATCAGAAAACTAACTTGCCTTTAGATAAAAGTTCAAAGGTATACAGAACGAATACAGACAGTGCCCCTAAAAAAAAAAGTGAAACTGTGAGCTGATTTATGAATGCTGTGGCCAAAAAGCATCAGGCAATTGGGGCAGGGGGGGGGGGGGCCTGCTTTCCACCAGTCATGTAACCGTAGGTAATAGTGAAACTGGGTCCCAGAGATACAAGCTTAACCACACCAGCTGCCTGGACATTAACTGTCCGTACCAGAATTACCGAAAGAGATCTTGTGTATCTGGCTTCAAAAGGAAGCCTCCAAAACGTGCCAAATAAACTTGGACTACTGTTCCAGTCACAATCTGGAGGCGCAGAAGTAACCCACTTGCCAACATGCCACACCAAACCGGCATTCTGCCATTTTGCGCGGAAATACACCGTGACAAGAATTATTTTACAACAATACAAAAGGAGGACCGGTGGCGGGGGAGGACACGGCAGTTGTGGCTCACAGACCAGAAAGCTTTTTGAGGAATTAAACCTTGGATCGCTGCTTTTGCCACATGAAAAGTCACTTACCCTAATTGGTTATGGAGAAAATTAATCATTCAGCCTGCATGAGGAACAGCTTAATTAAAAGTGGAAAATGTTGCTTTTTGTGGTTTGTGTCACGACACGGCAGCTGTGGCACTAATAGGAAATTTAAAAATAGAAAATGAACTAATACGTTTTGTAAAGGTGTCCTTCCTATGATTTGTTTAAAGTTACTTGGGTATGGAGTGATACATCACACCTTTTTCCATAATTAACAACAGACTAGGGCCAGTTTAAACTGCTGTCACGGAAAACACCATGAACAGCTCAGATATACTTTTAGATGTCTTGACACACTTAAAACAACCGATGGCGACCAAATCGACCCCCCTCCCCACCACCAAAACATAAAAGAGACATATGTTTCACTTTAGGACACCACATAACTATCAACATATTTTTTAATAATTCATATTAAATAAATCAATGCAAACAGGGTGGAATCTTTTCAGGGGAGGGGTACACGGGGGTGAGAGTAAAATAGGGGGGCATCAGATGAAGAAAAAATGAAGACCGTCACCACCTTATTTTCTACCAACCATATTAAAATACCATATTTTCTTAAATTACACAGTAACCAAGCCACCATGCCTTATTGTTCATAATTATCCAGGAAAGAGTTCGGAATAGGAAAGAAAATATATTCTGCCACTTTCTTCTAAGCAAACAAACAAAATATGCACTTATGGCCTCCTACTTTTGTTTTATTTTTCCAAAACCTTGCATACAGCAAATGGTAAGAACTTAAAAAAAATAAATAAAAATAAAAAAAACTTTCAAAAAAAAAAAACTGAAATTTCCATGCTGGCTGCTCAGAATTGTGACATACTCCTCCCTATCGAAGGTACTCAGTGTTCTGGTGAGTTCCTTTTTTCCTATTTCCCCACACAGTAGCAGAAACGGATACCACAATTATCAAAACCTTACTTCACCTTATCATTTAATTAACCAAGTTTAAAATTCGGCGATATGAGAACAAAAATATTACTGGGATACAACTATCAATGGAATATCACATGATACAAAGCTAGGAATTACGTTTAACAATGCCATTAATTCAGATAACGAGATAATTAAGACTCTCCAAGATATCCACTGAATATTTTACTGAAGAAACTTGCGTTAAGTACCACATCCACAGATAAAACACGAGAGCCGCTCTTGGGATTTGAAAGTGCGACACTTGGTGATGTTTAGTCTTTTATTCACTTCCCAGAAAAGCTAAGATTATAATTTCTGCAATACATTTTCAGTATTCTTATTGTTATTTATCATCAGTGTTTATTACTATTGTTTTGAAATTAAACATTGAACAATCATATTTTTGGACTGTCTGGCAGGGAGCTTGGGAGGGAGCAAAAACGGGGGTCCCCAAAAACCTAATTGGGAAACATTGCCGTAGATGATTAAAGCTAATGACGGTGTTTGCAGGCTGGGTCAGAAAAGCCCGAATTTAAATTTCTCAACATGGATCACTCTCTCCATACAGAATATGCTGTCTTTGTCCTACTGGGAGCCAGTCTGTCTCCTGAATGCGCAGCTGGTCCCTCCTTAGTAATAGAAGCATCCAAAGGCAGCGGCCACACAGAACAGGCTGTCCTGAGCGAGGGACAAAAAAACACTGATAAATCTAACCACTAAATACAGGAAATATCAAGTAAGCAGGCAAGGCTTATGCACCCACGCACGAGCTTACATTCATGTAGATGTCCTGGGCGAAGCCGTCGGTGTCTGCATCCCAGAAGCAGCGAGCACCCATCCTGGAGTTAAAGTGAGGCATCAACCGGCAGTTCGGTAACCGGAAGAGGGAGCCGGTGATTAAGTCACTCAATAAGACATTTAAAACCTTAGGAGGGGAACTCTATTGTACCCCTGAGAATGACACTAAACGTAAGGCGTTTCAGTTAACCATTGAGCTGAATTACCAGTAAACAATATACTTTGCATGCTTATTCAGATAAAACTTTATGCTAGGGGTAGCTGCAGAGAAGAGTAGTACATATTTCATGGTGAAGAACGGAGTTCAGTCTCGCATCACTCACTTTATTCCCTGGCCCCTCTGCTCCCCGATTGTTACTTGCACCACAAACTTATAGCGGTCAAACCCCATATCTGTAGAGAAATATTATGTAATATTACCACTGAGATCAACGCAAACTGTCCTCTATATGATGAGGTTTACGGACATCCCACCTCTGTTTGTCGCTTCATAAGAGATGGTGGGAGATAGCAAACGTCTCACCGCTCCTCCAGGCTTCCGGGCGCCGCACATACACTGACAGCATCGCCCTGACCCTCCGCGAACCACGCAATGTCCCGGAAATCTATCATTCCGCTTCTTCAGCGGCGCTAAAACTGCACAGCAAGCAATTGCCCCGCCCTAACCCAACCCAACCCGGGTACGTTTCCTAAACAAAATATTACTAACATTAGCAATTTAAATAGTTGAAACCATCAACTTGAACGGTTGCAACTATGCAAGTTGCCATCGGGAGCTTGTGGGTAACACATCCCTGACACCCCCACCCAGCAGCAAGCCGTCACAACCACCAGGCATTCGACATTACTGTAATACTGCCTTAGTCAGGGGTGTCAAACTGCAGTCCGGGGGTCCGGAGCACTGTGTAGCTTAGTTCTTTCCCTGTTCCATCATAAACAATTAATCTCAAGAGATGTGTGGTATTTAGCACACGAAGCAAGCAGTTGATTCAGGTGTGTTAAATGAAGGGAAACCCAAAAGTATGCAGGACTCCGCCTTCCCCAGGACAGGAGTTTGAGACCACTCTCAGAAATCAATGCGCAATAAGTCTCCGATTTATTATCAATAGATTTCAGTATGTACGGATTTTACGATGCGACCCCCGTTTTTTGCTGTTTCCCACCCTCGAGTCTCCTCCTGATGCAGTCCGCCACAGAAGCTGACAGCTGCGGCGCGCTGTCTCCGGCGTACCGCTGCCCGGACAGCTCCTCCTTCAGGACCTGCCGCATACACTCCTTCACCAAGCCGACTTTAAACCTGGCACCAGTTAAAACAACTGACTTAAGATCACTTTATCTAGGCAGTGCACGTTCGTTTACCGTTTCCATGGTACATTAAATTAAAATTACAGTGCAGCAGTAGAAACGCCAGAAGATCCGTGCAAAAAATTGCACCGCTAATCCCGTTAGCAAAATAACAACTTGATATACATAAAGACTGGATTATAGAAATATGAAATCTTACTTCTGCTGGTAATTTGGCCTGATGATATAAGTATTTTCTGCCGCACACGTCTCGTCCATTCTGAAGTAAATCAGAAATTACGTGACCATATCCACTAACTGCACGCGGAATCGTCCATTGTAAACTAGTACAGTTACCATAACAACAAGTCTTCCGCATCCGGATGGCACGTGGGATCCAGGGACGCAGCTCAGAATCACTTCCGCCTGCGCACTGGAGGGAATGGGATGCATTCGCTGCTAGGTACCGATCTGGAGTCGGTTTTGCGTTTTTTTTCACGACTAAAGTTAGGGCTGCGTTCAGTGCAGCTAGGTTGATGTATGTGTGGAGTTTTCACATTCTCCCCATTCTTTAAGTCTTGAGTTGCTGATTAGTTTACACCAGTAGTCCCCAACCTTTATTTCGTCACGGACCGGTTTAATATCAGAAATTATTTTCACAGCCCGGGCTTTAAGGAGTGGCAGATAAATATACGTATGCGATACACATGCGAATAAATGATACGTATAATAATGGGGTATCTTTAACATATAACAATAAACGTAAATCCAATGTGTATTCGCAGCTTTATTAACAGCATTCTCATAACATCGAACCAACAACATTACACGGGTAACATCCACTCAGCACGCTAATGCTCTCTGGTCGCCATGGTAAACTTTGAACACCTTGTTAAAATAATTCAAGATTTACCACAAAAACAAATACAAAGTACATAAAAAATATGACATCACCGCAACGCTGAATTAGTGAGAGATGATCAAACGATCAAGAGACATTTGCTTTTTATTCTTGTTACTTAGGGTGACCAGATAATCCATGTCAGGTAGGACAGTCTGTTCAATTAAAAGGACCTGGATTTCACTTGAGCACTGAGCTCTTGCTGTGTGCTGATTGGTCAGTCTCCTATAATCATGCATGTGTCACTAATGCTAATGTGAATTAGCTGGATGAGTCTTTCAGTCAAGGAAACAAACCAGTCAAGCACAAGAAGACCTGAACTATTTAGCCAAACAAAAAGTAGTTTGTAAAACCCAAAGTAGCTCAGACTGTCCTCCCTGACATGGATTATCTGGTCACCCTAATCCTACTAGTTTGTGGGACTATTTTTAGCAGTAAATATCCCGTGACCGAGGTTTTTTATTTTTTCTGTGCAGCCCGCGGACCGGTACCACATGACCGTGGCCCGTGGGTTGGGGGCCACTGGTTTACACTACATCAAGCAACATTAAAAAATAGAAAATTTATATCTACAAGCATATTTTCCCATATAGACAATATGCATTGTTTAGGGTGCCGAACAGTGAGTAACTATGAAATTGGCTATTAAAAATAAAATGTCCAAATGTATAGCACAAAATGCGCATGCAATCATTATTCACTGACCTAGCTAAAATAGCTACCGTTCCTAGAGTATTTGAATAGCAATGCTGAAATAAATTAGTGCAGTGAAGCAATAATATTGCATATTCTGGGCAAACACATAGTGGCCCGTGGGTGTTATGCTGGTATGAGCAGATATAGGCCGTGTGTGCAAAGATTAACATTGCCGCATTTTTCTCAGAACCCATCAATCTGTATGAAAGTGAAAGGAAGATGCTTCTGTGTCTTAAGCTATGTTCCCCACTAGAAGTTCCATTGGAGAATTTCCATTTAATTGTCAGATGTTTTGTCTTATCGGTCTATGCTGTGGCTGGCTATACACTGTCAGAAAAAAATACTAATTAGTACCTTTGGGGGTACAATTGCATGTCACTGGCCCTGTATCATCAAGGGGCTGCCAACTGTAACCTAGCTGTAGGTAATTGTACCCAGGGTTGCCAACTTTGGTAAAATGGCTGGCATGGGATTTTCATTCAAATATATGTTTGCACACATATTTACATGTACTTGAAAGTTTTTTTACCTTGTAAATAGTCTGTAGTGTTTGCAGACTGCCCCAACACTTTTGCTGTAGCTAATTTTAGAATTTTCATGGAATAATATAGATTTGTGGTAAGATTTCTGGTGGGAGCGTGAGTCTGATAGTGCAAGCATCACGCCAGATGCACAAGAGTTGGCAGCTCTGTATACCTTTTAAGGTACAGAAATGGGCTCTGTGGAACATCCCCAAGGTATACTAACAACATTAATGTACCACCAATGGTACAAAAATGTTCCATTTCTGTACCTTACAAAGTACATTTACCTACAGCTAAGGGTACAACTTGCAGACCCCTCAGGTCCAAATGACAAGCAAAGGTACATATTGGCACTCATTTTTTTCCTAACAGTTTTGTGATGCAATGAGTAATTGACAGATTTGAGGCTGTTTAAAATATACCTTACACTGGCGCTGACCAAAAACACCACAACAAAAGAAGTACCATATATGAATGAGTATCCCCCATTCATGTGGTTACTGTATAGGCAAAAATATATATATATATGACCACCTTCGAAATTTATTCCATGTCTGGGCAATATAGGAACTTCAAAAGGTTGACAATTTGCTGCATCGTACTAGGATGTTCGTGAGACAAAATGAATTAGTTTAACTTTGCACATAAACTGCGTGCACATAAACACCTCGTGTCAAATACCCATCCAGCACTGTGCAAATGCAGCACCTGGTATCTGGCACGAGCATGTCAAATTACGCCTCGAGCCTCTCTCACGGTCTTTTACGTGTTTCAACCCCAAATTATGAGTAGACACAGAGGAAGCCAAGCTGCTAACGGAATTTGTTTCCACACCTTTGCCGAGCTTCTGCACAGAAACGGCCAGGTGCAACACCGGGCATTGTGGGGCGTGCAATGTGTGTGTGTGGAGTACGAATGGCAATATAGGTGTAACCGACCAGTGACCTAGACTTCTGTTTTCACTAGTTGCACATTTTTACGAGATACAGATACGGGGTAGGGGGGGGGGGGATTTTCACGGCAGGCAGCTGCATTTCAGATATGCGTTAAAAAATGGAAAAAAAAAAAAAAAAGCATGCGAGGGCGGCAAGGACGAGCAGCGACGGAAAAAAGTGCTTCGAGCTGCCCCCGCCGTCAAACGTTCCCTGCCGCATCTGGCTGGAGCTGTCAGATAAGGCGAAGTGGAGGGTTGGGCATCACGGCAGCCCTCCGCCACTCTTGCCGAGCCACAAAAAAGAAAACATCCGTGGAAAGAGATCTCTTTCATGCGGCCGAACGAAGCAGTGACACACGGACGAGTCTCTAGTCACTGTTCCGGAGCGTGCTGGAGCGTGGAGCATCCTGGCAGGTGCTATCCATCCGTAAAACTTTTTGACTACGAATTTTTGCTACATTAAAGCACATTTTTTATTTTTACAAGGGGCAGTTTGTCCATATTTACACTTTTTAAAAGTGAAAATAGTAAAACAGAACCCAAATAAAAAGCTTTAGTACAACATAGGCATAAGAACATAAGAAATATACAAACGAGAGGAGGCCATTCGGCCCATCAAGCTCGCTTGGGGAGAACTTTAATAGC
>JAODKE010000047.1:9567037-9610201 GCA_026779605.1 Mormyrus hasselquistii | reverse complement strand
ATAAACGATGGAAAGGCATTGTAACAGGCACCGAAAGCATCATTTGACTTTATTTCTGTCTCGTACCGCCATTCCGATTAACAGGACTTTCCATGCAGCTTCCATACTTCACTCCTCTGTAATCTTGCGGCGATGCTTCATCCGCTCTATTAACTGAATGACAGGCCTCCTGCGTGCGTTACTGTAAAGATCGAGAGATATAAATAAAGGATATAACTAAATCCTAGTAGGCCAATTAGTCAAAATTGTTGATGCTATTATCTATATGTCTTAATATGTCATACAGTGATTCATTAATTTGTGTTGGGTTAATAAGAAAAGGACCTGCGTTTGATTAAGTCAAAATAAAAAAGAATCGGTCTGCAAGGCTACGTGAGTGAGCGCACATGTGACGTCAGCGCCCTCCCACACTGGGCTTGTCAGACAGGATGCGCTGCGGGGAATGGCGCTCGTCCTCTGCCACTTTCACTTGCACTCTGACATGCACGCAGTCAGTCCATTTGTTAATCCAACAATGAATGGCTATCTGCAAATATCCCTCTTTAGGCGTATTGATTTCAGGAAAGCGGATGAAAGACAACCGGGGGGTGGGAGGTACTCTGGCCAGGCTTGGGCGGTATATTCGTTCAGTAAATTTAATCGGGAAATACCGGAATATCGTTAATTTTTCAAATGCCGTGAATGCGGTATAATGTCTGAATGCTATGGTAGAGCCAATTAAAACTTAGTTACAGCCAAAGCCTAGTTCTGGCAGGGGGCGGTGTAGGAGGGGGCGGTGCGGGGTAGTTGCCAGTAATAATATTTGCTGAGCTGGTGGGGCGGCAGTAAAACTTCTTGTCAGTTAAATTTACATATCTGTTGAAGCAGGATGACAGGACACCGTTCGCGGAGGGTCAGGGGGCTGCTGTGGGGGAGATGGAATGTCTATCTATCTCCGTCTGTCTCTTATAAAATGAACAAACACGACAATCACTGCCCACTTCCTTCTGTCGTTTTAATTATACAAAATTGAGACACCAAAATCCATTACCAAACTTTCCATTAACGAAATGGAAACCTAGAGGCATGGCTTCTTACAGCAAAGGTATTGCAACAGAATGATGCTTCATTATGTATAATTTGAATGACTGAAATGATCTAATTCATGCTGTCGCAGGTCTATTTTTCCAAAATAATATTAAGGACACCATTTAGGTATGAATAGCCTGCTTTATCGCTGTAATTGAATTAATTTTGACAATTTTTTTGTCTTCTCTTGATTAGAGCACCTCATGGTTGTAAATATCAACGTAACATCAGGCAATCCAGTCACGATTTCATTTCAATTCAACAACAGCATCTGCGCGAAAGGAATAAAATACGCAAACCTGAACAAGGATAATATTAAGATAGACGAATGGCCTGGAACACGGAGACTCTGGCAAGTCAACGTGACTCACTGCACAGCGGACGTGTCCATCACCAGCGCCACAGCTGCAGACGCTGGAGATTACTATGTCTCGATCTTCCCCAACAGTTCGAGTGGGAGATTTCAGGAAAGTGCGAAGAAGGCACTCGTGGTGCTCTCGGCCGTCACCGGTAGGTGGACCTCAAGTGCACGTCGTTAATATAAATGCTCGGCCGGCATGATCAGTCCCCCCTCCGCAAATTTTAACTTGAGGGAGTTTTGCATGCACAAAAATAATCTGAGGGCAGAATAATAAATGATTGGTTCAGAGAGATAACCAAAAAGAATGTAGAGTAGGTGGGTCCAAGCAACTAGACGAGGAGGGACCAAGGCATCTGATTAGCTGGTACGGCCTTCTCTATTTGCTTGCACCCACTCTCAACTAGAAGAGACTGGAACAACCAATCAGATGTCTTGGTCCTGCCTCCTTTAGTTGCTTGAATCCATCTCGTATCACAT
This sequence comes from Mormyrus hasselquistii, assembly GCA_026779605.1. Lineage (NCBI taxonomy): Eukaryota > Metazoa > Chordata > Actinopteri > Osteoglossiformes > Mormyridae > Mormyrus > Mormyrus hasselquistii. The sequence goes on along the minus strand of JAODKE010000047.1, from coordinate 9,608,295 downwards.
TCTACACCCATAGCATACCTGTGTAAATATAAGTAACACCCAGCTCTGCAGGTGTATGGCCACAATACCATTAAGCTAAAACATCAAACAGAATGCGTGAACGCAAAAACATAATATATGTATCCAAGGTGCAATTCCTATTTGAAGTCACAGTAATTGTATTTACATTGAGTTTACAGTTAAGCAGCAGTAATTGTTATCTAAAGTTGCCAAGTCTCATAATGACAAGTTGGCCAATCACCACGGTTGTTCATTGCTGTTCTGGCGTACAATGAACCATTACAGACATAACATGTTCTTAGTTATGTATAAATTTGGTAATTTAGTGTAACTGATGTATGTTAGGATGACGTGAATATTGCTTATACACCTGACAGTACGTGTGTTACACAGTTAGGCTTAATAGTGTCTTCTCCTGTTCAGGATCTCCTACCACGTCTCATGTGATAGAGGCCGGCATCCCCGAGGGCTCCCCCCCCCCACCACTGTCTGCATACATAAACATCATCTGTGCCCTCCTCGTCAGTGTAGCGGTGCTTATTATACTGCTCCTCAGCTGGTTCTACCTCACACGCAGGAGGGATCTAGGTAAGGGGCCTGCGCTGAGGTCACATGACCAGAAGTCTCATCAGGTCTCCGTTCAGTTCCCTATATTTTAAAATGCACTTCTCAGTGTAGCTGCTGAACGGCCGCTTTATTTACCATTTGCCAAGTGCCACACGGGTGCAGTCGCCCCTTCGCATCCAGGTTTCAGGGCCCCCAGTGAATACCACGATCTGCAGATGCTCGAGTCCCTTATATAAAATGCCAGAGCACTTGCATATAACCAACACACATCCTCCCGTACACTGAAAATCACCTCTAGATTAGCAGCAGGCGCTGATTACAGAGTGTGAGTTATTTTTTTTTTCCAGTGGCTGGAGTGTCAATCCTGCCACCAACCCCAAAATTTTCCCTGTAAGTTGGAGGACCTACTTGCAGGGCTGGATGTAGGTTAACATCATACCCAGGGCAAAGCAGTTGCAGGTTAAAGGTCTTGCTGAAGGATCCAACAGAGTAGAATCACTCCGAGATTCACGGGACTGAAACCAACAACCTTCCGATTGCCGGCACAGATTTCTAGCCCCGGAGTCACCCCTCCACTAACCTCTAGGCTACTTAATAATACTACAGTTATTTTTCAAGCAAGCACAAAAAGACAAAAAAAAAAACTGCGGAAGAGAGAAACTAAAATCCCCCATAATGTACATACACACTTTAATACTACTACCAGTATGATATTACATACGCATCTACTTAAGCAAATTGCAGTATCGTAAGTATTGAGTTTGACTTAGAAGTGGGTCATATGCAGCTTTACACTGACGTTCCCTTAAAAACCACTGACATACTTTTACAAGGCGTCAGTCCAGACCACAAATAGCTGTCATACAGCTAAATCTGCTCAGTCACTTTCTGGCTCATCCTATCCCCGATTAACTTCTCCTGCTAACATGACCTCCATAACATTCCCATAATCGAATAGCATGCAGATAAAGTGTGGGGATTAAATACTTGTAAAGCGAGGGAAGTGCAGCCCGGCGGGACGCAAACGTGCTAATGTTGCAATATCGACGCCCACTCTCGTGCCCCGTGGCCTGATTTCCACTGGTGTCAGTGGGAGGACTTAATGCCCCCCATCAGCCATGAGTCAGCCAGGCAAGTTTTGCGGAGGGAGGTCCGAGGCTGCCTAAGTAGCGTAGTCCTGTCCAGGGTTTGGGCTGTGGTTTGTTAGCGGTCTCTCTCGGTTCCGGTGGGGGTCGAGCGACGGGAGCCGCACCAGGTGGGCAGCAGCCAGGCAGTAATGCACTCAAGGATGGAGTTTCCTTTTTTCGGGATTTACAGAGAGTGTGCAATGAAAGGATTTACACGGGGAAAAGAAAGGAGGCTGTTCTCTGGACTGGTTTAATGCGGGTGAGGGTTAAGCAGGCCAGTGACCAGGGCTGGACCGGCCATTGGGCATTACGACGGGGGGGGGGGGGGCAAAGTTTAGGGTCAATTTTGAAATCTGTTCCAGCCCTGCCAGCAGTGTTAATTTTGCCAGCATATTTTGATTTAATTTAAATTTCTTAATTTTAGTCCTTTGACAAAACTGCAATTTAGTTTCTCATATTTTACTCATCTGATATTCTTCATTAATTAAGTAAACTAGTTTTAGTCAATGAAAATGACAGGATATTTAGCCGACTAAATCTACTTTCGATTTAGATTAAATCTACAGTACATGCAGTCAATGAAACTAACAGTATCAGTCTAGTGATAACCAACTGGGTAGATCTTATTTCTGTACCGAGTTCAATTCACGAGTGGGAATCGCTGCCGTAGAGGACTATGAGTTTCAAGACAACTTTTTAAACCCACATAAAGAAAAAAAATCAGCTATTTATTTCTCTTAATTTTATTGCGCTTCAAGTTTGTGGTGACTCCCGCCGCTATTGGCGCTCGACACGGCTCTCACCGAGTCTTGTCTTCTTTATCATCGTATGTGACATTTGTCCATATAACGGTGCGTTTTTCCTACCTAAAGATGCCTGTGACACGGGGTTGAGTCATACCAACCAGAGATTACACCGTGCTATGCAAGATTTTGATGATATTTTTTTTAAAAAATAATACTGCACTGGCAGTATTTTTAAATCTTTTCTGTAAAAATTGCCGGGGTGAGAGGGGGTCCCTGTAATACAATAGACGGAGGAGGCGGTGAGTCCCCCACCATAAAATTCAGCCAAGCCTAGCACAGACATGCAGAGTTTACAGACAGCCTTTAAAGACAGAACTGTATGGCTGATGCACTTAAAGCCAGTTAGATCAACATTATCCAAACAGGCACAACTACAATCTACACAAAATAAATATATTACTTCTGACTGAATCTGCCCTTTTCAAATTCATCTCATCCTGGGATTTTTGTCTTGTTTTTATTTGTTGAAGATAGTGTCAGTACATTTCGTCATAGTTTTTGGCATCATTCTGTCGATGTAGTGTGATGTACATATACTGAATGGAACTGACATGTTCAGTATGGGTCTTAATGAACTCCGCTGTGACGGTAATATTGTTCCTTAGTGTAGTTTTCACACTTGTCTAATGTATTGCACACCCTGGTTACTCTCACCAGGCTTGTCAATGTTGGATAATTTTGTAATTGTAACGGAACACTGTTTGACCAACAGTCTGATCTTAATCATCTGCCTGTTTCCCAGGTAAGACGTCACGAGGAAACAGCGACACAAAGGTAAGAATACCAATTTATCCTTCCTCTCCAACCCATGTACTATTACAGTACATGGGTTCTATTTGTGCTGTTTCGTATGAGTATGTAGAAGCTGCAAGTCCACAAGCTATGGGTCTTTGCAGGTGACCTATACATCGCCCAGCCCGGCTTCAGTCTACTCTGTCGAGTACGGAGTGTTGGATTTCCCGAGCAGGCCTGTAAGCCAAGAAGGCATCCAGAACAGCGGACCTGGACCGGAGTCCAGAGATGGTGTCGTGTACTCTACCATCACCTTTGTGCCGCTGGCTCATCAGGGAGAGGCGCACGTGCCATGTGGGCATGGCGGCGCTGCCGACGGGGAGCGGACCCTGAGATGGAGTCCCTGACACCACCCGACGCCAGGAGCTGAACACTAACGGCACTCTTTTAGGCCTGTCTGCATGCCACGTCCGGCTCATTCACTGGGTGGTCTGCTGGGATGGTCCGCCAACCTCAGATTTCATGTACTGTATGCGAGGTGTGCTGGTTAAGACATTTGTACCACAACAAGGTACCGTCACCTTCCAGTGCACTGACCAAACACTAGGCCCTTACAGAGAACATTGGTTTGTGGGCTACTTGTATAGCAACTCCGTTCAGAGCTGAGCTCACATACAGCAGAAAATTAAAAAGACCCCCTTAATTGATGTTCCAGGACCTCCAGCATGCGGTTTAACCCTCTTGATGGACCATAACATTGGTAGTTCCCCAAACAGAAGGAGGACCTCCATTTATGGCTATCAGAGAAGCCCCAACAGAGCAAAAGCGGTGGTACATTCTAGGCACACCTGCCTTCACTTAACATCCCAGCCAGTATGAGTCCATCACATCCACACTAAGGACCGTGTCACAGGGCTCTAAATCCGGGTTTCCCAGCCCGGTCCTCAGGGAGACCATGTTTTTGCTCCCTTCCCGACAGTCTACATTTTTGCTCCTAGCCCCAAGCAAAAATGTGAACTGTCTGGGAGTCTCCAAGGACCAGATTGGGAAACACTGTTCCAACCTCTCGATGAACGGTTCTTTGGGTTGTGCCAAGAATCCTGGAAGTAAAGGTTCCAGTAGGGGATACGTTTCATCCTCCAGGCTTGGCCATGCAAGAAAACGACCCTACCTCCTGGGCCACCATGCTGCCATATACTGGGTCTCCGTTACAGAAAGGCTGGGACCTGCCAGCGGTGACCAAATAAAGACCTGCCTTCTGTAAATAAGCTTTTGTGTACTGCTGTGTTGAGTAGAAATAATGGATTCCTGTCCAGTCTTGATGAGAATTTACACTTCGCGTTTTACTCATATTGATACATGTGGGAAACAGACACATTTATTATAGACTTATCATCTCACAATCGGAAAAAGTGATTAGAAACATGTCCTGCTGTAAGCTGGGTTTGAAATGAAACTCACCTCACGTTTGTAAAATGAACCTCCAGCTCGTATTCAATGTGTGATGAGTAGCGTTTCACGCTACATGGTGATTATTAGTGTTCGCATATCGGCAGGCAGAAGCTCACGGGAGTCCCCAAACTCCTGAAGACAAACAACGTGTTTTCAATGTCCTCGGTTTTACACCTACACTAAGATACCTCACATTAGTCATCCTGTACATCTCGTGCAAAAAGGTTTCGTTCGAGGCCCTTCAGATCAGCAATTCTGCAGACACGGGCGGAGTTATTTATTGTATTGGCAGTTCCTGGGGCAGGGGAGGCAGAAAATGACCTTTGAAGCCTTTTCTCAGATACCGGGGAATCTGTGAGAGGAAAGGAGAGGATCAAAAGAGGAAGAGGAGAAGAGAAGAAAGGAGAAAAGAAGAAAGAAGCTTTATTGATCTTGGGGGAACATTCTGGACAATAGAAAGATGAGACACTGAAGACTGTGGTTCATTGTGCAAAGGGACAAATTTAGGTCATGTGATGGGATCTACCTATAAGCTGTGAGGCACGATGGACGGCAGGGGGAGAGACTCAAGTTTAGTAGGGAGGAGGCGGTGGTAAAGAGGCATGACCTGATTGCAGCGCATTGCCACACCCACCTCTGGGATGAGAACCTGAGTGTGGTTGTTCAGTGGGCCAGTGAGAATTGCCAATCCTGCCACTAATCCCCAAATTTCCCTGTAAGTTGGAGGACCTGCTTGCAGGGCTAGAGGTAGATTAATGTCGTACTTAGGCACAGAGCAATTGCAGGTTAAGGGTCTTGCTCGAGGATACAGGATCACTGAGTAGGATCACTGTGAGCATTCACAGGATTCAAACCAGCAACCTTCTGATTCCTTGCACAGATCCCCAGCCTCAGAACCACCATTCCGCTCACAGTAGTAGGGAGTATGGATGAAAACAAACAAAGCAAAACACTGGATGCTAATATATAGGGACACCAAGACTGACATGCAGATAGTGGAATGAATCAAAGAACATAAATGGTAATCACCTGTCAGACAACACATAAACTGTTGAATCCAGCTTAGCCAAGTACCAGACTTAGTGCTTACCACAAAGCAGTTTATGATGGAACCAGTCATTCAAAACCTAATTTCTTCCATCAAGTCAAACCAACTGAAGATAAAACAATGCCAATAAAGTCCACTAGGTGGCAGCAGAGACAATATTATATTTTAACGTTACGTTTTACCCAAAGCAAAGCACATTTTTGAGAGAGTTAAACACTGCCTGGAGAAGTAGGCAGCTATGGGCTCTACATGACTGGCCAATGGGGAATTCACTATGCTGACCCTAAGATTTGAACCGGAAACCATCCAATTGTAGGTACCGTGTCCTAACCTACTGAGCCACACACCGCACCCAATAAGATATAGTCATTGATCCCAGGAAAATCTTTGCATCAGACCAGAGGTGCTGGCGGTTGCCTTGTGCATGTAAAGATGAGTTGAGTTTCTGCTCGCTACCGCCAGTCTCTTCAAGTTACTATTATGATTTTATGACACAACAGTAAAGTCTCCTAGTAACACAAACAATCCATCATCACTCAGTATTGATGGTGGTTTCAAGAACACACAATGTAGAGCTCAGTACCAAACAAGCATGGCTGCCATTGAGTCATGCAAGGTGAACCAAATTTCCAGCTTCAAGAAAATACAACCGGTTCTCTGGAACCCACAGCAGTCCACTTTTTGCTACCTCCCTCTAGAAGCTGGGAGGGAGCAAAAATGTGGTTTGTCTGGCAGGGTGCTGGGAGGGAGCAAAAACATGGACCGATTGTAGGTTCCAGAGGACTGGATTGGGAAACACTGCCCGAGAGCAGGTCTGTCAAACTCCAGTCCTGGAGGACCGGAGCCCTGTGTATCTTAGTCCTTTCCCTGTTCCATCACAAATGATTCAGCTCTAGAGCTGTGTGGTAATAAGCAAAAGGAGTTAAATCAGGTGTGTTAAATGAGAGTGAACCAAAAACTGTGCAGGGCTCCGGCCCTCCAGCACTGGAGTTTTGACACTGCTACCCTAAAGGACTACGAGTTTCAAGATAAGTTTCACTGTCATTTCTTCAGCTCATCTGGTCACAGCTGGACCCAGAAATTCCAAGAGAGGATTAAGAGCCTGAATAAACCCAACAAATGGTCCATGGAGTTTTATGATACTATTGAGTCGAAACACCCAGCAGTAGGTTGGCGGGAGAACATTCAAGGTGAGTCTGGGCTCAGGTAAGCTGGAGATCATGGACCATGGCATCTAGACCAGTTTTTTTTTCCACTCTGATTGGCAGCAAAGATGTTAGTTTACTTGTTTAGTAGATCATGTCTAATTTGATGTGACATAGGTGAGATGTTCAGTCTTGATGAGTATTCCAGGCAAATTTCCAGCAAACATCAGGATTCCATGCATATCTTCTTGCTAGTCCTTGGTGGTGTTTCCGCATGTGTCTGAACATCGTAACCCGTGGACGTACAAACAGATGTGCTGCAAATGCCCTGATGCCATCCTCGAGGAGCCCTCTGTTGATAAAAGCAGCCTCAAAGACATAATAGACAAGCTGATAGAGAGCGGTCCTGATCAAATGCAGCACCTACGCACAGTAGTAACTAAGTTCTCCCCAAGCGAGCTTGATGGGCCAAATGGCCTCCTCTCGTTTGTATAGTTTTTATGTTCTTAGAAGAAAATCCTGAAAGGCGATCGCCTAAGTGAATACTGTGAACTGGGCTCTTAAACACGAAACGAGAGTGATCGGTGGAGGGAGACAGAGGTTAAACAAAGCAAAGAAGCATTATCGTATTAAAAGTACTTTTTTTTTTTTTTTAACTTTATTAAATGTACAATATACCATCAACTTAGTTTCATGCTTTGGAAACACAACACACATCTAGTCATCTATCTATTGCTAAAACTGAAAAAATAAAACACCATTGTTCTTGGAGGTTCTGCAGATTTTACATTTTCCACTCTGGGACTATGTTCACCCAAACTGTGTCCAACTTTACAGCAGATCGCCATCATTTTAATTTCGTGTTAATTTCCCATTATTCAAAAATCTCACACACTGACGGAAAACAGCTTCACCGGTCATGTGCCTCTTAGTATGCGCTGGTAGCATTTTGTTAGCAGCCACCAAACTATGAGAAAATTACACAGACAAACTAAGAAGATACTGGAGAGCGTGACGTCTTATTACTCCAGACCCTGCTATGTTGACAAGGTCAACACACAACACGCAAGCCAGCTCAGGAGGCTTTCAGCTGTTTTGGACCATACTGCTTCTCAAATGCAGATACGTCGAACTTGCGTTTGCACCCACTGTAGTTCATGTAGCGGATCTTCCCGAAGATGGGCCTCTCCTTCCAACCCTGGTCATGGATACCGCAAATGGACCACATGCAACCTTCGAGAGACAAAGCTAAAAGCATCACACCACAGCAGTAAACAAAACACTAACACCAGTGTCTTTGTGACAGCAGAACATTAAACTTCAGAAGCTCTCAAAGACATGGTCACCGCACAAATCTACTTCATTGCTTTGGACGACAGAACACAGACAAATTCCGCCTCACCGACATATCCATTGGGATCATTTCCATCCAAACTGTAGCGGTCATTGAGATACAGGGAGATGGACAGTGCCTCTTCTGGGGATGAGGTCCACTCCAGAATCTTCTTGGCCCAGTACATCCGCAGGAAGCCGTGCATTTTCCCTTCCAATACCAACTGGTTCTGAGTAGGACAGAAAAAAAAAAAAACAGGACGCAAATAGTCCCCAGAATGCAACACGATTGAGTCCTTTTCTCCATATGAAAATATGACTAGAGAGCTCACATTAATCACAGTGAGAGAAATGTAATGCAATGTGACATGATAATATAAGAATAATTTTTTCCTGAAATCAGAAACTTCCCTGAATGCTGTTGAGTTTTAATAAAAAGTGTAAAGTATTTGTGTGTTTAATTAAGAGATTGTGAAGATGGCTAGTGATGGCCGAATGAAGCTTCATAAACCATTTGCTGTATTTTCTGAACCCACTAGATGGTGCTCTCTGTTCAAAGGGCTCAAAGCATGCTGCAACCCAAACCAACAGCACCATCTAGTGGGGTGAAAAAAATACAGCAAATGGTTCATGAAGCTTTACTTGCCCATCACGCAAGTGGCAATCCCTAAGTAGCCAGAGAACATGGTTCAGGGCTTGACCTGGGCAGCATTCCAGAGCTTGTCACCCGTCTTGGCCCCCTCCAACTCCTGACGGGAGTAGAGGTAAGGGCGGTGGTCTTTGGCATGGTCCTGCAAAGTCATCCGCGCCCATTCGTACGCACCTGCAGTTTAGATACCCAAAAACAGGCGCCAGGTTTTCATTTTTGTTCAGATCTGTATCCACACACCATTTACTGCAAGCTTGGCGGTTAGTCACACGGGAATTTGTTTAACAGGGCAAAGGTGATGTTTTTTCAGATGCAAACAGAGTGCAATAACATGAGGGCTCATAAACGACTGAAAATAAGGCGCCCGATGTGGAGCTGGGAGGGATCAGAAATGTGGACTGGCTGTGGGTCCCCAAGAATCGGGTTGGGAAACACCGACAAGCTGTGCTACACCGTAGCAGGCCGGCTCTCAAATGCCAGAACAATTTAGGTTTAGGTTTAAGCAGAGATGCGCCGCGGTCCCCACCAGCCACTCACCCTCCACGCAGTCGTAGTTTCTGTTGTAGTAGCAGAAGTTGTCGGCCAGCTCGCGACGCACCACAGCCTCCTCAACGAAGGCGTCCACTGAGGGGTTCCCACGTGGCCCCCTCCGCCTCACCTGCAGCACCGCCCGCTGGGCCGAAATCTGGCCTGAGGGGGGCGACAGAGAGCAGCAACATTACTGAAGGAGAGGTACGGCCTCCATCAACATGCTGTGTGCGAGCGAGATACTGTTTGCACAGGCCACCATGGGGGGGCTGACAGTAGAAGCCACAATTACACTGATTTCACTACATTATGTAGTTTAAAAGAAAACTGATAACTGTAAAAATTAACTACATTTATAAAGTTTTTTTTTTTTTTTTTAAATACAAAACACCTAAGGGATAATTTATCTAAAGATACCAGTGTTTAAAAATCAATGTCAAAGTCAACTTTATTTATAAAACACTTCTAAAGTAGCAGAAGTTGAACATACAAACTGATAAGCAAATCTGTAAAAAAAAAAAAAAAAAAAAAAAAGTCTAAATTAATTAAAACAAATATATAAGTAAATAAACAGAAATGATAAAGTTAGTAATCATGACAACAATAAAATCAATCCAAGCAATAAAACAGTTCTTAAATCTAATTACAACCCAATGAGTAAAAATGGGTTTGAGTAATCATACTCAAAGTAACCAGTGCAGAAGCAGCTCAGTTGCAGGTCTAACATCTGAAAAAAGGAAAAAAAAAAAAGAAAAAGAAAAAAAAAAAACCTCTTTTCTTTGTTACCATGGACACAGGGGTCTTTGCAGGATAGTATGGGTAGACTTACTGACCGGCATGCAGCCAAGGGGACAGCTGACTGAGGGCCGCGCAGTTCGGGTCGTTCCTGTGCGTCGCATAGCTGTGGAGGCGCCGCTCGATGAAGGACTCCAGCATGGCCATGCCGGCCGCCGTCCCGGCCCGGGCCCACTGTACCTCCCCCACGGTCGGGTCCACCTTCACAAAGGACCGAGCCTTGACCCAGTCCACTGGCTGCAGTGAGGACAGTTTGGGTCTTAATTTATTTTTTATATTAAAAAAAATAAATATATGTAACAGTTAAATACATATTTGAGTGAGTATAACATACAGACACACCCGCTAAATTTGCCTCTCTAAATAAAATATAACATTAAAATTTTTATAATAAAGCAAAAGCTAAATAAGTTATTAAAACCCAGTAAACATGCGGTAACCAGTAGCCCAGTCAGGAGTTTCTTGTCTGAACAGAGATCGCTGGAGGCGCTGAAGGCTCAGGTCTTACCGCCACAGGCCTGTGGGCGCAGTGTGGATGTTTCTCCACTGGGGGGAACTCTGTGAGGAACTTGGGCAGCAGCTTGGTGATTTTCCCCCGTATCGTCCTGGCCGCGTACTCCTGCTTGTCTGAAGCCAGCCAGCAGGGCACCACATTGTGGGTGTCCACCTGCATTGGAGCAGTCACCCTCCCCCTTATTCCTCAGTCATTAGATTTCAGCGGCGGCTTTATATTTAGGAAAATGATACACAATTTACGAGGAGCCGGAAAACGCAAAAAGCACCTGGCAAGTGGAACGATGAGAGAGAGGACAGTACTAAGACCCCACATCAGCATCAGGGAGCTTCAAGAAGCAACCAAACGTCAGAAACTTTGGAGAATTTCAGAATATTCGGGTGTCAAGCCAAGCTTTGGTTTCACAGTCAGATGATTCAAACAGCCTAGAGCTGACAAGCCAGGTCCACAGAAACTCACTTGGTTAGACTCAGAGTCTATAACCGTGGTATTTTATTACTATTTTTAGATTAACCATATAACTCAATCATTAAGAAGCAGGTTTGGCTTGTTAGACATCAAGCTCTGATGTTATTAAAGAACCACACAAACAAGGCAGGAAAGAAAATTAGGAAAATTCTGACCAAAAATACTGACCAAATACGGCTGTGAACTGGATCATTTCAATTCAATTTATTTTTATATAGCGTCTTTCACAAGAGAGGGGCCCAAAACCACACCTGTACAAAGGGGACATCCAAAGGGAGCCTCTTCTTCACGTCCTCTACCCACTGCAGAGGAACCCGCAAAGGGAAGAAGTCCGTCACCACGGCGCCCAGGGCCCAGTCCTTCACGAAACCCGGCAGAACCTCCGCAGCGGCGCCTAGCAGCAGGTGAAACTGTATCTCCAGGGTACTGCACTCCTGAGGAAGAAGCAAAGCTCTCAGAAAGGGTAATCTGCAAGGTTGATCGTGGCTGCCCTCCACTGGTTATCAGCAGTACTGCACTCTTAAAATGTACGACGTGTACCCTGACCAAGAGAAGCAGTAAGAAGATGATGGATGGATGGATGAATGGATGGATGAATGGATGGATGAATGGATGGATAAATGGATGGATAAATGGATGGATGGATGGGCTAAATTCACTAACATACTGCAATTTAGGTTAGAAGTAGCAGTACTGGAAGAATGTAGGCTTCAAAGTTTGAGATCACATGTTGTTAACTAATGCCTGATAGGTACCAGGGGAACCATTAAATTAACCAGTTTGAAAGGCTGTTGAACCAGTTGGTAAGTGACAACACACGACTACCCCACTGCAGCTTCTAAATACATTTAATCATTTATCTGACTCTCTTATCCAAAGCAACTTAAGGTTGAGAAAAGGTCTACAATTTACATGTGCTGCCAGGGATTGGAACCCACAACCCTTGAGTGGTTAACGCAAAACTATTTACTGAGCTACAGGAACATTACACAGCTGATTCTGCACAATAATCAAGGACTGACCCTCATCCATCCATCCACTATACAGGCCATGGGCAGGGAGTACCTTAGCGACCTCCCTCAGGCCTTCCAGCATGAAGCCAAACTGGCGGATGGTGGCATCCAGAAAGCGTGGCATCAGGCAGAAGCACACATGCAGGGGAAGCTGCTCTGCCAGGGCCAGCTGCTGGGCATAGAGCAGTGCCCAGTTATCTGGGGTGTGAGACGGAGAGAGGTAAACAAAGAGGCGATTCTTGGGGCACTTGGGGCCCTCCAACTCACTCTCTCCTGACACAGTAAAATGTATTACCATTATTTCAGCATGATGTCTGCATTAATAAGTGTAACTTTCCTGAACAACAATGCACCAATGGGTAATTAAGATAATAATGAAGATGTAATGCGATGGAAGTCTTGGGGCAGGAAATGACGTTCACCTTGCACCCTCTGGTCACGACACATCCAGTACAGCACTCCCTGCGATCCCTGCTTCACCTTCTCAGTTTGGGACAAGAAGCGGAGCCGCTGCGTATTGACCTCGGCGCCGCTGGCCGTCCGCCGCAGCCCGGCCACCTCCGCCACCAGCCAGCCTTCTTTTCGCGGCAGCTTCGGCTCTTTCCGGCCACTCGCCGCGGCGGACTCGGCTCTGCGCTTTCGGGCCACATCGGCCGATGTCTTTTTCCCTGACATGATGACCCGCTGCCCGCTGAGATCAACCGAACTAACACTTTCTTTCGCTCCAAAGAGATGCGCAAGCTTCAGTGTTACTCTGAAAAAAGAATTAAACGTACATTAAAACTTTGTTACCGGACGCTTAACGCTCACACTCAGGTGCACAATATTCATTATAAATATACGAATTAAAATATGACAATTAATTACTAGGGATAACTCGTATTGCAGATGGCACAAGTTTGTTTCTACATCTCACTCACAACAAAGAGGAATTACCGTGGCCAGTATTAACTCCGCAAAACTACCTGATAAGCAGATGTTTATTAACGTGATATGCAAACTGAAACTCCAAATGAGGTTAATAGCCCCTTTCTTACCCGAAACGTAACATCCAGGTTATTCCACCCCAGTTGCAGTCCGAGGCTGAGAGCAAAAACGCCCAAAACTGTCAACAATGGCTCGTATCCCCCGGGCGACCCACGTGTTAATTTCGCCAGGTTTCATAACCAGTGCAGTTCCGGAGCTTTCTCAGCGCAGCAAGCTGACTGCGGATGGTGTAGTTTTTGGGGTAGATGACTCTCGGAGTTTGTTCTTATGCTTGAAAATCAGTTGTGTTAGTAAAAAAAACTTGATTGAATTACAGTACCTTTTAGCTGATTTGTGATTTTTTTATCTTCTGTATTATTGCTGAACCAGCCCAAGTATTTCCCGAAAAAACCCCACAGCCCCAATCTTGGCTTTACAAGGTTTCTAACAATGTAGTTACTATAGTTTAAATATCAGAAGTGAATCTGATGTATTTCTGTGAAACTCAGAGTCCGTTTACGTATCTTTGAATACAGAAGGTGCAAACTAGCAGAATTGTAGTTTTGCTTCTAGGTTCTAAACCACAACTCTGTTTCTGCATTTATTTATTTTTTTTTGCAAAAAAACGATAATGTTTCTTAAAGTTTATGAGAGAGACTTTAGCAGCAGTGGGATTTGCGTATCTTGGCATGTTTTCAGATGGCGTGTATAGCCGTTGTGCGTGTCTTGTAAGACTCGGCCTGTACTTGTTAGAAGCACAACAGTTATTTACGCCGAGTATCGTGTGTACCCTTACTTGCATTTATGTGTAATCCTGACATGCTCTAGTGTGAGCCTGTCTGTCTAACTAGTGTTTAACCTCCCTGCATTTGCCTGCCATGTTGGTGAAATCCTTGTTGTTGCTTATTACGCGGTCCTATTAAGGGCTGATATAAAGAGGAATTTTGTGGGAAACGTCGCTGTTCCCTGATGCCTCGGTTTGCCCGACGCTGCAATACTTATGCGATTAGCCTGTTGCTTGGAGCTGTAATTTATATAAAATCACCTGTATGTGTGTGCCCCAGTCACATCTGCCCTTTACTTACTATATAACCTACAAAAACTGGCCCTGTTCGTAAAACTCGCCTAATTTGCCATGAATTGCAAACCTGGCAACCCTCGATGGTAGTGAAAGATGATGGCGGCAGCTCCACCTTCTTAGCACTTAGAGAAAAGGCGTTGTCATCTATGTTATTAAGCATCCACCCCGTTGTAGTCATACATAACGTTTTGCCATCATATCTCAGTCATATTAACCTGAATGCAATCTGGCATGTTTTGAGAAGGCCCACGCTGCAGATCACAAGAAATGCACTGTAGTGCAACTGAGAGCACAAAGCCTAGGTGAAACAAGTGTCCCATTCCTCAGTATCCAAAGAAAATTGAGCCCTCTGTCCCCACCAACACTACTGGTTCACGCTGATACCACTGTTCTCAAATGATGTCTTGTAGAGCATTGGAAATTTCACAGGAAGACACTGTGACACGGAAAAAAAACAATAAACTTGATGTTGTTTATAACCAGGAGCATTTCCCAAAGGAAACGGGGGGTCTGAGGGCCAGATGATGGCTGAGTAGATACCGTATGTGTGAAGCAGCTATTCCCTCAGAGTGTTCTAGAAGTACAGGCACTCTGAGATTCTGGGTGCAGTTTGTAGTAGAGGAGCTTCTGCTACAGCTGCAGGAGAACAGAGCCGTGAGAATGAGACCCTTCCCTGTCCCGCTGCCGGCCGTAGCCCTTGTTCTCTTCACAGGTAAAGTGGTTTTCTTCTTCCTCTTTAGTACTCAGTAGTACTAGTTTTGCATCATGCAATATTGCTTTTGGATTATTTAGTTCATGCTCCGAAGCATTTTGTTTTACTTCTGCATAGTCATAGTATGGCTTCATTGCTCAGTATAATAAAGTAATTAGATTGTATTTTCATGGATACACTAAGATAATATCATATAAATGCGACATTTGTTTAACGGTGCAGCACTGCTTTACAGCATCGTAAAGGTTTATGGTGACAAAACCCACGTAAATATCTTTCAAATTTAACTCAGATAGGACATAATAAAAACCGATTGCTGTACATAGTGAATGCACGTTTAGATTCAAATTGATTTTAAATACTGGAACTTGAAATTTCATTAACGAATATTTTACAGTGGATTAATTTGTAATTAAGTAATAGACACTGTGTGACATCACTGCGTGTAAATCAATGCTTCTGTACTACGGGGTTATTAGGAATACGAAGGGAAATGTATTGCTTTTTCAGACTATAATTAGCTTCCTAAAATTGCCCTTATTCGGTTACTCTAGATTTTTAATAAAAACTTTCTGGAAATATTAAGATGTTTTTAAAAAAATTTAAATTAATATTTTTAGTAATTTTTCTTTTTGTAATAATACCCATGTGTATACCGATAATTACGTTACCATTGCTAATTTCAGTCACCATCTATACTTAATATTGTGCTCTCTCTCCACATCGACCCCCCCCCCCGCCAGTGCCCACCTACCTCTGCCGTCTGAAATGCAAGGAGGGACACAGTGGCCCCACATACGAGTCCCTCCAGGACGTGTTCGACAAGAAGTCCTTCCGGCCCGCCGTCAATCTCAGCAACCCGACCATAAGCAACATCTCCTTTACCCTCTATGCCATCCTGGGTGTGGTGGGTTTCTGCGTCACTCCTATGTTTGTACTGCTAAAAACTGAACAGGAGGTGGGGTACAGGACAGGTGACACCCTGAGTGTAGGCGATCCCCTTTCCCTGCAACAGTTAGCAAGTAAAGGTTATTTAGAAAACACTTTTCACAGACGGATGTCGCAAGGTGCTGAATAAAAGGAAAACATCAATAGCATCTTAAGTTAAAATACAGGACATGAAGCAGAATGTTTGGCTACCCCTAAACAGCCATAAAACACAATTAACAGAAGCCATTTTGGTGAAAACAAAAATAATCTAGAAGTGTCTGGGACATTAATTACAGTCACAGGAAGGAGGATGGGCACTGAGATCTGTTTACTCCCCGTCTTAGAGTATACTTTTACCATTTATAGGACTGGAAGTAATATATAGAATGTAAAGTTGGAGAGGCTTGAGATTTGGACAAGTCTTAGTCATGCCTTAGCCCCTTAACCACGTGTTGCAAAAAGTTAAAAAATTTGAACCTTCTTGCCCATCATGCAAAGTGATGCTTCTTTCAGAATGAAAAGACCCAGATTCTGACCACTTTTCTATGGCTTCGGCTGGTAAGTCTTTCCCACGTAACCGAAATGGCACATCCAGGCTTTGCCTTGTTGAGTGTTCACTTTCTTGCTAATATTTGTTCATTGCTGTGCAGTATTGGATTCATGAGTTTTTGGTGTGGGACCCAGGCGAGTGTGAGGGTGTGATGAAGATCTCACTTCCGGTCAGAGAGCTGTGGTCACCTGACATCATCGTCTACGAGTTGTGAGTGACACATCTGCCTCGGTCCACCTGCTGCCCCGCCGTCTCTCTTTGCTTCCCCATGACTGACGATACGCCCTCTCTTTCCTGTCTCCCTCCTCCTTCTATCCCCCAGTGTCGACGATGATGTCTCCCAACAGTGCCCATATGTCTACGTCAACCACACAGGCCACATTCGCTACGACAGGATGCTCAGGCTCGTCAGTGCCTGCAACTTGGAGATCTTCAACTTCCCCTTTGACATCCAGAACTGCTCGCTGACCTTCGGCTCCTACATGCACACCAGTAAGGCTCTTCAGCCCCAGTATGTCCTCCTCAACTGGGCCGCCTACCATCCATGGCCAGGAATGACCCTTCTCCCTCTCACCCACCTCACAGTCCGGGATGTCCGAGTCAGTCCGGCCTTGTCCTTCGAGGAGATGTCTGGGAACTCCAAGCAGTACCTGGAAGCCAGCGGCGAGTGGGAGCTGGTTGTCATCCAAGGCAAGCCGGACATTCTGAAGTTCGGCATTGATGAGTGGGACATCATCACGTTCTGGGTGAGGTCGTGTTATTGATGTTTTGTTTTCCAGTATAAAACTGCTCAACACTATATTATTTGACCTGAGGAACAGAGCTTTTAACTTGAGTCTGGTCAGACTCAAATGACATCATATTAAAATACATTTAATACAATAGGACAGGAATGGGGAACCTGATCCATTGAGAGCCAGTGTGGGTTTTTGGGATGACATCACAGTCAGCCAATAATAAAGTGGTGGTTCTCTAGTCTACTCTAGTCCCACTGTTATTGGCTGATTGAGTGGTCATCCACACATGCACACCAGCCCTCCATGGATCAGGTTACCCACCCCTGCAATATTATCAAATGCAGCTTACAAAAAATATACCTTCATCGTTAATTATCCGAGTAAAGAAAGACGTATGCATTCCAGACTTGGTTCTTTTTCAGTTAATTTTTACTTTTTGGGTAAAAATGCTGAACCTGATACTGTATTAGGACAGTAGATTTTATTGGTCTTCACGGTGTCACCTCCCTCGGCCCTCTGAGGCCACGCGGATGCTAACCTGCTGCCACTTCCCAGATCGTGATCAAGAGGCAGCCAGTGCTCTACGTGGTGAACCTGCTCATCCCCAGCTCCTTCCTCATGATCATCGACATCCTGTCCTTCTACCTGCCGCCGCACAGCGTCGACCGCGCCTCCTTCAAGATGACCCTCATCCTGGGCTACACCGTCTTCCTGCTCATCATGAACGACCTGCTGCCCAGCACGGCGAATGGGACGCCCCTTATTGGTCTGGCACCGCAGAAGCAGACACCCGCTTAACACCTGCAGACATATTCAGGACATTCACAGGCGCACAAAAGCGTACGAGTACTTGCTGGACACTCACTGACACACAAAGCCGCATAAAAATACCTGCAAAATATCCACAAGCACGCAGAGGCCTACAGACACTTGCCAAATGCACAGGTACACCAACATACAAAAGTGCATACAAATACTTGCACACATGCAAAACATTCACCACAGGGTTGGTAGAAGCAGAAGCATGGTAAATGTGGCTACCACAACTCCCTACCTCCCACAGGCATCTACTTCTCAGTGTGCCTGGCACTCATGGTGATCAGCCTGCTGGAGACTGTGATCATCACCAACATCCTGCACTCCATGAAATGCCGCAACGTGCCCCGCTGGGTCAAGGTGCTGGTGCTGGGTTATATCGCCCGCCTCATCTGCTACTCCAAGCCAGACGAGCCACCCCCAGACACCCAGGACCACGAGGATGCTGGGAACTATGGCCGCAGCAAGAACGGCGGCACCACCAGAGGTGAGCACCTCTGCTCTTGCCTACTTAACATAACCACTGTTCAGTGGTTGTGTGTGTAATGTAGTCAATCTCTACTGGTCCAAATTGACCCCCTCGATGCTTATGGTCCGAGACCGGTACCGGCAAGGATTTCAGCACACAACCCAAAACACCTGCTCTTTAGGTAGATCTAGGTGGCATTAATGATTCTTCTGAAAGGACCTTAATGCAACACTCACCATATCTAGGACGTTCATGGAGTAGTTACTTTTGATCTATACACAATAGATACATTAGTAATGAGAAAAGTGTGGGGGGGGGAGGAGTAAGACTTGCCTCATTTACTAAAAGCTAGGCCTGTCTCTCTCTCTCGATTTCAGTATGACTCACTGTTTCTCAACCCGGTCTTGGGGGGACCCCACATTTTTGCTCCCTCTCAGACTGTCTACATTTTTGCTCCAAGAGCACAAAAATGTGCACTGTCCAGAGCGGGAAACACTGGGATAAACTCACATTTCAGCTAGTGATTGAAGTCCCCCTTCCCCCTCCAGAAGTGGCTCCACTGCCCCTCAGTGTGCCCGAGCTGGTGCAGATCTCCGCGGACCTGCACGTGATGCGGACCCACCTGAGCAGCCTGCAGAAGGAGGACGCCCTGCACGAGCAGTGGCGCCACGTCGGCTACGTGCTGGACTTCCTGCTGTTCCGCATCTACATGCTCATCATCTCTCTCTACGCTCTGGTCATCGTCGTGATGTGGTGCGTCTGGTACCGCCAGTAGGACCGGCCCCGTCACTGCGGGCACGGGGGCCCCATGACCCAGAGTCAGGCAAGAGTCCCAGGTAGTAAAAAAAAATCACTGCTTAGCCGCCTCATTAGGGAGAGCGATCAATAAAAGGTTGTTTGTCACCATTTCCCACTGCGACTGTTTTTTCGGAATCTTCCAGAACACTTAACAAGCTCGTTCTCACACCTTCAGCCAGCCAGCCAGCCGGCTTTTCCACAAACCACCCCTCTCTCCAGCAAGCAGGATAAGTCTGACCAAGAGGAAAAAAAAAACAAAAAAACAAAAAACTAATTCTCGTGTCAATGTGCTAATTGAGTTTTGTGGACCAAAATATATATTGACTTCATCCTTCAGAGAATGAACAGAACAGTCATCACAAACAGAGGAATCATTTATTGCTAATAATAATAATAATAATAATAATAATAATAATAATATAATCTTTTGACAATTTAAGTTACAGAAACATTCAGGACGGTTTGCCAATAGTGCATTTGCATCTCCATACATATGTAGCTCAGGTGGGGTTAAGGGTGCAAAGGAGGCACAAGGACAACCAAAGGAGGTCGCACACAGCCTGCTACGTCTGACAAGGACGACCAAAGGAGGTCGCACACAGCCTCCTACGTCTGACAAGGACGACCAAAGGAGGTCGCACACAGCCTCCTACATCTGACAAGGACGACCAAAGGAGGTCGCACACAGCCGCCTACGTCATACAAGCAACCACCGCAACCTGCCAGCTAGCAGCTGCACCCACACGTTACTTGCCTCCTTCATTTTCGCAGTCCAACATGATTAATCGCCCGATAAATTCAGCCATCAGCTACATTTTGGGCTTTTTCGTTCCCTCACTTTCATCTCTCACTTTTTTTTTTTAAGCAATTCCTATGTGTCAAAAAAATGAAACATTTTGGTTCTGTGACCTGAGCTGGCTGTAAAAAAGGTCCACATTCTTGCTCCTTCCAAGCTCCCAGCAAAAATGTGGACCGTCTTGGTCCGAGGACTGGACTGGGAAACACTGCTATAATGGGTCAGATCTGCTTGAGACTTGCAGTACTTGTTCCATAATGGGAGCCTGTATATGTATTCATTCATTTATTTATTTGTTGGTTCATTTGTTCGTTGCCAGCAACGTCGTCCACTTTTGTCTGAACAAACCTTCGTAACTTGGCTTCTAGCTCCAGCACCAGTTTAAATGCGGAGGAACTAAAAGTAAATGCCAGTAATGCAATACAGAGAACCGTGACGAGACAAAACGGGGTGACGTAAGGGGGGAGGAATCCTCCAATATCCTTGTCCTCTGCAACCCCAGCCCGTCCCCAACTTGGGGGTGCCATCTTGAACTGGTGCAAAATAAATAACTTACTAAAGCCAAAAAACAGACAACAAAAATAAAAAGTGCCCAGAACCCCTAACGGCCAAAGAACACATTTATGTTTGGATCCTTGCTTTCTCGTTCCTCTCGTTTTACTCCCAGTTCATCAACCATCCCATCACCTTCCTCCCCTCTACTTTGGATCTCTTCAAAGCTAACTCAGCTCAGCATAAGGTTAGAGGCTCCCTCTAGTGGTGGGAGGACTCTGTCCTCAAAACCCAGCGTCGGTGACTGACCTAAGCAGAAAAGGCTAAAGTCAGAAAGTCAACCGACAATAACCAACCCCCCCACCCCGTCCCACCCATCATCATCATGGACTTCAAGGTCATTCAGCACGTCGATGACCTTCAGTGAGAGCAAATCTCACTGTCAGGTTGGTAAAGCATTTCTATGCACAAATATATAGAATCTGAATAAACTGCATCTATATTTTTTATATATTTCTTAAAATTCAGGAATACTAAAATATTGATCAGGTTCCTCTTGATGTGTAATTTCTACCACAGGCAGAGAAAAGCCCCTGAAGCCAGCACAAATCAGTTAAAAATAACTTGTTACAGCTAGGGGGCGTACTTCTGAGCGTCCGTTTGGAAATATAAAGGGTAGTGTCAAAGGGCCAGGGGTGGAGATCCGTCCCACGGCATGGCTACGAGTCCGCATCACGCCAGCGTCCTTCTGGGCGCCTCCTCCCCTCACGCCTCCTATCCTCCGCCCTCGTCCTCCTGATCCTCCATGTTCCGCCTGGCCAGCTTCTCCCTCCTCTCCGCGAATCGCCGGCACCGGGGGCAGCCCAGGCCGGCTCGGAAGCAGGCCCGGTGGTAGCAGGCGTGGCACTCTGGAAGGACCAGGCAAACCGCCGTGAGCTCATGTTACGCCTCGCACCCACGCTTAACACTTGGTCATCTACAGATCAGAAGTCTACAGAGTACATATGGACGTGATACACAACACATAAAAGCACATATCAGCCCTTTGGTCTTTCTCCTCACATGGCACATGGTTTTGTTTTTGTTTTGTTTTTTAAAAAAAAAATAGGCATTTGTATTCCGTGAGGCACACTGCATAATACAGGTTAAAATGAGGTGCTATGCTGCATTCTGGCCAATAGAGGGCTCACCTTCACATGCTCTGCACTTGCTGAGCTCGAAGGGGAAGATGATGTCCTGGTCGTTGCCGCAGAACTCGCAGACGAAGCCCTTAGCTTGGCAGAGCTGCGGATATGCGTGACAAAAAGGTGAGCGTGGGGCCGCCCCTGCGCAGCTGCCGGCCACTCGTGCGTGCATGCCGCCCGCCGCCCGCTCACCACACAGTCCGCCACGTGCGCCGTTCCCTGACGGAGCAGCTCCTGCAGCCGTGGGCCCAGCTCGCCTTTGCGGACGGCCTTGAGGTCGTTGAGAGAGAAGAGGTGCGGGTCCTCGGTCAGGTGGCAGGGGATGGCGTCGAACTGATCCAGCAGCCTGCCGGGAGGAACGGAGGCGGGCGATGAGAGAAGGCAGCCGGGCGGCCGGTCTCTCGCACTGGCCGGGGAGCTCACTTACTTTGTGGCGAAGCGACATGTCTTCAGAAGAACCTTCATGTGGGACAGCTGCAGCCTAAGGAGCTGAGAGTGGAGACAGGAGATCGGATCCGGCATTGACAAAAAGGCCACAGGATTCAGGCACAAAGCGGAGGGATATAGTGATCGGATCCGCAGTCAATTCATACTTCCAAGCAAAAGGTGTTCAGTCAACATACACGGGTCGCTGTGAAAGCAGGCCCACCAATCATAAGCCAGGGGTGGGCCCACCAATCATAAGCCAGGGGTGGGAACCATGGCTGGGACAATCCAATCAATACACATATAGGTTGAATGAAGTGAACAGGAAGGCAATTTGTAAAAATCTTCAGTACTCCCAAAAACACTTCCTACGCCCGCCCCCCCCCATTAGCTCCCATTAGCGTGAAAGAATAGAACTGAATGAATATTTTAATCTGCTCGATACGACAAGCAAAAAATTAGCTTCTCAGAGTTTGAGTGAATGTTTTCACCGACACCAATCCGGTGTGCCACGGGGGGGGCTTGACCCCCTCATTTCACAGCAGTGCAGTGGAGGAGGATATTTATTTTATGCACATTTGCATTGTTATGACAGGGAGGTTTTTAAGTTAAAAAATGCTTTGTGCCATTACAACAAATTACAGCCGCACTGAACTATGTACACCGCTAATGCATGCCAGTTACGTCAAATCCTGTTTATAACACACCGCTAGTTAGCACGCTTCTCGCTGCCATACGGTATTCTCAAAAAGAACACCACTCATTCGCCGAATGAAAACACCGCAGTGTCCCCAAACTACCGCGGTTAAAGATATTCTCTGGTCACGTCCATTTTTGCTCGAATCGGTGGAGACGTTGCA
Source organism: Mormyrus hasselquistii (assembly GCA_026779605.1). NCBI lineage: Eukaryota > Metazoa > Chordata > Actinopteri > Osteoglossiformes > Mormyridae > Mormyrus > Mormyrus hasselquistii. The sequence continues at coordinate 9,585,302 of JAODKE010000047.1, read as the reverse complement.
TGTTTTTCACTCTAGTGCGACCCTCTAGTTTACGGCCTGTGCGCGTCTACGAGGCCGACGCGCGCTCACCCGCACACTTTCCAGCGCCTTGACCTTCTTGTAGAGCCCGCCGTTGACGTCGTTGGGGTTGAAGAGTGGGTCGCTGGCGATCTTGCCCAGCAGGTCCCTGGCGAAGTTACTGACGGGGTACTTGCTGAAGTCCCACTTCTTCAGCACCCGGCCGGGCACCACGGCCTGGGCGTTGTCGTGGCAACACTGACAGAAGTAGCGGCCCAGGTACTCGCAGTAGCGCAGCCTCTTAATGAAATCTTCACAAATGAAGCACAACACACACAGGCATGCTACCATCTCCAGTGCCTTCAGCCTGTCGCGATCCAGCTCTCATTATTAAATTTGCTCATAATTAATTTGGAAGTAACGTAAAAATCACATTTATTTATTTGGCAGAAACTTTTATCCAAAAGCGGCAACTAAGAAAGTGCAGTCAAGCAAGCAATCCCTGCAGCGACTGGGGGATAAGGGTCTTGCTCAGGGGCCCAACGGTAAATCCGCTACGTCGACCACGAGATTTGAACCAGCACCCTTCTGACCACAAGAAAAGTCCTAAACCACAGAGCCACACGCACATTGCACTTCGTGAAGACAAATCTGAGGACTGTGGCCAATTCAGAGCATCGCAGGAAGACGCCTCATACGGATCGTGGCTGGGAGACGGGGCTAAGACTTTAAAAGCCCACCACTGCTCTGCCCATGCCTGCTTTTACACGCCCATCCGCTCAGCGAGCCTCACCTGGGTCGATCCGGATCCCACAGCCAGCGCACCGGTAGTTCTGCTTGGCCACAACCACCTTCCTCCTGGGGAGTAGGGCAGCGCAGAGGAGAGGGACGAGTTGGTGATGTTACGCTGCCTTTGTAATAAGCAGGACGACTGGCTAAACCCCCCCACACACAGCCCCCAAAAATGCCCCCCACCCCGCAGAAGACTCACTTAGGCGCAGGGTGGATGTTGAAGATGATTTGAGGCCTAGGAGGAGCCCACTCCAGGTTCCCTCGCACCCGGATCCGCAGCTTGAAGATGTCAGCGTGCTCTCCGTCGTCGGGAGAGATGGGCAGGGATTTGGGGAGGGGCAGCAGCTGGGAGGCGGAAAGGAAAGACGGAGGTCAGCCATTGGCTGGAAGGACATAAGGCACAGCCATTGGCTGGAAGGACATAAGGCACAGCCATTGGCTGGAAGGACATAAGGCACTCCCACTACACTGTGCACTTTAACCACAAGAAAAGCATTGAACCTTTCTATACATACAGCTGTACAAGCCAAAAACCATAAACACGGGGGTCTATAAAAATGATTAATCCTTTAACGATCCAGTCATTTCTGTTTGAGTGGTTGCTGTACAGTGGCGCCCCCTACCTTTTGAGGGGCATCATGCTCCGGAACCAGCCATTCGAATTCGGAGGCAGCCGGCAGCTGCATCCCCTCGAACTGACGCAGCAAACCCATAGCGACTGACTCGGCCGAGTTGGACTGCAAGAGGGAGGGTGAGCTGGGGGGGCGGGGGGAGGAGTCAGCGGATGTGACTCAGGTGCCACCGCCTGTCTCATTATTACTTACACACACACACACACACTCCTCAAAAGGAAAGTAGAAATCTGTCACTTTCACACACTATAAATATATTTTAGGAAGTGGGGGTTAGGATTTCACAAGAGTTCATAAGTTCATGCAGCGATATGGAAGCAGCCTCTTACTGCATTTCCCCCCCCCCCCCCCCAATAAAGGTACCAACCCCCTGGGTGACATGAAACAGAAACTGTGGTAGCATAAAAGAAGAAAAAAAAACACACCTGGTTAAAAAAAAATTTTAATTCCATCAGCAGTAAGGTTTTACACGAGAACCATTTGCAAGCTGCTAAACAGCAGATGGCTTACTAATAATCCCGTGTTTTAAGATAAATTGTGACAACCTATTGGGTCTGGTATTCTAAAAACGTCAGTGACCCATAAAAGCGAAAGACGTCAGCGCGTGGGTGTCAGGGTGGGGGCGGGGAGATTCAGCCTATCTGGGCCGGCAGGATGAAAGAGGAGCAGACAAACCCTAAAGACTCACATGGACTCAGAGCTCAGGAATGATCTGCCGCTGCTGGTGGCGGAGGTGCAGGCCACACCTCGCCTGATGTCGGCGTCTGACGGAGGGAAACGGAGCAAGAGTGAGCAGACGAAGGCGGTGGAGGGCGGAGGGAAAGAGGAGACAGAGCGGGTGGGGGTTAGTAGGCGTGGGGGTTAGCAGGCGTGGGGGTGTGGGTGGACCAACACCAAGCAGGTGGAAGGTTATGGCTACAGATGAAAATGAGCCTGAGTGAGCGCCACCCCATGGCCAACACACGGAAAAGCAGGCTTGCCTGCACGCTCACACTCAGCCAGCGAGACGCCCACTTTCCACACCGTCACCCCAAAGCATACGCTCCTAACACTAAGCTACAAGCACAGAAGCTGCCACCAGCACGCATAGAATGTCAGGCCCCGCCCCCCTAGGTGCCCCACCCACATATCCATCTACACCCCCTCAGTGACTCCACCCCCCCAGATACCTGAGAACAGAGAGGCGAGTGACAGAGAAAGCCCATTCCGAGACACCACCAGCAGGGATCCGCCCTCGCTGCCATCTGAAGGACAGAGACTTCACTGAGCACTCTTCCAGGGACATGCCAACATGTCACAGAAACAGTTCAAAGATCACAGTGATGAGCCCAAAACCGGGAAGCCGACCCGACCCGACCCGTTACCCAACATCCAGCCACATTTCACCCGTAACGGGAAACATCAGCCACGTCCTCATAAACCCTGTAAGTGAGCATGGCATCTCCACAGTAGACCAAAGCAGAACTTCTGAAAGCGGATGCTACAGCTTGTAAGCCGCATCCATCCAAGCATAGACGTTACAGGAGCTTCTCCACAGAAACGCTTCATTTTACATCAGTATAGCATGGCGTCTCTCCACACCGGCGCCAGAGTACCTGCCATTCTGGTTCCAGCTGGAACACTAAAAAAAAAATAAAATAATTCAGCAACAAAATGCAAAGTGCATTGAACTCTTATGCGACATCAAGTCACCCCTGTTCATGCTTTTATCCATCATGATCGTTTTTAGAAAGTCTTGAGCATTTCTACTGATAACACCTTAACGTTACTCATTTTCTACACAGTGTCGAGTTAAATAAGTCGTCTAACAAGCCTGAAAATGTTTTTTTGTCTACTGACCAATGATGAGATCCATGCAGCCCTGGGAAAGGGACCGTTCTTCCTGCACAACTGAGCCAAATTTAACATAATAAAATATCCGCCTGCTCTACTCTCCGACTGGAAGGAACAGCAGCCCATCTAACCGCACGAAAAGGCTGCAAGACTCATGGACACACAGACATGCAAATCACCCTTTGGCCACCCACCCCCAGCCGTCTAGCAGCTACAGCAGAAACTTCCGGCTCATTGAATGCGCCACCTGTGTCGGGGGGTGGGGGGGGGGGATTTTTCTCTCTGCTTCGTCATCTTGCACTCTGACCGTGAGCCGCCAGATGGGTGAGGGGGGAAAAAAAATAATAATATGCGAATCGGGAGAGGGGGGGAATGGCAGAGTGGGATGGTCATGTATAGCAATGACGTGTCTAGGTAGGGGGGAGGGGGAACGTGCCCTCGCTTCATACCTTTCAGCTCACACTCCTCAACGTCCTCGCTGGAGGTGGAGTCGGACAGGTGCACAGAATTCTGGGAGCTGTGGCCTGAGGCACTGTCCGTGGAGGTGAAGGCTGATGGGGCGAGAAGGTAGGAATTAGTCACGGCCTACCCATCTTACCCATAATGCCCCACAGGCGGCCTGCTGTGAGACACTAACTGGGAAGATAAGGCAGGGGGTGGCAGATTACAGGCAGAGCAAAATGGCAAAAATGTTTTTCAGCGTAGCACATAAAATATGTTTTGGCGAGACAAAATCTCCATGAAGCGGCATGAACGTTCCACACCAGTGTGATAACACCGGGGAGATAACTGTGCCAACAGATGGAGGGGAGCGAGGAGGCAGCCGGCCCACCTCTCTGCGACCGCACGTCGCGCTTGCTGCGGATCTGCTGCCTGCGCAGACGGATCTTCTGCTTCAGCTGCTGGATCTCGCAGTCGCTGTCACCCTCCTCCTCCTCCTCCTCTTCCTCCCCCGCTCGCGGCCGGCGGCGCAGGTTACATTTCATCAACTCGATGGCGGCGATCAGTGACTCCGATATGCTGAAATGGGCATTTTCCTGGGGGGGGAGCCAGGGTGCAGGGCGGGCCGGGTCAGGTCATCCACAGGTCTCTTACAGTGAATTTCCAAAATTCATACGTCAGCCATTCGTAAGGCTCGCCTGCTGTCGGCACCACTTCCCAGCCAATCAGCTTCAAGGGGGGGAAGAGTCTAACCTTCTCAAGGTCGGCGCAGCTGCCGAAGTCCTGCTCCGAGAGGTAGCTGATGAGACTCTGACCCTTGGAGGGCCGCCTGAACATGCTGTCCGAGGTGCCGCTGTGCTGGGAGCCCTCTGCCATCAGACAGACAGAAAGGTCACCAGACTCTGCAGAGGGCAGGGCTCAGAGGGTGACACGAGGGGGAGGGGGGCTGAAACTGGAATTCAGGGTTGGAGGGCAGCTCGAAACCCCCAGACCTTTAACAGGTTTAAATTAGCACCTCATTTGTACCTGAAAAGGGGCGGGACTTATTGTCCAAATAAGGGCAGTGCAGCAAACCAGTCAGAAACCAGTCAGAAGTCGGAGGGGAAACCAGCACGGAAAGAGATCTGGTCGTACCGGCCTGATTGGACCATTGAGTCTGGAGCCAGATATCCGGTACTTACCGGACTCCATGTAGAACGAGGCAAGGGTGCCAGCTTCACTGCTCGAGGCCGAGAAGGAGCCGCGCTCTTTTGCCACACGCCCGTTCGAGGAGGACGAAGACTCTGCCAAGCAAATACACAAACGTCCATCGTCAGGCTGCGGCGTTAGCAGTAACGCCCTACCGACACCAACATACGTGTCAACGTAAAAACAGACACACACATACACAGTAAAGCTACAAAAAAAAAAAAACCAAACATGGTATATCTGGGGCAGACTGTGCTGCAGGACTTTCAGCAACTTCAGACCACTTTTGCGTTCAGACGCTTCAGAAACGATTCACACAAAAAGGCCAACAGGGAGACACCAAAATCTGACAGGACTCTCCCACCTTTACCAGAAATGCAGTCTAGAATTCCAGACTTCACAGAAGTACTTAACCACAAAAATGTGACCGAAACTGGGTTCCCGTGGTCTGTGGACTGAACCACGAGGGTGACTGGGTGGTCTTCTTCCCGCTCATTCAAAAGCTCTGACCAAAAACGTTCAACCTGACCAAGGCCACATCCTGTACGTAGTGAGGCCGTCATGAGCAGACGAAGAAAGTCAACGGAATGATGTGAAGATGACACAGATGTGAAATGCCAGCTGAAGGGGGTCGGGGGAGGGGGGTCATGCTGAAGGAGATGTGGAAAGACAGGGAATGTGCAGCAGCAAGACACAGCCAACCTGCTATAGGGTCCTCTACTATAACGGTGATGTTCCTGTGTCTCCCTCCTCCATAGCCAGACAGAAGGGGAGAAAGAGAAGGGTTAGGGTGACAGCAGTTACAGGAAGACCAGCAGGGAGGAAACTCAAGATGTGCTCAGCTGAGGGTAACCAGAAGCGATATCGGGCGAGTCGTTCTCTGTGGTATTGATCATGTGCTCATGGTTGCCCCTAGAGGCCCCAGAGGTCATCGCAGTTTCCTGCTCATTATCCTCACCTTGACTGTGCTTCAGGGCCACCCCGGTGTCGGAAAGGGACCGACTGTGTCCCCGGCTGCTGCGGACAGATGTCCCCTGGCCCTCCGTGAACGAGGAGCGCCGGACCGGCGGTGGGCCCAGGGTGGATGAGGTAGACCGAATCGCCGCTGCCTCCCCGGTCACGGCCGAGACGGAGCCAGAAGAATTGCACCGCCACCTCCGCCGGCCGAGGTTCCCTATCGCCAGGTACTCGGGCCCGTCGTCCAGATCCCCGTCCGCCGAGTCCGTAACGTCTCCCGGCTGAGTCGGGCTTGGCTCCGTCACAGAGATCTGGGGCTCTGGTGGGGAGCTGGTCGAATCAGGAGGTCCTCGTTGGCCAGAGCTGCATGCCCACGGAGCCCCAGGGGAACCGTCCGACAGAAGGGACCCTGAGGAACACAGTGCATCTCCCCCAATAAACGCTACATGTGGACCCTTCCACAGCCCGTTCTGTGGCGACAAAGGGCATACCCCGCCTTGTGAAATCACAACACAGCGGTGCCTGCGGTTCACAAACATAAACCGTACCAGGAAAGTGGTCGTGAACCATTTTGTATTTTTATTAATTCATTTTCTGTTTTTTTTATACAAAATCTTTAAAGAAAAACACTATAGTGTGGCATCGAGGTGTCGCGGGAGCAGAAAGACAGAGACTTGCTTGCCGGGGGAATTTCACTCCTTATTAAACAGCCCTTAACCCTCGTATTGTTGTCGTTAATGTTAATGGTTGCGGCCTGATTGTCACACATGCGTTTGCCCGTGTCTTGTGTGTACCTGGTCCGATCCTCGCGTGCATTTAGCGCATGTAAATCTTCCACCTTGAGTGCAACTTGCAGTTCGGTATCTGACAACCTTGCGTTTCCCGTCTGTGTATTTGGGCTCGGTGCTCGTTGGGTACCTGTCATGGTCCTTCTATTTACAATTGCACGTGGGCCGTGCAGGGCATGCTGGAACATGCGCCCCGCCGGTGCTACACTAGTATTAAAAAAAAGGAATCTGGGCGTTGACCAAATTTTGTACGCGAGCCAATGCTTTTTTCTTTTTTTTTCCTTCCACAAACCAAATTGTTCGTAGACCACAGCTTTCGTGAACCGTAGGCAGCACTGCGTCATTACTGCTAATATTATTATAAATGAAAACTATGAAATTATTAACATTATGTCATTAATTTCAAACAAGCGGTATAGGGGTCACAGCAACCCCCCTAGAGGGGCACATTTTGTACGGACACTGCTGTCATACCTGCGTGGCTGTCCTGCAGGGACGACTGGGAGACAGTGAGACACCGTGGCGGTAGCCCCCCCAGCCCCCCCCCACCGGCCAAAGGCAACATGCAGAGGCTGTGGCTCTTTGGCAGGCCGGGCAGTGGCTCCCTTAGGGACGACAACTGAAGGGAAAGAAGGGAGGGGTCAGCAATACAGGCGACAGCCAATCAGGGAATATAATGGGTGAAGCATGTTTGGGAGGGGGGGCTCACCATGCCCGTGTCCACGAGGGCCAGCAGCCGGGGGTCATTCTGCTCCACGGCCTCCAGACACTGGAACATGGCTGCCACATGAGGCTCGCTCAACAGGAAGGCCTCATCTGAGATGGGGGGGTCCAATTTACTCATTTGGACACACTGTGGCCATACCTTCAACTCATGACTTAAGCACATCTCCCCAGTTCATTTAAATGGTACATTCCTGACCCTTGTCTCACATGGTCACTGGAATGTGTGATGCAGAAACACACAAACAAAGAACTTGTTTCTGACAGGAGACCAAAACAGCCTTAAGTCATGCAGCCACCTGGAAAATTACCCTATTTTATTTTATTTAAAAGACACATGGATGGTGTGTTGCTTCTCACCATTGTAGAACTTGCGCGTGTTGGCCGTGCATTTCAGCAGCGGCCGCAGCTGGCCGGACAGACAGTGGACCTGCAGGCTGTGTAGCAGCCAGCGCTCGGCCTTGTGTGCCTCCCCCACGCTCATGACCCCGCTGCCCAGCACCGGCTCCAGCTGGCTGAACTGCGGGGGGGCGACACGAGCACAAGCGCTTAGGCGGGAGGCGGGACCCGAGTGACGCCGCCCCCCCCCCCGGGCAAGGGCCTCGAGCGACACACAGCCGCGGAGTTCATCGCGTCAAAAGTCGCGGGAGAATCGTGACTAAAAGCAGGGCACTGTGCAACCAACACGCATTCCGACAACGAGCCCTGCATTGTCACACCTGTGGTATTAATAACCACTTTACTGAAGAATTCACAAGTGATCGCCTCTGAAGTGAGTCGTCTCCGTTCCCGATGCCCTAATTCCGCGTTCCAGTTCCAGGCATCATCGGATTCCACATGCAAACCAGGAGAGAAAAGAGAAGAAAGAAAAGAAAAAAAACAGACTCTGCAAAGTATTTCCTCGCAGCCAGCAGGGTGGCGTGCGGGTTTCAAGGGCGGGGAGGAGTCACTGCACCTCTTACCTGCTCGACGTGAACAGCCAGGTGGGGGCTGACCTGACGGATGCACCACACGAACCGCCAGAAATCCTTCTGTTTACTGTAAACCTGCGACAGAGAAACACCACGTCGTCGCTTTGAAGCTGCAATCATCCGCAGCAGCTGCCAGCATACACTGTCACCAGGTAACATATCGCAACAAACAGAAAACAAATACTGAGGGACAAGTTAGTGTGTGCTGAAGAAAAAATACACAACTTACGAGAACATTCCTGTGTCTTCGACACGGTGAAATAAAACGACTGTATTTAAATTCAATCACAACGCATCACACCATATACAACCACTCCGCATTGATACGTTGTTGACACTTTTGTGACTGTGACTCTATACTCAACCTGTCACAAAACCTTGGTCATCAAATATCTGGACCTGAACTTTCCACCTGTCTGTAATGGATGCCTTTTGTGATCGACGCTGACGGTGGATTTACACATTTTCTTGGGATACTATCAACTTCACAGCTTATAGTTCAGCCTTGTGGTCTATCTCCATGCCCTTAAGCTCTTTGCTACCCATTGACTTTGACCCATGGCCGTGAGAATGATACACCAGGACTTTCAGGATCCATCAGTAGGTTCCACGTCACTGCCCAACCCCAGCACCATCGCAGACCCCTGCTCCTCCTTACCTGCTCCTGCTTGAGGCCATGGCTCAGAATGTTGTTGAAGTCCTTGTGGAGCCGCTGCAGGCCACCATAGCGGGACCACACGTTGGGATTGTTGGTGGACAGCAGGCCCTCCACCGTGGTCTTCAGGCTGGAAAGTAGCTTCCAGCGCTCCCGCCTGTCCGGGACGACAAAAGGACAGCAGCTGTGAAAACTCAGAACTCAACCACACAAACTTATATTTACTCAATTCTTACAAAAGCTTGTCTACATAATACAAGATGTTGCTGGGGTACGTTGGAAGGAAATGTCTGGTAAATTAAATTCACGGTAAATACGTTCATTACCCAGAAGTACCCAGTCTCCCTTAAATGTACATTGACGGACCAGATGCTTATTCTCTGGTACCTGCCAGCACTCAGCAGAGAGGTCAAAGGTCAAAGACATCAGTGCTTAATTTGTAAATCAGAAGATGCCAAAACACTCAAGTAATATGACAGCGGTGGGGTGCAGGTGCCAATACATGGTGCTGAACATGCTGGGCATTTTTAGGAATAAATCTAGGACGAAGATGAAAACTACATACAAATTAAAATACTAGTAGTATTTTAATTAGATACTCTTATCTCCTTAGGCCCCCTCCAACTTGCTCTCTGCAAGTGTGCATTGTCGTCTACTGTCGTCAGTCGAGCTAAAAATGCCTGTTAAAAAGAATCATGCGCCACATGGTCAACAAATAAAACTGCGCCTGGTAGCCTGATACCCCGTGGTTTGCGAGCTGCGGAGAACGAACCTTTTTTTTCTGCCTAATTGCAGAACATGAAATGCGGTGAAAGGCCAAACAATGTTTTAACTCGTAACTTGTAGAGGCCCACACACCTACATGCTGGCACGAGTATAAAGGACATTCAGATCTGTTATAAGCCTGAGTGAAAACCTGAGGCATAGAGGCACAGACCCCCCCGCGTTCTCCTGCTTCTGCAGACAGCCGTGTTTGCCAAGGCCTGAGAAGCGGCAGTAATATCATCCACCGCGTTATGCCGGAGGGGGGAGTCGCACGAGCAGGGATCTCATAAGGATTAAGGGCACATTTCGAGTCAAAGGGCAGCGGAAGCACGCGCGCGCAGAATCGTTTTGTTTGTTATTTATGCTTGTTGAACTAATACGGCAATTTAACATTGTGCACATAATGTTTTACGGCAACCAAGCAGCAACTATAACAAATTTAAAAAGAAATGTGTATAAACCAAAGACAGAGGGGGGATTATCCAACTGTAAAAGAAATCAATTTCGTATACAATTTCTTGGCATTACTGCCATGCATTTTCTCGAACATTCTAAAGTTATTTTCAAAAGCCATTAAAAAAAATCTACACATGAATATAAAACGTGGCAATTAGAATGAAATTGCTACAAACAGAATCTAACGTGTACATGTGTATCGATGCACAGCAGCAGACGCTGGAGATGGAACAACTTTAACTCAACCGTGCTATTGCCCTGTATTACACTGCAGGCCTTATCTTCATAAAAATGCAGTTTTAAAACACACCTTAACCCCGAGCACCACAAGTCAACATTACAATCATAACCTGGCTGATAAACGGACTATTTTTTTTTCTTCATAAAGGATACAATCTTGAAATTGTGTAACACGTACATGCTTTACTGCCGTGCACGAATTACGTCTGTGTTTTTATTGCGATTATAAAAATTAAAGTAAAACAACCTGATCATACAAAACGCTACCGGTCCACCTTCGGATGCAATTCAGCGGCAGCCCAGACTTACGGCGGTCAGTTTATTAGGTACACCTGCTTGTTAATGCAACCAGCCTGTATTACCGACACTGATTCATGTCGCCGAAAGTAAATACGTAAAGCACAAAATCAGGGTCTAGAGCAGGGGTATCAAACTCCAGTCCTGGAGGGCCGGAGCCCTGTGTAGCCTAGTTCTTTCCTATTCTACCTCAAATAATTCAGCTGAAGAGCTACAGTATGTTTTACTTAGCACAAGGAGTTGATTCAGGTGGGTACACTAAAAACTGTGCAGGGTTCCGGCCCCCCAGGACTGGAGTTTGACACCCCTGGTCTAGGGGATCAAGTAATATATGGCCATGCATTGGAATGGTTAACATATTTAATCTACGCAACATTAAATGTGTGAGTGCTGGACGTGGTGTATTCAGCCTCGGAGAAACACTCACTTTCCTTAGATTTTTACAGTGATGCACCATGTAAAGCACAGAAGTTACAGCTAACGGTTAGACCGCAAGTGTGGAAACAACACCTCGGTTTAACAGTGGTGTGCAGAAAGGCTACGTTGCATGTGTATCTACCCTTCAGAGCAGGCGAAAGTCCGTCTGAGCCCCTGATAGCCCATTGCACCTAATAAAGCGGCTGCTGAGTGCACATCTACCTGTTAATGTATTATAAAAAAGAAGCCCCGCAGGCGCGCAGATCTGCACCCGGCTGCACGGCGGTGCGGGGCGCCCACCACAGTCAGCCTTATCGGGTAACCTGAAGAGCTACATGGCTAGCAGGCTAGCCAGTCATGTGCTGAAGCCTAGCCCAAAAACCGCTATCAGGAATCGACAGGCGGGGATGCAGGCTTTTTACAACTTTCCAGACGAAAAAATAACCCCGCAGAGACTCAGGGGCCAGGAAGTAGGCGGCTTACTCGCCGGTACGTCGATGGAAAATCGCCGCCCAGCTTGGGTCATTGAACCATTAGCTTCGGGATGACCGGGGGGGTGCAGCGCCGGCCAATTAGGCGACATTATGGAAACTCCTGTCTGGCCGCAGCTGCACGGATCAGAGATGCACCTACCTGTGTTCGCCGGCCTCTACATCTGTAATCTCCATCATTGCATCTGTGTGCCGCGATCGGCACTTGGTGGTGGGGGGGAGGGATGAATATCACCTCCGACTTCCTTCACCTCCTACTCAGAAGCAAACTGCGCTGTCAAAGCCGGTCCACTTTTAAACCAGGCTGGTCGGTCAGCGCCGGGCACTTCGTCGCGGCGATGGTGAGGTGCTTTCTGCTGGGCATCGGCGGCGGCGCTACTCTATCGCCTCGCCGACTCTCAGTAGCTGTCAAAGTCTGGAACGCACCACCGCCTACACTCACGCTGCTCCTCCCTCCAATTTCCTCTTTCTAGCAGATGTGGGAGTCAAGACTACGTTACCCACAATGCACCCTGCCTACACTCACGCTGCTCCTCCCTCTTTCCAGCAGATGCGGGAAGCAGGACTACGTTACCCACAATGCACCTCAGCCGATATTTGTAGCGGAAATTCTATTGCCTATACGCTAATAGATATTTGTTTTGAAAACTAAGCCGTTATTGGTAAAGTTTATTTAAACAATGCTTCTCTACCTGTTCACTGTGTAATGTAAGTTGCATACCCCCCAAAAGAGAGAAGATGAACGCCATACAGACAATCATACAAAACAGACATCAACGTCAGGCACCGAAAACTGTTGAGCATATTTTATTTTACTGTAGTAACTATTCACAGGATAGGCAATATCAAGTCAACAAGTGCAAAGAAATGGAAATAAATCATACGAGTTTGAACGAACTTCTGGAAGCAAGGTTGTGGTAGAGAATGGGATTAATTGACAGTATCTAGTTTATTATATAACTATATAAGAGTGTATAGGAGGTGAGAAGCCTGATCCATAGCCCATCATAGACGTTGTAGCATCTGAAAAGGTCATTGCCAACCGTACAGAAGAGGGCGCCAATGCAACAACTTGGATACCAGGCACTTACAACCGACAGAAGAAGAGAGCTGGCGCAGAGTGCGCATGCGGTCTCTAATATTAATGGATGGAGGTTTAATAGTGAATGGAGCACAAGCGTATATTAGTCTAAGTCTTTTCGGATCGAACAAAATAATCAGGAACTGTCACAAAACAGCATGAGTAGCGTTGGGTTCAACTCCGGTGGGAGCATGGGGCTGAGAGCCGGATTGGGGCCAGGAGAGAGCTCGGAGGGTATCGACAAAATCGACATGTCTCTGGGTAAGGCCACGCAGTCTGTAGTGGGTAATATGCTGTTCTGCAAAGCGCTCTGCGCCCTTATGGGGATATGGACTGGGGGAGCGGTGCGCAGCGCTTTCCGGCGCATTATGGATATGAATGGATAAGCAGCTCGTTAGAGGAAGTAAAGCATGCGTGATTATTTGTTTCAGTGGTCCAAGTGATTTATTACAAGGGTTAAGAAGACCTTACCACGCCGCGTCCTTCACAATAAATGAGTATGTTAGCAAGAAATTTACCTTCAAAAAAGGACACGTTCATTGGATCGAGCTGAAACCCAACGGTTTTATAACGCATTTTGTCATTTAACTCGTTTTTAACCCACTTTACCGTATGATGTTACTTTTTAAGCAGCCTGTTGTGCGAGGATTTAATAAATGAAATTGTGTTCTATATCAGTGTTACTGAATTGCAATACTCGATTTATGGCGCATATTAAATATCACAGTGTCCTGATTGCCTGCTTGCTGTTAAGTTCATATCCAGTAAGTCAAACTTGCTCTGCTGTCATCTGCAGATGATATAATTAAGCTGAACAGGAAAGAGCAGAAGACCATTAGAGCAGGAAACCACAAGCTCCGGGCAAATGGCCATTTTCAGCAGGGAAGGAGAGTCGGATCGTGGCCTGAAGGAGCTGTGCAGAGAGGTATTGAAACCTTTTCTGGGAAGTTTTTGTCCGATCCACACACAATGACCCATCCATGTAAACTGGACAAATCACAGCAGTCAGATTTAAGACTTTTAAAGGGAAAACTACACGCACAACAAAAGATTAAATCTATTTTTTTTTAGCAGGAAGGACAATTCCAGTTGATATATCATCCATGTTAAGTATTATTTATCAATCAAATACTTTCAGTGCAATAGTCACATTGACCAATGGGCTGTAATTGGTTCTCAATTATAACTGATACCTGTATTTGTCAAAGCGTAAAAGCAAAGGCTGTTCTGAAAGCCTGAATAAATTGATCATGCTGTGCTGTGCCTTTTTAAGGCATATATTTCTTAGCTGTTTAAGAAATGGTTGTATTCCTGTCTTTGTTCATCACTTAAAGGATTGATATACATACAGATCATCGATTCCCAGGCTGTTAACGCTCTCCTGTTCTGCAGGAGCAGGTTCAGCACGGCTAGGATCACGAGGGCGAAAAATTGCCGCTGTTGTTGGACGGCGCCGGGGACAAGGGGTCATCACTGGATTAGCGGCTCGGCGAAGTGCTGCACTCCGCAAAGGGATCAGTCCGTTTAACCGACCGGCACTGACTCAGGTATGGTGAGCCGTAGGTAGAGTCGCACGGCCTCCCACTGCTGGCTCGTAAGCAAATCCAGGCTTTTCTGCCAAGAGGTGCAAGATGAGAGAGACAGTATATTATTATTCTTTGAAATGATTTAACCCAAGCCACATTAAAGTTACACACAAATGTAGCTTAACTTAATTTGTTCATATATTTTCCTCTAGTAAGGCAAGTTTATTTTAATAGGACTATTTAGACACAAGGCAATTCAAAGTGCTTTACAAAGGCAGAATAACATATTTAAGTAAGTCATTAAAATCACATTTCAAAGACAAAATAATAAAAACAAAAGCTAACAGTCAAACAAACAAATAGTAAAGCATTTATTATTAATGTCGTTGTTATTGTATATTTATTATTTATGTTGTTGTTTTTAATTGAAAGTTGTTCCTAAGTGTTTAATCTGTAGCGGTTTGTACTGCTGGCTAGTCGATGGGGCTAATTCAGGTTATCTTGCCACTAGGGCAGAGAAGTGGGTCGGTTATGTAGCAGGTAGCCTAATGGGCACAGGTGTCCCCAAATCACCCCATGTCACGTGACCTGATCAGTCCCTCACCGATGGCACTCTCCACGTGTGGACACCCGTGTGGAGTCTGCTGATTTATATGGATTGGGGCTGTGTGATCCTAGTCGACGGTAAACAGTAGATAAGAGCTTCCTGTTTCCTGTTTCTGTGCTTACTTTGACCTGGAATCAGAACATCAACATATTTTTGTTAGGGGGGGTGAACATTTGCATTGCAATGGTGATTTATTCCTTTTATGCCCCGCTCTTACCTTCTGTCATACCTCATGTCCCTCTCCTATGTCCCCCCCCCTCCAAAAAATTAAAAATCTCAGAGACCCCGGACCCTCGTTAAGCATCGTCCAATGCTAAACAGGCAGACAGACATCCAGAGGCGGGCGCCCCGGCAGACGGATGCACAGAGGGCAACTGCCGCAGGTCTGCGCAGACCCATCCAGCTGCGCAGGTGGTGAGTGGACACCGCTTCTGATGTTAAGTTAGAACATGGAAATCATTCAACGGGACGCAGATGTCGGTGACGGTTTCTGGATCTCGCCGCACTTGCTCCTCACACAAGTGTAGAACAAAAAAGTGTTTCACATGGGTGAAACGCATCACAGTGAGTTCTGATGGGTGCCCCCATCCTTTCGTTCAGGACCCCGGCTCCAATCCACCAGACCCAGAGAGACGCCCGGCAAGCCACTTTCCTCTACCGGAGGGGCCTCAAGGTCTCGACCCCCCCACCCTGCTGGCTGCAGCCTCTCCTATCCGCTGCCCCATGTCTGTCTTGGATATAAACATTCTCTCCCTTCGGTGCCCCCCCCCTCCCCATTTCTCAATTCTTAGGTCTGCACCCAAGTACAAAGCCCCCCTGCACCCCCAGCCACACAAAGGACACGCCCGTAAGTACCCCCCCTTTCATTTATATTCAGGTAAACAAAAATTCACTGAGTGCCCCAGGTATTAGAGAGAAAATAATTTCCGTTCATTGTTTAATTATATGCTTCATTAAATGGGTATTTTTGTCATTTTATGTTTGAAAATTTATTGACTTTACTATTTATGTTGGGGGGGGGCGATAGAACATTATTTCCTCCTCTCTTGAAGAGTGGAGTGTGAAGCTTTTTTGGGGGGGTCTTGGAGTTTGAGAGTTTTCTCCCTCTATCCACTAGGTGGCGCACCTCGACAACTAATACTGGAATTTTGACGGTGTCCATCGACAACCCAACAGCCAGAACGCAACCCGAGTGCGTTTTACACAGACCATGTTAATCAGAGTCCAGATAGATTTTTTTTTTTTTTTTTTTTATCTCTACCTCTTTACTAAGCAGCCTGCGGGGTGTTGAATATAGAATGTTCTACTCTGATCCACAGGCCCCCCCGATCATGGACATTGCACCCCCACATTCCAGCCCCGGGTTCTCTAAAGGAGGAAGAGGAGGAGGGGGAGGTGGAGAGGAAGCCCCCCAAGGGGGTTCCGCTCCAGTTCGACATTAACAGCGTGGGCAAGCAGGTGACTTTTCCACCAGCTTAAGTGTTTCCAGGCCGGTCACCTCCATACACTGCCCTCTGGGGGGGGAAGGTGGGGGGAGGTGAAGATAATTTATTTTATATTTTACTCAATTTCAGTAGTATTTTTATTTAAAAAAAAAAAAAAAAATTTGTCTGTCATTTCACAGCATTAGTTGTTAATGAACAAAACATTTGGGGAAAACATGAAGTGCTATAATGACATGGTTGCAGTCTGTGCTCTTTTTGTTTAGTTTGAATTGTCGGTTTTACCTGCTTCTTTAATGCCGTGTCCCGGTGCCACCAGACCACGATGACCCTGAACGAGCGTTTCCGCATCCTGAAGGAGCGACGTACAGCTGCCCGGGACGGCAGAGGCAGCCGCTTTGTCACCGTCGGTTAGCCTGTCCCCCTCCGGCGTGGACGTTCGCGAGAGGGAGAGCGGAGGAGCGTTTGGGGTGGGAGGGGGTGAACGGGCAGGCGTGGCCCCCTCCCATCCTGACATCACTCACACACACCTGACCTGGGCCACGGGGACGAGTCGGAGAGGATGTTGACGACCAGCATTTTATTCAATCCAGTCATTTTTCAGGGGGCATCATGTGAGGAGAAGGCGAGGGACAAGGGCAGACTGCACATCCCTTTAAAATCAGCAGATATCCAGAGTTGTTCCTCGCAAATGATATATTTTTGTTTCAATTTTTAAAATGTTTATTTTCCTGATGAAATGAGCATTGTTACTGCGTTTCAGTTTTTTGTTCTTTGGGAACATCCTCTACATTTGTCAGGGCTAATTTTACTTTTTTATTTTATATTTTATTTGTGAATGTGGGGGCCATTGCATTGACCACGATTTCCATTGAGCTTCATTTGGTTCCAGGATGCAGCGTAAACAGTATGCACCAGAAAGTGATTTCACTTACTCGGCATCCTTTACAAAACCATTTTAAAAACAAAAAAAAAAAAAAAAACCTATTTTGTCTGTTTTATAAGAATGTTTCAAATAAATGTGCCACATTGTACTTACTGGCTTATTTTCTGACATCCTTCTATATCCTACAAAAATCATGACATTGAGACTAGCTATGGCAATCTGTTAGCGTTACTCTACAAATTCTTGTTTCAGGCGTAGTGCCTGAACCCCCCCGGGGGGTTTCCTGTTCCTTGTGTCCTTTGCTGCCTGGAATACGCTCTCACCCCCAAACCCTGATACCTGATAAGTGGATGAAAGAAGAATGGATAGAAATATTCATGCATATGAAATTATCTGGTCTTCAAGCGAAATGTAATTAGCTTCTGTAATAGTATTTTCCTGTGAGCTTGTCTGAACGAGTTTAGAATCGGGCACAAAACAGCGCTTCCTTTCGGGTGTTCTGTGAACCGCGTGTACGTGCCATTCTGCATCGTGGGATGAGGAAGGTCTTCGAGACGAGCGCCGTCAGTCGGGCCTGTGGGAACTTGACGCTTTCTGCAACGCAAACTGTCACCAGAGGCCTTGGCACTCCTGAGATGTTGCTCAATGAGTTACCAAGGATTTCACGACAACAAAAACACACCTTCCAACACAGCATTCCTGGTCTCCTGCTGCATTTACTCGCGTGAATCGGTTTTAGCGATATGGCCGCGCAAATTTGCACCGGACCTCTTGGTTTATCGCGGTTCGTTTTTTTGGAAGTCTAGAGCACTCCACCTCCAAAAGGAAGACGGGGCTGGTAAGGCTGCAGCAATACGAGGTTCAGTGAAAGCACGACACGAAAGGCCAGGGCTGCCGAAGACCTTAAAAGCTGCCCCCAGCAGGACAGCCCAGGTTTGCTGGACCCCATCTCAATGTCCTCCCGTTTTTCTCTGCAAGCACATTATGTGCTGTTCTATGCGAAGATCCCATGCTAGTTTCACAAGGGTGTTGTCCTGTAACACAATGTGAGATGTTATGTCAAGGACAAGCAAAAAAAGA
>JAODKE010000047.1:9556395-9566937 GCA_026779605.1 Mormyrus hasselquistii | reverse complement strand
AAAAAAAGACATCTATGCATACACACCCTATACATATACATGTTTGTATTCTATAAAATTTTGTCCATCCATTGAATTTTTAAAATGATTCGATGAAGCAATTTAAAATGACTTTTTTTACAAAACGATATCTGTTTTTGTTTTTTCCTGGAGTGACTCGTTAAGGGCATTGCTTAAGGGCCTAAACTCTTTGCCCACCCTAGGATTTGAACCAGCAATGTCATGCTCACATTATCACCTTA
This sequence comes from Mormyrus hasselquistii, assembly GCA_026779605.1. NCBI lineage: Eukaryota > Metazoa > Chordata > Actinopteri > Osteoglossiformes > Mormyridae > Mormyrus > Mormyrus hasselquistii. The sequence continues at coordinate 9,566,695 of JAODKE010000047.1, read as the reverse complement.
ATCCACTGAACCCCATACCACCACCCTATATTTACAGAAAAGCTTGAGGTATGACCGGGTTTGAACTAAAAACCCTGGTGGGACAGAGAGACTGTGCAGCCCACGCTGCTGTTAGGGCTCAATCTTTTGAAATTACTGCCGGTAAATAGATGTAACTGAAAAGCATAAAATAAAATGAATCCGCAGCAATGCACGGTCTAAGTTTGAGATACTCTACCTTGTGGCGCCAGACCACACGTCATTGCTATCATCTGGGCATGCTTAAACAAAGGCCTTTGGATCGCATGTAAGATAGGGAACTTAGACCATGTTAGATGGGTGACAGCAGCAGCAGGTGACTCACTGTTTAATTATCACCTGTCCACCCCCTGCCCCCACACCTGGGGAGGTGCTTTGTGCAGTTAAAGGCCCCAGGCTTGTCCTTCACTGTGCAGCCTTCCCCCCCCCCCCATCACCCAGAGGCGAGTGACTGACGGAGAATTCTCTCCAGACGACCTAGGCATGAGGCAACATCGCCAATCAGCATGCTCTGCTCGTCATCGGTGATGTTTGTGGCCGACGAAGATGGTCATTGTTCAAATGACAGGTTGATCACATGTGGGACCAGTCAAGCACACATTGCATAACCGACTGTTTATTGTCCTTCCTTTGTCGAGCCCCAAAATAAAGGAAAACAGCGTTTCAAAAGACGGCTGGCGTCATGACCCCTGCTATTTGACATTACCTTTGTGTACAGTAGCACAAAGACTATATTGCCAAGTACTCCCAATTTTATTTGGAATTCTACTTGATCTACTCCAGGGCCAGGCCAGTCAAGCGTGGAACATTGTTTACATCTTCCAGCGAACCTGACATTTATTTTCCAGTGTATTGCATGGCTGTGGGGGGGGGGGGGGCTGCTGCAGGCATCTCACTGTGCCAGCAGGCGAGATAACGATCAACTTCAACCAAAATTCCAGGTAAAACGACATGGAGAAAATGCACCAATCTGATAACCGTGACCATTTTTCCAATTCCCATTAAATTGTGAATCTGGGGGATCTCGTCATTATGAGTCTGCAAAAGGTCCGGGGACCATTAGGACCATGACAAGCTCAGGATTGATGACTAAACAGCCTCAGGTAGGGACCTCTGCCGGTTCTCTGGCTCCTCTTCTGCACATTGAATCTCATTTGGTTTCAGCAGCATGAAGACGCCACAGGATTTGCTCAAGTAAAAATATATTTTTCCAAGGCTCAGTGATAAAGCTCATACAGAACACTTTGCAATTCCTTCAGACAAAAACAGAAACTAAATGACAATATTGCAGTTGTAGACTCTCACCACGGTAACCAGTCACACAAATGGGCATCCGGAAAGAGAGCCCAGTCAGCAACTATGACATATCGCCGTTTTCAGAGTCAAGGTGCGTGGGGTGTGGGGGCGCAATGAGGAGGGAAAAAACAAACACAGAAAGGACATACCGGACTTCTCCATACGCAATTTGCTGGGTCCAAATCAGATTTTAAAAATGGGCAGATATAGTTTCACCTTCTCAAATCGGAACAGTGTACACTACGTTTTGGAATATGAAAGTCGTGGTTGAAGATTGGAAATCGTTAACGTTGGAAACTGGTCTGCGTAGGAGATTCTAAACAACCTAAACCGATGGTACGTTCAGTTCGGTCTACGCAGTCGGTGAAGACAGCAGGGTTTATTTCTTCCTCTGAATCTCCAATGTCAGCTTCTCTCTGTATATTTTGTTTTAATTGTTCACAGACTGATGCAATAAGAGTGCTGAATAAAAACATGAGGTAAGAAAGTGGTTCGAAGATTATAAATCATGCAGAACATGCTAAAGACCAACAAAATATTTTGTTGTGAAAGGAGAAAGGGAAAAAAAAAAAAAAAAAAACTAAAAATACATAAAGTGTGCATTACAAAACAACTGAATTACACAGCTTTGCATCTTTGGTTACAAAGTAGGTTGAACAATTTCACAGCTTTTTTTTCCCCACCCAACAAAAAATATATATTTATATTTATGCACAAGACAACTTTTTTTCTCCAAAGATAAGGGGAAGTATGGCAATCACCTTTCTGTTCTTAGACAAAGCAACCAGAAACAGAAGTGAACAGTCTTCTTCATCAAAATAGCCCACCAAAGATTCCGTTTCACAAAAACTGGTGTTTACCTGTACAAACTTGCTGTTTATAATACTTTACACTCTATACAAAATGTACATTCAAACTGGATCGTAACTAACGTAAATAAACCCAAAGTAAAATTGCCATTAGTGTTACAGCTATGCCAGAATTTTTATTGCCTATATATTTAACTAGTTGACATAATACATCACACCCACCTGCTGTGCGAAACTTTTACATTGCAAACTTAAAAAAAGTTTTTACTGATTCTGTGACATTTATGTTCATTGTTCATTGACGATATGAAAATAGCAGCCCAGTAATAAATAAACACAAACAGTGGAAGTGAACTGATGAACTGATTTCATGTCGAAGCATGGGTAGATATCCCAGCATCCCTCACTTCTGACATGAAAGGGAACAGGCCAAAGCCTCCCCCTCCCCATCCCATCTAGGGCAGGACACCGTTTTCACCTTTCCCCACTGTTCCCACTCCGAAGGCCATATCCTCGCCACCCAGTGAGGGGTGCCCCCTCCCCACCTGGTCACGCCATGCCACGCCACTCCTCTGGCTGGCAGCTTCTCGCATCTACCCGGCCACCTGGGTCCGGGCCGCCAGACACCGAGGGAGGGGGGCCGATGGCGCGCGCACCCCACGCGCCTCGCCATATTTTTGAAGGTGGGGGCGAACAAGGTAAAAGACTCATTTAACTTTAAGATCTTAAATTCTCAAGAGGGTTTGTATTCTTCCACTCTCTATTCCCACCCCTCCCACTTCTGCCAGCCCATGCCCCGGTCCAGGGGGGGGACAGCACAATGCTTCACGCGGAGGATGTGTCGTGCTGAGGGGGCAGGAGCTGGCCGGCCTCCTGAGGTGGGGGGGTGGGCTGGACCGCGGTATGCTGCTGTTGCTGTGCGGGGGTCCCGCCGCCACCAGTGGCCTGCGAGAGCTGGGACAGCTGGTCGTTATTGGCCAGCGACTTGAGCACGGCGTTCTCCCGCTCCAGCACAGAGTTCCTCTCGTACAGCTCCTTGATCTGCTCCTTCAGCACCTCCACCTCCTCACGCACCGCGTACATCAGATGGCTTTTCACCAGATCCTGGATGGGAGGTAGAGTATACTTGTCAGTGATCTCAAACAACACAGTCCATATTTATACCACCAGTGTGAACAACACAACTAGCTCAAAACCAGGCACATTCAAATGAGCTTCCATTCAGATTGAAATGCAACACATTGTTCTACACTGTTCTCTAGGAGCCATTAAGAACGTTTTTTTTTTTTAAAGCAATAGAATGTCTCCGAAAGGTAACATGGGAGAGGTTGTAATCTTTGTCAGTAATTTTACTACTTACCATAGCCTGTTCTATTTTATTGTCGATTGCCACAACACTTGCCCCAGAAGCACTAAAGAGGGGGGAAAAAAGAACACTTTTAGGGGTCACAGAAATCACATCCAATTTATCCCCTCACCCACCCGACAAGCAGCTGGCTCAGTTTCAAACCAGACCCCCCATACCAGTGCATCAAGCTCAATGATGATTATAAGACAGCTTATTAACAAGGTGCATTGGCGCCCCTAGGAGACTGAATTAGGTAACGAACTGAATCGTTATTTTGGACAAAGCATGTTTACAACAGTAAACATCAGTATCCCTAACGTTCAATTAACGATCTGTTGTCCGATGAAAACAAAAGGGCGCGGCCCCTAATTCTCTATGCCTGAAGTGACAATGGTGCCAACATGACAGCGGTAAAGCGCTCAGCTTTGCTGACGTACATCCGAAAGCATTACATTCTTTCCAAAAACAAACATGCTGACCTAACCTTCAAAACACAACCATAAAAATCACCTGTATGCACACGATTACAGTCAAACGGAAATGTGTACCTAAGCTTATTATTACAGCAGGAATTTCGCTGCAACCCGGAACATGTCACTAGTCGGGCAAGGGAAAATTCCCCAAAAGATTAACATAACTGTTAAGTGCAGTCAAGCACCGATTTACTTCCAGATCATCGCCTGCATCTTCGATCGTCTTCCTAACACATGTACCTGATAAATGAATACCGAGCTGCAAACGTTTAAATAAAATATGCTTAATACAATCGGCAGTCCACGGTGTTCCATGCACGAACCTGTCAGTTTCCAAATCATTCTAGAGGGTTCGCTTGCTCGTGCTGTGACTCGTACAGGAGCAGCAGTAGATCCGCGCACCGCACACTAAGGACACGGAGGACGTGATATACTGGCGAGTACCGAAAAGCCGGCGAGGCGGCGCGTCTGCAGCGGGGCGCCCATAATGTTGTCGGCTTTGTCAATACTGGTTTTATACTGCTGTTCCAAATCGCTTTTACTTGCTTAACTATTGGTTATATATAAAATTTACCACAGACAAAATTTAAACTGACCGGCACAACAAGCGGCGTTTGAACGACCCTTGAAGGGACATACGTTTCAAGAGAGTTAACTCCGACCGACTTGTGTATACAGAATAAACCAAGTAAAAACTCGTCCAACATTTGACAGACTAAGTAATCGCGGCAGTCATCTCTGTTCACAGAGGTTTTGCGAATATAAACAAGCAATCCTGACGTGATTTTTAACATGGATCAGATTGCAACACAATAAGTCAACGGTACGTGCCTGGTTACATGGACTTTGCAAACATTCACAACGCGACGGCACATGGCAAACACTCACAAGCCACCGACTATCGGCACACGTTTCGTTAACTTTACCGAAAACATACAGTAAAACGAGTAGGTGACAGTTACCTGCAGCGGACCCGACACGGTAACAGATGTCCAGAGTAGGTGGGAGAGGTCCCGGGAGAAGACCCAGGGGAACAGGGAAGTCTGTATGACATTTTGCAGCGCATGATTTAAGGATGTCCCAGTTCCAAAGCCTTGAACGCACACTAGAAACTGCATCGACGAGTACCGTCGCTGGAGGGTAACTCTAGCTGCGTTTCTTAATAAATACCGGCGAGGGGCCGCCCCTGCGCGCGCGTACTAAGCACCGCCTCCTCCCGCACGCTCCACCCCTCCCCGGATAGGAGATGTTCATTTTTCCGTTCGCTGCATCGCAAATTTAACTTGACCCAGTTTTATCCTTTAACAATTAAAAATAATGAAAGACATCTCTACAGGATACCGTTGGCGCTAAGATGTAAACTGCTGGGTTTCTCAGCTCAGAAGGCACCGCGGACAATGCAAGTTGGACATGACCTGGAATTGGTTTCGAATACCACAATAAAATTTCAAAACGTTTTCAAGTAGATTGAACTTTGGGGGGGGGGGGGCAATTGCTTCACCCTAAATAGCATTATGAATAGTATTTAAAACATTGAGATGGAATTGGGTGACATTTCTGAAGAGTCTAAGCTGCAAGTGCTAGATTTTTAAAGATACATAAAAAATTTAGCACTTGCTACATCTGGAATCTCTCCCTTGAATCACTCCACCCATCCCTGCAAACTAATTGCTGTCATTTTTACTAACAGCTCCGAAGGCAGCACATCTTAACACTTTCCAACGTGAAACGGAAGAGCCACCCTCTCGCATGCGCAGTGCCCCCAGCTGCCCAGGTACATTCAGCCTCCATCGTAAGAAATCCAATTTATTCCTGGGGGAGGATGAGTGACAGTGACTTCCCCTGACTGAACATGAGAACGAGACATTCCGTACTATGAACATTTCACGTACACATCCGGCCCCGAGCAGATACCAATCCACCCCCTGGCTCAGCCTCTGTGGAATGTGTGATGAAAAACCAGGGCCGTCTGCATGTCATTTTTTTACAATACCCCCCCCCCCCCCCCCCCCCTGCAAATCCAGCTGCTGATGGGGACTGAAAACAATGGAAAGGTGGGTCTGGGGCAGAGATCTGATCCACTGGGACAACAGAGAGGGCAGAGGGGTTGTGGGTTCATGGACCTCCGGGTATGGGGAGAGTGTTACATAAGCACCCTGCAACGTTACACTCCTCGTTCAAAGGGGAGTGGTTGTGCACAGGACCAATCGTAAAGAAAGACGCCGCCAGGCCCGCCCCAGCCACGCTACCCACCCCCTTCCTGAGCACACGCTGCTGAACACTGGTCAAATGTGTTCTCGATTATGGCCGACAGCAGAAGCACACGAGCCCCCCACAACAGCACTGCAGAGGGGGGGGGGGGCTTTCAAAACACACTAAAACACCTAAGCAAAAGGAACATCTCAAAAAAGGCCACCAACAGGGCTGAGGGGGAACTTAATCATTGTCAATGGAAAAGACAGCATTTGCCAGGTCTTTTTTTGCACAGTGGGGGGGGGGGGGGTTCAGGCCTTTTCATTTCAGTGCCCAAGATGAGAAATACTGCACTGAAAAGAAAATCCAATTTAACAAAACCACTTTAACAAGACAAATTACTGAATCAAATGGCGCCCATTACATGCAAAACGCTTTCACAACCACCCTGAAAGTAAACTATAGCAGGCCAACAAGAATGATTACAAAATAGAAAACGTGGTTATCGTGTACATGTGACTAAGGAATATTTAACATTTTAAATAAAGGTATTCACAAATTCAGCCATATTCAACAGCGAGGGAGGGGGGAGGAATTGTTGTAAGAGGTGCAACATTCATGGATTCCTGAACCAGGAGTCTCAGGTTAGAAATGCTAATTAAGACATCCATGGATTTAATTGTGTATTTGTGATGCATGTTGAACTGTTTTCTGGAATGGACAACTAATCGTGTCAGGTATGAGGTATCAGACATAAGGCTCTTTAAAGCTTAGTTCTCTTGAAAGTATTCCAAAGACTCAGCAAATAACTCCGGAAATCTGAACGAAATCAGAGTGGCACTAAAGAACAAACTGTTGGATTCACTTATACGTCGCAAAAACAGAGCGATACTAATTTCACGCTGCAAACCAGACAGTCATATTGCACCCATTTGGGCAGAGATAAGTTATGTACCCGTAGGGCAGGGAAACAAAAGCCTGTTTATTAGAAATAAAATCAGCATCTTCATAAACCCTGATGAAAATGAGGGCCGTGAAGCTTATAACAGACAGCGCTGTGAGTGTTGGGCAAATGGTCAGAATGGACTGTTTTAAACACAAACCTCCCGTCCTTCGGAGGACGTGCAGATGGCCACATTTCTCACCCAGATGCTGTACCAGAGAAAGCCCCCCCACCCCACCCCCTTCAGACCCGAGAGAACCATATTTACCCTGATGGCCTTTAATTAGAAAAGTTGGGTTTTCCGCCATCGACGGGGCAGGCGAGTGTTGACACAAGCTCACCTCGGGGGAGAAAATAGAAGGGATGGGGGGGGGGGGGGGGGTTGCGTGTAAATCACAGGTTCAGAACGGAGTTGGTGAAGGTGGTGTTCATCTGAGGGAAGGCATGGTGAAGCTGAACCCACCGTATCTAAGAGCAGCTCATCGTACATGCCTGTCCATGGTTACTAGGGGAGTTTCTCAGGTCATTACAGAAGGGCCCAAGGACACTGCAGTTCAGAAATGTGGCGGGATGTACTCAGGGGCCAGAGCCAGGTGCTGCACATCACCTGAGCCCCAAACTGCATTACCCAAGTCAAACTGACCAATGGGTTGTCCAAGCACTCGCTTGTTTATTCATCACACTGGTGCTTTTATTCTGTATTTAAAACCAACAAGCAAAGGAGGTGGGATCGGAAAGTTCACATCTTGAGAAAGTTACACTGAAGAGTCTATGTTCTGTACCTCTAGAAGAACAAGAAGGGGTTGTTTTTTAAAAATAAAAAAAAGGAGTGACTGGGGAGACCTATCCCGAGGCTGCGGGCTGCCTGCCATGTGCTTGGGGGGTCACGTGGGGGTGTCGAGAAGGGCAGCCCCGACGACCTAGACCATTTCAGTGAAAGACCGGCAGGCAGAAGCCCAGAGCCTTCCTTTACCATGCCGTGTCCCAAAAAGGGACAGATCTGTGAGCCCACTGATTAATGCAGCCCACCATCACCCCCCCACCTAGAGGATGATTTGCCAAAGACTGGGGGGGGGGCATATGCCAAAAGGTGGTACTGGCCAGGCCGGGGGACACATGGCTGAGACATCATTCTGCACTCTGAGGGACAAAGACTGAGCTTTTGACTGTGAGGAAATGGAGTTATAGGCATAAATCAGCCAGGGGGGTGGGGGGGGGGGTCCTATATCTGCAGCAGGTGATAGCGAGTGGGGTTAGCACCAAAGAGGAAGAGCGAGTACTCCTGTGTCACCAAGACCATTCGGGGGGGGGGGAGATAGCATGCCGCAAGCTAGTCCAAACACAGCTCTGCCTGATGTTCTGCAGAGCACCTCAAATGCTCCGACAGTACCGGTATCTTCCCCAACCATGTGCATTATACAGCACTAAGGGGCTTTAAAACATGTCAGAGGACAAAGTGGCACTTTGATTCCTTTGGGAAAGGAGGAAGAGAAGAAAAAAAGAAAAAAGAGAAAATTAGAATCACACGACACAATATATAGTGCCCCCTGGTGGAAGATTTCAAATAAGTATCCATTCACACATTTTCAGTACCCACAAGTCCTATGCAGGGTTGTGGGGTCTGGAGCCTATCCCAGAAGCAACAGGAGCAAAAAAGGGAATAACCCAGGACAGGACGCCAACCTATTAGAGAAAAATAAATAAGAACCACACGGAAGCAATGCGACGCACATGAATGTGCCTGAGGTTTAAACCCTGTGTTATTCTTACGCATGTTTACAAAGGATACTAAGCAGTTCATGTCTCTTCCTGCCCCGCTGGAACTATTGAGCATGGTGCCACTGACAGACAAATTTCACCCACACAGCAGGTCCATTTTACATTCATGAAATGAAGTAAGAGAGGGCCCCCTGGTTCAGGCACGGCGAGACCCCCCCGGGAATGCCCAAAGACCTGTTTAGGTTACTCGTCGCAAAAGTCGATATGGGGCCACGGACCTGAGCAGCCCTGCCTTCCATCCACCATGTGACGCTATGACAGGGGCTGGGTGGTCAGGCCTTGAGTGGTAGCAGCCAGAATGGCGAACAGAATGAACGTCTACCCCCTTTTCTCCCTACTTTGCCCTTTCACCCAAAAAACAAGAATCTGTTTCCAATTCTCCATCTGATTGTCGGTGCTCACGGCCGCTATTGAATCTCACATTGTCGTCTGCGTCCCGCCTGACTCGTTTTGTGCTTTTCACAGGCAGCGGGGCCCAAACTCCAGGTGGGACAAAGTATTTCATGCCCAGACTTTTCTTTTTTTATTTGTTGTTTTTTTTAGTTTAGTTAGAGAGAACACATCCACTAAACAAGTAATACAATGTTGTGTAATGAGAGGTTATTTAAAGTACAGCAAACAGTGTCAGCAGACAACTCTAAAACAAGACAGAAAATTCATTTTGGAGTTCAGTGTTTTCAGAGCCATACACACACGCATAGTATTGCACATTTTAAACACACTAATCCATTTTGCCATATAGTGCCTCATTTCTGGTTTATCAGATCCCCTTCCTGACCCAAGCTGCATATCAACAATGACTTCTATTCACAACACACTAAATAATTTTCCCAGGACGATTACATCAAGGGACAACCCAGGGCTCTAATATCATTAAACTATCAAGAATTAAGTAATCTCCCTAAGTTTACAATTACACAGAGCCTTAAAAACATTGTGAGCAGAGTCCAGATGTCCCAGGGGCATGTTAGATCACCAGTAACAGCAAGAACCCTTTATAAAACCAATTATTCCATGGAGGAAAAAACATCAAATTTCCTTTCAAAATGCTTTCTTTTTTGCACCTCTGTATAGGGGGAAAGACAAGTTCTTATGAAAAATGGATACTTTATCCTCATTTCTGAATCACTGCTGAACAAAAACACCCCGAGGAGGGCAGCACTCAGGAGGAGAATCAGTGACGAATGCATTCAGCCTCCGCTATTGTGTGCCGCTGACTCAAGGCTGTTTACAGCCAAGGATGTCAACTACACCACCTCCAACAAGTCAAATCCTGCTGAGCCAAAAACTTCAAAACGAAATCACTTAGAGAAGTCACTTCTGGGGGCCCACAAAGTCCACAATGCACGTAAAAGGCCTCACTTAAAGGCCTCACTTAAAGCCCTCGTTAGGCAGAGCCCATGGGGGTGCGTGCTGGATATAAGCTGGACCAGGATCAAAC
>JAODKE010000047.1:9506367-9552850 GCA_026779605.1 Mormyrus hasselquistii | reverse complement strand
AAAGATCACTCCCTGCTTTTCTTGTAGAGTTACGAGGATGGGAGCGAATTTCACCTTTTTCATGTTACCATTCATTCAAGAAGACCTAAGAAAAGAGGAGACCAGTAAGTAACAGTGGTCAAAACCACGGCCTTCCTTAGTTCAAGCCTCGGGGGGATTTTCTGTTTATCTCAAGGACGAGAACTTGAGTTACCTGATTGGCCACTGAACACAATCCTTAGCGATGAGCCATCACATGTAAATCACATGTTGCAGTTATACAACAGCTACTGCCCATTTAACCCCAAGAAAACATTAGCTAATGTTACAGTGGCTGTAAAATCATGGCCTGGTCCCTCATAGGCCCAGGGCTCCAAGTCCTACTTCAATCCTCACAAAAATTTCATCAGTGTTCTCTTCCCCAAACAGTAACTCTTTGGGGCAGAGGCACATTAACATCAGAGGCCCTTGGGAATTGACAGTACTTATTTGCCCTAAACAGAAAGGATTGTTTTGGGGGGGGGGGGGGGACAAAACATACGGCGCTAAAGAAAATTAGCGCACACACACACACACACACACACACACACACAGTATACTCAAGTGGCTGCTAAAATGAACTTAAGTCAACTGTACATACTGGTATTAGAAGAGAAAAGGCTACTCAAAGCCCGGCCCAATTAAGCCTTTTATGTTGTGCCAGCAGAAGCAGCCTTGTAAATCATCTATTACCAGCTACATTCAGCAGGCCTGGAGGGTCATTATGCCTTTCTTCCCAAACAATAAGGACTGTTTTCCAAGAGGTGGTGATGAGTAGGCCCAAGAAATACAGGTTGGAGGAGTCCAAATTCTATAGAAACTATGCAGTAATGGGAAGAGGGAAGCAGGCAAGGGGTGCAGAAATCGAGAGATGGCATTCCGACTTGTCCTGGCTTGATGACACCTGAGACTGAGGAGCTGAACAACTTTGGGATGTACGGTAAAAAAAAAGGACATGTTGGCTTCCTCGGCTTACGCAGAATTTCTGTGAAGGCATGCAGATTACACGAGTTTGACTGACAAAGCGACCCAATTCAAAGCTTATCTCCTACCGTGTGAGCCGATTAACCTTACATTTTATAGAAATAAGTGAGCCGCCTAATAAAAACAAAACAAAACTATCAACTTTTCCCTCCAGTGCTGCTGTTGCTGGGTGTCACCAATCTGAACACAAAGGTGAGCGGATATAGGGAGCTACTGTTCAGCTGTGTTGGCTTGCAGCTTGATGTTGACATTTGACCTTCCTGCTTTTTGATAGCCTGAAAAAAAAGTGCAATGTTAAGCCGTCACATTAATGGTGAGCATGTGTTTATGAGAGAGAGTCGCCGCGAGTCAACTTGCCAATTATATTTAAATTATCTAATCTAATTGCCCTGTTCACAACCAACACTGCTGCATGGCCATTATACGATGACAATCAGCATCGACTGTGAAACCCAGACAGTTTTTCCCACAAGCATGGAAAAGCAGCCGACCATTCGGATCAGCTGTTGAGGTCTTCAAAAGGCAGGGGGACGACGTGTGTACAGTAACCACTGCAGAAAAAACGGCAGACTGCTCATTCAGCCCAGAGCAGGAAAAGGAAGAGCCGCTCAAAATTGTGACCTTAAGCAGGCAGGAAATAGCTGTGCATTGAAAAATACACATAATTTTACAAACCCTTCGATATTCACTCTACATTTAACAACAAGGGCCAGAATTTGGACGTGTATATCATAAAAATAATAATTTAAATGGAGGGTTCATTTAGCAACAAATGTGAAGTTTGACCAGATCTTAGCCCCTTTAAGGCCCGTGAAGAAAAAAAAGGAAAAAAAAAAAAAACCTTCCCCATGCAATCTTTTCAGCATGATTCTAGAGGCTTCCCTTACAGCACTTAAACCACAGGCACACACACAAAAACAAGTTTCTGGTTCCTGTATGCAAACACGTATTTCAAATCCACCAAACATGCCAATCATTCGCCTGCAAAAGTAGAACAAGTGTTCAAAAAAATCATCTCCAGCATTACAGCAATCCAAAACATAACCACGTCTTGGGGTTCTTGGGTCAAGGGACTAAATCACATACAAAAAATCATGGCTGCCTAAAGAAATGAACTCTTTCACAGGTCATCAGCTCTGCCTCAGAGAGAAGAAACAACCCAAATTCTGTTGATTCAGATGACTGGAAAAGCAATTGTACTTTGCCCACATTTCAGGTCAATCTATCCTCCTTAATTTAAGTTAAAACAATACAGACTAATGTTTGCCGGCTTACTTTGACTAAAACTCAAACAAGTAATGAAACAAGAATTACAGATCTAATTTTAAGGCATTGCCTGGATAAAAAAAAAAAAAAGGAAAAACACCAGTCAGCTACTGTTTCCAATGCAATCAACATTGCCTGAATGCGTCATCCTTCCCAGCACCAAAATGAACACTGGAGAACTTTTCATGCCTCATGTTCCATCAGCTGTGTGACACACCAGCAAGACTAGATGTCAGTAAGTGGATAGCATCAATCATCCAACAGTGCCAGGAGCCTTAACAGTCAAGAAATGGCTATTAGTAACAGCCATCAAAAGGTGAAAGGAATTTTAAGAATCGGGCCCTACTGTTGTTTTCTTTTACTGCCCAGAATCCCCAAAACTCAACATCCAAGCAAATGCAGAAAAGCATCAAGTCATTTGGAAGAAGAGAGACTGAACTTGTCAGAGGGAAATCAAACATCTTTCAGACGAATTTAAAATCCACAGGACTGACTAAAGTAAGCATGATGTGTTACAGTTAGTGGTCATGATGTTTAAAAGCAAGCATCTCTTCTGAAGCCAAGAAGCAGAGAGCCGGCCATGTCCAAGTCATTTGGCAGGTTAGCAGAGACAAAAAGTGATGATACAGCACATCCCCTTCCCCAACTGGGTATGTATGACCCTTAATTGACAAAGAATCCCCAATTGCAAAAACCGCCTGCCTACCACACTAAGAGCACCACCTTGCGCCAATGATCAACATGGCAGATGGTGAAATCCTCCCAAAGCCCTCCCCCCAACCAACAAGGAGAACTGAGGGTTTCCGTTATTATCAAGTCCAATTACAAATCTCAGAGTGCTAAGTCCATTGGCTCATAGTTTCCATGCTTTTGTTTCTGTATGACTGCAAGGAAATGGAGCAAAAGGGTAGAAATGTCCACCCAACAAACATTTAGAGTTTAATGGGGAAAAGGAGAATACTGTCACTCTTCTGTTGCACTCCAGGGCTAAACACCTTTCTATTGTGTTCTTTCCCAGCTGTTTACTGAAAATAAGATTATAGATTATACAGAAACAAAGCTGTCACTATAAAGATCAGGAAGGGTTTGTTCCCAGGTTTCTGAAGCAAAGAATCTGATCTCACTGATATCACCTGCAGGAGTGGGAAACCTAGAGGTGCCAAGAAAGCAAGTTCTGATGGATCGCTCAGAAAACTCTGACAATAGCGAGAATTCTGCATGCTTTGGCCTGGCCGACTTCAACAGAAACAAGCAAATAGGAGCCAACATTTGGTCCTCGTCAAAGTTGTAATATACTTTCCAAAATCTAGCAGCTTGCTGCTCAAGCAACAAGATCAACATTCAGCCCCTTTTGGCTCTAGGGGTGGGGAGGGGACAGGCCTCAGAACAAATCCCACACAAAAAAAAAAATGTCAAAACTTCCACCCGAAATTGAACATTCTTATGAGCTTAAGTGAGTAGAGCTTGATCGGGTCACATTCTTCCTGTTCATTTTACAAAGAATTCATTTTTCAATAAAATATATGCTATATGTGCCATAAAATATATTTGGAATTTTGAGCCATTACCATGTGTTTTTTTAAAAAGGCTTTAGATGTGTATTTAGGAGGAGAACAGAAAATCATTACAATGTGCAACTTCAAGAGAGGAGGCGGCCCTTTCTAAATTACTGAATTATGTGTTTTGCTTCCTTTCACGGACACCATACTCTTTTGAAAGCTTAACGCTCAAATGCAGAAGATCAATTACCAGGACATAGATGTTTTCAGTCCCCTACACCAAGCTACATTTCTGCTTCCATATCCAGTGCCCTGGGATTTTTTTCTAGCTTTTTTGCTCAAGCCATCCCCAGCCTCAAACACTGCTTCCACATGTGTGCATCTGATCCCACTGCAAGCTCTCCCCTGGCGGCATGCAATAAAACAGCAGCCTGAACCAAAGGCAGACCACAGCTCCCCAGAAACCACTTATATACTCACAGAGGACATTTACTGTGAGGTCCCACAGGATCAGACAGACCATTAACCTATTCCCACTGCTGGGAGATATAGAAATGAGAACTTTCAGTAAAGAATGCAGAGGAGCAGCCGCAAATGAGCTGAACAAACTCCCCACATGCACAAATAATTTAAAACCTGTTCAAAACATGAATAAATGAATGAAGCCGTTCTCATAATTAACAGTCATCAGAAAGCGCTCAGCATTCAAGCCAGGGATGGGGGCAGCATGATGTCCTAAGGCCCTTTAGTGACGCAGGGGTGGGGGTCGAGGTCGCAGGCAAGTGTGTGCGCGTGCACACGTGCCTGCTCGACAACGGCAGTCATTCAACGAGGGCTTCCCTTGCCATGCCCCCCAAGCAGGGGGTCTGCCGACCAGTCAACATCCAGCAGGCAGTGCGGCCCTGAGGGGGAGGGGAGCACAGAGCAGGCGCCATCTACTCCCACTGAACAAACGGTGTCTCTGTGCTTCTGGGCTGATGTTCTGGAACTGTACACATGTTTCACATCTCTAGAAATAGGCTTTTTTTAAACACATGTATACAGTCATTCTACTATAAGGCAATTTCTATATAGCATGCACACACAAATAAAATATATAGATAAAAAAAAAATATATAAATAAATGAATATAATGTGTGTATACATACACATACATACTATATAGGAAAAACATAAGCAAGGCTAAAAAAGACAGACATTGCAACACTTAAACGCCCCCCCCCCCCCCCCAATTTACACCTATATAAAAAAGCCAGTGTGTTCAGAGTAAGCATTTTTGCACCAACCACACTCCCCATTTTGAAGTCACAAAGCCACGCAGCGCTTCTTGGCGCACTTGATGACACCCATGCACCAGCATGTCGTACCTCAACCAGGCCAGCAATTCACCGAAATATTAAAACGCGAACACTCAACTGGGCCAGCGCTGCACTCATCGACTGCTCGCGAGGACCCTGGAAATACTTAAGCCGTTATTAAGCACATAGGCTCTAGGGGTTCCATTCGACACCATATAACGCAATGGGACCTGTCAAACCTCTGGCATCATGCTGCAAAGGACGCTGAGCAGCGAATGCGGAGGCACGGCCGACGGGCATACAGGTGCACATCCTGCTTAAACGCCTCCTTCCTGAGTTTCGGCTGCAGATACACAAAAGATGTGACTGCATGAACCCAGAGGGCCAAGAGAAGTTGCAGATCAACACACTGGGGGCCTGCAACAGGGAGCTTATCTATGGGAATAAAGCACTCGCCTGGGCCAGTGTTCAACACTAGATAGGCCCAAAAGCCCCCACTAATCAGGAGCCCAAGCCACAAGCAGCAGGTCCCTCTGTGGGTTCCACGGAGAGCTCACACAGGTCACAACCATCAACATCCAGCAGGC
Organism: Mormyrus hasselquistii; assembly: GCA_026779605.1. Taxonomy (NCBI): domain Eukaryota; kingdom Metazoa; phylum Chordata; class Actinopteri; order Osteoglossiformes; family Mormyridae; genus Mormyrus; species Mormyrus hasselquistii. Next base: position 9,547,198 of record JAODKE010000047.1, on the reverse strand, counting down.
CCTGGCAAAGGGACCACTGGCTTGTAAGTGGAGCTGCCTGACCAAGGAACCACAGTAGCATTCCACGTGACAGGTTTCCCCAGCTACTTCAAAATATCTGGTCAGACCAAAACCACAACACACATGCTTATATTTCTTCCCCAAACAAGCTCAATACAGTTAACATTTTCTTCAATTCCCAAAATCAGTTTCCTGAAACAAACTTTAAAAACTTATCTACGGCGACATACCAATCCGTACTCAGGTTGACTGCAAACCCGTGACACACTATGGCAGCTCAAAAATGCACCATTTCCTGTACTACATGGCATTCAGTTCAATGCACATGCCACTGAGGAACCGAAAGTTTAGAAGCAGCATCTCAAGGCGAATAAACCACTCACCATCAAGATTAGTGAGTAGACTGATGTACTTCTGTCGAGCATTAAAGTCAGAATGAGAGGTTATTCTGAAAAATGAGACCTGCATAGATTGTCCGATTCATAAAAGAACTAATATGTACACAAATGTTACCATACATACTAAAGAACCACAGCTAATATATTTACTGTCTCAGAATAGAAGTTTCTCCATGCCATTTTAAAGGGCATTGTTACATAAACATTCCCATTCATAGAAAGCGTTCATGTGTACAGACAGATATAGAGTGAGTTGAACCAGCATGTTTCCTGGGACTGACTGCACATGACGCAAACCACAGCACTGTCCTCCCTGCCAGGGAAACATGCCAGCAGCCAAGGAGACATCCACACAAACTGTAAACCAGAAACTGTGCCGAGAACTCCCGCAAACACATGCCTGCAGAGACCACAACCTACAAGACCATTAGGCAGCAAAAATAAACAGAAAAACAAGCAGGACCAAGAACTGCCATCTAGAACACCCGAGCACCCTAAAAACACAAGCACCCCTTCCTCTAAAGCGACATCAGCCCCACCCGCTCAGCATGCGCTTTCCAGAATGACATTTGCACCATAAATCTCAACCCTAATAACAGGTCCCTCACAGCCAAAGCATCAAACATCAGACTCTGCTGATCGGAGGAACTCAGATGAGGGCCACCAGCAGCAAGCTGGCAAAGCAACATGACTCAGCAAGACTGCGATCAATAACTTGAGAAAAAGAAACTATTTTGAAGGCAATAAATCATGAGAGAAGCAGCTTTAAAAATAAAATAAAGGTGGGAGCCATGAACAAGCTTCACTGCCTGCATTAAGTCTCAATGAGAAACACTTTAAGCACTTTATTTCCTTTTTGTGTGACAGATCAACCCGGCAGCCCTCCCTGCTCCAGCTTCCACCCCAGCCACGGCCAGAAAAACTGCTTGCCTGCACAACCGTGGTTCTTTTATACTATTTAAATACCCAGCAAGGCAAATTTGGTGGTGGTATAAACCTATGAAGAAGAGGAATCTATTTACCGCTCTCTTTCCAAAACACAGATGTATCTAACGGCTTGTTGCCCACTCAGGACCAGCATTAACCTTGCCCAACACGTTTCTGACAGCCGTAGTGTTGCCGCTACACAGATGCGCTGATCCGTCAACAGTTTGGGGCCAATTGTACAAATGACACACCCCTTTGTCACAACCGGTGTTTCTGCCCATTCATTTACCACAATGTGCACTTTGCTACTGCACTCAGGCACAGGTGTCATTCGCAAAAAGCACCTATATGAATTTAGCTGCCATAGCGAGAGCGCCAGCACATCAAAGCACATGCAGCCATATAGAAAGGTTTTCCATATGCAAATACACTTTCATAAAGGCTAGGACAAGCCTGGCAGCAAGCTTAAAGTGTTTTATAAAATTGGCAGCGATGTAATAGATGGACCCATCTATTTATCGTAACTGAGGTTTTAAAAGAAAGGCTTACCAATCATCATCCTCCTCCATGGCGATGGGTATTCCAAACAGAGTGTTCACAGTGGGCACACTTTCTGGGTTTGAGGCCTTCGCAACATCTTTTCCTGGGGTGACAGGAGCCTGAGGTAGGACGTCGGGCTTCCTCCGGCAGTCCTCCACCGGGCTGCTGGAGAAAGGACCCAAGCTGCGGGACTGTCCTGCAGAAGGAGGTGTCTGGGGTGGCAAGGCCAGCGGAGTGCTGGAGGCCAGTGGTGAGCCCCCAGACGGCTGGTACTGCCCAGTGGGCTTTGGCTGCTGTTGCTGCATGAGGCCAGCTGAATCCACGTGCTGAGCACCAGACGGGGTGACTAGTGGGGGCCCCTGGGCACCTGCCAGCAGAAGCTGCGAGGAAGCGCCGGTGCCCACGGCCTGCAGAAGCGGGAGATGTGGCTGTCTGTATTCTGGCTGTCCGACAGGCTGGCCAGGAAGTTGGTGGGCGTTTGGGGGCTGCCCCGCATACGTGAAAGCTTGCGTGACGGGTACGCTGGGGGACTTGTGGGTGGGCTGCATGGACACATTAAAGGAAGAACTATTGTGCCCTGGGGGGAGTAGATTCTGGGGGGGGACGGCGGCGTACGGAGGGGACTGAAATGCACCATGCGCCATGCTTCCAAGGCTATATGTCTGTGGCTGCTGAGGAGGTGCATCTACCAGGTGCAACTGGACAGCAGCCGAGAAAGAGCCATCCGCACTATAATCGTGGCCTGGTCCGGACAACACGGCCGATACCACCACAGACCCACCAGTGGCACCGAGTCCACTGTCCCTCTCCATGCTGTGATCCAAGGCACTCGTATGCCGGAGGCTGTCCATGGACCTACCAACGGTGCCCTCGGAATCTTTATCATAGTATTCCACACAAGTCCACCTGCCCCTTCGGAAGGGCTCCCCCGTACCATGATCAAGCTTGATGACCCTGAACCTCGAACTGCAACTTGTGGTAGTAGTAGATGTTGTGGTGGAAACGGCTGGGGCAGGAAGTGGCTGAGACGTGCTCGCTGCTACATTTGTAATCCCCGGTGCAGGGGCTGAAGACGGCTGCTGCAGAAGCGCGGGGGGCTGGCCCGCCGGCCCTGAAGTCCCAGAAATCTGCTGACTAACGCTTCTAAAGCCGATACCCCCATTCAGGGAACCCGTCGCTGCGGGTAGCTGCCCATCTTGAGGTATATGTGATGGCATCGTGCCGGGGGCCTCAGTATCCCCGACATTGTTCAACGTTTCTTCGGACGAGCTCCGGTCGCACGCCTCCGGTTCGAAATCGGTCCGGGACACGTCGAATATCTCTGAAGAAACGTCCTCGGTCCGTGATTCGTCCGGGTCGTCTAGACTCTCGGTGTCTTCGGTGATGCTGCTGGCAGCCACCTGGGCCGGTGTCACGCTGGTTATCTGGAAACAGCTCTTCTTCTTCGCCGGCATTTTGGACATTGTGAAAAGCGGCTTTGGTCACGCGCTTCGTCACCCCCTGTGTGAAACCGGTATCGCCAAGTTCTTACCTTAGCGGCACATAAACTGTTGGACAGGTCTAAAGTATCCCAGTTTCACAGTTTTAGCTAACTGTTAGCGAGACGGTCATGCGTCACCCTCCTTCCTCTTCCCTCCTGTTGCATTTTACCACTTAAAAGGCGCAAACCTTCCCAAGTCTGGCGATGCAGCGTTCCCAGATATCACTTCGGCTCTCCGCGACCCCGGTTCTCCCCGCTCCGGCGCCGTCTCGCTCAGGTAGTAAGTGTTCCAGGCTCCGGAGTTGCCACCAGACCGCTGTCGCAGATAAACCTCCTCAGCTGTAACGGCTACTTCACACTGAGGGAGGCCCGTCCCACTACCAATTACTACTCAATAGCTAGCGAGCTAGCTAACACCTCTTTTTTTTCTACCTGTGAACGCGCGTATACGACATCCTGCGGAACATGTCTGCCTTTTTTTTCTCAGAACATCGACTTATTAAAAGACGGCAAACCACCGCCTTCCTTGAATGAGTCCTCTCCTTCCACTCACTCAAGGGAACCGAAATTTGCCAACTACCTCCCTCTCTCACTCGACAAGATGGCTATGTCGCGCGCGCACTGCATCCTGGGAGATCTGCGCCATGGCGTACGTAGGATACGTGGAGTACGCGCGATTTAGAGAATACGGAGTACGGAAGGTGTAGAACGTTTTAAATTCCGGATTCGCGCCGCAGAGTGTCTATATTTTTGAGTAAGTGATTCTCTGACGTAAAACGTAGACCAGCTTGTCTTGCAGAACAAAGCAGCCGACACTAGTTCGGTAGTTATTTAGTGATTTAGCAATCATATATTACAAACGTGAGGCAAGTATTTACTGACACCGAACATTACTATTTGCATTCCTGGATATATACCCCCATTCAAGGTTAAATGTACAATCTACAAACGTTAATCGATTTCTTCTTGCTGTTTCCTTTTATTTTTCTGCTGGGACAATATCATCCAGTACCTTTAGGGGTTTAAGAAACGTATAAGAAGTTATTGACCATGAAATTCATGAATTTGTCTATATTAGTTTATTGGATTTGCACAATAAATTTGACATGTCAATATAAATTACAAATTCCATTCCTCAATTAAAATGTTTATACATCATAAAACAATATCATTGACTACAAGTTAGTACGGATAAATTAATGTAATTGATTTACATTGTCAAGCAGATACATTTTATATCCCTTTAATAACTTTATCAGAGCAATGGAATCCACAAATAAAGTTTCCCTTTTTGTTCAAGCCCATCCCTAGAGTTAAAAATAATTAAATGTAATTTAAATCCATGAATGCAATTCATTCACAAATATGACTAGGAGCCACAATCATGCAAAAATATCTGACTTACATATGAGTAATACTGGTGAAATGTTGCCTCCCCGCTGCTTTCTTAGTTACAGTTTGGCCTGAATATAATTTCTGCTTGTGTTTACAGTCAGGCTTTGCATTAGCATTTGTTGTTGAATGAATCATGCTCTCCTTTAGTTTACTTGCCCTGTATGCAAACCCGAGGGCTCGAGCTGCATGTTTTTCTCCTCTTGTCTTTTCTGTGTGAATGCATGCTTGAGGGGGTTAGTACACACTGTAATACTATTTCTGTTACATACTACTATCTGCACTTAGTGTTCCTAAATAAATGGGGAGACATGCTTATTCCTAAGTAGCAGTTGTTATTTCATTAAGAAAATCCATTACCAGATGAGTCTGCAATAGCCCAAAAACAGTTACTAGCCCTGCTTAACTTGGTTTAATCTTTCAGTCTGCCTGCTGTGATGATCCCATAAATGACTTAAACCTTCTGGTATCTCAGCCTTGAATTAATGGTCATGACAAGCAGAATGGGGCATGCAGCTCGCCCTATCTCCATCAGCTATCACTCCTCTGACAAATTCCGCCCATTTATGACTGGCCTTTCTCTGTGTCAGCTCTCTCTTCCCCATGTACATTTTCACCATCCACCATGGCTATTCCTGGGCATCCCGTGGCTCATCTTTTGATCTGATCCTGAAATATACTGCAGGCAGTCAGGCAGTGTTTTATTTCTCTCTCCTTAAGCCACACTCGAGATTACCAGCTGCAAGTATCCTTAAATGGTCAGACTTGACCCTTGGAAGAGATGAAGTGCTGAATCAAGCAAATTGCATGGATCAGGTTCGGTGGGATGAGAAAGGTTGCCATTATTAGAGGATATCTCTTGGGGGGGGGGGGGGGATCAGCAAAGTTCAAATTTCATGTCTGTATGTGGTATTTAGGAAAAATGCATGGAATAATGAAAAAATGTATTTTTCCCTTTTAAAGTTATCTATACAGTAAAAATATTTAACTACAAGCACAGTGTTTTCAAACATCCTCTTGCCCTCTTGTTTCACAGTTGTCTCCAACTCCGAGACAGTTTTAATAGTGTTCTGAGTCTTTGGAAGACATCCATGGAAATCTCCTCCGGCGGCGACTGCCTATAAAAACACCGTAAAGGGTTTTATTTGTACCCTGTCCAACTTTTAGCCAATTACTTGAGCCAAGAAGGCTGTATTGTTGAATGAGGATATGAGAATTTGTTGAACGAGTATTAAATGTCAGGCTTGAACAAGTACAATTGTTCGCTACACAGAACTAAAGCCCAAATTCCACTCGCAGCTGCCAAGCGCATGAATTCATCAGTCAGCGTGACCTTCCGTCTCCGTGTGTGGATGCAAAACTAGTACAGTTTTTGTAAAAGATTTATGTTACCTGCATGCAGCATGAGTTGAATCCTAAATGGTTTGTGTACTAGCAGCAAAATGGTATTAATAAAGATTATGTGTTGCCCCCCACACACACACAGACAAACACACACTACACAGATGGGGACAGACACGATGAGGATGAACTCTGCCGGAATCTTCCCCACCCCCAGACACACAGACACTGTGGGGATCTTTCTAAAAGGCCATTCATGCTCTGAGTGCTAATTCATGCAAATCCTAAAATATTCAGTAAATTCAGAGCAATTCATCCATTGGGTGAGGGGGGGGGGCTGGGAATGGGGGTCCTGAATTGTTAGCCAAGAAGAGCAGCCAGAGATAATTAACCCTTTATGCCTACGCTTCCATTTCAGGATATACCAACATGGCCAGGCTGGACCGTAAGATCTCTTGTGATAGGACCCTTCGGCAAAGTCTTGGCCATTCCCACCGCCGCAGAGGGACAGTAACGGTGTCACTGAAGCTGATGTCTGAACTATATGCCTATATGCTCAGCACAACGTATCTCAGTATCATCAGCCTTGGAACTGATTAGCCTGAGCATGGATTACTGAGAAATACTTTCTAAACCGAATTAGGCAAATTTTTTATGTACATTTGTTGAAATCAGTAAACGTCGATGTATAAAAATTGACTGTCTTTTCTGTTATTCTTTTTCCATCCATATTACAGCTGCGTATTCCGGTCAGGGTGCCCAAGGGTGCCTGGAGCCTACCTAGGCAGCACTGGGCATAAGCGAGGGGTACACCCTGGATGGGATGCCAGTCTATCATACCACTCATACACTACAAGCAATTTAGAGGTCTATGGGTGGAAACTGGAGTACCTGGGGCAATCCAGTGTGACACGGGAAGAACATGCAAACTCTACACAATGCAGAACTGAGGTTAGGATTTGGAAGAGTTAGGGTGCAGTGCCATCCTTAAATATACGTAAAGATCTGGGAGAAACATTTATGAGTAATTTTTATAACGTTTTAAAAATATGTTTATATGAAAGCAGTAATTTTACAACTTGTAAAAATGACAGAATTGTGAGTGTGAATTTGTAACTTGGGAAAGGGACAACGGTATGCTTATTAATCTCAGTTTACATAAATTATTTGGCCCTAAAACATAAATATATTCCCTGGATGTATTTGATTAAGGTAAATACCATATTTCTTTTAAATAGACATCATTTTTATGAGTGTCTGTCTTCAGACTTTGGCTGACTAGATGAAAAATAAGAGCCAGACGTTGCCTTCTTAGAAATGGTGTTTTAAGAGAAACCGCAGTCAAATTCGGTATGTAAACCTCTGATTATTATTAGCTAACTTGTAAAGGCAACCTTAAAGACAGCCTTTGTTTCTTATAAAATAATCCAAAGGGTCAAAACCGTGGTTTGGACTTATAATGTTCTTGCGAAAAGTAAAATACTTTCCAGGAGTCTCAATAAATCCCTCGAAAGAACAGTCAATAAAAATCTATTAAGAAAGCTTATAACCATTGCTGTAAAATCCTATAAGTCAGCAACAAAAACACACTTAAAATACATTACTGACATATTTGTGATGATGCATCAGACATGTGAAATTATCATAAGGCCGGTGGCAAGGAGCCACTTGGCTACTCAGTTAGAATTACAAAAAAAGATCAAGTTACCTCCCCAGCCCCCCTCAGCCACCCCCACACGCATATTTCCAGCTATATCCCACCTCCCCTAAGACCATTTGGTGGTAGAAACGGCCTCACTGTTTATCCAAGAGGAATTCGTTCATGGGTCACTCGACGAAAGCGCAGCACCAGACGTGTGGCTGGTCTGCATTCTGCTGTCCCACTAAGACGTGACTTATGGTCCCCCCAGGAGTGGGCAGTTTCACTCTCAGCCAATACAAAAGGTGCCACAATCTGGGGCCCATGTGACTCCATCCAGCCCGGGGGGGGCAATCTTATCCGCAAAGGGCCGCTGTATGTGCAGGTTTTTGGGATAACCTGTAGGTCAGCTGTTCAAACCCTTTTCAGCCAATCAGTCCTCTAATTAGTAATCTAATTAGGGAGTTGCAGCGAAAACCCGCATACACACCGGCCCTTTGCGGATAAGATTGCCCACTTATGATCCAAAAGGTTGCACTAAGCCAGTGTTTCCCAGTACGGTTCACATTTTTGCTCCCTCCTATCTCCCTGCCAAACAGTCCACATTTTTGCTCCCTCCAAGCTCCCAGTAGCAAAACCATGGACAGTCTGTGCGTCCCCATGGACCAGATTGGTAACCACTGCATTAGGCCATCCATTGAAAGTCAGGCCTGTATCTAGAACAGATTTTAGCCATGAAATAATTTACTCAAATGGAAGCACTGTGTAATTCATGTGATGCACGCCAGTGATAGATTATTCCGGAAAAAAAATCAGTCTGTGGGATTGATATTAGATTCACAAATTGGTGCATGAACTAGGTTATGTTTTATGTCATTTACATCACTTTACCATTTTAATCCTTAAATACAGTTTCTGATCCCTTTACTTACCATCTTCTAATAAAATAGGAAGTCTCAGTTTCACAAAAGAACGCTGAGGGCTATGGACAGAGGAAAGCACATTTATTTTATAATTTGCAGTTTAGTTAAAAAAGGAATCTGGATACTGCCACCTTCAATACACAGGATATGATTCTTCAGAGTATTATTCATAATTATGTATCTGTGACAGACATTATTTTCACACTATCTGTTTATGCTGGTGACTGTGTTGTGTATGTTTCCTTTAATTAGTAAGAACAAATCATATACTGTAGTTTGAAACAATTTGCAGTGCATCAGAGAAGAAAGGCCCAAACGCAAAAGCGTTTACAACGGTAGGAATATATTTTAAGTTGCACGAAATTTCGAAGGCAGCATTGTTTACATGAACAGATTGCAGACTGCGTCTATCAGTCCACCATCACTTCATCTGAATCCCTGTCTTTCTGCCGCTGACATTCTTGCAGAGGGAACCATCAGGTATGTTTTGACTGCATATTGCGCAGAAAGGGGGAAAAAATGGAGGAGGGCCGCAGCTCATTAAGTGTGGTGTCCAGTGTGAGTGACTGGGACTCTCTGAGGACAGCCGAGCTGTTTTCATAGCTGATTCTGTTTGTTTGCCCGATTGGCCCCACGGAGGCTTTTGCTGGGAGCCTGGAGAATGAGGTTCTGTTTCGGTCCCGCTCCAGGCGCCTAGTGGGCCCAGCAGGCATGCACCGCTTCTGGGGCTGTGTAAATAGGGTCCGTTTGCCCAGGCAGCGATACCGAGCTCAATCCAGTCTACTCCAGAACGCTCTGGCCGGCCCTTCTGTGAAAGAAGCATAAATAAAGCGCTCTGAGATTCACCCACAGGCTTCTCCCTCTGCGAAGACTGCAATTCAAGGCGTCAGCTTCGAAAGACTAATTCACAAGCACTTAGCCGAGGCTCAGGTCTCACACTTTGAGTCGGAGGCATGGCGCAATACAGGCGCTTTGCTCTTTTTCATCTTCATCTATCCATGTAGGGGGAAGTAAAGGCCAGAATAGGAGTAATTGTTAGAGGATACAAAAAGAGGTGTAATTTAACGTTTGAGTTGTTCGCGTGAAAACATTCCTGCATTTTAGTGGAAAAATATTAGAACCGGATCTGCTTATGCGCAGCGCCGAATATCAGACAACGGTTTACGCAGTTCTGACAATGGATCAAACAGTGCGAATCGCTTTTGAATAAGTTCCTTGGCAAAAGGCCAGGATCCAAAGTATGCTGAGAAGAGGAGAAAAAAAGCAGTTGACAGATGGCAGGAAACACAAAAGTCCGATTACGTAACGCAAGGCATGGCAACGCCATTTGTATATCACAACAAATCGGAGAAAGACAGCTGGCAAGATATCAGGACTGCTGGACAGATCCATGTTCTGATTATAAGAAAGCCTGGATTCACTGGCATCATCACTCAATGCGAATATAATTCTCTCCATCTTTGTCATCAAGGAACAGAAAATGCTGATCTGCAGGCAAAACAGAAAGCCATCACTGTCAGGACGAGCCCTTTCAGAATGCATCCGATGCATGATAACTCCAGAGTTTAAATATTTATTATCTGGTTTATATGCTTTGTAATATACCTTCCTGTCCAAATTTGAGCTGGCTCAGTGGGTTCAAATGGTGCATTTATTTGAGAGCTCCATGGTCTCAGGCCTTCAGGGCCACCAATCTCGCTTCCTGATCTCTCTCCTCCAAAAATATGTGGCAGGTTGAAACTGCGTCTTTAAATTGCCCTTGGTGTGTGTGAGTCCAGACAATGAACAGGTAAACTTTCCAGAATGCCAGTGCTTCTCCATTCGGTCCTTGGGAGACCCACAGTCGGTCCACATTTTTGCTCCTTCGAGCTCCCTGCCAGACGATCCATGTTTTTGCTCCCACCCAGCTGCCTACTGGGAACTGGGCAAAAACATGGACTTTATGGCAGAAGCTTCATGGCATATGCTCCAAGCCCTCGACCCTGAATTGGATAAGGAGCTACAGACGATGGATGGACGAATGAATGGATGGATGGATGGATGGATATGTACAGGTTTTTAGCTCATAGGCCTCTCTCAGTGGTACAACAGCACGTTCCCTATTAGGACTTGAACAAACAACCTGCTGGTAAGCCCTATGGCATGAGTCAGCTGCCAGTTACACCAGTGAATGAGTAATTCAGTAAGTTCATGCTACATTTTACGCGCCCAAGTCCATTCATGTGACTGGTAGCAGGTAGGAGCAGCCAGGTAAACAAACAGACTGGGAATGTAAAACGTCGCATTATGCTTCAGATTAAGAATTACATGCACCTTCTTTAGCAAAATAGCTGCCACCTCTCCATTATATGTCGTTTCTCTTTCTGATTTTGGTAGCCCGGCCCCCAGGAGGATAAGTTGGCTAAAAGAGGACAGATGGAGAGTTCTCTGGGCGGAAAAGGCACAGAGTAAGCAAAGATCAAATGTTGTGGAATTCTGGGCGCGGATGTGTTGAGGGCAGGAATCTATTGTTTGTGTTGTTGTACTGGGGAACTGGCCTGTATTTACTTAAGTGTGAGGGTAAAAGTCAAGTGGGAGGGATCGGGTTTAAACCTGGCCCCCATGTTAAGCGGCACCCGTGAGAGACACGCGTTTGACACGGGGGGGGTCAGCTCCACACCAGCGCAGCAGTCATTAAAAAAAGATGAGCTTCTCTATCGTGTTTGCAGCAATGTGGCCGGTGCAAGTTAACCGTCTTCTGAAAGCATTTATTTCAAATCAAATGAAACAAAAGCATCCTCTGGGCATTGTTTAGAAACTGTGACTTTTGGAAAGAGACGAAAGCTGGAGTCAAGCGCCAAACCTGTTTTTAATTTCCCATTTATCAAGATTTTATCCAGCAAAGAGCAAATATCTGGCGGGCGTGTCATGACGCCACAGCTCTGTGATCTCGCCCTGTTTACTTTGGATCCGCTTTTTTGTCATAGGTGTGGGTTGTTGTGTGAATCTCCTCCAGCATCTTTGTTCTGGAATCCCTTCATTGTTCTGGACCCACTACAGAATGTTCTACGCTGTTACATTTGTAATTACTGGATGAATCGCTAAAGTGGAGGCAATTTTTAAACACAGTAGGACACAGTGTGGTGTGGAGTCTATCCCTGGAAGCACTGGGGGTGAAGCTGGGGCCCATCACTGTGGATACGATGTCAGTCCACTGTAGGACACATACATACTCACACTATTGGAACTTTATAGATGTGAATTAGCCCAACTGCATCTTTGGACTGTGGAAGGTAACCAAGAATATCAAGGAAAGACACAGGACACAGGGAGAGTATGCCTGTATCCCCACAAACACAGCGGCAGTGGGAGTTCCCCAAACCTAAGAGATGTGATGCAATATTGCTATAATCGCCTGCCGAGTCCTTACAATGTCCGTTTCTGGGAGTTTTGCGGTCTTCTCCCCTTCGAGATTCCTATACATCAGTCTTTCCTATACAAGTTTGATATTTAACACAGATGGGTTTCTTCTTACTACCGTTTTTTTCCAAAAACCAGCAGGTAATCCAAAAATGACTGGAAAGTAGCTAATTCAACCACATTTAACATTTGGAACGCAGTGCAGAATAAGAGAACACATCCTCACCACCTTTCATAGTACAACAGTCAGCTAGAGAGTAGAACAGCACCCCCTAGCTCCTAGGTGGTACAAAAATAATTTAAGCGGTGGAAGGGTTCAAACAGTACATTTATTTTGGCGAATAACTGTGATGATGTTGACATACCTCGCTCCACCACAAACCCAGATGCTAGACTAAAAATACCCAGCTTTAGAATAGGGGACTGGGGGGGGGGGGGTCCAAATTTAGCACTCAAACTAGACAACCAGGAAAAATTCTGGCAAGACCTAATCAAACCATGTCTCCGAAAATTCTGAGAAAACAAATGCTTTCCTTGCCAAAAGATCTAATCCGGGTAGTGGTGGCGGTGGGGGCAGAGGTGTGGGCAAACAGGGTGAGGGGGAGTTTGGCACGGATGTTATAATAAGGAGTAATGAATACAGAAATGGACAATATGACAATATGCCAGCATAACCACTCATGCCTAGATTCTGATTTCCGGGTAAACTTTGTTAGGCCTGAATGGAAGCATCCCATGCACTTATTTTCTAACAATAAACATTGAATTTCCATGTCTACGTTCAATACGTGACTTGCGTACCGGGCCGCTATCGCTATCTGTCCATTCGCGTACTTGTTTTCTCTGTCATACAATTTCTCACGATCCTGAGTGGTATTCAACCAGCAGCCAAATCAGCCTCACGCTGAGCAATATCATACCACCGTGCTGTTAAGCTTCCTTTCCAGAAGATACCGTCATGACCGCAGTATACGCAATCCCATAGCCTAAGATACGCAAGAAGCCAAAACGGCATTACTTACTCAGATCTTGTAAAGAAAGCGCACTCGTCAATCAATAGTATAGTAACTGTTATTGACCCTATAATAAACATTTAGACACGCGGGAATACTTTATCATCTCGTCTGATCAGTTAAAGAATGCGATAAAGCTGTAATTACATTTTATTACACCGATCTTGGTGTAAACGTGTGATGGAAGTGTAATAGGTTGTTGTATAATAGGGCAGATGATCAAAAAAGAACGAGGAGAAAGGCAGGAGAGCCTGTTTTCGGTGCCGCTGTCACTGAGCATCCTGTCTAAGTGTATGAATTAAGTGAAATATTGATGCACCAAATTCAATGCATTTCAGTCATCTCACAAAAATACAATTGCGTGACTAGAAAGATACGCGTATTAATAATTAGGCTTAGGCGCTATCTGTTTTTTTATTCCGTCATTCCTTCTATTTCATCCCGGTATAGGCCTATGGTATATTATGGTATTTAAAAAAAATCATGTAAGCTACTCTAAACTCCGGAATCAGGAATAACCTAAACGGGTTCGTCACTGAGGACGAGAGGAGACAACCCTTTGCTGAAGAGTTAAAATGATCATCACCCGACACCACTGTCACTGCCCGACCTGCGGTCGCATGCGCACTACGTGTCACCTATGCCGCGCATGCTCCAACAATTGACAGCGCTTTCATGGCGTATTTGCATTTTTGTGGCATTAACCTACGCATGCGCGCTATTTTTTGACTTTTTAAAAAAACTTAAACGAGCTCCGCTTACCTCTAACAATGCGTAATACAATAAATCACCTCAATACTGCATCTCCATGCCAGTTTCATTGAAGGAAGAGCCTCTTTTTACAATATTAAAAATAATACCTTTGGGATATATACTGAACATATATACTAAATACTGGGGTATACTGAAATACGGTCCAAGCCTATTAGAAGTCAATTTTTAATGACAGCTTATTGATCCCTGTGGGGAAATTCTCTTTTCACCTACCCCATCTTGTGCCCCATGGCACACAGACAGGTGAGAGCCAGCCTGGCAGCGAAGGGCAGCCACCCACAGTGGCACCCGTGGAACTGGGGGGCTTCCTCACGCCCCAAGGGCATGTGACTGGTCCACTGAAGCCAGGTGCGGACCGGCAACCTTCCAATCACAGGTACAACCCACTGAGATGCATGCTCACCCAGGTTAAGCTGTACTATCAAATTCTATAGGTTCATGTTTAAAACTACATTTATCTAACAGTCACTTTTGTCCAAAGCAACATATAAAGGCTTTGGGGTAAGTGAGCAGGGACAGCCAGAATCCAGTGCTCCTGGAGCAGTTTGGATTAAGAATCTTGCACACGGGACCCAACAGTGATCTGATTACTCGGCCAGCAAAGGGATCTGAACCCATGGCATTCAGGACAAGGGTACAGATTCCTAACCCTACTGGAGCATATCGTTGTGCAGTACAATAGTTATGAAATGGAATTGTCTACTGTTTTTACCATAAGGTACCGACACTGAAATCCTTCTGTTATAACTGCACTTTAACTGGAAGCTCCTATTTGGCATTAACGTTGTATGAAGCACTGCACTCCATTTAAAAGAGTGACATCGATCACTTCATACTTTCATATGGAAAGAGTTTCAGTTTTCCTTGACTTGCCTAGTCTGTCTGTTGGAAGCGTTTTGTACCATTATTTTGTAATGGCATTTCCTGGAAAGCCTTTGAGCGACATTTTTGCCCCAACAGTTGACGGAGGTCGAAGGGGGAAACTGGCTAGAGCAGGGGTGGCCAATCTTATCCGCAAAGGGCCGGTGTGTGTGCAGGTTTTTGGGATAAGCTGTAGGTCGGCTGTTCAAACCTAGGTGTGAGGACTGTTCAGCCTAGTGACCTATTTAGGGAGTTGCAGAGAAAACCTGCATACACACCGGCCCCTTGTGGATAAGATTGGCCACCCCCCCTCCCCCCGACTAGAACTAGCACACTGGCACTAAAGGGTCCCCAAATGTCTGACGCAGTTACTGGCGGCCTCTGGTGCTTCTGCTTGGAGTAGGTCAGTGTTTCTCAAACCAGTCCTCGGGGACCCCCCCCTACAGTCAACGTATTTGCTCCCTCTCAACTCCCAGCGAACTGGGAGAAGACAAAAACATGGACCGTCTGGGGGTCCCCGAGAACTGGTTTGAGAAACACTGGTCTAACACTGAAGCACTCTTCTGTACGTTTGTAGCCTTGCCACCTCTATTATCCATCTTCACATGTTTTTAAGTAAAAATCCGTCATATGTATGCCAATCATTTATATGGCCATTCTTTACGTTGGCCGTTTTATTTACATATTGTTCACTTTACGATTTCGCTGCCTGTGGTCAAGCCGAACTTCCTCAAGAATTAAGCGCACGTGAAAGTTATTGCTTCCCAAGGAAACAGTTACGTGCATCCGTGCTGACAACAAGACTAGGCACGGAATCCCTACTCTCCCGCATGCCTCGGCAAAGTCCTGGATAAATCGGTGAATGTCAGTGCCGGCGCCTCGAGGTTATCTGAACAACGCATGCTTCAGTTAAGAAAATAAATGGGAGTCGCGTATATACGGTAGCCATCAAGCAAAAAGAGTTCCGCCTAAGCTAAAGTTTGCAGTAAATAAACACTGCATAAGCCTCCACAAACAAGAAAAGGGTTATAGGTTTCATAACAAGGTCTCAAACATGCACACATACATTCAGAGTCTTAATTGTAAAGACACATCCGGGTTAAATAAATAAATGCATGGACCCTATACATACAGTACAAAAAAGATACAGGAACTAGAGAAAACTAGATTAATTGCTGATTTTGTCAAATTGTACTTTTATGTACCACAAGAATGTCGATCCCCATAAAAGGTTTTGGGATTAGTGATGCAGTTTATTTATGATGGTCTGTGAAAAGCAGGTTGAAGGATGATGTCTGTCACCGTAGTTTACGCCATCACTGCGCCTGTGGTGTTATTCTCATTGGCATTGTGCGCAAACTGTTAATTTAATCGGCGACACAATTATACAGCTCAGAAAGGATATCATACTGTTTATTCAGCTGGCTGTTTACCTACGTTGAATTATGTTCCCAAGGGGATAACAGGGAGTAGACCACAAATACCTAAGACAGAAATCGCCCGAAGTCCAATTACTTAACTGCGTGCTTCAACCAGTTTTCAAGTGTGCGCAGTGCTGGATTTGTGACAAAGTCGTGCGAAAATGACACGCATGGCACGAAGGAAAAGGTGCTCATCGATGCGCAACGAGGCGGAATGATTTACACCCCTTTAATGCCCTCCTCGTGTCCAACATACATCCAATAAAATACTATTTATGGAGAAACATTCGACTGCGAGATTTATTATAACAGAAAGGCGATTTAGCCCACTGAAGAACAGGACCTCACCACCCCAAGTTCTCCGTGATTAAATTTGCCGGGGGCGTGAGGGCCGGGTACAAAATGTACACGAAAACATGGGACAAATCGCTAGGTGCGGTGCAGAAACGAATCGAATGCTTTGATACAGTGAAAACATCTTAAACAGTTGAAGGAGCAATTAGCTTCAATCGAAAACTATTTTATAATTTTAAGACCATTATTATTATTATTATTATTATTATTATTATTATTTTAAGCCGTATAATACCTAATAACAATTATTTAGTCACATAGTATATTAATACATAGATTCATAAATGATCAGTGGCTTGCTTTGCTAGGCGAGGGTCAGGCAATGTTACAAAAGACGATAAAATTTAATGATGCTTATATATGGGCATTGCTGTAAGTCAAAATTACTCAAGAGTCAACATTCATAAAGAATAGAGGCTTTGGGTTTCAGCGTATATAATAATTGCTAACAAACAATCGGCGTCCCTACAGTTTTTTATGTATTATTTTGATTGCATCAAATAGAACTGGTATTACGTAACCACGTATTTGCAGACGTATTGATTCTGTATGGGTCAGCTGCCTTCAGCCTCCAAGCAGCAGCTGTATTACATGTCAATTACGATTCAAGCGTTCTTAAATTTAGCTGCAGTTACAATACATGTCCACTTGGTGTCTTCAGAGAGTAATCTCTCGCTTTGACCTCCAATAAATCTTATTGCAGGACTGCAGCTTCTCCAGATTGAATCCATTCATTTTACAAAATAAGTCGTAGGTGATAACAGTAACGTTGAGGAGCTCAATTTTGCTACCGTCGACAGAATTACATTTAAGTTGAATAATAGCTGAAATAGAGTTTTCAATAATTAGCATATATGCCAGGGGTCATCAACTCCGGTCCTGGAGGGCTATTATCCAGTAGGTTTTCTATCCTACCTGGCCTCTGATGAGCCTCACCTGCTCCTGGTATTTACCCAAAAACAGGTGTGGCTCATTAGAAGCCAGGTAGGATAGAAAACCTGCTGGATAGTAGCTCTCCAGGACCGGAGTTGGTGACCCCTGGTACACGCAGTAATTAGTAGCAAACCTGTGTGTACGTGTAACACAGATGTTTCGAATTTGCATTTAACGTGACATACAGATCAACTATTAAACAGTTTGAGCAACAGCATATCAACCCAGAAATATAATGCATAAGCTTAGTGAGTCTTATATGATCTTAAAAAATATGTATTACGACATAGGAGTACAGAAATCCAGTATAATATATATGCTACAGTGTGCCACTGTAAGGTACACTGCATTGCCTTGTGAGAGCAGACTGCAAGTAGACAGACACAAATCATCTAATAATGAAGTCAACAGAGAAAGAGAATTATACACACATACAGGCAGGGGAAACGGTCTCTTTAATTAAACTAGGATGAGCAAGCAGTTCAGGGTTGAAGCACAATCTGAGAAGGTCAGTGTCTGAGAAGATCCTCCTCTTGGATGAATTCTGTACTTCTAAAGCTCAGACCAAGCTTGTCAAAATGGGACTGTGATTTTTGAATTTTCATTAAGAGCCAGACCTGTCAGTTGGTCTGATGAAGGGGAACACAATGTCCTTGTTGAGGTCTGGGGGTGTCCACCCCTCACACGAGTAGCAGGCGACACCAACGAGATAACGGCCTTGGGGGAGCCCTGCCTGAATATAGAGGAGATCGTGCCATTGTGTTACGAGAAATGTTACCGGATGTAGAAAATCACTTGTGCTTTGTGAGGACTCTTTAAGCTTGGCGGTGTCTTCTGAGTTTGCTCAGTCTTGAAACTTCTGTCTGTGTGCATGGAAGGTATCGGTGTATTTCTTGTTTGTTCCAGCCTAGCGACGTTTATTTTGTGTAAAGTTTAGCATCTGAGCTTTTTCTTCTGCTTTCCCCCTGGTGTTTTTGCATTTCTCAATAAAGAATATTGTTCTTGCTTACAGCCCCCTGCCCTTCTGCTCTTCTTATAGAACAGAGACGCTTTACTTACCCCTAAAGGGAAATTATCTGTTTTTCTGGGCCCCACTTTCCTGCCCATGGAGGTGAGAGCAAGTTTTGGGGTCAGAGCAAAAGGAGGTGCAGTTCATGGCACCCAAAGAGTGGGGGCTTAAGGGCTTTACTGAAGGGCCTGTGAAGGCATGACTTTACAGGGGGGGGGCTTCAACCAGTGACCTTCCAATTACAAGCAAAGAGGGGTAGCCTGCTGAGTCATGCACTACCCCAACACTTACATCATTGTCCTGACGGGGTCTGATGTCCTGAGGTGCCAATGGAGGGGGGGGCAGACTATTCCAAGAGCCCCAGAGTGAGAGGGACCCTAACTTTTTTTATAATATAATTGCATCGGTCTCTGGGTTGGGGGCCAATGTGATATGGTTTCATGGGGCTCGGAATCTCTAGTGGCCCCCCTGCTGACGCCATCATCCCAAACATATACTGTGGTTGCTGTCCCCGCCCCCCAGCCGCAGCCCCTGCTGGGTGAATGGCCCCCACCGGAGCCACCCCATTGTGTTCCTCCGCGAAATGGACCTGAACAGCTCATTAAGAGAATGAACTGGTCAGTGATTCTCCAGAAAATACAGAAGGTGATTATTACACTGGCCACTCAAAATGCGCGTTAATCAAATGCTGTCAAACTGAGGCTCCCTGCTTCTAAATTAGCCGTTCATGGAGGCGCTATCTGAACAGCTACCAGACATTTATTCACTATTTATGTTCCAGATCCCAGTTTCAACAGCATCTAGTGCAGGCGTCTCCATCTCCAGTCCTGGAGATCTCCAGCCCTGCACGTCTTTGGGTTTCACCTCATTTAACGCACCTGATTCTACTTTTCTGTCAGTTGCCACCCATTACTTGAGCTGGATCAGGTGAGGTGGAACAGGGAGAGAACTACCCTGTGCAGGGCGGGGGATCAGAGCTAGAGACCCCCCCATCTGGTGCTTTCAGAACTGAAATGGCCTTATTAGGCTTTTTTAAAATCAGTTACTATTCCTTAATCTAGTGTAAATCTGCTGCTTTCTTGTACTTTTTCATTGGATGCTCTCCCAATGTCGGCGTCTGGGTCGGAATGAGGAAAAATCCGGCCCGATTTGGCTCTATTCAGCTTCAGTTTCATGTTACGAAGTATTTTTGCTGGTATTGGTTTCATCAGCTTCCTCTCTGCTTCCCCAGTTGTTCCTGGCACCCAAGAGAAGGAGCACTTTGATGTTCCTGTCTGTTCCTGCGTTGCCGGGCAGACCTGTTCCGAGGCGAGGCCAGCCAGCACCGTGTGTCTGTCTTTTTCTCTTGCTCGGTCTTCATTCACGCCCGGTCCTGACATCATGGATTTACACGGTTTGGAAGGTATCACATACAGTAGCTGAACATCCAGTGATAATTATGCTTGTATCTGAGCATTCTTCTGAAGCTCAGACAAGCTAACTGGTTTGCTGATAGACAGCTGTATGATTGTAATATACTATCTACCTCACATGTACGGAGAGAACTTTGCACAGAAGCATCTACAATGGAAATGAATTTAATGTAAAAACTCATCCACTGCCATTCAGATCCACTGCATCCATACACATATTCATTTGACCATCCATTGTTTCCAGTCTGCACAGAATTTGATATTACATTATTATAATAACATACAATTTTTGGTATACTTCTCTTTTCTACCATTTGTCTTTATCGCACTATTTTGTCACTGCTGTTGTGGGTACAAATACCTCACTCATCTGTCCTCTACCAAGTTTCAATGTATAAGTCCCCGAGCTGTATCGAGCAGTAGTATCGTTTGGTCATTATTTGTAGGATTTACATCTTTTCAAAGCTGCTGAGGTAGAAATTTCAGCTCAAGAAAGTAAAAATCAAGACCAAGATTTTGTTTCAACCCACTAGTTGAACAGTCTGTGAATGTGACTCTTTATACGCAACTGGTTGGTTGGAACAAAATCTTGGTCTGGATTTTTACTTTCTGGACTTGAACTTTCCACCTCAGGTCTTCAGTCACTCGGTGTTGCTAATATCTTTGTTTCTTCTCAAACCCGTGGCAAGCCAATGGACAATAGAGATCCGTTTCTGCCTTGAGACGTTGCGATATCACAAGCGGAGCATGACTTCATCCGAAGAGTGCGTGTCAGTCCTGACGCCTAACATCTAACGTGCTTTGCGGCAGGAGGTGTTACGTTGTGCCGGGGACGAGCAGGCGAGCAAAGAAGCAGGCAAGCAGGCAGGAGAACGGGTAACGAGGGTTTTACTAGGATAGGGTGACAGACGCGCAACACTACAACAATGACCGACGAAAGACTGAGGAGGACGTGGACTGATAGAAGCTGAAGAAACAGCATTTATGTTTGTGAAGGTTGCTTACAGAGTAAGGCTGTAATAGTTTGCTGGTATTTTATTCATTGCCTTTTCTTTAGTTCTGTCTCTTTATATCCATATAATATTATATACTGTACCTTAAACCCAATGGTCACCTTTTCAAAACATAATTAGTTGAATAAGTAAGTCTACTATAAGGTTCATGTCAAAATATCAAGTCCTTTTACTGTCTTCCTTATTCCTGTCGGTTATTGGTCAGCTACTGGATACGCAGGGAACACAGAACAGCACTGTTGATTGGCCATATTGAGCTGCACATATAGCAGCGGGATTATGGGATGGATCCTGACACAGCTAGAATTCCGAGCCAAACTCTCCCCATGCATCAGGTGTGGCAGGCAAATAGGTCAACCAATCGAAGTGTGGGAGATATGGACTTATTACTAATAAGGACTTATTAAGATTAGTTTTGTAATATGAGATATATAATCCACTGATGACCTTTGCAGAAGCCATGATTTCCCAGAATCCTTCATGACGTGTTAATAGTTCAAGGTCAAAGAAGTTGGAATTGCTCAGAATTATTCTGGGAAAAATTAAAAGTGGCACATGCATATATGTGACACAGAGTGTTGTTTTTTACAGACTATATAAATGTGAAACAAGGCCCTTCTGTCCAATCACTCAGCGGTTCGCGGCATGAAAATAACATCCTGCTTAGCTTTGATGTTGAACCAGCTGATCTAGATGTTTTGCTGTGTGAAATCTGCGAACGACAAAGCACCCGGCAGTCTGTGAGTAACGAACAGCTGTGAGGCATCATGAATGGGCACGTTTCATTCAGGCCTGCGATATGCAAATGAGCGGCTGAACTCAGAGAGGCACCCTGGGATGCCGGAGTGCGCCGTTCCTGAAGCGCGACAGAGACTGCTCTTCTTCCACTTCACCCTTTTTCAAATGGCCTGCTTCATTATTAACATTCTGGCTGAAAGAAGTCCATCCAGATATCTACTGATCACTTTTCCTGGTCAGGGCCAGGAGCCGATCTCGTAAAGTACAATGCAGGAGGCACAGGACACCATATATGGGATGCCTGTCCATCACAGGGCATGCATGACACACAAATCATGAGCAATTTTGGGACACCCTTTCACATGTCTATAGACTATCATAGGAAACACACACACACAGAACCATACCAACCGGACTCGTTTATCCAAGATGACTCACGGTTTTGCACATTTATATGTTTATATCATATGTTTAATGCACCACTTCAGTATAGAGATATCAGAGAGGAGCACCTTCTAGAATCTTGAGATTTTAAGTCTGTTTCCTTGACTACCATGTTACTTCCTGATTAACCAAGTGATATTGAATTCCTGATTAGGATATTCCCTTCTGGAATAGTGCTTATATGTAGCAGCTTTTTTGCCTTAACTGCAGGTTTTTTAAGGTCAAAGTAACATAGTAACTAAACAAGCAAAATGAATAATAACAATACAGTGATTTACCACTGGGAGGTTTTCTGTGTACAATGATGCTGTAACTTGTTACAGAAGTTGTTACAAGTCAAGCGATGGTGGAAGGGAATGAGAAACAATGTTTCTTTTTCATTCTGAGTACCATGTCAGATATTTCCAGTCTTTGTGTGAATTTAGATGTCATCCAGTGCATCGTAAATCATGTAATACTATTTCTGGAACTAAGTGCCTCGCAAAGGGACAGTCCGGCGTCCGCACCGAGAATGCCCATATTCAGGGCTCTCTGTTGGCTGAAGAACCGCAAACCATGGCTCAGAGGAGGAGATGGAGAAGCCGGGCGACTCGACGAGCTGATTCTCAAGCGTCAAACTTTTGACCGCTGGCTGACATGTAAGATGCTTCTGTGCAGGACAGCAGCTGTGCATGTGGGTAGAGTGAGTGCCTGTTCCTTTTTCCTGACAGCATTTCTTCATTGCCACAGGCCGGCATCCTGCCCAGGACGTACTCTGCACTACGTTCCGTCCTTTTGGCACAGGTCCTGGGTCAGCGGGGCCCCAAATGGATGAACATTTGCTGAAAGTGGACAGCTGGATGCCATGATAACAAATTCAGTACCCATCCATAAAAGATTTCTTGCTGCTACTCGGTCAGCAAACTTCATTTAATTGGTGAACATGGAGCGATTGATTAAAGGGTGCAATTACCACTTGATGATTATTTTGTCCATCCATATTTATCCATCCTGGTCTAGCTATACAAAATAGGCGGCTGCCCAGGGCCCCCTAATTACCTGCATTGTGGAAGCATTGAAACGATCAGTAGTTTTCTTAGAGGGCTTTGCTGAGGGTTCCTGAAATGGTAGAGCCAGCCTGTAGCCATCCGTCCATCCATCCATCCACCCACCCATCTATCCATCCATCCATCCATCCACCCACCCATCCATCCATCCGTCCATCCATCCATCCACCCACCCATCCATCCATCCGTCCATCCATCCATCCACCCACCCACCCATCTATCCATCCATTCATCCATCCATCCACCCACCCATCTATCCATCCATCCATCCATCCATCCACCCACCCATCCATCCATCCACCCATCCATTTATCCATCCATCCATCCATCCATCCATCCACCCATCGTCCAGCTTCTTGGCCTTGAAAGATTTGTGGGAAGCCTGGAGGCTCAGAGCTCAGGGAGGAGGACACCCTGTCTAAGATGTCAGTTCAGTTTAGGACTGAAGCCATTTCTGTTATACTTAAAGTCAGAGGTGGAAAGTTCAGGTCCATAAAGTACAAATCCAGACCATGATTTTATTTCAATCAACCGGCTGAACATAAAGAGCCACAAGCAGAGAGTACCCAACTGGTAGGTTGAAATAAAACCTTAGCCTGGATTTGTACTTTCTGAAACCGAACGTTCCATCTCTGCTTAAAGTAACGAGCAACGTGGGTGGTCCCGAAGTGCGGCCTGTGGATTCTTGGGCTCCTGCATGCCAGCGTTCGGCAGTAATGTCTTCAGTTAAGGTCTGTGATGAGCTAACACCTCCCTGCTCCAGGGTGGATTGTCAGGACCATTTGGGAATCCCTCCCATGTAAACACAGTGGTGTTTGGGCCAACGATAAACAAAGAGGCGCTGGCTGTCCATGGGATGAGCGTCAGTGAGTCGTGCAGCAGCTCTCGGCGCTGATGTCAGAGGTCACTGGCCAGTCTCACGGCTCCAAAAGCCACCGTCACAGCTGATTTGCATTGGGTCTCGGTTTCTCCATGTCACCGTGACATTCAAACCGCATTAAGACGCTCCGTGAATGGCTTAGCCGCATGACGTCATTCCTGGTGGTTTATAATTCTGTTATTTGCGTTCATGCAAAGCAGGTAGGGATAGAATGGCACTCTTGAAGTTTGGCAGACCATCACAGGCGACATTCGTGCACACAGAATAAAGTCCTGCTTCTAGCTATTATTTGAGGAATTAAGAGAAAGGAAATACTCACACAGGCAGCAAATTGACAAAGAAGCATAAGGGCTCCTTAAAGGTGAAATACGAGAGGAATTCAATCTAGTCCAAGCCCTTGCCTTACAAGTAATCTTACATACCCAAAGCAAATCTGGCAACCCAGCCTGTTATCACCTCTCCTTTACCCATTCCAAACAGGAAATGTGTTCGTATGCACTTTCTCCTCACCAAGCATCAACTCTTACCATCAACTCTCCTGTACCAGTGGTAGGCAACGCTTTACCAATGATAAAAATCATCTGCGACTGTTCATGTTACAAATATTGACATATGCAACATAATAAACATAATAGTTCTATTTTTCAGGCAGAAATGCAATAATCCACTTCGTGCCAGTCAAACAAATAGTGATATTAATATATACAGAGAATAAATCCCTTTTACAGTAATGTGAGCTTATTTACTGGTCAGATTTTTGGTGACATGTCTGTGTTTGTGTATCCATGAAAACATAATGTATTACCATAATTAAGATGAATAAATTTTCCCATTGGATATTCTGCATTTTTTTCCAATTAGGCACAGAAGAGAGTGATGTTAATCTTAACCTTAATTATGTATTGATATTCCAGGTACTCAGAGTACATGGGGGGGGTTAATAATGATGCTGTGAGTTTTTAGCAAAAGGATGCAAATTGCTGCTTTTCAAGAGACACTGCCATCAAATCCATTAGCAATTCCAAGAACAAGACCTTCATTCCATATAAATAAGGCTGCACTCTGTGCAGATAAATTGCATTATTGTTAAGTCGCACTAATCTAAATGCATTCATTTTAAGACACTAATGTCTGAGTTGCAAATATACTGCTTTTTGCAATATAGAGGGTATAAAGGGGATTGTCGTGCTGTAATTGTCCATTGAAAGATCATATGTATGGCTTATTGTATGTTTTTAAAAATAGAATTAGCATGAGCAAAATCTTAGCAGTTCATGATGTTTCATATATCAAAACCACTGGTGCCTCACTCATTTCCAAGGAGAAGCAGGTATAGCCTGTTCTGAAGACAGTTCTAACTGAAGACTAACTTTTCTGAAGACTAACTGGAATTTAGCCTGTATGGCTTCAGGAAAACATCCAGTTGCATAACTTGGTGAAATAGAGAAATGGCAAGCCTGGAAGTTTTGCAAAAGTGCATTTCCTGACCAGCCAAATTTAAATTTGATGAAGTATCAAGCTTGCAAAAAAATGCCTGCTTCAGCAAAAGGTGAACATTTTCCCACTTAGCACATGGTATATATCTGAAACTTTCTAAACAATTAAAACAATGAAGAGCTAAGGATGAGCCTTGTGACCGCGGACGAAGCTGATGATGAAGCTGATGTCATGCAGCATCGCAGACAGTCATCCCAAATTTACACAAGCACGGCAATTTTTAAGTTAAAAAAAAACTAAAACCTTCCTTGCACAAAATGAATGCTGGATTTCATAAAATTCCTCTCTTCTGCTTTTATCCCCTAGAGTGTAATCTGAATCAGAGCCTTTATTTCCACAATGTTGCAGACACCGTGACAATAGACAACTAACAATCAACAAACAGAGAATGAATACAAGACAGAAGCTACATAGCCGAAAGAGGCATAAATGTAAGTTAGGTGATAAGTACAGTTAACAGCTAAATTCCCCAGATAACCTTGCTTTTTGATGACCCAAGAATGTTCACAGGACAGATAAGTTTGCTGATGCACCAAAGGCTTTAAGATAACAGAAAAAAGAAGACCAGGAGAGTAAAGTCCTCCTTTGTTTCAGAATCTGTTTCCAGCAGATCCCCTTCTAGAGTAACGATGTAACTAAAGCTCCGACCCGGATCACGGCCTCTCCCTTGTGACAGGGAATCTTCACAATGTCAGCAGCTGCATCTCCAGAAGAATGAAGCAGTAGGAAAAAGGTGAGGGAGCGTGGGGGAAACCTCGCTCCCCCCGCGGTGCATATCACTTCCTATCATGCGGTTATATTCACAGCCGAAACGTTTCCTGCAGAAAATGTTCCTCTACCAACTGGATGAGAAGCCTTTTGAGAAGGGTGTACGTGAAACTTAAGTAAGATTTGAATGCAATGAAAATGTCCTGCAGTTAGTAGTAAGTAAGATTCTGATTCTTTTTTGATAAAATGCTTTTATTTGCCATTAATATGGCATAAAACTTCTTTCATGGCTAATACATTCTTTTTCAGAATTCAAACAATGGTTATGGTATAAAACAACAGTATTTTTTTCCAGACTGCTAATACTATGCAAGGAAATAGAACTTCCTTGAAAAATTAACCAGACCCAAAAGAGCAATGTTCTTTTTAAAGACATTTCTCCACAGAAAATCTTTGCTGATCCCAGGATGTGTTATGTCTGTGAACCGAGTTCTCAAAATGTAGAAAAAAAATGTAAGAAGCCTGTGAGTTGGACTGAATATTAAATACACTCTGTAGAATCGAGCAAAATTGCATATTTAAGCAAATATCTACAAATCTTCTACAAATGAAGACATTCTTTTTGATCAATCCAGCTTTTGCTTTAAGAATTTTATTTTTGCTAGTTTTTGAAAGAACCAATCAAAACATATCACCTGACAAAAAGAAGTTCTCCCATCACCGAAAACACGTTTTACGTTTACCGGTCATCTCAATATTCAGGTATAATGCAAGTCTGCTAGCATTGGGGTACATAGACATGCTTGATTAAAAATGTATAATGATGGAAAATTTGTTCGGTGCAGATGTTACCCAGAAAGACTCCCAGTTTCATATATCAAACAGTGGAACTCAAACAGCCTTTTCTTAATTGCTAGTAACCAGCAAGGCTTACTTGGTGAGTTCAGTACTGTGCAGAGGACTGTAATTATGTAGAATGAAGGCTAAAGCAGGTGCAGGTGTAGTCTACAAATGTAGACGTTCTTGCATTCAAAACTTTTATTTTTAACATGACTAGGTCCTGCATAATGGGTGATGCTGTGCTGTATGTGGATTCAGCAGGTGTCTTGACTCCCAATAGCTGCTGATGAGAAAACTCGACAAAGCCCATCTGTACAGCACGGCCGATGCGCCGTCATTCCTCCGCCTTTAATGACACTGGATGCAAGCTGATAGGAGATACTGCGCTCAGATCCTCAATCAGGATGTGTCTCTGCAGGTTGTATTTAATGCGATAGGGGGCCCCAGGCAAAATATGTTCCGTTCATGCATGACGAGTGCCCACTGGCAAAGCTTGCAAGACCAGACTGGTAGTCCTTATGGTGGCAGAGACATTGTACAAAATGTCTTGTACTGCCTGGCAGTGGTGCTCTTAAAAAAAAAAAACTTTGACTGGGGTGACCATTAAAGAGGAGTTCTATTTATGGGGGTGACCAGTGGTAAAAGTCTCTGACCCCGGCGGGGGGATAAAATCGGTGCTGACAAAATCGGTGCAGGAAAAGTTGGGGATCGGTGCTGGCAGATCAGACCACATTTATTGATGTGGGGTGACAACTGGGGGTCCCGTTGAGATCCAGCCCTGCTGCCTAGGTCAAAGGATCCTGTACACCACATGCCTGTCTGTAAGTTAAATGCCGAGAAAGTGAAATGCTCAAACACAAAAAATATGGCCATTAAAATGTATATTTTAAAATACATTCATTGTTTTTATTGTTTCACTGTTATTCTTATTGACTTTTTTTGGCATATTCCTTTTTACAATGGCACTAGTAATTACTTAGAATGTACAAGAGAGTAATGTCAAGATATGCATGCAATTTATGGTGTTGTTATAAATCAACAACAGCAAGGTGACGAAGTGGTAGGGGGGAGGTTATGGCTCTACCTCAGCAATCAGAAGGTTGCTGGTTTGAATCCCACGAATGCCAGGAGTACCACTTCATTGGGCACCTGAACAAGGTCCTTAACCTGAAATTACTATGCCCTGGGTATGACATTAATCTACATGCTACTGCAAGCAGGTCCTCCAGCTTTCTGGGGAAAATCTGGGGGTTGGTGGCAGGATTGGCACTCTAGCCCCTGGGAAAAAAAAAAAAAAAAAACTTCACACTGTTCCATCCATTTGAAGTAGTGCTGAGGTAGCACCGGCTGCACTCTGGCTCTCATCTTTGAGGTGTGTTGCCCTGTGGTGGATATGACCCTATGCTGTATCAGAACACACTCCTTACCTCTTTCTACCTCAGGATGGCACAGTGACTAACACCTCCAGGGCTTTGGGTTTGAATCTCTGTTCTGCAAGTGTGGAGTTTGCATGTTCTTGTGCAAGGTACATCTGGACTAGCACCCTGTCCTCGGTGAAAACCAGCCTTGTGCCCAATGAGGCCTGGGACAGACTTCACAACCCTGACTGGCACAAGTGGTTCCAAGATGGATGGAAGGATAAATGGATGAGTAATAACAGTGGTAATACTTTCTTAAAATAGTTACAATAACTACCACAACAATTCAAATTAGCCACTTTAAAATTGTTCATGGGACTCTAATCTGTATGTAACATTGAGCCCAGCAATGTAATGGTGGTTTCCAGTGTTTTAATTTAACATCTCACAGTTAAAAACTGAACAAAATGTATGTACGATTGTTACATCAAACAGCATCGGTGCTGCCAGAGATATAACTCTTAACATATCTGACTCATTTCTGCCTCTCAAACTACCTGGTCGGGAGTCCAAGGTACCATAAACCCATAAGATTCTTATAATGAACTATTCAGACGTTTATTTATATGGTGTGTAATAATAATTAACAATACCATAAATTTACAACCATGACAACAACAACAAATTTATTTTTTGTATAGCGCATTACATCGTCTCAGAGCGCTTTACAGCATCCCCATGCAAAGCCCCCAGTGAGTAAGCCATAGGCGACAGTGGCAAGGAAAAACTCCCTAGAAGGAAGAAACCTTGGGAGGGACCAGACTCAAAGGGGGAGCCCATCCTCCAGGGGCCGGCAGGGAAAGTCAAATACAATAAAATTTGACCATTATAAATTAATGACCACGATATCTGGATTATTATTAAGATTTAATTTATTTTATTATTATTTTCAATTGTTTTATTATTATTTTCAATTATTCTTACAGTCACCAATAAATAATGTCTTACAAGCACTTAGAACATTTAATTTGCAATAAAGTTATATATAGCCTAACTGACAGAAAAAAGAACAAAGACCAGAGTCTGCCAAAGTTGAAATATATATACAAAATTTGAGAACTTTTTGGTCATTGTCTGTGATAAATTGCCAGTCGGTCGTTCAGTGAATCCGCAAACACGTTTTATTCTTCGTAGACGCGCCCCTCCCACGACGCCACCGCCCATAATTTAGTACGGCATCTTCTCAATTATTATTTGCATTTTCAATTGAATGAGAAATTTAAAAAAAACATTACCCCTTGCAACACATTTAAGTTAGTCAAACCACGCTTTTATGAAGCACTCAGATATTGACAGTAACGTCTTAGTTATTAATATGCAAGCCATGTTTAGGGGAAAGATCGTCATGTGTGAACTGTTTTATGCGGTTCTAAGATAAAAAAAAAAAAAGTAATGACAATTGAAAGCGTGGATCGTGGTTAATTTTCGCGCAGACTGACGAGGCGTCCTCCAGATTATTCTTTTGATTTATCACTGTTTATTCCTCCGCCCCCATCGCGACTACTGCGCGTATGTATGAGCGCGTGAACCGCAGCACGGCTACGCGGAGTGATTCGGCTGGGGCTACATCCAGGCGCTGCCCCATCACTTCGGCTTTCTTTCGCTGCTCAGGCTAAGATTTAACCGGGGGTCGCGCTATAGCCGTGGCTGCACATAGAAACACTATAGTTAAGTCCGTTTAGCTGAGCTATATTTACATCGTCCGCAGCACTACAACCCAGTAATCTTAATTTGAGGTTTTTAAATAGAAATTTGTAAATTAAAAAAAAAAAACGTAAATATGTCCTGGCAAGGCTACGTGGATAACCTGATGGCCGACGGCAGCTGCCAGGATTCCGCCATTGTTGGGTACACTGACGCCAAATACGTCTGGGCAGCACAATCCGGCGGTACTTTTAACAATATAACGGTAAGAGAATTGTGTGGAAGCTGTCTGTTGTCGTATGCTGGAACGAGCAGAAACACCAATAAATTAAAGGTTGTCATTAAAGATAAAAGATGGGGCCTTGCCTAGCGGGGCTGTCCAGTCTGGTAATATTTTTAGGCTAGACGCATGCTGAGACTTTATTCTCAGTTACTTTGGCAGCATTTCAGACAGGGTCTTCGTATAGTGCACGAAGTAATACGTTTTTTTTGTAGCTGTTTAATTTCAGTGACTAGCGAAATGTTATGGGGGGAAAAATAAAGTTTTTGGTTGTGAGTCACGGCCGGCCTTTATCGTGTGGTGAAAATGTAGTTAGCTAGCTACCGCGCGTGCTAATCTCCCTGAGGTAAGTGTTGGGAAAACCGTTAGAAACACCTGCTCGATTTTCCCCCTCGTTCCCAGGAATGTCAGGAAATACCGGGTGTTCAGCCGTGTACAGCTGTTTAATTTAGGAATAACTAGCTTCTGTTTTTATTACGAGTCCCGGCAATGTATTATACGTGATTAGCCTTTTAGCTGACGACTTGTATCAGTGACCGGCAATGCGGGTTTGGAAGGGTGACGACGCCGTGAGAACACAGAATAAAATCAGGCCGGCCGTTATTCGGTACGCAAGTAGCGTAACGAACGCATGTGGATGATTTCATACACCAGCTTATGGTGCCTAGTCGCGTTCGAGAATACCATGGTCGCTGCCGCCCCCTTTATGTGTCCCAAGATGGCGCCTTCCCTCATTGGTTGCATTCATTTTGATATTTTAGATTTCTGCACCGCTACTGGATAGCCGCATTTTTCCCTTGGCACAAACTTTCGATCGCCTTCCCCACCGGTCCTTTGGGTATCTGCATATTGCTATAGGATGTCATATCTTTAGTGCGTGAAAATTAATTCAGTCCTCCATTTTATAAGAGAGGACGGTTGCTGGTTAGCCGCAGTTAGCTTGCTGTCTGCCTTCTTAGACGACGTTACGTGGCGACGCAACTAGCATCGTTAAACACGATGGATTAAATTGTCTCAAGCCCGCGCAGAATTAAATTAACGTGGCATCTTATCCATTGACATTATGTCTGTAGTAAGGCACGCACATGGTTTGAAAGAAACCTGTGAACCTCATAGTGATTGATTGTCTAGCTGGTCAGACGTGGCGAATAAGTAGCTATTTCGATCAATTTCACAAGCCGACGAACAATATTCATGGTGCCCAATATTACCAATCTTACTCACCCCTTATAAAGAAAATTTGTAGGTCAGCGTTTTAATTTAACGTTGACCATCTTGCCGATGCAAAAATTTCACAGCCCCTTGTCTACAAGCACTGCATTTCTTCCAATGGAAGGGGGCCTGCTATGACTCTGCAGTTCTTCCTGAGGACAACGCCTTAAAGTGTGTTAGTTTTCTAGACAAAGAAATGTAACACACTCACCGGTAGTTTCCACGTCCACTGCGACAGTTTCGATTCTATATTCAAATCGGCTAGCTGCAAGGTTTATGAATAACGGGAATAAAAATCTAGCTAGTACAGTGTTAAAGTAAGCCCCACGTGGTCACAGAATTATCATCCGGAGTCGCTATATGAAAAATGTAATTGTACAACGGCCTATAAAATATAGAAGACTTCTTGAAAATTTAAAGGTAGGAAATCTTGATTAAACATCCAATATTTATATAATAGAGATGTGAAGTTCACTTCACTGCTCTCTTTCTGTTTTAGCCTCAAGAAATTGATGTCATAGTAGGAAAAGATCGTGAGGGTTTCTTCACCAGCGGTTTGACCCTTGGTCAGAAGAAGTGCTCCGTGATCAGAGACAGCCTTCTAATTGATGGAGACTGGACGATGGACATCAGGACAAAGAGTCAAACCGGAGAGCCAACATACAATGTTTCTGTAGGCAGAGCTGGCAGAGGTAATGTATTTTCCTGAGGTAATAAGTAATTATTTAGGTACAGGTATCATGACATGTGACACGTCTTTAAAGTAGTTGAATTCATCCTGATGCACTTTGAGCCTTTCCTCAATCAAAATATGAATGTTGTTTTTTTAATCTATATACCCATGTGAAACACTAACAAATGTTTTATTAGGTTGTTTTGTGATACTCTTAAGGAGATGCATAAGTTTATGGCATGCAGAAGTAATGGATTTATTGTGCTGCAATGTATTTTGCCTTAGTTGTCATTTTCCGAAATGTGACAGTTTGAGCTATTGAGTTATTTCAAAATGGATTTGGTTTACAGCCCATCTAGAAATTTAGGTATGGTAACATTGCAGACGCCTACCATCTTATGCCTGTATGGTCCCCATTCTGAACATCGTGGTAATACAAGTTTCCAGTTTGTTTGCTAAGATTTTTCTTAATCTGTTAATGATGGGGTCTTTGATAACGTTCCACTCTGAGGTGCATGGTACACGGGATTTCTTCCCTTTCCCCTCAGAAGCAACTCTAAAATCTTTCCCTTCTTTGCTAGGTGGGATAACTCTGCTTTGACCCTTGGCATGCTTGTGCTGTTGCAATTAACATTTTTTCTTTTGTTTAAAACT
Source organism: Mormyrus hasselquistii (assembly GCA_026779605.1). Taxonomy (NCBI): domain Eukaryota; kingdom Metazoa; phylum Chordata; class Actinopteri; order Osteoglossiformes; family Mormyridae; genus Mormyrus; species Mormyrus hasselquistii. Next base: position 9,514,335 of record JAODKE010000047.1, on the reverse strand, counting down.
AAAGCTTAACTGTCGTTTTTCTGCACAGGAATGAACTGGTTTCTCTTATGGATGCTTTTATAAAAGCTTACGTTCTGTAACATCACATGTCATGTTACACGTATTGAGGAAAGGGGCACAAATATACTTGTTAAAAATCACTTTGGCAAATTTGGCATTCACTTTTTAACTCGTGTGTTTTTAACTTCTCAATTGGGAATCGGCAAAAAATTTGATGGCATTGTTAGGGGGTAGCTTTATGTAGTGTGTGAACACTGTTCTGCACCAGGCTAATTGAACTGTCTTCCACCCATTTTGGGTTTTAAGTTGGGGGTGTAATTGAGCATATCATAGGCTGCCACCTTCTGCTGTGATGCCCTTGGTATGTCTATTGCTTTATACACTGCAGTTGATCTACACACTAAACCTGTGACCCTGCAGCAAAACTTGACACTCACAATATGATGAATAGATTTGGATGTATGAGTTTCAGTTTAAGCGTTTAAGACATTTAGTCCATCCTCTGTCCAGACATGAATCAGGATACTCCTATGGTCTCCAGGAATGTTTGAAACCTGATTTTTTTTTTTTTTTTTTTTTTTTTTTAAGGCAAGCCCATGACTCGGGGTGGGGGGGGAGCTTGAATATGCAGAAGTGCTTCCCCTCTTGGCATTTGCTGCTTTATAGGCTCGTTCAGGTAGTTGTTCTAGTGTAGACTAGAGGCACAACAGTCCCAAGAACAGTGCCCAGTGTTTTATTTCATGCCATGACTTTCCTGTGTGGTGTTATTCCTGTAGGTGACTCATATTGCTAGAAAATTCACATTTGGCAAATAATTAGGTGGATATAATTATTGCATGATTCTTACCAATTACCTAGAATTTCTGCAGCTGTGGGAGCTCTACTGTAGATAAGCACATTTTTACAGGGCTATCAGTGCCAGCTAGCAAGGTCTGTATTTGCCATTGCTGTCTGTCGGGTTACTGGGGTCTTCTACATCAAAATGATTCAGCAAGTCAAGGAAATTTACCTCCCCCTCCAGTCGTGTAACTTGTTTGGGATGTAGCTGATGTATATGCTTTTGCTGCTCCTTGGGATCCCCCCCCATTCCCTCTTTCTCCTGGTGTATTGGAAATTGGAGGGCATTCTGCATTTGGAGCCTTCCTTGTGCGGGGCTGCTCTCGCTGCAGATACCTCAGTCCAGACGATAGTGTCATCAGTCTCCGCTTATCGCGGCACAGTGTTTTCCTGCAGTGTCAGCAAACTGACAATCACCCCAGTCATTAGCAACAAGGTCGGTATGGTAGGAAACTCAGAACTGGCGAAACAAGCGTGTTAGAATAAATGCACTGGAGGGGAAAAGTGAATGCCGAAGTGGGGGCTGCTCTGATGATTTAAGCCTGAAATGAACTAACACGTCCTGCCAGCATCTTGGGTTGAACAGCTGCTTTAACTTCTGGGTACTTTTTTTTTTTTTTTTTTGGCTCTAATTTCACCGCACACATTTTCTCTAAACTCTTCTTTCTATCTCTTTTCTTCCAGTCTTGGTTCTTGTAATGGGCAAAGAAGGGGTCCATGGAGGCGGATTGAATAAGAAGGCATACTCAATGGCAAAATACTTGAGGGATTCAGGGTTCTAGTTTAGTCTGATTTGAGTAGATATAGGGACAAAAAGAAGAAAAGATTGCTGTTAAGATTTCCCCTTCAAGCAGTTAAACGTCTTGGAAAAATTAATAGCAATGAAGGGGTGATGGGGGTAAGATCTCATGTCACCTTTTTAATCCCTGTGTTAGTGGGGAAAGACTTGTTTTTCTTTTCAGTTTTGATCATTTTTTTTCTTTTTTTTTTTGTTTGTTTTTTGTTCCCTTGTGTACTCCAGCGTTGGTTTTAGTCATGGGAAAGCAAGGTGTCCATGGTGGGCAACTCAACAAGAAAGCATTTCACATGGCTGAGTACCTGAGGAAGTCTGGATATTAAGCAGCCTCTCCCCTTCCCCCATCCATCTAGCGACGCATTATCATCCACCTTTTGTGTTGACAGTACTACCACACGTACTTGGTAGATGCTTGTTTTTTTTTTTTTTTTTTTTTTCCTTCTCTCCTCTTCAGTGCCCCCCTCTCCTCCTCCCCCCTCCCCCCCAATCTGCCCTTGTCATCCTCTCCTCCCTAGTCTCCACCTTTATTGATGCGCATTAACACTGCCTACTCAACTCCATTTTTCTGGCACTACTGTTGCACCGTGGTAAAATGAGCATGTTGTGACATTGCAAAATAATTAAAAAAAAAAAAAATAAAAAAAAAAGGTTGGGGAAAAAAAAATTGTAAAACTTGGGGAAACTGAGGGGAAAAAAAAATCTGATTAGATACCAGTTTGGGCGCTTTCTTGGGTAAACACAGACCTGACAAAGGAAGGCGCTGGTAGTACAATCTTACTGATCAATCCCTTTTGAGCGATTACCAAGCTCATATAGTCTTCCTTTTCTAGAACTTGTCTGGGAGGGAAATCTGCATGCATATGTTTGCTTTCTGAAGTTTATTTCCCGTTCCTTTGACACCCCACCACACACACACACACTACTTCTGCCATCTCCTGAGCTGAGATCTTTATCATTGCAGTGTTTTCCTGCCTGTTGGCAACACTCCATCATAAACTTTACTTCAGTAACCTTCCACCTCCCCCTATACATACAAACACTACTTCTGCCATCTCTTGAGCTGAAATTTGTCATTTCAGTGTTTTCCTGCCTGTTGGCAAGGCTCCATCAGAGGCTTTACTTCAGTGACAGCCCCCTCCCCCCACGCCCCCGGAATACACCCATACACACGCCCAGAGTTGCAGTAGTCTGCATGGGATGCTTCTGCTGATGAACATTCTCAGTTACTTGTCATGTTGCCACGTTATTCAGAGTGTAACGGCAAACCAGCATTGCTGTGATGCAGGTGTTTTACTCCCATGACCTTTTCTTTACATCCCTGACATGGACATTCCACCGTTATGATAGCTCAGGCACTTAACCTTTGTTTGCCAGCTTCTGTAATATAAACTTTTTTTTTTTTTATGTTGAAAGGCTGCCATTTTGGACAATTGATGTATCCCAACACAGCCATCTGGAGTGTGTCCAGTTTGAATTTTTTTTTTCATAGGACCAATTTTATTTGCAGCTTGTGGGATTTACAGAATTACTCTTAAGTGTAAAGGATGACTACTAGTTTCATCTGTTTTGCTGTCTACAGAACTCTAACTTTTAATACTCTAATCAAAAGACAGTAAAGGATACTACAATTTGAGTAAAACAGATGGAATAAGTCTCCTTATTTGTCAGCAAGTGTTGGAAAAAATGTTTGAAATGAATTGCATTTTGTTCTGTAAGCCCACACTGTGGAGAACAAAACTGTGGAAGAAATTGCCTTGTGCTCTAGTCATCTACTAAGATGTGGAATCAGTCTGTCAAAGTGCAGTACTAAATGTTTATGTCCAATAAAAAGGAAAACGCCCAGAATAGTATAACTGTGTACACTTAATGGGAGATGGTGTTGGTTGGAATAAGAACGCTTGCTTGTCTTGTGGGAACTTACTACACAATCTGTCTTGTGCCATAATGTAGAGAGGTGATCTGTTGCTATTGTGAGATGGATTTAAACTGCTGTCCAGCAAGGAGTCATTTGAATAGCACTTCCTTAGGGGGTAATTTGGCATAAGCTGAACATTTTCAGGCCTTGTGGAATATGTACAGATTAAAACAAATCTTGTTGTTGTTTGTTCTTTCCCTACACTTTCTTACATCTTGGGTAGTCTAACTCATCTGATTCAATATGCATTAAAATGCCATAAATTGACACCTTGTTTACAGACAGATCAAATAAATTTATTCCAGCCAGATAAGTTTTTTTGTGTGTCAGTTTTTAATTTAAGGCAGTGCTTGCATTGTTTTTACTGCCTTTTGTCTTCACTGATATACAAAATGAACAAAGAGGGATCCAAGATCATTGCCTGGACAGGAAGACCAGGGCTAACCCCTCTTCTTCATGACTGGCTTGCATTATTTGTCTGCTGAACACAAAAGCAATAACCCAAACATTGACGCATGGAAATGTTTCAGTAGTGACTCCACAAAGATACCTGGATTATATCCATGGCCTTGGCTTCTACTGTCATAGGCATGAATGATGGCTGCAGAGCTTAATATTTGCTGTTGTGAAGAGGCAGGAATAGCAGTGCATGTATTGAACACTAGAATGAAGTGGGGAGAGAACTGTGACCAAAAGCAATTGCTGGTGAAAGGAGCGACCTTTTGCAAATGACTTCAAGAGGTTTCATCACAAAGGTGACCTTTATGAAATGCATATGAATATTCAACAGCTTGGGAGATGTAGTTCGTTAATGTTTTTTTTTTTTTTTTTGTGTGTCAGCATGCATTTCCTTATTGCTCTCCACTATACACAACCAAGTCAGTCTGCATTCTTTCCATTTGGTGTCGAGATGAATCTGGTATACATTACTGACTTATTGGAATTGCATTAGTTTCCCAAGAACTGATTCTAGAGTCTGTCCCATGAAGCACAGGATACACCCTGGCTGTGAAGCACCCAACCTACCTCTTGGGACCATGGAAGGAAACTAGTGTAAACTGCATACAGAATGGGAGCAAGGACTAAACTGTCCTAGAGGTGTGAGGTCACAGTGCCATCCTGATGAAATACATTGAAAGCTCAGGGAGGCATTCATGGAATGCAAGATCTCAAATTTTTATTAACGGTTTAAGCAAAATGTTATTACACATTGTCGACAAGGGCAACATAACATCTGACTATATAGTATGAATTTAACAGTCCAGTGTGTTAAATGCACAGGAAATGTACTGCGGTTTGTGGATAAAAATCAGAAGCACTTTGCGTCAAGTTGTTCATCTTTGGATAGATGTTAAAAGACTCTTGAGTAACCACTGAGGTTACTTGATGGCTGAAAATCAGGTTGACTTCCAGACCTGGTGGGTGGGACCACTTTGTCATCCACCATCTGATCTGACCCAGTGATAACCGGGTTCTTATGTCACATTACAATCACACCCACTGCAGGATCTGAACCTTTCGTTTTCCCAATCACTTCATTCTGCAAAGCCTTGAAGGAACAGTGGCTCCAGCAGAGTCCTGGCTCTTAATATCTTACTTACAGATCAAATATGAAACAAAATCTGCATGGAATTTTGAGACTAATGCAGGAAGTCATATTTTTACACTTACAACTGTAAATTGCCCATCTGATGATGTGGCATACTAGATATAAGTTTAAAAAGTGAACCCTTATATATACAAATTGGTGTTTACTGTGGCTTGTACTGTGATCTGTACAGATATGTACAAGCCGCATTTTTCTGAAATGCATAATTAATGCATTATAAAAGTGGCACTATCTGGCCCTCCTGTCACAGTGAAAACACCCAGACGAACTCTCTCCCCCCTGGTGTTACACCCGATGCTCGTTTTGTCATGGAAACCCAGAAGGGCTGGTACCATAAAGCACTAGGCCTTCTTGGGCCTTATCAGAACAGTTATATCAGGCTGTGAAATGCACAGGCATTGTGATAAGCACTGCAACGTGGAGGGAGAAACAATCACCAGAATCTTTTTCACACCAAGAAAATTGGTTAAAATATATATAAATATATATATATATACATACACACACACATATCAAGCATGTGGGGCACTGTTTTCCGAGTGATTCTCTTGCAGCTGCACGACCACCGTCTCCACGGCAACCGCCTCCCCCCCTCCCTCCTTTTCACTGTCGCAGCTGTCCGTCGCGTCGTCGGAGGACTCCTGGTCTGGTGCAGGCTGGGACTGCGAGGCGGCGGCGGCCCCGAAGGAGGGGGCCCCGGCCGCGGTATGCGAGTGCAGCAGTGGCGTGCTCTCTGAAACCACCTCCTCCTCATGTCCGCTGTCCGCCTCATCCGACTCGGAATCGGAGTCGCCCTGGGAGGGCACCACCTTCTGCTTGCACACTGGACACCTCTTCTTGGTCTTGGTCAGCCAGGGGTCCACGCACTTACAGTGGTATGCTACCAAATTGAAGGACTGCTGTTATATTTCTTTGCATTTTAATAGTACGATACCTTATCAAAAGTCTGGGGGCCATGCCTACAAAAGACAGAAATTTAAGCTTGCCGAACATGGAATTACTGATCATTGCAGTGACAGAACACCAAGATGAAATCTGGAGATCTTCCGAATGCACTAGAACACAGATAATAGGTTTAGACCGAGACAGGCCTCCGCACTTTCATTCTCTGGACCTGAATTATCCGCTTCTGATCGGAAGTCCAGATCAAGATTTTGTTTTAACCCACCACTTGAATATAGAGTCACAGAGTACTCAATTGGTCTAGACTTCTACACTCTGGACCAGAACTTACCAGCCCCTTAATCAAAAACCAAAAGGCTTTGTTCTAAAGATTCACAAAATGTTTCCCACCGCTCTCTGAATCGGGCATTAAGGCCAAAGACAAGCTGGTTCATTTCTATTCATAACCATGTCTCATGATGTCTGGGGGGTGTGACGTGGGTCAATGACATTGTAGCACATGTGGAATTATTGGAAGGGCGAGGAGAGGTACGCACCGTGTGAACATGGCAGGACCCGCAGCTTTTCGCCTTCTTCATACTCCTCCAGACAGATGGCACAGACGTCGTAAGCGTCCCCTGCCAGGACACACGAGTGAGGCTTGCCGTGTGCTGCCCCCCCGGCCCCCCAGACACAGTGCAACATCACACCAAGCAAACAGAACCCTTTCTGAAAGTAAATCTCCTACTACACGGTCCAGGCCAGTGGCCCCGTCTCCAGAACATTTCATGAAACATCGTAACGTCCAGGGGCTGGCTGATAGTCTGTAACTCTGATTTATGGTCTTATTTATGGTCAATGGGGCAGTCTTGACCCCAATTTAACCCTGGACAACAGTGGATGATAGATCCTCGGATGCGGCGTCCCCAGGCAGACAGGGAGCAGAACCACACCCTTGAACTGCTGTCACCACACGGCACATTTCTTTCCATTTTTCCACATTATTTTTTTGTACTCCTTTCTACAGGGACAGAACAGCCCAGTGGCATCCAGTGTTTACGCCAGTTGAAATATGCCCCCCCCCCTTCTTCCTCCTGCTTCTGGGAATGCCAGAGCTTTCTGTGACCGTAAAAGGAAGAGGTGTTATCTGGGCCCTCCACAAGTAACTGGCTCCTGCCTGATCCGGGTCTGTTTCGAAAGAACTGCTCCAGGGTGCCAGAATACAATGTTTACAAAGTCAGCAGTCCAACTAAAACACACCCCCAACTAGCTCTGACTAACACACGCTGAGAAAATTAAAAGAAGCTGTGATCTTCCTTTACTGAAATTCTCCTGTATTCAGAAAAGCATGCTGTTTTCCACTTGACATTGCAATATTTATGACTTTTCCTTTTCAGAAAAGAAGAAAAATATTCCCTATGTTTCTCGGTCCAAATAGAAACACGGACCTCATAAAATATAATATGATCTCAGAAACCATGAAGGTGCACATTTAAAATAAATCTCATAAATCTGGAAAGATGTTAACATAAAAAAAGACAATCAAAATGGCCAAATGGGACAATGACTTACTGTCAAAAAGCATTAAAAAGCAACAGGCCACGCACAGTAATAACACCCGCAGCCTACCCATCTCCCGTGATCTCCTTAGTGACATTTCCACAGCAAAGACTGTCCTTGGTTTTCCCTGCTCATGAATATGCAAATATATATGTAAATGAACATGAACTTTTCAGAGTAACAGTGTCCACATCTTTGCTCCCATGGGTCATGGAGGGCAAATCCCCCATCTACCCAAATGTCTACATTAAAGGAGATTGGGAGGGGGGGGGGGGGGGGACGGGGAGGACAATTGACTCTGGCCCCGGGCCCGGCCGAAGTGGCCCCGGGGCGCCAGAGGGGCAGGGATCCCCCCGGACACAAAGGAGC
>JAODKE010000047.1:9469296-9483875 GCA_026779605.1 Mormyrus hasselquistii | reverse complement strand
GTACACTTTTAGCCACACTAAACGTTGTGCAGGTCACAAATTAAGAATGACTTTTTTTCAAGGTTGCTGAGTTATTGCTATGCATTGCGTATAGCATTGACTGTGCTAATGTTTTAGAAACACTGAAGTCGCATTCAGTGCTTGTATCTCCTTCCTCATTTCGACCTTCCAGTCACTTCCCCCACCAAAAATACAGATAGACTTGTGTTGTGTTGGATTTTCTGCAGTTCTTAACTAAGAACACTGGAGGGCAGCATTTTTATTCTTTTATCTTTTAGTAGACCATGGATCACCGATTTGATGCGTCTATCAATCTTGCAGGCACTTTTCTTGTTTAGGATCGCTGGGACTCTATCCCAGGCTACCTATGTACGTTTCACAAGACATGAGTACATCCTGGGAGGGTTGCCAATATCACTAATTATGAAGTTAAATATTTTTCTCAGCAAAAACTGAAATAAATACACTATTGTATAATTGTCTAATTTGCATTATGCAAAACAGTGATAATACACTGGAGATTCAGCACCATAAGCATTTTATAAGACTTAAAATATAATTTGGATGTATTTTTCCATAACATAGAATGTTGTGAATAAAAACACAACCCTTAATAAATTCTAAACAGATTACAAATCGTTTAGAACAAATCGGCTTTGTTTTGGTATGTAAATAAATACTACTGAAATAGTTTGGCATTATCATAAACCACAATGACTTTGAGGCGTCAGGCCAAAAATATGCTTTTTTTGTACATGCACCTTTGTTCATTCATTTGTATATGCAGTACACGGGTGGCACAGAGGGCAGCATTATCGCCTCACACTTCTGCGACCAGGCTTCAGCCACTGCTCTGTTGGCATGAAGTTTGCATCTTCTCTCCTCGTGATGTCACAGGGATGCATCTGGATGCATATGTAGGTTTCCCCCCCCATAGTTCAAAAGTATGGTAAGATGAATAGAACTTACTAAATCGCCTGTAGATTTGCATGTATGAGTGACTGGTGTGTGATTGTGCCCTGTGATGGGTTGGTACCCACATTCTCAGTCATTCCCTGCCATGTGCCCGTAGTCTCCAGGATAGGCTCTAGAGCCCCCGTGACCGTGAAAGCAGTTGCAGAAAATGCATGGATGTATATGTGTTGGTTTTTATGGTAACAACATTTCTTGGCATGTTATAATGACAAAACTGTACAAGAAAAAGTTCACAGGAATTATATAGTCCTCATAAACCCTATCTTGCTCTCCTATGACATGTACACTCATATGCAGGTGAGAACAATGCTTGGTGTTTGAGTGCAGGATCAGCCATTTTCCCAACATCCCTGGAGCAGTCTTTGGGGTAAAGGGCCTTGCTCAAAGGCCAAACTGTGATTTGATTACTCTACCAGTGGGATTCAAACCAGCAACCATCCAAGCTCTGTCACAGCCACACACCCTCATATTTCCTTTCCATAGCAAACTTGGACTTCCTTTCTATACTTAAATACAATCACATAATCCTTGTATGAATATTTTGGATTTATAAAAGGTGGAATTACTTTTCCAACATAAAAATTTACCTCAGGTTTTCGTTGCTTATTAGAATTGGGTGTCTTAATTATTATTCAAAATTAATTCATTAATTCAAAGAGGTTTTTCAAGAATTCTCAGCATTGTCAGGAATTCTAACATCTAGGTAGTTCCTACAGGCATGTTCCCTGTCAGTATGGCCATTATTGAACGGACACAGATGCTTCCTGGCTGGAGCACAGGAGGCTGTCCCCCCATCAAAATCTTGGGGGCCTGCAATGGTTATATGCGACCATCTGCCGATGGTCACCTCATCGTACGTTTGTCTCACTGTGGGAACCGCTCACGAGTATGTCCATGACAACTGGCCCTTCAGTGCCCTGTCTTACAGGACAGGAAAACTCACATCCTTCTCTTTAGCTTTACATGGCAGTCGCTTCACTAGGAGACAGACCAACAAAATTAATCCTGTCTCACTTTGTTTTCCCTTTAAGAAATAGATATTTATTCGTTTCCGTTGCTGAAATGAAATAATTCTGCCTCATGAACTTGTGAGGCACAGTTGTTAGGAATGGGGGGGGATCAGAATCAGTGAAATTCACTGTTCGGCAAAAACTGCTTGAAGTATAGCAAGACAGCAAGATTATCATGCTGGTGGGACCCAGATGGTGATTTAGGACAGTGAACCCATTTGATGGTCCCTCAAGTAAGTAAGGATGTAGTGTTTTAGAATACTTGACCGAATGATATGGTCATCTCTAGGAGCCGGAGAGCGGTTTGTGCTGGGGGTCGGTCTTGAGGAACCGTCTGGGTAACAGCTGAATGTCTGAGGCAGAGATACAAAGCAGAAGTCTGCTATAGTCAACTCCTGAGCTGATGCACGTCAAAGTCAACTGTTACTTTGGACAGATGGCATTTCTTCTCAAAGACAGAACTGGGCGATTTAACTACAGCAACCATAACTTCCATAAAGTGTGATATCAAAGGATGTTTGTGTGAAAATAAGGAATGTTGACCATATATTTTTTTTTCAGGTTTAGACGGAGGCAAAATTCACACATAGTATTTTCCCCAAAAGTAAATGTACTTACTTTTGAATTCATTTTTAGACATTTTCAGCCATAAAGACATATGTTTTTTTCTTTTCTTTTGTAGAGAAACAGGGTCAGACTGTCCCTGGGGCAACTAGGGGGTTAATGACCTTTCTCAAGGGCCCAGTGTTGAAATAATTTCACTGCCACTGGGGTTTGAACTCATCGAAGACTTGTTGACATATTCATTTACATTGCAGGGTTGTGCATCAAAATCCAAAGCTGTGTAACATGCTAAATAGGACTATAATTCAACAACGGGGAGACCAGTGGGGGGTAGGGGGGTGGAAACCAGGTGTCAGGTCTCAGCTGTTGGAGAGAACGAGCCGTCTGCAGGTGGATGGGATAAGTGTGATTTTATCACTCGGCAGGGCCCGTTTCAGTGTGGGAACATATGAATGATGGGGGAATTGTAGACACTCCATAAGATCCAGGAGCCATAAATCGTTTGCTGTCGCTGCTGGGACCCAGGGGAGTTTGGACGTGAGTGAACTGGCTCCGTTTACCAGCCTGACCAGATCTCTTTCTTTAGATGATGGTAGCTGTCACATCCCCCCCCCCTTTTTAGCCTCTGTTGTTGCTGTGAGATTATATTAACACTAAGCTTTGTACTGACAAACGGCAATGGTCACCTTGTTGGATTTCATTTGACAAAACTCTAAGCTATATGCCTCTTAAGTCCTTTTGTGTCTTTCTTGGTAACGCCTTTTCTTGGCGTTTCCTTTTACCAAATTTGGGCTTCCGGTCTAGCTCCAAACGCAGTCCCATAATCCTTGTACAAAAACGCCCGATAGTTTATTAAAGTTTATTAGTTATATTTGTGGTGCTTTTTTCCGAATCAAAACATTGATTTAGTTTTATGCATATATGATTTTGAACTAGAACTGTGCAATTTACTAATTAATCACCGTGAGTTGTTCTGCATCTGGTTCAGCTAACGGTTGTTTTTCACGGACAAGAAACCAAAGGTTATTTACGGCCAGTGCTAGAAAAGACAGGATAACTTCACTTCAGCGATCGCTGTTGGCACGATTGTGACTGCATGGAAAGCATAAACGTTACTAAGTCACGATACAGTTTCTGTCATTATTTTTCTTTATTTCACACACAAACATACGTTTTGTCTAATGCAATAAGTCGGAAAAGCATTAAAAGAATTAAAGTATGTAATGTATAAAATGTAACATGCAAAACATTTAATATATTTCCCAGATTTGCATTTGTATGTAATTTAAGGAATTATATGTTTCTGGGTGTTTCCAATGCAAATATACATATGTTGTGCTTGTTTCATATTTGAAGTATGAAATGTAAATAGCTGTATGAAATACTGTTCAGTAAGACAGAAGGAAAGAGCTTTCATCGGACCATATAAGGTAAAATTAATATGCGTTTAAAAAGCAGCAAGGTTAAGTAAGTTTCTTGATGGAAACACTACACTATCTATAGAGATTGTACATTAACAGATAGATTGTAATTGTTGTTATTTACAAAGCGATTTCAGATTGTTGTTGTCAACACGCCTGCGGCTGACAAACAGCAGTAGTGATTTATCCTGGTGCCTTTATAAATATATTCGCAAAGTTGAAGTGTTAGGCGTGCCGCGACACTTTCGCATTCTCGTCTGCGGAGTCATTCAACTTTAACAGATTTTTTTTCGGATTTACTTAAGGTTTCCACGTTACGAAACGAAACTTTTCGAAACAAGTTTCAGGGCTCCCGGATCATGAATAATTCATGAGGCGCTGCTGACACAGACTCCGCAAAAAGTTGAGTTTACAAACTTCCAGCCGGAGTGCCAGCCGAGGGGTGTCAACGCGTCCGCGAGACGGACCGGCACAAAGTCAGGAGGCGACAGGGTAACATTTTCTACTGCAGACCACAGATGTTAAGGCTGCAAGAAGTTTAATGCTTATTTTAGATAATTCGCATGATTTTCCGTGTGAAAAGGCGTTATAAAGCTAGCTAGCTAACTTTTTTTGGGGAAAAAAACATTCCCACACACTGGGAAGTTCGAGTTTTCTTGCGCTCAGCTGCAAGAAACTACTGTAATTCTTTTAGTAGTTACTTTTTAACGTTTTACTAAGAAAATGAATAACAACCAGCTGCAGCCTCTGCCTGGACAGCAAGTTGTCCATGTCGCACAGGACCTTGACACGGACCTTGAAGCGCTCTTCAATTCGGTGATGAATCCGAAGCCGAGCTCATGGAGGAAGAAGATGCTTCCCGAGTCCTTCTTCAAGGAGCCCGACCTGGGCTCGCACTCGCGCCAGTCGAGCACCGACTCGGGCAGCCACACGCCGCGGCTCGCGGTGCAGCACGCGCGCTCGCATTCCTCGCCCGCCTCGCTGCAGCTCGGGGCTGCGGTCAGCGCGAGCCCGGCTCCGGCTCACCACGCGCATCTGCGCCAGCAGTCCTTCGACGTCGCCGACGAGCTGCCGCTGCCGCCGGGATGGGAGATGGCCTTCACCTCCACTGGCCAGAGATACTTTCTCAAGTAAGTTACTTCAAGTTCCCAGAATCAAACTCTAACCCCATTCATGCCCTTCGAGGAGACCGAATTGCTTAAAAATCTTCAGTTAAAAGTTAAGAACATGTTCAACTAATGGACGTATTTTTGTACGAGCAGCTATACTTCGAGCTTATGTTTCTGAGTTAATCGTCATCCAACATAATAACTACATACGGCAATGCCAGGAAGCGCAAATCTTAAAATAAAGTGGGCGAACCAGCATCTGGTACGCGCAAGCGTTAAGTACTTTTAACCCAGTCTTACTAAATAACAGTACCAAGGGTGATATTTCAGGGGGGAAAAAACTCTCACATAAGGGAAAACAAAAGGTTACGACCCCTTCAAAAAGAGACATCTTGATGGAGTAAGATTGTGTCTTTGTTAGACCCTGCTGGGAGGATCTTGCAATTATTCACCCCGTTCAAGCACATAGTGGCTGGCATGTCTCCGCTACTTTTAAAAATACCCAAGGACGATATTTTTTTGTGTTAACGGCCGTTTTATTTGTTGAGCATTTTAGTGCACAGTCAGATTGCTTTTGGTTTCTTGTTAATATTTACCCCGTAGCGATTAGGCTGTAATCATTTCATCTTACTTTCTAATCACTGCATGTCACATTTGAAAAGTTGCCTCCAGCGGTAACTGATGTTGCATGTGTTTATGGGATGATGAGCAGCGAGGGAGCTAACAGGAAAAGAAGTGGGACAGGAGTGTTTGTGAAGGAAAATGTGGCCCCTGACAGTCTAGTTCAAGGATGGCCAATCTTATTCGCAATAGGCTGGTATGCAGATTTTTGCTGCAATTCCCTAATTAAATCACGAATTAGAGGACTGACTGGCCGAGGAGTCCTCACCCCTGGGTTTGAGCAGCTGACCTAAAGGTAATCCCAAAAGCCCGCACACACTCTGGCACTTTGCGAATACGTTTGGCCATCCCTGGTGTAGTTACTGTCCAGGGCAGTGCCGTCACACAGAGTCCATCTACACCTCTTGGTTCATTAAGAAGCACCGGTCTTTACTTGAGTTTGGGTTTCTGCTGGAAGTTCTGACACAGGAATGGACGGCTTCAAGCTGATTTCCATTCGGGGTTATCTTCTGTGAAAAAGCCCCCGTGTACCTGGGGTGTCAGGTCCCAGGCTGTGGAACATGAGCCCCTCCCCCCAAGCACTCGATAGGTGCCATACAGGTGTGGGTATTAGTGTCCCTTTGGTGTGGCCGTTTTGTTGCTAGTATTCATCTACCCAGCAGCACCTGTGGGGTGTGAAACCCAAATCTCCTGGTCCGCTTCTCACATACAGTCTTAGCCTTATTCACCCACAATGCACTGGGCCAGTCTTTGATTTGATACAGAGCAAATAGCTAAAGGGGTTCCATTGGCACAAGGCAGGTGCTGCAAGCTGCGGGAGGGCAAGAGTGCTGAGGAAGGAACATGTGACGATAGCCGTGGATCATATGGCTTTTTCGGGGCCTGTTATTGGTTGCTCTGAAGACAGGTGGTCAAAGCACATGTTTCCATTCACTTACCCCCTGCAGTGTGGGAGTAAAATAACTTTTCCTGAGCTCGGTCGAGGGGGGTATTGGGGAAGTGGTGGAACCAGCGAGTGTGTGTGTGTGTATGAGTGTGGTCCAGATATAACTTGCCTTGTGGGGACCAATTCCCTCCCCCCCCAATTCCCGCCACAATGTGATGAAAATCTGTGACTGCAATCCAAAAACTAAAATGTAAAAACTCTTGTTAAGGTTGTCATAGTTAGCATTAGCGTTATTCCCCATTGAAATGAATGTAGAGTCCCCACAAAAATATGATCACAGGTCTTTGTGTGTGTGTGTGTGTGTGTGTGTGTGTGGGGGGGGGGAAGTGTTGAGCGAGCTAGTCTGTCTGCCTAGGTCTCCAGTAGCATTTTCCACGGAGCTGAAGCATGTTGGCTCCTGTTGGAGCAGTCAGGGCTGGCAAGTTAAAAGCTGAACCTGAAAGCTGAGGCTCGCCCCACCCTGCAATTAATCAGTCAGGATAACAAAGTCAGCCTGTCTCTACAATTACCTTTCCCTCGGTCCTCCGCTCCCACGGCTCGCTTTGAGCTCCACACATGCTTGCCGCCGTGCGTGAAGAGCCGGGATTTCCTTCATGTCCACCCCCACGTCTTGGTTTCTCTCCATGTCTTCTCTTATGCCACCTGCAGCTAGCATGAGGATCTGTAATTTAGTAACAACAGATTCAACAACCCGGCTTTTTGACCAGTATGTTGTGGGTTTGAGTCCCAGAAGACGCCATTTAAGTGCTTTAGCAAAACATTTTTTTTTTTGGTGAAGCTGTCATAGGATAATAGAACTAAGGGGTTGTGTCATGAATATTTATGAAGCTTGTTTTATGTCATTGTGGTGACCTGTGTTGTGTGTGGCAGGACAGCAGGTCCAGACTCAGAGTGCATGTGGTGTGCAGGCCCCTCTGTTTTGCACACTTCGGCCAACATGTCCAGACACCTCCCGGCTGGGCCACAAAATTTTCCTGCGCAGCCCAAACAGATCTCTTCAAAGCCCCGCCGGGATGACAGTGGCGGCAGCCGTGTCCAATCACCTGTTTTGTTCCGTTCCCGCTCGAAGTCGGGGGCTGTGCTCTTGTTGGTCTGTCTGATTCGGAGGCCAGAAAGCAACCGATGCAGGGGAATCGGAGACGTCGGCAGACGGCACAGATATGCGACTCAGACGTGTCTCAGCACTCGGCAGCTGAGATGGACTCTGCCGAGCACGTGGAAGGGGGAGGTAAAATTAGCCCCGTGTTTCTGAGGAGCTGCAGAAGGGCAGCAAGCTTCCGGGTTGCCCTGTCGTCACCCTTCTCCGTCCACAGGGGGCACTGACTTCCGGGTTGCCCTGTCGTCACCCTTTCCGTCCACAGGGGGCACTGACTTCCGGGTTGTCGGGAATGTTTGCTCTTGCTTGATCGCACCTCAGACGTGGGGACAGCTTGGAAAGGGCTGAAATTCCCCTGTTTTTGATTGTCCCTGCGAGCCAACGGAGTCTGTAATTAAGCGTCGTTAAATGCCCTTGTCAGCTCCCAAAGGCGTCCTGACTGTTGTTGTCTGGAACCCATTAAACCAAGCCTTGAACGTGTTGCCCTCTCCATTTAATTATCATTCACATCCTTTGCGTTTTCACGTCAGGCTGCCGCTAATGATGGGCGGGGGGGGGTTGCTGCTTTGTTTTTATGTGGGAAATTTCTGGCCATAGTATAAAGCCGTTCTGCCCCCCCCCCTTCCCCCGGGCGTACTGAACTTTACGGTGTCCCTGCTTGCAAGGATATCTTGGGGACCAGTTCGGAAACACGACTGACTGAATGAGGCCGCTCAAATCACCCCTGTTTACAGTAACTGTCTGGCCACCTTCACCTTCTGGGTGAGGAAGCTGCAGGCCAGGCGCTGGAACTGGGAGGATAGTTTGTACTTATTTTTAAAGCCCTCACCACTTCTAGGTTTATTGTCTGTCTCTGTCTCTCTGTTTGTTTCTGTATCTGCCTGCCTGCCTGTCTGTCTGTCTGCCTTCCTGTCTGCCTGCCTGCCTCGGTCTGTCTGTCTATCTGTCTTTCTCTCTGCATGGCTGCCTCTGTCTGCCTGCCTCTCTGCCTTCCTGTCTGCCTGCCTGCCTCGGTCTGTCTGTCTATCTGTCTTTCTCTCTGCATGCCTGCCTCTGCCTGCCTGCCTCTGTCTGTCTGTCTGTCTTTCTCTCTACATGCCTGCCTCTCTGCCTTCCTGTCTGCCTGCCTGCCTCTGTCTGTCTGCTTCCCTCTCTGTCTGTCTGCCCGCCTCGGTCTGTCTGTTACCCTAGCACTGTTAACCCAAGAAGGACAGTTCATGCAGCCACCTGTACTATCAGTTACTCGTCACTCTTCATTGATGTAAAAATTAAGATTCCCTCTCTTTTTATGTTTTGGTCCATGTGTTCAAAGTAATGGAATGAAATGTCATTACATTTTCCTGCAGTCTGTGAGAGCTTTATGGCATCGCTTTGCTGGTGTCACACTGACCTGCGGCGCACAAAATAAAAACGGAGCTTCACCGTTTGCAGGCATGTTCCCAGTCCCTGGTTGCAGGGAGCCATGAATTGGCATCTGAGAATGATATTATCAATCGACTCCAGGCTAAGTACACCATGCCCCAGAGGGGACTTTATTTTTATTCCCCTTTTTGCAGAAACACCTATAAGGTTTGGTCAGCTGTCCCATTAAACCAAAAACGAACAGTAAACTTTTCAGAATGACGCATTTTAAAAATAGTACAGCTTAGCCTCGTATAATTGACTGACCATTATTTTATTCTGCGTTAAGCCATCATTTCAATGAAAACTGTAGGCTGTTGGCAATGCTGAGGAAATGACATTAGACGTTGTGAATAAACGTGCAAATTGACTTAACCCGCCTTTTAGTTTTGTAAAATTAACTTGGTCCACATGCAAGTATGTATGTGTTGGTGCAAGAACAGGAGAAAATGTTTATGAATCTTCCTTAATTCTGGAAGCTCTATATCCCCAGTGCACAGAAGGGTGACTTCTCATTTTAATTAAATCTTGTCTCATACAGGAGGAATTTTTCTGTCCGAATGGACACATCAGCTCCTGCCTGCCCTCTTTGGTTTTGATTTCACCCTTTTCATTTTTTTTTCTTTTCTTTTTTTAAGTCTCTGTGCGTTTTGTAGCTACTGTCGTTGTAGACGAAAGCACTGAAAAGCATAAATCACGGCATGGTCGCCGTGTTAGAAAATGTTCCCCCGCTTTGACCTCCTCTGGAGATTGTCGTCTGGGCCCGGCCTTTTCCAGTAAACTCGTTAAACAATGTCTCCCCTTGGCCTGTTTTTTTTCTTCCCTTTTTTTCTGTGGTGCTGCGAGGATCCACAGTGCCAGGCCTATCAGCAAAGCGGCCATAGCAGATGTTTTCGTGAAGACGGCAGCCAGTCTGGAGTTTTCCGTCTGTTTCCCTCCCTCCCTCCCCGCGACGGCTTGCGGCTGATCCTTTACGGATCTGCCCATGGGTCCGTCCCATTGGTCAGCCCAGTATGTGACTTGGACGAGCACAGGAAACCCGGTTCCCCCCTTGGCTCCGCTGGCCAAGCCCTGGTTTTTAGGCCCCTCTCTTGGGACAAGGGCCTCTTTGTACGCGCGGCACGGTGCTCCACTTCAGTCCACTCAGGGAGACTCGCGTGACTCGTCGATCTCAAATATATGGAAGTAATTACATTTAAAGGAAATGTCATGTGAGCTGAGTAAATCCTTTCGGCTTGCGGCCTACGGGGGAATCGACAGCATTGAACAGCTGGGGACTGTATAAATACATGGAGCTCCTGCTTAGGTGAATGTCAGGACTCCCTTGGCCTAGATGATCAAATGACTGACCCTGTGATCAAAGAAGTGATCTTCTTTGAGGGGGAATCAGCCGCAGGAAGTGGCGAGATCTCCCAGGGACCTGCTCTTTCGTCGGGCCTCTTCAGGAGCAGCAATAGGCAGCGTTATTTCAAGGCCGGATATTATGACTGTCTGTGTTCAGAGCTTTGGCTTTACCCGTAGCGCTTGCGGCTGGTGTTATTATACCCCTACCCATACGGTGGCGATGGGTCTGGCCCTGTAACGATGTCACAGGTGAAGCACTGCGCGGTGAAGCCTAGCGCCACATCAGTGTTTGCTGGTGTTTACAGGACGTCGGCTCCTGGGAGCTCCCCCAACCCTGTGACAGCTGATAAACTGTGTTTGGATGGGTATCTTGGCCGTGTGCCACCCAGCACACAGAGGTTACATCCAGAGGAGTGGTTTGTTATTTATGATCCCAACAAACGGACCTGTGTCTACCAGGCCCTGGGTGACATCTGACTTATGGTGACCTGTTGAAACCATAGCAGCCAGCTCTGGGGTCCTGCTTCAGTAACCTCACTGACCGTCGTCTCGGCCTCTCATTGGCTAGTTGCCCCATGTGGAGTCCAATGATGAACAGATTTATTAAAAATTTCCAGCAGGTGTATGAGGGATCAGCAGCCGTATGTCTTGACGTTCACCTGCAGACTAAAGCTTCAGAGTGTTTTGAATCTCCTGATATGGAGGATGCTTTTATTCTAAGCAGTTTGTAAAAGGAAATTCATCTACAGAAACATGAAGTGATGACATTGTCAATGCACCATTGCCGTTTACTCTAAACACAAGCAGAGCTCATACTCTGACTATTGCTTTTTACCATGAAGGAAATACTGTGCCCCCACTTTTGGGGCAGTGGTGGCCTAATGGTTAAGGAAGCAGCTTGTGATCGAACAGTTACTGGTTCGAGTACCCAAACAACAAGGTACCACTGAGGAACCCTGAGCAAGCTACCGCCCCCAGGCACTGCTCCCGAGGCACTAAATAATAGCTGCCCCCTGCTATGTCACATATGGGGTAAATGCAAAGGACGCATTTGGTTATTGTGTACTGTGTGCTGTGTCAACAATGACAATCACTTCACTTTAGAAAACAAGCAGTATCAATACACACTGTCAGCAACTACAGAACTTGAAAGAATAATTAAAGGAGGGTTTGGGTGATATTGGGATATTTAAGTAATTCTATTTGAAAGGTTCTGCATTTCTAAGGTGGCTAAGCTACCAGGCAGCTAGCAGGATCCCAGTATTCGGTTCCTGTATCCCAAACCTCCATAACCGCCCAGCTCCCTTGGGACTCTCATCTGCTCCGGCCTTCATACCTGTGCCCACTTTTCACTTTTCACTTTAGCCAGCTTGAGAAGGCAGGATAGACGCTCTGAGACCTATTTATGACCTGCTGCTTAGCTGTATGAACCGGCTCTCGATCATCCGCACATGTAAACTCTGGATAAGCGGCTCCTTCCTTCTCTCCCTGTCCTCTCTGTGTGTCTGCACCTCTTTCTTCCTGTCCTTTGCTTTTCAGCAACAAATTACAAGTCGTTTCCAGGGAGTAACACATGACCATGTGGACGCTTGTTTTCTGCAGCAAAGTGGTATTTTCCATGCCCCCCCCCCATTCCAGTAAGCAGCTGAAAGCGTCTCAGGATATGGACCTGGTCATTTCCTTTTGTTTTGCTGGAATAATGGCTGATTTGAGGCTCTGGGCTGCCTCACGGGCTGTGGAACGCCGAAACAATAAACATGAGTCAGACTTCAAACGGGCCGCGTGAAAGGAGCCGAAAGCTTAAAAAGGAAGGAGGATAAACAGGATGGGGGCCGGCAGCCGGCCTCCATGACGATTAGCCCCCCCCCCCCCCCCCCGTTCGGCTGATGGTCTGCGGCTTAGCAACGCAGTCCGGCTGTTTGTGTGACCGACCATCAGGCCCCGGGTGCCTGACATTTCAAAGACTGTGGCCATGCGGGGCCGAATTTAGCTCCACTGTGGATTCACTGGAAGACAATGATAACTGAGCCCAAACCGATTTGCTCTAAACAAATCTGCACCGGGGCCTTAAACTAACCGCATGTTTTATGGAAGGCCGGCTGGACACAAAACGCGAGCTCCTTGTCCTCACTGTTTACCTGCTTCCAGCTCTTCGTCCATCACCTTTTTGCCTCCGTCTCACAAAGTGACAATAAACAACTAAAAACAAAGCAGACTGTTCCCTGCTCAGCCCCAGGCGGGAGAAAAGGGGAAAAAAACAGTGATTCTGAGACAAAGTATTGTTTGTACGGCAAGTGTCCTTGACAGCTGTTTCATAGTCAAAATGGACGTAATTATCCTGAAAACGAGTCGCACGGCAGTCCCATGACTGCAGTTCCACCCGGACCGCAGCCGCTGCAGCGGGGTCTTTGATTTCCAGAAAAATTGGGACTATTTGCATAGTTCAGCAGCAAAAAATTCTGGTATCTCTTACTCGCAGCTGTTACAGGCAGTGTGACGTCTTGCCCGTGCGTGAGTGCATGTATGCCTGTGCGTGCGTGTCGGACGGAAGACCACTGGAGCATCTGGAATAGGAGAATCAAGTCTGTTTCCATGGTGACACTTCAGCCCCTCCGTCTGAGTCTATGCCACATGGGGACATTATGTGTAAATAGCTGGAGCAGCAAAGGTGTGTCCTGTCACTCGACCCACGGCGGGACTTCGGCACAGGCCTCGCTCCCGCGTGCCTCCTCTCCCGCTCCTGCTCTATTCATCCCAACCGGAATGCGAGCCCGAGCTGTGTGGGTGTATTGTTCCCGGTCGGCTGGCCGGATTTGTCATCCCTGCCGTTTCTCTATACCTTTTGGCATTTCATTCACCAGCCCAAAGCGCGACGTGAGGCTCTGCTAGTCCGGGACCCGGGGGACTGGTAGTGACCGTGGCACGTCACGTGCCGGGGTTGTCGGCCCTCCCTTGGTGCCACGTGGGCTCCCGTCACGTTATTGACTGAGGGAGACGAGCAGGTCTGGCTGGCTCTGCTTGATGGAGCGAAGGGGCGAAGCCTATCATGATGCGACTGCTGGTGTGGATGATGTCATCCGACTGAGGTCACTGTCGACACGGTTAGCGATAGAGTTAGCACTGCTGCACCCCAAACAGCATCGGTTATTATTAAAAGGATTAAGGGTTTTGAAATCAGTCTGTATGCTCTGGCCACTTTTTTCTAGGTCCTGGCCTGAGCCGTAGTGCTGTAGTCTCACGGCCCAGCTACTTAACCATGTGACATCACACTGTGCTACTGCCCCCCCCTCCCCCCAAAGGTAAAGCACAGCCCAACACAAACTTTGTATCAGTCCATGTCTTCCTTGAATTCAGCTGTCTTCTGATAACACGCCAGGGCTCATTGTTCCTTCGTCGCTCCTGCATGTGACTACAGTTCCTTATCATGGCGGATGCACTCCTGACCTTAAGGTAGAGATCGCTTTGTGATGGTTCTAGCCAGATCCGGTAAAACTGCATAGCTGTGAGCCCCTGATTCCAGACCATGATTAAACCGAGGACTGGGTGGAGGACGTCCCCTCAGTAGTTATTGTCCTTGATAGGTTCCACACACTAAAATCACTTGCCTGATATTGACTGTATATTTTTCTCTTTGGATTTCGGCGAGCCTGGTTAGCACAGATTGGGAACTTGGCTGGAATTGCAATGTTGATGGCTGTCCCATCATAAGAATTGTGGTTTTCATCATTTGTGCTTTGGGTGGATTTCTCTCAACAGAGGACATCTGTCTCTTGATGATTACAACATTATTATTTATATTGTTGAACAATAGACGCCTCATTCGATGACTGTTCTCTGCGAAATGGAAATATTGCCCAGCCCTGCTGGAGCGGATGAACCACCTGTAATAATGCGTCAAGAGGGAAACCAGCACCACAGTGCAGCCGCGGAACAAGGCAAAGCCGTGCAATATCTGCACACTCCACATGTGTCATTGATACGCACACGTGTCCCTTTACCCTCGGGTTTGTTGAGAGGTGTGTGTGTGTGTGTGTGTGTGTGGGGGGGGGGGGGGGGGGGGGAGCCGTGCAAAAAACGTGGCGGTGGGCGGGG
>JAODKE010000047.1:9400873-9420939 GCA_026779605.1 Mormyrus hasselquistii | reverse complement strand
GTTGTCTTGGGGCCCCAGGCCAGCTCGGGGCCCCAAGCAATTGCTTGGTTTGCCTGCCTTGTCGCGACGGGCCTGGACGTACACAGCTGCTAATCTTGCTCTGGATAAATAATAGTGTTGTGGTTGTAAGTCGTATATTCGATGTAACTGGTATAAATCTGCATAGACGACGTAATTTTGTTGCATTATATTGTTCAATTTCATTCACTGTATTTGCATAATACAACTGAATGCTAGTGTAATCGACACTATTGTACAATTTTTTCGCTGCCTGTACATGTAGTCTACCAGTTAGGGATGAAAGAATCATAAAGAGGCTCGAAAGAATGCATTATTTTGATTTGTAGTGTCTGCCCTGCAATAACCCGCGCTACTAAAACGTGAATTTCCTCAAACGCAATTGGTAAGTTTGGGGATTACGTCACTTTAACGCAAATCTCGCATTGTTTTCGTTCCCACGACAATTTTATATATTACACCGCAGAGGGACATTGTGACGCAAGGTTCCACGTAGAAATCAGGTGTCAAAAAGCAAGTGCTTTTAAAAAGTAGGCCTACTAGTAAAAGAAGCGTCTAATACTTAAAAACAGCTTCATTTAAAGATTTTTGAATGTAATGGTTGATGGTTTGGTTATGTTTAGACTGGTCTAACAACCCTATTTTTACGTGTGGCGTGTCATCTTTTCCCTTCATTTACATAACATGAAATCTCGCCCATCTTTTGCATTACAATATAAATGACTGTTACTGAATCTAAGAGCTGAAATGCTTAAGTAATTAAATTTGAGTCGTGCATTGATTTGTCGTACACAATAGAAACACCACACACAGTTCAAAGACAGGGACTAACAAAATGTAATACTGAGCACGCGCAGATCTTGTTGAAGAATCTATGCTACTATAAATACACTATGAGTTAGACATTTTTTTACTTAATACTGGCCATGAATTCTACAGTCAAGCCCCACTGGAAAAGGACGTTTTTCATTGTAATAAAAATCTTAGTTACCGAAACAGGCAGTCGATAAGCAGGTGATAAAACCTCATTACGGCATTTTTGGGGCAATGATGCAGTGAAAGACTCTCCTGAAAACAGAAGTACTCAGAGATGACATGTCTTGGGGGACTGTGGAGTTTTGGGAAGCACTGCCTCCGTTGTTAGAGCCTTGGTCTGTCTTCAGAATCGCTTCAGGACCCAGTGATATACGTACCCTTGGGTCTCTGATCGTGAGGGTCCCCGTCTGAGCATAGAGCTTCACCCAGGAGCCTCGCTGTCATCAACTGTCTGCATGTTGAAAAATTCTGACACCTTCTGTGTTAGTGCAATTAAATAGAATTACGGCTAAATTTGATGTAGAGTGTTTGTTTTAATCAGGCAATTAAATAGGACTTCTTCTGCATGTCATTGCAGAAGCCTGTTTAAATACTCTTAGCTCCACCCTCCCCTTGCAGGCTAAGGCCATTAAGATGTCCAACCATCGCATGCTTAGTTGCAGCCAGATTTTTCTGTTTCTGTGCTGGTGACTCACTGTTTATCTCCATAATGCACCAGCCTTGATTAAATGGTTTGTCAAGTGGACATGAAACATGAATCAGCCATTAAACAAAACTGGCAGTAATTTCCAGTTGTGTGTTGATTGGCTTCAGGTGCTTTATGTAAAGTACACGAAACATTGCCGAGATCTGACATATTTGTTTATTAATCTTTGAATGATTGAAATGGTGGGTTATATCAGAGACAAACAGTACCAGTATCTTTCATCAGATATAAATGTAGTAAACATGGCTGAAATATTTCAGTCTTCGGTTATGTTTGTTTTGATATCATTGTAAACGTACAATTCATTTGGACAAGCTCCTTCGTTCCTTCATTAGGCAGAAATCAGCATCCCTATTAGGTCAGCTGGGCTGTGACTAAGAGATGGGGGGGCCCCGTACACCTTTTATCATACTGTCAGGATTAATGACAGGACTGACCATTTATTGACTGAGGTAGTTGTCTGAGTAAAACTGCTAATACCTACTTAGAGTTACTATTAACGGTATTAACCAAGTCATCCTGCAGTCGAGGCATTTGATTTATGTGAATGTCATTTCTGGGCTTGGGGTGACGGGCAGATGTGTTGGAAAATATATTAATGCGAAGCCAAAAGATGGCCTGTGAGACAAACACCATGGATGGACTCCTTGACTGAAATAAAGGCTAAAGGTCCATCCTTTCCTTATCTGACCATTTTTGTGATCCGCTTTCCCGCTGTGAATTTCTTCGGGGGAAGAACTTTGTTAGCACCTTGTGCTAATTTAGGTATTGGCTAGAATCTGACATCCCTTCATGCGAAACAACTCATCCTGTTCTCAGGCTGCACTGCATCACTTTGAGCAGCGTTTCTCAACCCGGTCCTCGCGGAACCCTAGACAACATGCGTGTTTGCTCGTCCCCGGCAGCCGGGAGGGAGCAAAAACACGGACTGTCTTGGGGACCCCCCTCCACCCCTACTGATTTAGACCTCATTTGGCACACACTGGCATTAGATGAGTGTGCTACGCATAACTGTTGGCTTCACAAAAGGGTGTGTTTGGGTGCACTTATGGCAGCTTAAAGTTTATACACGACCCACTCCCTGTAATTTTTTTAATTGGTGTTTTTCATTGTATGACACAGGCTTGTAGAATTATCATTATGAGCATTTTAGTTTTTCTGCCGCCGAGGTTTTTTTTTTGCCTTTTGTCTATTGTAAATCCATCCATCTTAAATCTACTTATCTTGATCCGGATTTGGGGGGGGGGGCGCCGGAGCCCATCCCAGGCAGGAGAGGGCACGAGGCTGGGCTACACCCTGGATGAGATGCCAGTGCATCACAGGGCACATGCATGACTGCGGAAAGAATCTGGAGGAATGAGCGGAAAGCACCATGACACCAGGAGAATATGCAGCATCAGACACAGAGCACAGGTCGGATTCGAACCTTCAACCCCGGAGGTGTCGGCCGGCAGCACAGCTACCGTACCCTTGTGTAAAACTGCACATATACCGTATATATATGGATTAGAGACCTTCTCCAGGTTTGTAGGATGAGTCATGAGTATGAGGAGTCTTCAGCCAATCGGTCCCCTAATTAGGGAGTTGCAGCAAAAACAGCGGCTGTTTCTGGATAAGATTGGCCACCCCTGTTATAAATCATATGTTGGGGTGCACAGCAATGGGGGCTGGCGGCAAAGAAATATGAGGAGGTAAGAAAATAATACATTTTGCAACATTATGATAAAGACTTTTTCTAAAGAAGAGAGAGAATGCGTTTTTAAATAATAAATTTATTCTTCTTACGGAAGGTACTTCCTCCTTTACCTCTTTGGAGCAGCTGCCTCAAGAACACAGTATACTGTATATACTTGTATATGTGCTCTATAATGCATATAATGTGCAATATTCTTAAAATCAACCTGGTAATTATATGTGTAAATGGATGTGTGCTTTATTTGGACGTCTGCTTTGCTGTTCTGCTGGGGACGACCGCAGTAACCGTGGAAATGGCGACGAGAATGAGTTTAATTATGCTTGTTTTGCTCATTCTTGTCTGTTCTCTGGCAGACTGATGATGTCCTGGACTGGTGTGAGAAACACAGGAGGTGCTACCAGGTGTGTCAGCCGTCGCCCCGCATCTCTCCTCATTCGGCTTCCATTCATTCCGTGAAACGCTTTCATTTTGTACAGCGTGGCCTGGTTAGCATGACAAATTTTTGGAAAGTTTTGTTGCATTGTTAGGCCCTGTTTTCCCTGTGGATATGGTCCCATGGTAATGTGTTTTGCTACATAATTACTGCCACCATTAAATTTAACATCTTAAATGTTTTTTTTGGTTTTTCTAATGGAGCATTTTTTCATAAACGGACCTGAATTGCTTCTTTTTTCTCCACACATCAAACTGCCCTCTTTGGGCACTATGCCAAAAAAGTGCTTTTAATATCGTAGTAGCGTCGACGGGCAGCTCAGACCCCGTGTTTGCTTGCTCTCCGAGCACTTTTACGAGGTACGTGAGAATACGCAGGTTGGCTTTTCGTAATTGGTCATCTTAAGGGGCAATAAAAGCAGAATTTCGGGAAGCGAGCGGTCGGACGTGCCGAACACAACAGGCCGCTGCGGTGTTGAACCATCGGCCGTCAACGTGCTTTTGGAGAGAGACCAGAACCACAGGATTACTGGGTCAGCTCAGGCGGACCTCGAGCATGTGGGTGTCCAGACCGGATGGCATATGAGGTTGGATGTTCTGTCACTCCATTTCTCCTTTAAGATTTCACTGTTTGCAAGACCTTATAAAGCACAGGTGGTATTTGCCACAAGAAGACTAATCGTACTACACAGTACAGTAATAGCTCATTAGTTATCCTAGAAAACACTGTCGACTCTTTTTTGATTAAGAATAATTTTTTTGGGCTGCCTTTTTCCCTTCTTGGCTTCTGTGATGGGGGGCGGGGAGGTTCACATATCCCCGAAAGGTACAGCTTTCCCGCGTGAAAGTTACAGTATATATCTCACGCGGGCCTCACCAGCTGCCCTAACAGCTTGCAGATGGATGCTGTCCTCCTGCTCTCCCCTCAATAGCAGGTAGAGCACACAGTGTGTTTCTCGTAAAAATAACAACAGCTATTTCACATCATCCTGGATGGAAGCGCGTTCCTCAAAGCTTCCAGAAATCAACCGCTCTTTAAAAGCCACGTCAAGAGGCAGATTAAAAATGCTTGTTTTTAATTCATTGTTTATGTTAATTCATTGTTTAAATTTTATCGCCGTCATATTGTCCTCTTTGGGCACCGTGTTGAAAAATCGCTTTTAAAATCCCGTCGTACCTTCGATGGGCAGCTTAGACCCCGTGCCCATATACTCATTTAGCTCATAAACTTATTCCAGCGCGACTTGGCACAGCGTCACGATCAGGGACGTATAGCAGAAGGTCTCTGTTCTTCCTCGTGGGAGATGAAGTTGGAGGTTTTAGTTATCCTGAATGTCCTGCTTGAAGAGGAGCTGGAGCACAACCTTTGCGGTAAGGCTCTGATGTTCTGTCTCAGCAAGAGCACCTTGATGTTCTTACAAGACATTAGTGTTCTTCCTGTTCAGGGTGGTTTAGGAAATTTGCCAGCAGGCTCCTTCGTAGTGCCTGAAGCAGGAACAGATTTTGTCTAGCCCCTTAACCGATGCGCCTACTCCACCTGGCCTCGCTTTATTCTGCATCTGCGCTTCTACATTTACGAGACCTGATTGGCTTCGCCCGTGCCATACCAGCTGCCCTCTGTCCGTCAAGGTATTGGGCTTTGACCTCTGACCCATCGGTCTGCCATTGAGCTCACTGGCTTTGCCTTTTGCCTGGCACATACCAGCTGCTCTCTGTCCTTGAAGTGACAGGCTTTGACTTTTGATCTGCTGGCTGGCCTTTCAGCTAATGGCAGGACAGAGTACCCCAGTGAGCAGACCGATCACTGCGTTAATCACTGGCAGTTCAGGCTGCTCCAGCCGTAACTGTAGGCCTCTCAACTAGGATTAGGGAACTTAGCTCAGCTTTTATTGATACAACATTTGTCTCCATTTCACCATGCGCAAGAAAACCTGCATTTGGTTTTTTACTACTTAACTAGGCCTCCCTTAGTGCCAAGCTGTGCAAAAGAGAGAAAACTGAGATACGAGTATCTACAATGCAGCAAAATTAGTCAACCTCAGCATTAACACACTGGCACAATGGAAGTGTGGAAGGTATTGAGGAAATCTGTGAATTAAACCAGTTTTCATTTCTACCTGGGATATCGGCCCAAGGGGCAGCTGGCCGCAGCCAAATGAGGGACATTTCATTTTAGTGGAAGTTTCTGTATAATGGAAAACTTGGGCCGTTCCCACTCATTCACTTTTTCTTTTTAACAAGCTTTTTTTTTCGTAATGTTGTTTCCAAGTCTATTCACCAAGGTCCCCTTGGGAAGGCTATAAAAACGGTCCATCGAAATGAAAGGGAATGTTTTTATAGCCTCTTCCCATTCAATAGTTCTTACTCTCATTGCTTGTGTTTCACCACAGAGTGCAATTCGTCACTGTTAAGAGACGGTTTAGCAGTTGTTGCTGGAGTCAGATCATGCATATGAATTAATGTACATGGATATCGTACCCGCCTTGGCGCGACTACTATAAAGATTTTGGTTGGATGAAACACTGCCTTTAACCTTTAGCAGCTTATAAAATCTTTATTGTGACAAATTAATTTGAGGCATTTGATGCCGTTTAGGCTTTGAGAAGCATCAGGTTTAATTTCTGTGATTCGGAAGTAAATTCTTTTATTGTTACATACCATAGGTAGCTAATGAAGGCTACTGCATTTTTTTCCTACATTTTCACAGTTTCATAAATCATTGTTTTTTTTCTGTGTACCCAATATTCAACCATGGGAAAGCAGGATTGTGAAAAAAACCAAATGAGCATCTACCCTGTAGAAACTTTATGTGTTTTCCTATAATGGCAAGAGTCATTCTTTTATTTCTTTTTAAAAAAGATTTATCAACTTTTTAGTCTGTGGTATGTTTCAGTGGCTTTAAATGATTTATTTTCCTGGGTGTTTTTTTTATCGTACTTGTCTTGAACCACATTATTAACAATCATTATGCAGGTAATTCTACCACATGCTGGCATCTGTAAATATACATAGTCATGTGTCCATGCAAGTGGTCATGTGGCTGGCATACGGACATATATCACATAAACGATGAGGGAGTAGGACTCCACACTGGCTGGCCCGGAGCCCTCTAAGGCAGCACTAATAGAGGATACGATACGATGAAGGAAATTAACTTATACTTCTGCTTCTTTCCTGGGGGGAGATTTGAATTCACAAAAGTCAGTGTGACCAGCTCTGTAAATCAGGGCGTCCAATCCATCCTGCCAATTTGTCCACTTGGGTACAGGATATAAACACCTTAGGCACACCTGGCACAGCAGAGGACACGTCAATCATAAACCAGCAGCCTATTGAGAATGAATTCCATGGACATCTTGGCAGAACTCCGTAGTAGGAGTGCCTTCCAGAAGCCTGGGTGCTGCGGGCCCACATTGTCGGGCCTGATCCACCAGGTCACCCTCTCAGCTACGATAAATGCCTCTCTATCACTGAGCGTCTGGTGGAACACAAGAAGAATCCCTAAAGTGTTAATGAAATGGAATCAGGATCAGTTACACACCGGTGTGCTGTGTGGAATATGCATGGAAAACTTCTTCTCCGGATAACAGGAATTGCGGCTCCTGTGATATCATTAGCCTTGGTTGGATAACCAGCATTCCATTTCCAGCTGTTCTCTTTTCTCCTATTGGATAACCAGCATTTAATTTCTAGCCATTTTCTTTTCTCCTATTGGATAGCAGCATTCCATTTCCAGCCATTTCCTTTCCTCCTATTGGATAACCAACATTCCAATTCCAGTTATTCTTTTCCCCTGTATTAGATGAAGAGTCTTAGGCATGGCCACCTGTAAGATCATTCTGTGTGCATGTGCAGCTGCATCGGTCCCTGGCCACAGGAGCAGCTTGTTGCATCTGAAGTCTCACAGAAGGAGGAAGAGAGATACAGAATGGTGGATGTTTATGTCTGCTAAACAAGCATGGGAGGGATAAACGAATTCAGCTGCACATAGCAAAGGGTTCAGGCTTCGGTCAGGCTGTCTGTGGCGCTCGTGGGCTTGAAATTTCACTTCAGCACCTCATGGTACGATGCTGATAAGAATGAAATGTAAAGTTGACCTCATGAGTGAAGCTCCTTTCAGAGGAGATGTTTGTATGGACTTCATCTCCAGCTGTACTCCGTGTCTGAAGACGTTATGGAAAGCATTGAAGACGCATTTCCAATAGTGTGTCTTGTCATTTCCTGCCTGAAATATACCCCAGACTCCATATCATTATATTGGCTGACTGGAATTTTACATACAAGTACTGAGTGCTGCCAAAGTCAGCCACCAACAAGAGCATAGGGAAATCCTCTGCTTTATTCTGTGCCCTCCCTTCCCAATGGCATGAAGGCGAGGATAGACATTCAGAGGCTCTGAAGGTAGGCCTGCTGGAGGTTCTGAAGGTAGTCCTGCTGACACAAGCCTCCCCACAATGCATTTCTGTGAAACTAGCATGATTGGGATAGTGAAAAGATGTAGGAGGATACAGACTGTGCTTGAATGGCTACATTAGGTCCTTACTGGGGGCCTACATGTATCCTGTGTGCTACTTGGATCACGTACCACGATCATGGGAGAATGAGCTGAAGAACAAATCAGCATGTTAATAAGAGCATTACTAAATAACAATGAAAAACTTATGGAACGTGGCAACTGCGTAAAGATGAATATTGGAATAATTTGCAGGAGATATATTTTGTTCTTGAAGTCCATCTTGGAATTTTAAAATGTGAAAACGCCTTTATTTTAGCTGTTATACTGTTTTGTTATCTTGGAGGATCTGCTGGTTTAAAGGGCTCATGGAGAAATAATGCAGGATCACTTGGGTGTTTTTAATAAGCATCCTGTAGAATGCACCCTGGTTCATTCAGTGCTGCAATTCCTGATGTAATTCTTTGAGTTCTTGGGGTCACTTCCTCAAACCTCTAAGCCCGGCATCCCAGACGTGTCATTCTCATGGTTCCCGTTATCCCAAAGAAGAATATTCCAGACAGGCCATTTATGAGCAGCTCGAGGGGAGCCAAACAGGAAGTGCGAGTTGCTGCGATGATCCAGCTTCACCGGAGCCAAATATGGTTTTACGTTACCGGATTTTATTAATCCACAGAACACCTGACCTCTGACATTGAACAGGAGCCAGTACAACCTCGCAAAGCTGCCAGAGAGACCTTCACATGTTTCAGTGGTTAAAAACATTTTCCATGTTATTTCAGTCTTACTGGAAATGAACTTCGTATCTGAGCTCTAAAGCATATACAGGGGGGAGACAAAATAAGGGAAAAGGACATTGCGAGGAAAAGACCTCAGAAGGAATTAAATTTCAATTACTAGCACGGCTACAAAATTGCGTCGTATTAGATTGAATGCCACTATAAAATAAGACTTAACCAGCAATATGAGGCAAATTACAGTGTTCGAAAGATGCCAGTAGTCTGTGTCCAGGGAAACCAACTCAAACATTATGACAGTGGATATCAAACATAGACAAACTACACTGGCAAAGAAGAACAGCAGTAACAAGTTGAAGCTCACCAACATGGATTTATGGACACTGAATCAGCGTCTGATCTGAGCATCACAAAGTAGATTTTTTTTGCTGAGCAGCAATGAAAAATGATTATGAGCAACAAAAAAAGTTATGTGGTCACATTTCACCTTCTACCTGCATCTGGACGGTTTATGTGTTTGGGAAAAGCCAATAGATGCCTTAACTGACAATGTCTGATAGCATGATGGTGATGATGATGGTGATGATGATAATGGTGATGATGATGGTGATGGTGATGATGATGATGATGGTGATGATGATGATAATGGTGATGATGGTGATGGTGATGGTGATGATGATAATGATGGTGATGATGATGATGATGGTGATGATGGTGATGATGATGATGATGATGGTGATGATGAGTTATTATGTTCAAAGATGGTTCTGAATAACTATTCTGACCAAGGAAAATGAGGCCATTTTACAGGACCAAGGTGTGCCCAGTGCTGCAAAAACTTGATGTTCCCATATCTCAAGATGAAAATGTCCTCACACAATCATGTATACAAATATCAACATTCCATGTCCTCCCCAACTGCCACATGGAAACACTGAACGTTTATGGCAAGTTCTGGAGCTCAGAGTGTGAAGTTGAATTCTGCATCCTTCGATCCTCACAGACCTAGAGGCTCCTTGAAGAATGACCCGATATCCCATCACACTCCTCCTTCCATTATAAGATTCCGGTAAAGTGGAATGTTGACAGCCAGTAAGACATCTTCTGCGGGACACTAGTCAGTTTAATTAAACAGGAACATCTAAGCTTGTTGGTTGTAAGAATTCTCTGTCACACACGCACACACATGTAGGGTAAACATATCCTTATGGGGACCGCTCATTCATTTCAATGGGAAAAATGCTAACGCTAACTATGAGAACCTTAACCCCTACCCTGCCTTACCATAATCATAAGTAACCAAACAAAATACAAGAGTTTTTGCATTTTTAATTTATTCATAGCAGTCACCGATTTTTATAAAAGAGAGTTTTCCCTTATGGGGGAAAAAAAAATCGGATATTTATCACTTTAGGGGGACATTGTGTGCCCATAAGGATAGGTAAACCCCTCTCACACACACACACACACACACATTCACTCAAAGAGTCCACCTCCCCATTCACTTTTATCAAAATGATTTTCATCCTACATTCGTGCAGTTCCTCGTATATATCCTGATCATATCCTTAGAGAGCAGCAGATTGTTTCACTGAGTAATATTGTTACGTCACAGCTTCAAAGTTTGGAGTTTCACCACAATTCTTCCATTGTTTTTTTTTCCACAAGATGGGTTAATTGGTGGCTGAGTTGCTCTGGCTGGCGTTTACGGTGCCTCCTGCCTCGTGCCCCATGCTAAACTTCCTAGATCCCTGCCTTCCAGATAAGTGGCTGTTGAAACTGGATAGATACTTACTGGAAATGTGTCACCTACCTTCCTTAAATTTTCTTTTTAGAAAAAAGGGTACACAACCTGAGAATGTTCTCCAGCTGGTCTTGCAAGGAGTCATATACAAGGAGTTTGGCCCCACTGAGGTTTGCAGTACATCTGCAGTGGAGGAACTTGAGTGTTTATTTGTTGTGCATCTACGGGCAAAATGTAGCAAGCGAAAGGAGTCACGTTATGTTTCCGTAACGACAGAAAGCCATAGTCCATCACTCTGCCGCCGCAGATGGGGCACCTGGACACTCAGATATGAGGCTGTATGTGTAATAGATGTTGGCAGATGTTGGAAAGATGCTTCCTATTAACACATAACAGATGTTTCCTGGCTCATTTGAGAGAAATGATTATACGCCGCCCCCCCGCCCCCCCCCCACGCATGGGGAGTGAAAAGACGATCGGAGAGAGAGGCGCGTTTGATGAATGCTGACACGTTGCTGTCAACTGAAAGTCATGACCAAGTGCAGTGTCAGGTTGCCATGTTGCAGACCATGTGCAGTGTCGGGTTGCCATGTTGCAGACCAAGTGCTATGTCGGGTTGCCATGTTCCTTGACAGAAGCTCCTTGCAGAAGGCTTCCTCAGAGGCGTCATCAACCCGCCAT
Source organism: Mormyrus hasselquistii (assembly GCA_026779605.1). Lineage (NCBI taxonomy): Eukaryota > Metazoa > Chordata > Actinopteri > Osteoglossiformes > Mormyridae > Mormyrus > Mormyrus hasselquistii. The sequence continues at coordinate 9,409,656 of JAODKE010000047.1, read as the reverse complement.
AAAAACTACTTCCTCTCCTGTCTTTGTTTCCTTAACTTGTTGTTTGCGTGAATTCTCATGTTTTCTTTTGCCTAATTTTCCAGCTCATTGTGAAAGGCAACGGGCAATTTAAAATTGATTTAACGAAAACGAAGACGGAAAAAAAAACACGACTGAAACAACATGCTTCTGTAAAACCCGGACGACTTTGAACCTCGTGCAGATGCGGCGGACTTGTCGGCTCAGTAGAGTTCTTTGTTTTTGTCACGTAAAGCGAACAAACATATTATAATCAGGTACCATAGGTATGTCATATGAGGATAATTGCTGGGCTTCCCGGTGTGGGTACAGCCAGTGTCCTCGTCTGAGCTGACAGCAGGTCCAATTATTTTAATATCCAAAAGGATATGAGCTTAACCGTAGGTTGTTACTGCTGTGTGCAGTTCAGGCTGTACAGCCCTGAAGCTGTCATGTAACCAGCTCTTTTGGAGTTTGACTGGGGTGTGGGGTCTGTCCAGGGAGATGATCAGGGGTTTAAAGGACTGACAGCATCCATATTAACACCTCTAACGTGTGATGTGTTCTGGGAACTTCCAGGAACTTCTGATTTTCTTGGGTCATCTTCGAAGTGTTTCTTATGTCCCAGTGTGTCTGTGTTTTTTTGTTTTTTTACCCATAGTGCTTGCAGCCATGCAAAGAATTGTGGGAAGCCAAGAAAAGCCCATCTCCGAAAGGATGTGAAGTAAGTTTAACTTGGGGGTCCATGGTGATGGAGGGGGGGGGGTGGGGGAGGTAACTTTGGGTTGATCCTGGACCAGTCGAAGACTGTAAAGCCAAGGACAGAAAGATCATATCAGGCTGTTGATCCTAATTAAGACACCCACTGTGAACCAAGGAAAACATAGCTGCAAGTGTTTTTATTACAGCGAAGTTTAGCCCAATCAAAAATGTTGAAATATTAATGTAAAGAGGCAATGAGCTCTTCCAACAAAAATAATACAAAAAAAAATTCTTTGGGGTGGGTGTGGAGAGTTGATCCAGGAAATGGCCACACTTATAAAAATAGGTGGGGAAAAGCCTCCTCCCAGATAAAGAAATCTGCATTTTGTCATTTCATTGTAAACCTGTTCGGATGATCAAATGAACCCAGCATATGTTTTTTTCTTTTGGTTTATGTCTAATTAGAAATGGAAAGTGGGTGGTCTGGTGATAAAGGTAAAAGGTAAAATTTTAGAGTGCGTCTATAGATGTCACCGAAATACCCTCAGTGGCTGCACTCGCAATCTGTAATGCTGGAACATGATTGTCTTTGACTCAGATGATGAATAAGCTAATGTGTAATTACAGCACGTCAGCATTACTAACAGCGGATGAAAGTCATTCTGTTTATTCCTCTGTGGCTACTCAAGCGAAGGGACCCTTTTGTTTACATAGAGTCTGAAAGGCGCCGGCTGCAGTAATGAATCGGGATGTTTAACAGTCAAGGGGATTCTAGAAGCTCCAACTAGACCCACTCTGCTCATAACCTGTAGCCACACTTTGTTATTTTTGCATAAAACCGTCGATGCTATCTGGGGAATATCACTGCCATTCTGCTCTGTAATGAGGCAAAGGAGCAGATTGGCTGTAGGATAAGGGTTTGGTTTGAGACCCAACTGTTGTCAGTCAGAACCACAGTCCTTGGTGCTGGACCACTGAGAAAGGTGTGTGACTCAGAGATCTCCGATAAAAGCAAGCGAAATCTTGCGAGGTCTCTGGTAAAAGCTCCGGCTACATCCAGAGGTTTCTCAGTCCGAGACTTCTTTGGATGTAATTTTTCTCCCTCTAAATTAATTAGCCCTTTCTGAACTGTTGATTGAATGAATCCACTCAACGCTCAGCGCCAAATGCAGGAAATGAAGACCCGCTGTAATTTTCATTCGTTTGATTCCCAGATTTGCCTCAGCCAAGGAATAATCTGGAGCCTCGCTGTAAATGTTCGGTAAACAGGATGTTTCCCTTTCAAAAATATTTTGCTTATTAAAATTCACAGGATCCGATCTCCAGAAATTATTACTGACAGCTGAATTATTTAGCTTCTGCATGATCTAAATTCAGTATTCGTTCAAATGGAATGTATTTCGTTTGGCCAAATAAAGAAAATGTTTAGTTTGCACAAACCCACCATTAGCAGCTGTTATAGACTGTTAACAGTACAGGTATTACTGATGAGCACTAGTTTAGTTTAAATTACAGTGAGCTCATTTACAGCAGCCTGTGTGATTTGAATGAATTGATTCTTCCAATAAGTCATTAAAAGCTAATTTAAAAGTAGTTATGATGAATTAAAGCCTGGGGTTGAGAAATACCTGAGTAAGTGAATGATTCAGAATATTTTTCAGAATAAAAAAGCGCAAACAAGTGAATGTTAACTTTTAATTGGAGTCAGTACCGGGTTACCCATAATGCTGTGATGTCACCCCAACAGAAGCATCACGAATGCGCAGCCAGCTGGGCGTTCCTGCTGTCCCTGCAGGCGCACAAGCAAGGGGATTGCCCCGCCCCGCAGAGGGCCTCGGGCTTCGCTGCCGCATGCGTGGAGAGCTGCAGCGCGGACCGCGACTGCCCCGCCCACAGGAAGTGCTGTCCCAACGACTGCGGACACACCTGCCAGGCGCCAGCTGACCTCTACAAGGGTGAGCCGTCCGTGTGCTGGAGAGGCGTTTCGCTTCAGCTTCCGCACCCAAGTCAGCTGCTGCCGGAAGCTCCTGAGACCGTGAGACTGGACCTGAATATCAGGCCGACTCCTTCTGGTTTCTCCACATTAAATACCTAGTGATGGGGGGATTGTAACGATGGCAAGAAGTGTTTGCAGTGCACACGATTTGGATGCAGTAGAGCCTGACATGATTCAAAGAATAACGTGTAAAAATCATGTAAAATTCATCCATCTATCCATCCATCCATCCATCCATCCATCGGTCTTTAAAATGCATATGAACAATGCCATGCAAAGGCCCATAAAGTTCATAATATGTTGCATTTTTCTAACATAAATTGATGTATGAATTTTGAGGATTTGTTTATATTCAACCCAAGAGGCTACACAATAAGATATGCAAACTGACTCATCGATGCTAAGCTAGTCTGTGCTCTGAGACGTTTTGTTCGCCAATATGAGTCTAAATGTTACATTCGTGGCGCTGGAATTCCAGTGAAAATAATGGAATCTGAAAATGAAATGGACAGATATGGAATATCCGTCAGTACGGCCAGAGCCTTTCAGTCGGTGCTGATAGATTATATTTGCATTGGCGTATTAATACTGGCCAAATCTGTGATATCTGTTAATAAGCCACAAAACCTCTGCAGATGTGTTTGTGCGGCTGTGATGGAGACGAGTGGCTTACGGTATGGTTCTGCTTTCGGCCGTGTCCTGCCTGACAGGTGTCCCGTTACGTCCCCGGCGGGACATGACCTTCCTGGAAGACTCGCGGGGCCGACTGGAGGTGCTCTGGTCCTCCAGGTTCAACGTTTCCATGGAGCCGGTGCTCTATGTCCTGCAGAGGCGCTGGAATCAAGGCATCCACCCCAGCGAGGATGGCGCCACCCGCTGGCAGACCGTCGCCATGGTGAGAGAGGCTAATCCCTCCCAGTAATGGCATAAAGATTCTCCCAAGAGATATTACTCGTTTAAATTCATGTCCGTGCTCCTCACAAGCTACGGCGGGAACGTTAACTTCTGTAACCTATATCCCGTGATTGGTTTAGTGAGACTGACTTAAGACAAACTTAATAAACATGAAGGAGGTAATTTGCTAGCTAATTCGAGGGGAGAGGGGCTCCCCTTTTCGGCTGTCCCGGGGAGCCTTTTCGCTTTTGCCCTTGATCACTGGCCCCGCCGCTCTCGCCGGCCGGGGTCTGGAAGCAATCACCCACAGTCCCATAATTACAGCCGCCTGCGCGACCCGTTTTCTGTGCCAAGAGCTGGTTCCTCAGCTGCGGAATCATGGCAGCCCCTATTTCTGACCAGTGGGCTGAAAATGGTGGGGTTCCCGTAAAGGGGGGGGGGGATGGGGTGAGGCCCCTCTCCCCACACGGGGTCGTGTGTTGTCGTGATTCACCAGGCGGTCCCACCACTCAGCACTGTGGTTCTGCGGTTCATTTAATCCTGACCGCTAACTGTATAGCCAATGGGAACAGAGTGTGGCTCAGTGGAATAGGCAGCTGTGATCGAAAGGTTGCTGGTTAAAATACCACAGGCGGCAGAGTGATTTCACGATCAAGCCCTCGAGTGAGGCGCCATTTGCTCCAGGGAACCAGCTCTCCCAACTGTACATCACTTTTGATAATGACATCTGCTAAATATATAATAAAAAGTAAATGAACAGTAATCTGTATCCAGTAATAGAGAATGGTAATCTGTAGCTGGACGCCTAAAACCGGGGGCAGACTGGCAAAATGTAGCAGCTTGGGAATTTGCTGTGAAGGGGCCCCAATTTGATAATTTGCCCCCTCGGGACATTGTACTGCCGACCGGCCCCCATTAGACCAGCCCACGGGAAATTTCCCAAATTTCCCAATGGCCAGTCCACGCCTGCCAAAGAGTAGGTTGATGGATCGAAGCTGGCGGGTCAGAGTCTTGCGGATCTGCTCTGAACCGATGCAGGTTTTGTCATTCAAGGGGCCATTATGTGCCCTGGACAGGTGAATGAATGTCAGAGCTTGTTTTCCTACCCCCCCACCCCACCACACACCACCTGGTCCTTGACCCTGCAGACTATGGGCCAGCGGGTGGCGCTGAAGGACGTGCGGCCCCACAGATGGTACCAGTTCAGGGTGAGCGCGGTCAACAGCCAGGGCACCCGTGGCTTCACCGCCCCCAGTCGGCACTTTCTGTCCTCGCGAGGTAAGGCCCCACCCACGACAATCCCGGATTGGGCCACACCTGCACCTGGCTCACATTGGCTCATTGAGCTGTCAGTCAAAACAGCCTCACTGACAAGTCGGGACTTCACCTCCCCGCTGTGCTCACAAACTGATTGCTAAACTGCGAGACCCTCAAAGTGTCATTCATGGGTAACTTGTGAGCTACAGGGTTATTTTTTTTTTGGATCTGCTAGAACGTAAGAACAAGAGGAGGCTATTCGGCCCATCAAGCTCGGGGAGAAGTCAACTAATAGCTTAGAGTTGTTAAAATCTTATCGAGCTCTGATTTAAAGGAACCCAGGGTTTTAGCTTGTCCCTCTAAAACGATTAGCTCTTATTGCACTGACAGGGAGACTATTCCATACTCTAACTACACGCTGTGTAAAGAAGTGCTTCCTCAAATTCAGCCGAAAGTATTCTCCACCTATGGTCACGAATTCTTGTATTTGAATTAAAACTGCTCTGGGAAATCTGTCTGTTCCTGTGATACACTGGTGTGCGTTTCCACCTCTTCCTGGCAAAGAATGCACAAACTAGTGGTATAATTATTTAGTTGGACGATTCATTTGCCTTCTAGCTGATTAGGCGGTAGATGGACATCCTGGAGCCTCTGATGGAGCACAGGGCTACGCCCCGGACGGGATGCCGTTCACAGAGGCCCTTACGCAGCCTCCCGTCTATGGTGAATGCGAGACGTGATGCAGCGTGTGCTGCCACTCATAGTCACCCCCTGGCCCCTCCCATCCCAGTAAACACGTGCGGGATGCAACCACAGCCCCCTGACTACCCCCCTGGCCTCTCCCCCAGAGAGTTGTAATTTGCTGGATTGGTTCGCCCAGGTTTACGGACCAAATACAACTGAATTAGATCGGTTCACGGCGCGTTAATGGAGGACGTGATTCATGCAGCTTGTGGCCACAAAGACGCCCCCCCCCCCCCCACTTCCATTCCTGCCCCCACTTCCCCGCTCTACCATCACAAAAGGAACACAGAATATAATTATTTGCAGACAGCATGAATATAGACATCATGGTCAGAATTTGGCAGCAATGGGAAACATGTTTGCGAGGATATTTTTCCTATTCATCCTTTGTTTCGTTGCTCTCAAACTCAAGATCAGGGCGCTCTGATTATTTTTTTTGCACGTTCGTCAAATGAAAGGTGAAAAGACGGCATCTGACGGTTTTTCCCTTTGTGGAGATGAGTCAGATGTCTGAGGAGCAGGTTTGTTATTTCCCGTCTCCTTTTCATTCGTCCATGAAGTCGCCGGCCTTCGCGTCGCTCTGATCAAGCCCAGGTTCAACAGCCGACTCCTTAATCTGGCTGTTGACGGCTTTTTTGTTTTAAAACAATTAAAAAAGGTTGACCCACTTCAGCCAGAATAACTCCAGCTAGCAGCGCTTAGGAAGTTTGGGATGTGGAACATTGTAAAATATTTTAAATTAACACCGAGACCTTAAATCCACAATAGTCATAAACTGTTTATCTGCTGTGGCACATCAGAGACATGGTTTATTTAACAGGTCTTTTGCTTTCTGCCTCCTGGCAAGTTTAATTTACAAAGAGACCAGTCATAGAAGGTTCTTCCCTCAGACCTTGGAAAGGTGACCATCCCTGAAAGAAGCATTAACGTATCGACAACTCCAAATATATAACGTTCTTCAGGTCAGTGTTTCCCAATCTGCTCCTTGGGGACCCCCAGCCGGTTCACGTTTTTGCTCCCTCCAAGCTCTCTACCAGAGGGAGCAAAAACATGGCCTGTCCCCAAGGACCGGATTGTAAAGCACCGGTTTAGGGAACGGGCATAAGTGGGCAGGCAGCTGGTCTGGGCCCTTGGCTCTCATTTCCACCAACGGATTTCCCTCAATGGCCCCCAGGCCCGTGCCGCAGTTTCCCCTCTATTCTGTGGAGTGATCTCTTCTCTCCCCTCTATTCTGCGAAGCGATCTCTTCTTTCCCCTGGTTTGTCTGTATTTTTCTTTTGTTCAAAGCACAGATCCTATAAAATAACAGCCAGAAAAGACACGTATTGACCAGATGTATGAAAACCTCTTCATGGCGGGGCTCTCGTACTATATACAACGCTGATGTCATTAGATACAACGCCGATGTCATGAGGAGGTCACATGCTGGTTACATGCAGCTGAACGAGAAAACTTTAGTGGTTATGTGAAGGAATAAAAGATTGAGTGGAATAGTGGGAGTTTTATATATCCTTTTCAACATACCCAGAAGATAAAACATGTGGCTTGGATCATATTATTTCTGCAGGATCCTCACTGTAGTTACATTATAGAAATATAATCTGTAATATCACATAAGCAGCTTTTAGCTTATATCTAGTCCTCATGGTTATACCAGGTAATGACAAGCGTCATAACATTTTATGACACGTTTATGACCTGGGTATGATGGTCTCACGGTATTAAAATGAACATTTCCTTGTAAGCGCTATACCAGTTTGGCGGCAATATACAGACGCCTCTGCCATCTTGCTCCAGAGCCGTTGCCCCCGGCGACTCCCCGGAGCTTACGAATGGGGGCAGTGAGGGAGCAACCAGATGGGACAGTGAGCGTGCTGCTCCTCTGGGACCCACCCGAGGAAGAAGATCTGGAGGTGCACCACTATAAAGTGTCATGGAGGGCCTTCGGTGTCCGGCCCACGGACCGGGACAGGAAGGAGGGCACGAGGGTGACCGAGGAGGTATGTGACAGGCACTGCAGAGACACACGTGGGTCTTTCCACGGAGTCACACTCACGAATTACACTTCAGTAAGCTTCAAGTAATTGAAGCAAATTTCCAAAACTTGGCCCACGGGATACAATTTCAGGAAAATTTCTAAGGATTTCGTGAGTTTTGACAATTTAACAGAAGTTCTTCATCGATTTACACGGACAGAGTTAGCATTGGTTCTTGAGGAACCTTGACTTTAGGAGTTTGGGAAATTTGCTCTTCAGTTATCAAAATATTCAGATGAAAAAAATCTCTCCCGATGAAAAAAAAGTACCCACCTGAAATGGTAAATGGTCAAATAGTAACATGTTTTATTTGCTTCCATTTCCTTATTCTGAAAAAAGTTGAAAAAGTTAATGGCTTAATATAGTGACTTAAATTGTGTGTAGTGACCAGTGTTACCCAGTTCTGGTGCCATGGGGCAAAAATCCAAGACGGTTTCCAGATTTCCCTGCTCAAATTCACCTACTAAACCTGGTAGTTAGATTGAGCAGGGAAATCTGGCCCTTCTGCACTGGAACTGGGCACCTCTGGGTAGACACTGGACACCCCCCATAAAATGTCTAACTGGAGCTCTGCTCACTGCGCCACCCGGCAGGCCAAGTGGGAGCTGGAGCTGCAGGGCCTGCAGCCAAATTCGGCCTACCTAGCGCAAGTGCAGGCCGTCGCCTACTGGGGTCAGAAGCGCCTGCGGAGTGGCAAATCCCAGCTGACCTTCAGCACGGGACCCGCAGGTGAAGATCTCACTTCCCATCCATCTCTCAGCTTTGGTTTTGGCTGGTCTGTGCCTGTCCAGGGCCAGAGGAACCACAGCACATTCTCCTTCTGGCACGTGCCCTACTTTATACAGGTGATAAAAACAAGGTTAGAAGTCTTAAATCAAAACTACTGTGAAGATGAAGCATGTTATGTGATACAGTGAGCCGTCTCACTTTGCAAGTAAACATTGACATATGAAGTTATACAGTGAGCTGTCTCTTTGCAGGTACTGTATACAGTAATGTGCTAAGTGATGCAGTGAGTGGCCTCTCTTTGCAGGTATACAGTAATGTGTTAAGTGATGCAGTGAGTGGTCTCTTTGCAGGTATACAGTAATGTGTTAAGTGATGCAGTGAGTGGTCTCTTTGCAGGTATACAGTAATGTGTTAAGTGATGCAGTGAG